>OX457085.1:74140791-74800256 GCA_949752835.1 Empis stercorea | reverse complement strand
TAAACACCTTAAAAAAAATTAATAATGTTTTTTTTTATACAAATTCATATCATAAGAAAAACTAATAATAATCCTAATTGGCTATATGTAATATTTTTATAATTTTTTTTATATACCATGTATATTATATATAGGTATTAAAAGCGGAAAGGATGTTAATAATATAAGTTCAGGTTCACCAAATGAAGTATTTTGTGCAGTACCAGGACGTTTAAGTTTATTATCATCAACATCTAAATATAAAGTCACAATTGCTGAAGTACAAAGACGATTATCACCACCAGAATGTTTAAATGCATCATTACTTGGTGGCGTATTAAGAAGGTATAATATATAAATGATGAAAAAAAAAATAAAAATATTTTTGTAATTTAAACGTTTCTTATCAATATTTGTAAATCAAAAAACGAAAATGATTATTATTCTTTTGAAATTTGATTATTTTGTATATATACATTTTGAATTTTTCTTGTTTGTGTTTTTTTGGACATCGCTACTCAAATTGCCTTTAAAAATAGTAAATCACGATTATTGCAAATATATATAGTAAAAAAATTCAATAATGAAATTTTCTATATTTAGATTTTAAAATTTTTGACTTATAAATTTATTTAAGATTCACCTGAATATTATTATATTTTGGTAATGTCTTTAAAAAATTTTTGGGTATAATAAAATGGTGTTAAAATATTAAATACACAACTAGGAAAATTGTATATATATACCTCTTAAGACCTGAAGGGCATAATAATACAACTATCCGTCAGTGAACAAAAAGGGAAAGTATAATATTAAATTATAATTTAAAGAGACTAATGAGATTTTAAATATTATTTGATTTCGATATATATTTTTTTTCTTTTTTTTTTGTAAAATATTTAATTATATATATATCAGAATTTTTGATAAATTTAACAATAATTTTAAAATATTTATTAATTTCTTTTGGTAAATGTTTAATTATATATACCTTCTAAATTTGGAAATATTTTTAATTATTGAAAGTAGTTTTAATAAAAAAAAAATAGAGTATATTACAGAAACAGTAACTATGATCTAGATACATTTAATAGATTTTTTTTAGTCCGATGTCCGAACAGTTCAATTCAATTCAACTCTTTAACCAATTTTTGAATGCTGGCTTAATATACAATACTTTAGAATTTCATCATTGTCTCATGGGCGGGATTAATTCATTTTTCACATGGGGTCATTTAAATTGAATATATAATTTTTTGCCTTTTAGTCTATTTAAAAGTAAAATTGATTTTTGTGAATAACTTTTTTAACTTAAAAGAAAAATTAAGAAAAAAACCAACTTTTAATTTACAATTTTAAAAAACATTATTTAGACTAGAAAAAATAATCAATTTTGAAAATATGATAAATAATTAAAATTGCTGTCTATAACTACATTATGACGAAATATAAAATAATACCAAACACTTAGAATTCTGGATATTTATTATCTTTTGAACCCGGGGCAGGGTCTACAATCAATTTAGGGTGAAAATCAACTTTGGTGCACATATATAAAACAAATATGCGCACCGAACGGATAGATATTATACTCTCAAATAATCCTCTAAAAGAGACGTTAAGTATAGTATATTGCAAAAAAAATATTGCATTCAAATCATAATTTCTTTTTATATAAATATTTATGCACTAATTTAATTTTGCCTTATGTAAATTCGGTCACGCCTCTGATAAAATTAGAAAATTTAAATCCACCCATTTAGCAATTAAACACCATAAATTTTTGATCAGTACTTTCATCAGCTGATAGTACAGCTAATACAATTAGTGGACTTACAATTAATTTTTTAATTTTAGAAAATTATATAGTTTGTATTCTTTTTTTTAATTTGTCAAGTCTTTGTATTCTGAACTTATTTCTCAATTATTTGTGGGAAGTTGGAATTAGTTATAAGTTCTGTTTTATATTTAATTCCTTATTAATAAATCTTATTGCCCCATTCTAACAACTAAGTTCAGTTTATTTTTACAATTCCACCTCGCCAGATATGATACAATTCATTGTTTGGTAGGAAACTATTATGGAAGTTTTTGAAATTAAGTTATGTCATACCACTCACTCTCTGTCGTATTATAATTATCTTCCGGTTGAATGAATAAATAAGTGCCACTTTGTACTTTGTATTCATTTTATATAGTTGTAAAAAAAAATATAACTCTCAAATATAAATAATTGTAATTTCCTTTACAGGGCAAAAAGTAAAAATGGTGGTAGATTATTACGTGAAAAATTGGAAAAAATTGGTTTAAATTTACCAGCTGGTCGAAGGAAAGCTGCAAATGTAACATTATTAACATCATTAGTTGAAGGTGAAGCAACACATTTAGCTAAAGATTTTCATTTTGTTTGTGAAACTGAATTTCCTGCCAGACAATTAGCTGAATATATTGTACGACATCAAACTGAACCACAAGAATCATATCGACGAAAAGAAATTTTAATGCATTCACAACAGGTAAATGAAATATTTTCTATAAATAAACAAAATAATTATAATATTAATTTTCTAAAATAATTATAATTACTTATTAGGTAACAAAAGAATTAATGCAAGTTTTAAGTCAAGATCGAACGACACAATATGCAACTAGATCACAACATTTATTAGAACCATCAATGCAACGTCATTTAACACATTTTTCATTAATAACACATGGTTTTGGATCACCAGCTATGATGGCCGTATTACACGCTTTTCAAGTAAGTATACATATATGTATATAGAAATTAAGTATAACTAAGATTTGAGATTTTATATGATTTTCAAAAATAATTTGATGAAATTATGATGAATTCAGAGGTTTAGTAATACTGACAACGATCAATTTGAATATCGACAATATCGAATAGTATTGGTGCTTTAAATCACATTAAATTATAGGAAATATATTGAATGTTTAAGGGAATAGAAACAAATTATTGATACAAAGTTAGCGGAAGAATTGATCTTTAATTATATATGATCGCAAGTGATAAATTGATAGAAACAAATTATTCATTCCAAATTGAGCCAAAGAACTGATCTTCAATTATTTAATCACAAGAAATCTAAAATCAATCATTTTAGCACAAAAATTTTTATAATTAAATTGTAATTAATTTATTTATTTTAATTTCTAATTTCTAGACATACCTGAATGAATCACTAAATTACCTCGATAAATTATATCCACCAAATGGTGGTGGTATGGTTTCATCATCTTTGGATAAATTAAAAATGGACAACGATAAAAAATGATAATTTATGATTTTAAATTAATTTAATATAATAAATCTATATATATTATATATAAATTGTAGTTTAGGCTATTATTAACTTTTAAATATTAATAAAAAAAAATTAATTTAAAATGAAAAAAAAAATGTGGAAATTAATCACTCACAAAAATATTTATATAAGTATAATTAAAAGTATTTTATTTATTGACATTTATATAACAGTATTCGTAATTTAATACGTAAATTATGTTTATAGAATTTTTATGGTACATTTAAAGTATACTTGTTTATGATATAATTTTAATTTAACTAAATTGATTAATCGCAAAGCTTTACAAATTCTTCAAATAATGATGGTTTTTTGTCACAGTCACAGACAAATTGTAACTTCAGCACTATCGTCATTATAGTCCAGCACTATCGTCATCACATGCTTCAAATGTCAATTACTGTCTGATAGTAAAATTTACATTCAATTTAACCTAAATTGAATGTAAAATTTAGATTCAGTTTAGGCAGTTATTTATTTTGATAAAGTAGAATTTTTTATTAATTTTTAATTTAATGGACATAGTTAAATATCAAGCTAACAGGTAGTAGGTGGACTTGGAGTAATTTAAATGAACATAAAGAAGATAGTATAGGGTCCACTTAATTTTTAGTGGACATTTATACGTTCAACAATTTCCTCTGTGCCTTTTTTATTTCAAAAGGAAGAGTTAGATTAAAAAGAAGTATTATAAATTATGATGTGTCCGTCTTTCAGTTGGATTAGAAAGTGATGAGAAGAAACTGTTGGAAAAAAATGTTGAAAACTTTACTTTTCTCAAAATATATTTTTGATCATAAGATTTGTTTGATCGTTTTTAAATTTTCAAGAATATTTAATTATGTCATTATTCATCTTGGCACCTGGTAAATGCACCAATTTAGTAATTTACTCCAAGTTCTTCATAATAATAAAAGCTTCCTTTCACTTTCCTTCATTTGGTTATTAAAATTGAGTAATTTTAATTCAGATTAAATTTAAAATACTATTGCTAAATATTTGAATTCGTCTAAGATCATTAACTGCATGATCTAGGAATTCATTTTTCAAAACGTTTTTCATGCTTTTAACATTTCTGTATTTAAATTTTAGAAAAATATCGAAAATATCATTAAATTTTTTGAATTTTTGATTAATATGTACTTAATTTACTAAAATTTCTAATATTTTAATTATGTTCTCAATATTTTAAAAAAGTTAACAATTCATAAAAATACCATATAAAATTTTATAAACATTTTTACGTTAAAAATTACGTGATTTTTTTATTAAAGAAAAATTTTAAAATATTATATTAAATATTTTTTAGTAAGATATTAAAAATATTAATATTAATAATTAATAATTATTGTAAAAGTATTGTAAATAATTTTCTAAATAAATAAATTTCAAATATCAAAGTTAATAAATTAAAATATAGAAAATTACTTAATTAAAATGTAAATATTTAATTAAATATAAAGCTCAAAAAATTTTGTTTATTAATTTAAAATTTCAATTTATTTTGCATTTCTATAATAAATTTAAAAAAAAAAAAAAAGCGTTAAAAAAATATTTTGTGATAAAATTTTAATTTTACTAAAAAAAAAATTTAAATTTTCTGACATTTAAAAATTATAGAAAATTGTTAGTTTGTTTGTATAAAAACAAAATTTTACCAATTATTTTATTATAATTTAAGAGATTAGCCATTTTTTTTAATTGTAAATTTTTTAATGAACAATTTTACTTCAATTCTGCCATTTTTGTTTTTTTTTTTATTAACCTTTGTTGTGCCAAACTTGCCATGTAAATATAATAAATAAATATATATGTAAATGGAAATTTAAAACCATATTATAAATAATTTCAAATATTAAATATTTTCACAATAATAAAAATCAAATGATCCTGGATGGTCATTACCAAAATTTTCTTTTGGTGGATCATTCAGCATCTGAGAAGAATTTCCAGAATAGCCATATTTTTTTATTTAATGAACCTAAAATCTAATTTTAAATAAATTAATTCTTTTTTTATAATCATAAATTAATCATAAATCTTGAAAATTCAAAAATAAGAATTTTGATTTGTTGTTCTAAATGTACTTATCTTCAAATTTTTCGCCAAATTTTCTGAAAGTATTAGAAAATTTGGCGAAAAACTTGGCCAATAATTCAGACTCTTTTGTATACATATGTTTGAGTTGAATTTTCGCCAAATAAAGCTTTCACAACTAAAATTGAATGTATGAAAATTAAATTTAAATAAAAAAAGTATTTTATTGGATCCTCTCAAACCAAAAAAGGAGACATTTACATATATAACAATTTAATTAAATTTAAATTTCACTAATAAAACTACACAAGCAATTTTCGTTGATTTTACATATTAATTTAAAAAAGGGAAATAGAATATTGAACATATTATGTACAACATTTTTAAAAATGAATTAATTTAAGTATTTCAATACTTTCATAATCTAATTATAATTGAAATTTTGTAAAAAATAAAATAGTTTTCTTTTTCGCTAAGTTCAAAATATTCAAAAAATTAATTCTATTTGAAATAAAACCAGGACTAAATTAAAATTTCTTTTTTTTCCAATTCCAACATCGAATTATTCAGCGAAAACTAAATACGCAAGTAATTTATTTAAAAAAAAAATCCAATTACAAAAAATCCAATTAAAATCCAAATTCAATATTTCAAATACTTATTTTTTATTAAAGAATTTTAAAGATTTTTTTTCTTTCGATTTTATAGCACATTTCCAACCAAAATGGAAAAAATGTGCATATTACTTTAACTCTGTCTGTTTTTGGTTCATTTCTTATTGAAATTTTAAAATTTTAAGCACTTTATACAAATTACAAAAGTTAATTAACTTAAAAAAACAGTAATTGAAAAAACTAAATTAAATGCAACAAAAAAAAAAAAAGAAAAACATTCCGTCAAAATATTAAAACATAATCTTCACTTTTATAAATGAAAAATAAGTCTCTAAATTTCTTAAAACAAATACTAATAAAAAAAAATTAGCCACAAAATGATTTTTTTTAAATTAAATATAAAATTAATATTTGAGCCGTTAATTTTCAAAGTGACATAACTCACTTTTATATTATTTTCAGATATTATAAAGATTTTTGCAATTGTGTTTACCAGTAAAATTTTTATGGACGAAATAAATACAGATTTTTTGGAGAAATTAGTATTTATAATCAGATTTAGCATAAATAATTTCAATAATTCAATCATAATTTTTCGCAAAAAGTGACTTATATCATGCCACTTCAAAATTAACGGCTCATTTATAAATCTAGACATTATTATTAATATTTTTTTAAATAAAATAATTAAAAAAAAAAAATTTATTGTAAAATTGTAAAAAACATAAAACTGTAATATAAATAAATTAAAATATTCTTAAATTAAATTCATGTTATACTAAAAAAACATTAAAAAAAATAATTATTATTAAAAAAATTATTAAATTTAAAATAAATTAACTTCTTAAATCTATAAAATATAAAAATAATAAAAACGAAATAAAATTAATAATATAATATAAAAAATAGCTCCAATGATTCTTTGTATAGAAATTAAAAAATTCAAATTATAAATTTAAAGTAATTAATTATATTATTTTTTTTTAGTTATTATTATTTTAAATATTATATTATTAAATTAAAAATATTTTAAACTATTATAATACTTAAAAATATTAAGAACTCCTGTTTCATTGCAATTTTCATAAAAAAAGAATATATTTAAAAAATAAATAAAATTTATGAAACAAAAATATTAAAAAATCTAAAAAAAATTTAGTTTTCATTTTGTTAAAAAATATGTTGAAAAAATAAAAAGAATCTCAAAATTTTTGGGGTGACATAAACACTCGGAAGTATATGATCTCGCTAAATCTAGGACCCGGATATAAACTGGCATGAGCAACATAAACCTAAGAAAACATATACTTCGAGATTAAGAATAACTGCGATATTTCGACCTGTAGAGGCTGCAGGGAAGAGGAGGAAACTATAGAACACCCCCTCTTCCTCTGTAAATGCCCTGCTGTACGATGTAGGAGACTTAAACACATGGAGAGTCAGTTCTTGACAAACCTGGTGTAGGCGGGCTGATCGCATTTATGAAAGAGGTGTGGTGGAACGATGTGCTATAGGGAAATTAAGTCTTCGTGTGGGATGTACAACGGATCCAAGTGGTCTCGGTGCGTGGGGGGCTAGCCCCTTCCCTCTTTCGAACCAACCAACCAAAAACAACCAAGATAAAAAAATCAGATTTAATAAAGATATCAGGTATTATTATACCATATTCATTATCACCATTCTGTTTTAGTGAGATTAATGCAAATGGTGCCTTACACTGATTATTATGTTTAGGAAGTATTCACTCATTATTTTCAAGCATAGAAACATCCTTGACCTGGATGGTTCAATTGAAAACGCTATTTTGGTTTAAAATTAAACATATCTGAAAATGTCACCCAATAATTCAGACACTTTTGCAATGCTATGAAACAAATTTTTTATTATTACAACTTCAATATTTTTATCTGGGAAAATCTAAAATCTAACAAATAAACTTAATGATTTGTTACATTTATTTACTTAACACAATTTTCTTCTTCGTCTTTTTCTTCAATTCTTATACGTATCCTGCTGGAACATAACAGACGTCATTTATTACAATAAATTGCAATTAGCAGCTCAGCAGCTAAATGTCTTTCACTATAATAAGTATGAATTGGTATGTCAATTGGACTCGACCAATATGTCATATTTCCACCCGTCATAAAACTTACATTGCTGTATATTTTTTATTACTCCAACATATTTAAAGCTGAGTAAATTTAGATGGTTCGGCCAGGAATTAACCCCATAACCTCGGATTCCCTCATTATAGTATATTATACACATTAAACCTACAACCGCTATAAAATTAATATGTTTGTCATTTTTGTTGTGTTATTTAGTTTTGTTGTATTTGTATTAATAATGATATATCCTATATGGACTAAGTTCGGCTTCATTTAAAATATTTCCACTATGGAAAGTCTAACTGCGTATATTCGAATATCATGGAAAATTTATCTGTTTATCATCCATTTGTCTGACAACACAATTTCCTTTTTTGTATTCTGTTTAAATCCATAATTTCGACCAAATATTGAAAACATATTTAAAAAAATTTTACAATTTATGTAATTATAATACTTTGCTGGGAAGATAAATTCATGAAAATTTCTATATACGGCATTACATATATATTTAAATTTATTAACATCAAAATTTTATACTGTGTTCATTTTATTTTTTTTGATAAAATTTGAAAACTCATAAAAATATATATAAATATTTCTGTTAAAAAATTTCATTAAAATATTAAAAATTATTCAGATATTTTATATAGCTACATATTTTTATACAACATATACATATATACATATAATAATTTCCATCTTTTTTTAATTATTATAAATTGCATACAAAAATATAATAATAAATAATGTCTTATGAATATAATTATAAATTTTGGTTAGCAACAGCAAAAGAAATAGCTGATATCCAATTAAAAGAAGCTGCATATATTAAATTAGATATTGTTACTGAACGTTTATTAGCTCATGATATATTTGCTGAAATATATTCACGTTATGTATCATTAGTAAATAAATTAGGTTATATATTTTCAAGAACATTTCAAGTACAAAAACGTGAAATTATTGAAAAATTATTACGTGCAGCATCAAATCGTTTAATTGAATTACGTAATGAATTAAAAAATATTGAAATGAGTGAATTTATTTATTTAGATAAAACATTAATACAAAAAAAATTAATACCAAATGATATATTATTATTAAATCCACCATATTTTCCATATTGGCGTTCACGTGAAATTGAAAGAATTTTATATGGACCACGTATTATTGAAACTGTTATTGAATTAACTGCAGAAGAAGAAGAAGCTAGAAGAAGAGCTGCAAGAAGACCACACGCAACAAATAAAAATGATGAAATAATATTAACACCAGAACAAAAACAACATCTTGATAGCATTAAAATGATACAATCTCATGAACGTGCTAGAACTAGTCGTGTATTATTAACAAATATTATATATCATCCAGAAATATATACACCAAAACCAAGAAAATTAGATTCAATTAATTATATATTTACACATAAACCAGATCAAATAATGTTAATACCAATTAAAATAACTAGATTCGATGCTAATTATTATGTTGATAGAAGAACAGGTGATCAATTTCAATATTATGTGAAACCAGTTCAAAAACAAAAAGTAAATGAAAATTATGATGATGAGGATTTGGCTAAAGATCAAGAAGCATCAATATTTTCATTAACAGATTTAGTTAAACCAAAACCATATATTGAAAAACAAATTATTGATCGTACACCATATAATGTTGAACCATATTTTATGATGGGAATGTTCGATATGGAACAGCCAATAGAACAATATGAGATAAAAATAATAAAAACACCTAGCGGTTTGACATTTATTTTAATTTTTACTTATAAATAATTTTATTATAGCGTTTTTAGCTACGTCATAGCGAGAAATTAACACTGTGCACATATTAATATGTAACATCTTTTAGATAATAGAGATAGACTACATAACTGAACATTTCGAATAGTCGCTATGCATTGTAATGAGTATTTTGGTGTTACTGCAGTAAACAATCAATCTGTTCATCTTAGTCCAAATACTTTGAAATAATTATTATACTTCTTTCTTTCAAAATTTCCATTCATTTGAGGCAATTTCCATTCATTTGAGGCACTAACTCGGAAGCAATAAATGATAAGGACTTACAATAAATCGCGGAACTGCAGTAATACATACGGTTTGGTTGTAGATTTTAGATTGAACCTTTGTATATAGAAATATTGAACTTAACTTTTTCCTTTTGAGCAGTCGTTATATTAATTTAAACTACATTAAACATGTTTTCAAATCTAACGATGTTATCGCTTAAAAATACTTGTAATCTGACTTAGGAAAAGCAAAAAAATTTGAATGTTAAAAGACCTTTTTCAATTGTAAATTGACCAAAAATGACTAATTTTCTATCGGTAATTTTTAAAAAATGGAAAAGTAAAGATATATGAATATCGGGGTTTTGTATCTTCCTCCAACTGATATAGATTATCCAGATAATGTGATAAGCCGAGATAATGTGAGTGAAAACCGCAAAATTTACAATTTGTTCGTTTTCTTTTAAATATTTGTGAACTTTCTCGTTATTGCCGCATTTTTGCCTCTTGCGTCTCTCGTAACTCTTTTTCATATTATATAAATTATAATGCTAATAATTTAGTTGCCATTATATCTGTTGCTAACAAAAATAATAAAAATATTTTTTTAAATTTCTACTTCTATTCATATTTTCCAGAAATGTTTCGAAATCAATATATTTTTCGTCACAATTTAGCAGCAAAACGAATACAAAAACAATGGCATACCTATAAAGAAAATAAATTACAAAAAAATAGAGAATTATTTGAAAAAAAATTACTAGGTATGGCAAGTGATCGTATTGTTAGAAAAAATCCCCTTAAAGAATTATTTCAACGTTCGGATATACAACGAACAAAAATTGAAAGATTTCGTGAAGAATTTCAACAAGCTATTGAAGATGAAAGAAATCGTATTGTTAGGGTTAAAAGTCCATGGATTATGGAAGATATATCAGATCAAATTCGTGCTTGGTTTCGAGAATTGTAAATTTTATTTTATTTATTTCATATTCATTATATAATTTCTATAATAATTAATATTATATAGTTATAAAGGTTGTGGTGAATTTTATCCATATCCAGATGCAGAGAAAGGTGGAACAATATTGTTAGTAACTGGTGAAACATTAGATGTACAAGAATATGTTGTTGAAAAAAATAAACCAAAATTAAGTAAAGAAGAAAAGAAAAAATTACGAGATAAAATTAAAGCTGATAAAAGAAAAGAAAAAGAAAAATTAATGAAATTAAAAAGAGCTGAAGCAAAAGTTAGAGCAAATAATTTAGCTCGGGGTGGTGTTTATTATAATGTAAAACAAGAATTTCCACAAAATCCAAATTTAAGTATGTTTAAAAGTTAATTTATATAATACTAAATCTAAATGAAACCATCCGTTTTTGTATCTTTTTTCACGAAGGAACTAAACTAGACTCTATTTTACTGAAAATAATGTTTTTTAAATTCTTTCGACTCCAATATATTATATATCTCTTCCTAACGAAGTAAATCGAAGCGTGGTGATCATTTTCATAAAATACATTGTATGGATATTTTATATAGATTTAACTATAAAGTAGATAATATGAATAATCGATTTGTATAATGGTCGTGCATTGTGTTAAGTACTTCATGATATTTATACTCCCAAAACCAAAGAGCCAACTAAGTTAACTAATTTGAAAGAAGGTGTAGTGTAATAATTAATCCGAAAGAAACAGAGAAAGTATATTAATGAATTGATGTGATTATATGTAGTTATAAAAGAGGTAATTATCGGTATATCAATAATATGTCACTAGCACAATATTGATTGGCCTTCTGTGAGTTAGTGACACATTACTGGCACAAATTAATCACTTAAAAATGTTTTCTAGCATATTTTAAGAAGATCAGTTGTATCAATTACCAACTGAACGCTAACGTAGACCTTGTACACATCCCCCAAAATAAATGTTATGATGTGTGCCCGGTATACCATACCAGTTTCTATTTATACAAGAATACTAACAAAACATTTATCGAATAGCAGCTAAGAAAGATTCACCGCTTTAATATACAGTGATTTTCTGTTCTGATACGATCTCTACCATGGTTAAAAAGGTTGTAGCCTTTCCTATTTACCATTATTCCTATAATAAACCAAACCATTTCCTGTAAATAATTCCTACCATTAACCTCAGACTCAGCTTCAGACTTTAAATAGAGTGACATTGATATTTTATTTTCATTGATGTTTCTCTTCGAAAAGATAAACATTTTTATATTGGCGTCAAAATCTTTTTACAACTACAAAATTTCTGATTACCCTTTCTTTGTCAATTGATAAAAATATACTTTTTCAAATTATTATCTTCATAGACCAAATCGGAAAAATATCCTCCCCTCCTTCTTTGTTTAATATAAACAATCAAATTTAATTTGTTATCCCATTTACCATATAGGTACAATTAAAGAAACAATGGATAAATATAATGATGAATGGCGTTTTGTTGATGAAAAAAATAATGCATATGAAGATCCATTTATGGAATGGATAAAAGCAGATTTATTTGCTGAAATACATCGTGAGTTACGTGGTGTTGTTGATGAATTAATGAGGTATAATATATTATTATTATCATATACATATTATAATAAGTATTATACATTATTTATACATAAAATTTTCAAATTCAAATTCTGTTTGTTTTACGAATTTTACTATAGAATTGAATTTGAACTTTTAAGTCAAGCATTAGCTAAAGATTTAAAAAAAAAATATAAACCACCAAAACAAAAAAAAGCTAAAGGTAAAAAGGGTAAAGGTAAAAAAGGTAAAAAAGTTAAAGATTTAACAGCTAATCGTACAATACCATCATTATATTATGAAATGGAAGATGCTTTATTAATTAAATCATATAATAATAAATGTATGGCTGAATTTATTGGTGATATTAATTATTTAGCATATGAATTACGTAATTATTTTGAAATGTATATTAAATATGATAATTACATCTTCTTAAATTTCAAAATTTGTCTTATTCAATTAAGAAATTCATCTTTTTAAATTTGATATTATTAACATAATATATTTTAATTCAAATTCGTCTATATAAACTTGTAAACCTTATTTGCTATTAAATAAGTATTGGACTATTTTAAATTACATAATATTATTATACAATTTTCTACAATTGTCAAATTATATCTTCTTTTTAAATACAATTCTAATATTTGGAAAAGTTTTTCGCATCTCTGGTTACAATATCTCGAGAATAGAGTGGAATGATTTAACATCTTTAATTAACCGTCGTTAGTAAGATGCTCTTAATATTTTCTACAGGTATCGCCTGGGCTAGTGCCTCCAGTAAATTAATTGTATTATGCTGAAATTTAAAACCTTCGTTCGGAATAAATAGCTCACCAATAAATTTTCAATTCTATCATACTATAGATAGAAATTTCTAACTAGAACCACAAAATTACGAAGCAAGTTACCACCTCATGTGTTCCCCTCGTATTATAATTTAAATGAGTTCAATAGGAAGTGAAACACTGCCTGGTATATAGTAACCCTCTGGTGCTTTAATTTAGTCTCTTATCTCTATTGTTTTAAGCTAAATTATATGTTAAACTTAAAGGGATTTTTCATTCATTTGGTTATGCCATAAAAAATTAAACAAACATAAAATGTAACAGAAATTAAAGACAAATTTGAAATTTAAAAAGACGAATTTGACCTGAAAATACTAGGTAAAATTTAACTCCTAAATTATTTACAATTTATTTTACAAAAACCAATAGGGATAGTGTACCATCAATGGGTGAAGTAAGAGAAATATTTCGTGAATGGATATTAGGTATGGGACCATTAGATTTAAAAAAACCAAAATCAATATTAATTGCTGGACCATGTGGTAAACATAAATTATGTGATATATTAGCATCTGAAATTAGTTAAGTTAATATAAATTCAAATTTTTGATATAAATATTTAATTTTTTTCTTGAATTTAAATTATTTTTATATATATATTTTTTATTTATTATCTATAGATGCTGTTGTAATTGATTTAAGTCCAGAAAATGTTGTACGCTATGAAAATGATTTACCATATTTAATAAATTTAGTTAATAAAATGGCTAGATTATTTCAACCAACAATAATATTAATAAATGAAGTACATCGTGTATTTTGGAAAAAAATACCAAAAGAATTAAAAGATTTAAAACCACAATTATTATCAACAATATTATTTAAACAAATTGTAAAACCAATTAAAAGTGATGAAAGAATATATGTATTAGGTACAACATCAGAACCATGGGCAGCTAAAGGTAAAATGGCAAAAGCATTTGAAAAAATTTTATTATTACCAAAAACTGATTATGCATCATCATTTATATTATGGCGTACAATGGCATTAAAATATCTTGGTGTACCAAGAGATTATGAATTTTCACCATTAGCATTAGTAACAAAAGATTATACATCTGGTAATATTGTTAATAATCTTGAAAAAACAATTGATATATCAAGAAGAATTAAATTTAGTCGTAAACCATTAAAATCAGAAGAATTTATTGAAACATTTTTAACCATACCACAATTTCCACCAGACGAAAAGGTAACATTTAAATTTATTTATTAAATTTTGAAATAATTTTTTATGATACAATATATATATAAATTTTATAGGAAACTTTGGCATATACAAAATGGTTTAATAAAACAAATAAATTAGCTAAACAAAGAGTTAAATATATGAAAAAATTAGAACTTATGAAAAAGAAGAAATAATTTAAACAAATTAAATTTATTTTACATTATTATATAAAAATTCATGTTAAAATTAAAATTTTAAATTTTCAAATTTTATTTTTTGATTTTATATATAAAATTTTAATGTCAATTTTTTTTTCATATACTGGCAAATAAAATATATTCTATAAATTTAAAAAAAGTATATGTTTCGATTAAGTTTGGTTTAATTTTAAGTAAATAATAATTTTAATTTTTCTACTATATTTGAACGAAAATTTAAGATTGTATTACTGATTCTCCTTCTTTAACCTCCACCAGTATAATATATTTTTTTTAAATGAATCATAAAACCCTTATTTGTCCTCTTTACCATGCAAAGGAAGCTAATTGATTATTTACTAATTAACAAAATAATTTTATTATATAATCAAATTGTAATTTTATTAACTGTTGAATACTACAATAATTAATTAAATAGTTTTTAATTAATAACTTATATTCTAATTAAATCTTAATATTAATCACTTTGAAATAGAGGACTAACAGCTCTTAGAAAATTCACTTCAAATTCCTTTTCAGAGAAACGTTCAACGGACGAACTAAAAAAAATATATTACAAAATAAATAATGTAATTATTAATATATTTATTAATTAGAAATTTTATTTAATTGTTGGTAAAATTTTATGGATTATTAATAAATTACAAAAGTCAGCAGTATACAACATTTTCACTTATTCATATGGCAGGGCTATATATAAGAATGAATACCAACTAATTTAAAAATAATTTCAACTGCAAAGAACAATTTGAAAAATTTAAACTTAAAATCGCATTCATACTAGGGGTATACTTATACATATATGGAGAAGGCAATATATGAATTACTATTATCGATGTCAATAAAAAATTTAAAAAAAACTTATCTTATTGAAAAATATCTTTAGGTAAATATTTGTAAAAAATTTAACTTAAGATTATAATTAATTTATAAAACTTACCGTGCTGCATTTCTAATAGTATCATTTTGTTCTTTGGTATTACATAATATATTTAATATACAACTAGCATATTCAACAGCATCAATAGCTAAATAACCATTTTGACTACCTTCAGATGTTTCAATAATATCTAATAATGGTCCACCCGAACGATTTGCAATCATTATTAAACCAGCTGCCATACATTCAACAATACTAATACCAAAATGTTCATTCCACATTGTATGTATACCAATTTTAGCTGTTTGAAAACATTGTATTAATTCTTGATATGATATATTTACTTTAAATTCAACAGATTTTTCTAATGATAAATGTTTACATAAATCTTCCATATTTTTTAATCTTTTATAATCTTCATTATGACGACATGAACCAACAATTATTAATTTCATTTTATTCCATAATTGTTCATCTTTAACTAATAATGTACGTAATTCATACATTGCTTGTAATTGTAATGGATGATCTTTTTCTGGACGAAATTGTCCAACAGACATTATTATTATTTTATCATTATCATTACCATTATATTGTAATGATTTTAAATGATTTATTTCACATGGTGGATATACACGATGTGTTTTAAATGGTGCATTCCATAAATTTATAATATGATTTTCAGTCCATGATGAATTAACCATTACAGTTTGGGCACAACATCCAACCCATCCGTAAAGCTTTAAAAAAAAACCAACAATTTAATTTTAGTAATAAATTTAAATCAATTTAAAAAAAAAAAATTATTATTGACTTTTAGTCTGATGATTGTATAACAAATAAATTTAAAATAATATAAGTTGTACGGATAATGAGCAAATTAAAGGCTTGTTATCTGCGTATACTTTAATTCTTAACATTGAATTTAAAAAAAATTAACTAATTTACTTACCCATGCAAAAATTTTGTAATACATTAATTTTAACCATGTTAAAAATGGATTTTTTACAACATAATTACGATTATTATGTGCATAAACACGACATTGTACCCTACGTAACATATCTGTACTTATAGTTGGATAATGTACATAACAACCAGTTTTACTATTACCTATAAATCGAAATAATGGTAATGTAAATGCAAAACCAACTGTATCTAAATAAATATCAGGTGGTAATTTCCATAATGCTTCTAAACCAAGTAATAATGAACCAATGCTTTGACCTAATAATGTACAATATGGATACATTTCTGGTTCAATCCAATGTCTCCATTTTAAATAAACAAATGATATATTATCTTCATCAACACTTATATTAAATGTATTTTTAGCTTTATTTAATATTGTTGTTGGTGATGCATCAATATCACCAGTATAAATAAATATTTTCAAATTATCATATTTAGCCTAAAATTTAGTAATTATAAGATTTACATTATTTAGAAATATAAATATACAATTACCTGTAGTGCTCTAATTGCACACCAAAGTACTCTTTCGCCACCACCACCAGCATTACAATATGGATGAAATATACCAATATTCACATTATTATTACTATCTTTATTTAATTTAGATTTTTTTCTTAATATCAATTTTCTTAAACAATATAATCCAAGAAATAATAATAATATACCAAGTAGGAATGCAGATGACATCATATAAAAACTATAATGATGATGAAAAAAATGATTAATAAATATGAGAATATAGTAATGTACTATACTAGAATACCAAATAAATATGTAATTTTTACTTACGCTTGTACAATTATTTTCATTTTGCCTTCAGTTAAGTAATATTTGATATTTCAACTATATTATTTATTTATTATTTTCACTTTATTTATTCATAATTTATGATATTTCCTTTGAAATAAAATTTAACAAAATTTTTGTTGATTGCCGACCGAAGAATATAATAAAATCATTATAGAGACACGTCAGACAAAATGTCAAAATAATATTTGAAAAATCTAATCAAAGAAACCCTTTTAAAAAAATGTCTATGGTCCAAACCCAGAGAGAACTGACGTATATACCAACGCGCCCTTTAAGAAAAATAAGCGAATTCGCTTTTGGCGAACCGTATACGAACTAGATAAGTAACGCCTTTTTAAAATAAACTTTATAATTTCATAACAAAAATAAACAGGAGTGACGAAGGTTGTGTCTTATAATAGTATTTTGTTAAATATAATAAAATAAATATTAATAAGTAATTTTGTGTTTTATATAATAAATTAAGTAATAAAATTTAAAAAAATTAAATCAGTGGTGAAATAATTATTTATTGTTAAAAATTATATTTTTTATATGAAATAAATGCTAAAAAAATAACTTTTCCGTATTTTTATTTCTAGAAATTATTTATTTCTTGGCAGTTCGTAAGCGAACCGGAAACGTAAATGTTAGAATAAGAACAGTAGAAAAAAAACGTAACGCCAAGAGTTCGCCAAAATCGGTTCGTTTACGAAACGCCGCAACGATTCGTTTTGGAACCGCCAAATTCGGTTTACGAACTGATTTTATTTCTAGAAATAAAAATACTGAAAAGTTATTTTTTTAGCATTTATTTCATATAAAAAATATAATTTTTAACAATAAATAATTATTTCACCACTGATTTAATTTTTTTAAATTTTATTACTTAATTTATTATATAAAACACAAAATTACTTATTAATATTTATTTTATTACATTTAACAAAATACTATTATAAGACACAACCTTCGTCACTCCTGTTTATTTTTGTTATGAAATTATAAAGTTTATTTTAAAAAGACGTTACTTATCTAGTTCGTATACGGTTCGCCAAAAGCGAATTCGCTTATTTTTCTTAAAGGGTCTGTTGGTATCGAAATGACAATATATAAAAATATAATGTCAGACTGAGATAGAAGATAATCAAAGTATTTTCTCGATTTGATATAAACTCGTCAGCCTGACACGATTCCAATTTTCACCCGATTCGTATGGATTGGAAGAAAATTCTACGCTCCAAGCGGATAATTGCTTCAAACAAAATAAAAATGGCAGAGAAAAACAATATTGTGTCTATATGGTGATTGTAGAGTATTTTTAATGTGTGTATTTTGTATATTTAATTTAATTGTAGTTTTAATAGTAATAATTATAAATTGTATTATCAATTTAAAATATTTTTATTTCCGTGGAAATGCAGATGAATTTCTTTTGGAATTTCATGAAGAAAAAAGTATGTAATAAAGCCAAACAAAAAATGCATTGAAATTCTAATATATCTCAAAATTATTAGTTATTTTCAGAAATACATGTTCTAACTTAATAAAACCTAGAAAATAACTGGACTGGCAAAATGGATCATGGATGATGGACGAGCTCATTGGAAAATTCTTTTTTTTATTTATAATTAAAATTAATATAATGAAAGTATTTAATTTAATATGCAACTATTTATTTGCAAAATTGTAATCAAATTTAAAAACATAATTTATTGAATGTATATACTAATTACCTTTATAATGAATAATTGTGGTAAATTGTAAATACGATGTGATAAAATTATGTATAGTAATAGTAGTTAAATATAAATTTGTATTTATAAGAAATAATATGTATATCATAAATTTGAAAAGCCTTATTAATTTTTATATTAATTAAGAAATCTAATATCTAATGTAAAATTTAATAAATTAATATTGCAATGTCAATAAAAAATAGAATATTTCACAAATAGTTTTTTCACCAATATTAAAATAGTCTAGTGCTGGCGTTAATTTTTCAACTTGTTGAAACGAAAGCCAGCGCTGGCCTTTTTTTGGCCTAGCGTTAACTGCTGGTATTGTGTTCGCTTACATTGATTTCCATATGTTGAAACTTTTTTAAGTTAAGAGCTCTTCCTAAACACCGGCGTACGGCGTATGGCGTCTGTCAAAATCGTTATTGGTACATACATTTTGTATTGGAGCACCCGAAATACGCGACGTACGTACGCCGAGAATTGGAATTTCCAATTTTGACGGGCGTATAAAAATTTTTAATTTGATTTTTGAAATTTAGCAAAAAGAAACATCGATCAAAAAATTTTTAATGTATATAAATGTGGCGTTTTATTTCGGGATACGCTGGCGTATCAGCGTATCGACGTATATACGCCATACGCCGTCCGTCGGTGTTTAGGTAGAGCTCTAACGCTATCGATTAAAGCGCCCCACCCAGTGAGAATGTTTATACCAACGTCGGCCCGACTTATATACCAACGCGTATGCCTGACACGATACATACTCTCCCATGGCAAACACACAGTTCACTTCCGCTGACGTTGGTAGTGACGCGTATGTATCGTGTTGGGTATTGTAGTTTATTTATTTTACGGCAGGTGGCTCAAAGAATTTTTATTATTCAAAATAAAAAAAAAGAAAATATTTTTAATTTTTTTTATTAATGACATTGCAATATTATTTTACTTGCGTTTACATATTAGATAATTAATATAATATTATAATATTTAGATTTTTTTAGCTTAAGGCTTTTCAAATTTATGATATACATATTATTTCGTATGAATACAAATTTATATTTAACTACTATTACTATACATAATTTTAAAACATATTATATTGACCATAATTATTCATTATATATATACATAGTTAGTTATTTTAATTAATATACATTCAATAATTTTGTTTTTAATTTGATTACAATTTTGCAACTTAAATAGTTGCATATTAAATTAAATTGCTTTTTTACATTAATTTTAGTTATAATAAAAAGATTAATTTGCCGATGAACTCGTCCATTATCCATTTTTCCAGTCCAGTGTTTTCTAGGTTTTATTACGTTGGTACATGTATTTAAAAAAAAATTCTGAAAATAATTAATAAATTTGAGATATATTAGAATTTCATTGAATTTTTTTTCTGCTTTTATTTATACATACCTAATTTTTTTTCATAAAATTCCAAAAGAAATTCATCTGCATTTCCACGGAAAAAGTTATTTCAAATTAAAAATACAATTTTTAAATATTAAAAATTAAAAATAAAATTTAATTACATATTAAATATACAAAAGACAAATACACAATAAAAATACTCTACAATCACCATAAAGACACAAATATTGTTTTTCTCTGACATTTTTATTTTGTTTCCAGCAATTATCCGCTTGGAGCGTAGAATTTTCGTCCAATCCATACGAATCGGGTGAAAATTCGTATCGTGTCAGGCTTATATCAAATCTAGAAAATACAAATACTTGTATTATCTTCCATCTCACTCGGACATTATATTTTTATATATTGTTATTTCGATACCAACAGAGTACCTACGCGTTGGTATTATATACGTCAGTTCTCTCTGGGATATGTTCTGTCTTTAAAATGTCTAGTGTAAACCAGACAGAATTTCTGCCACGACAGAAAAATCACGATTTCTGTCAGGACAACTTTTCAGACATTTTTGTAGAAATTTTTTTACATTTGTTAATTTGTAAATGGCGATTTTTAATAAAAAACTAAATTTTGTTATATTACTTTGCAACATTTTGGTTAATTTTTAAAATGCTGCTTGATAAAAAGGTATCTTGATAAAAGGTTTTCTAAATCTTCCATTATTTTTATTTTAATATTTTTATAGCTAGTTTTGTTTTCTTGTTGACGACATGATTGCAAATGATTTGTCAGACAGAACAGTCTGACATAAAATCGCCAGCGTGTTTTTTTGATCTGTAAAATTAAAAATATCCTACAGAACAGAAATGTCTCAGAAATGTCCGACATAAATGTCTAATGTATTCGCAGCGTAAATCCAAAATTTACATTTTTATTTTTTATGCTGTGTAAAGCTTTCCAACTGCATGGTCCCAGTGTGAATCCAGTCCAGTAAGAAATATAGATGGCTCAGAGCTGAACCGAACCAAGTCAGAAAAACTTAATTCTGTAATATTAGGGGCATTAATTATTAATTAATTAATTAACAAAAACATTTGAGGAATTAATTAGAGAATGCGATTATTGTAGAAATAACAACAAAAACATTCGACGAATTAATTAGAGTTGATATACTTAACCCCTTAATATTTTTCTGACTTGGTTCAGCTCCGGCTCTGAGACATCCATATAAAACAGACAATTAATGATTACCGAATACTAAAATATTAGTTTATTGTATTAACTTATAAATTATAAATTTATTTATTTACCATTATCAATAAATATAAATATATTATACACTAATAATCTTATTAATTTGTACTAAACTAATTATATTTCGATAATTAAAGTATTTTACGATGTAACTTAACAAAGGTGGGAAAATTATCTATCATAATTAAAAAATTGTATTTTTTATGTTAGCTAAATGATAAATAAAATGCGAGTTATATACGATAACTCTAAACAAAAGCCAATTTGTATTAAAAACTAAACTGATCAAATTTTGTTAAGTACCCGAATTTATAAACTTACACGGATCAAATTTATTTGAATTACTTAAATCCAAAAATCCATTAAAATATTTATTAAAAAATATATATTAAAATTACTTTTAAACTAATTTCATTTATTGACAAGAATTGGAAGAGATTCATTTACAATTAAATTATTTGTTAATAAAACATTTATACTAGGTGCTTTTTGTAGCTGAACTATTTTTTTTAGTTTCTCAGGAACATCATCAGCATCATTGAACAAAAATGGTGCAAATAAATTTAAAATTGCTCTATGAATCGACTGTATTACTGAATTTAAAATACCTAAAATAATATTTGAATAAAGAAAAACTAAAAATTATAATAAATTTATATTCATATTACCTGATATAACAATTATCCCAGATATTATTGAACACAAACGAATTAAAAATTGTATAATATCAAAAAATCCATCATTTAATTCTGATTTAACTACAACTTTTAATGCTGACCAATCGTATTTAAAATATATTCCAGGTAAACCATAAGAATTTTTGTTAGAATCTATAATAAAAAATTATAAACTTTAAATACAAAAATGTATTACATTATATTAAATTACTAAGGTTTCTTAAATTTTCTTTTACTGAATACTGATAAGTATCTAATTTTGAAAACATATTATGTACTTCGGTTGGTACAACTTCAATGAAATATTGCATTACAGTTTTATCTACAAAATATGAATTTTTATTTTAAATAATACAATTTAATAATTTATTTGAATAAAATTTACCACCCGGTACATTTTTTTCATCACCCTCTAATGGTTGTACTAAACGTCCAGATAATTCACCAAAACTAAAAGTATTAATACGATGTGTAAAATTTAATGCTACTCTTTGCATTTCACTTATATGCCAATGATTATCAACTATTTCAAATGATAATGTATCACCACTAACAAAATGTAATACACCAGCTACTTTATTTATCATAAATGAACCATGTAATCTGCATGCATCATGTGGTTTATTTGGTATAATTTGACGTTGTGGAAATTCTGTATCAATATATTTATCAACTACTAATATATTTTTAAATAATAAATCGGTTATTGAATGATATTCTTCACGTAAATATGAATTAACACTTTTCATTTCATTAAAATATTCTCTTTGATTTTCATCTAATTCCCACCATGTATTTTCTCTTTTTAATATACCATGTGTAAAAACATCTTGTTTAGTATCATCAATTAAATCGACACCAGATAAACCAATACATGGCATTGCTATAGTTATATCAACTGTCATTCTTACTCTTGTATCTAAATTAACATCCGGATAAAATGTAAATACAACATTTGAATTTTGAAAATATTTAACTTCTTTGTATATTAAAATGATGATAAAAATCCGGCTAATTAAGGATACTACAAAAAATAATATTATATGTCATAAATATATAGAATAGCAATAGATAACAATACTAACAAGTGCCACCAATTTTTGTTGTTTCGGTATACTCCTCCGGTACTTTACTAAATGCATCTAAATTTTTAGCTATTTCTAAAATATTTTTATCCCCACGAAATCGTATTGATGCCATATTGTCTACTTATTTTAATAACTTAAAATAAAGAACAATATTATTTTCCGGCATAAAAATAAAAATATTTCAATATATATTTTTTAGTTTACGAAGCAATAGACACCAACGTGAACGTGAACTTCAACATGCCAGCCATGTCATTTCATTATTAGATGTGTCAAATTATGGGTTTTTGATTTTTGATTCGATATTTTATGTATATATCGATTATATTTTAAGTAAAATATCGATATTTCGAATCGATAAGAGTCTGAGTACCATTCTGTAACGACCCTTTTTCCATAAACTTTTATAATAGTACCATTTACACGATCAAATAAAATCAAAATTTTATTTGATGAAAAAAGCTGTTAACATCAATTTCTTTTCAGACACACTTTCTTACACTTTCCTACACTTTCTTACACCCTCCATGGTGTAGAAAATTTTTGCGTTCTT
Source organism: Empis stercorea (assembly GCA_949752835.1). Lineage (NCBI taxonomy): Eukaryota > Metazoa > Arthropoda > Insecta > Diptera > Empididae > Empis > Empis stercorea. The sequence continues at coordinate 74,776,033 of OX457085.1, read as the reverse complement.
TTGACTACACTTTCTACACTTTCTACACTTTTTTTAAATCGGCGCCTAGAAAAAGTGTACACTTTTCTACACCCTCAAATTTGAAAGTGTAGAAAGTGGAGATTTAATTAATTTTTTTTTTTACTTTTTAAGGTGGAAATATATACTATTCGTCAATTAAATAATGTTTTAATCACAAATTATGAAAAAAAGTATAACAATTTAAAATTATAAAGAATTTTGTCAGGGTGTAATAAAAGTATGTTTTATTCACACCTTACACTTTCCTACACCACAGATTTTTGACAATTCCCACCATGGTGTGGTGTAGACAAAAAATTTCTGAAAAGAAATTGATGTAAATGAAGCTGTCAAACATTTTGCATTTACACTATCAAATAAAATCAAAATTTTATTTGATGAAAAATCTCAAAATACAAGCGAAAAGCATTTACACGATCAAATCTATTTGACGTGACGTCATATTTGACAAATTTATTTGAAATAAACAAAATATATTTTGATTTGAGATTTTATTTGATAGGATATTGGATGGACCATTTACACGTTCAAATTTATTTTATGGATGAGTCATTCAAATAAAATATTGATTTTATTTGATCGTGTAAATGGTACTAATAGCAATAATATAGCCTTTACAAACTGGGCGCCTATAACACCTTTATATCACGTCTATAACCTTAAGAGTATATAATATCAGGAGATGATTTTGCCCCAACAAGCTGTATCGAGAAATTTTTAAAAATTTTCAGTGCTTTTACTTGTCAAAAATAATTTTGAGTTGTCAAAAATAATTTTGTCTGTATTTATTTTATATATATTTTATAATTATTATATTTTATAAAGAACAAAAACGTTCGACACATAATAATTACTATAGCATCTCCTGATATTATATACTCTAAGTCTATAACATGTTATGAAAAACGCTTTCAGACTGAAAATACCAACGAACTATATGGGTTCACAGTGTAATTGCCATAACGCAAAACAAAGCGAAGCAAAGTCAACGCGACGGTATAATAATTTTTCAATTCACAATGAATCTTTTTTTTCAGCTTCAACTGACATTTTAATTAAACTTATTTAATTAAAATTTGAAAAATGGATGAGGGAAAGCTAATTGAAGAAGTGACAAAAAATTAAATAATATATAAAAAAAGTAGTGGCAGTTACAAAAAAATTAAAAAAAATTGCTTTGCAACTAAATGTAGATGGTAAAAATATATTTTTATAGAAATATTTTATAGATATATATATATAAGTTATATATACGGTATATATATGCTATATATCTAATATCTATAATGCCGGGAATTAAAAGTCCGCCAAATTGCCATCTGGAAGCGGAAGCAGTGGAAGCAGTGGTATCATATAAAAGTGGGAATTTTTTAATTCACTGTCTCTTTTAGAAGACCATATGAAACCTAGAATGTAAGTTTTATATAAATTGGAATATTTGTTTTTGAATTTAAATTTTAATCATTATTCCAGCGGCAAACGTAGGGATGATGCTCAGTTTAAATCCATTCAATAGGGAAAAAGCCAAAGTTATTTGTCAAAATTTTAAAATGAAAGAGCTACATATACAATTCAAATAAAGATGTAAATTTGTAACTAAATATATTATATAAATGTTAAAATAATATTTTTAATATTAACTTTTGTTATACATATGTTTAAATTTTTATAACTGAATTATTAAAGAATACGTAATGTTTTATATTATATTAATGAATGTTATTATTTTCTTTAGTAACCTTGTTTTTTTACAACAATAGCAACATCAGTATTCCATCCATTTGAATTTCATATATTCCATCCATTCCATCAATTATCATTTTATCCATTTCTAAAATAATTAAAATGAAACTATTTGAAATTATGTTTAACAACTTTACCTAACAAATATAATAATTTTATTTGTGGAAAAAAAACTATCACTATACAATTTTTGTTTTTTTTTTACATTTTCCAGCGTTGATAATCGAAAAAGTTGAAAGTTGGCAATTTTTGTTGGCAAGTTGCATTGCTTTGCTGACCTTGCATTGTGAATGAAAGTACTATATTCATATTCTTCAACTTTTCAATTTTTTCTTTGCGTAGCGTTGATGTTGTATTGTGAATCAAGCATAATACAGAAGACTTATGTGGATTTCGATTGGACAAAAAAATCAATTTTTTTTTAAAAAAATCAATCTTTTTTTTATCTAGATCAATTTTTGTGTTCGATTGGACAAAAAAATCAATTTTTTTTTTATCTAGATCAATTTTCAAAAATCTGGATTTTTTAAAGATTTACCCCTCCATTCACTAATACCATACAATTTGTATGACAGTGACATATTTACATAGATAAAAAAAATGGATTTCATAGATAAAAAAAATTGATCTGTTTTTACGTTCGATTGTACATAAAAAAAATTGATTTTTTTTTTAATTTTGATCTGTGCCAATCGAAATCCACATTAGTGGCTGTTTATATGCGCCTGCCTAGGAGCGACTTGATAAACTTTTTGTGAGTAGACGCGCCTTCCTCACCCAATTTTTTAATTTAAAATTCAACAATTTCAAAATGGCCGCAACTGAATTTTAGGGAAAAGATCGTACCTGGGGAGTTTATAGAGGAACATTTTGGTATTGAAATATGTTAAGTTTGACATTCGTAAATTGAAAAAAATCATTTTGATTTTGAATGCTATCGTTGTAACTTGTAACTCTTAATGAGCCACGAAGCGCATAATCGTAGAGTTACAAGTATTAATAAATTTATTAAATTATACCAAAAGTTTTACTACATATTCGTAAATACAAATATTTAACTAATCATGAATTTGAATTAATTTCATTGTAGAGTCAAGTATAATATTTTACATTTTAATTGAGTTTAGATAATTTATACTATGTATAATAAATATAATATATTTGTTTCTATGTGTATTATACATGGTATAAATTATCTAAAATCAATTAAAATGTAAAATATTATACTTGACTACAAGTATAACTTTCAGCTATGCTTTCCGAATTTGTGGTTCGTCGAATAATGCGATCGACGTATCCATCACTGTTTTCAATATAAAAAAATATTAAATATAATTTGATTTAATATTATTTTAATATTTGTTTTATAAAAACATATCACAAAATTAATAGAGGTTTCTTAATTCCTCCTCTTTAATTATATATTTCATTAATATTCAGTATTAATATTAATATTAATATTCATCTGTCTCTATATTTTTTCCGTGAAACATAGAAAATTTATTATAGTGGTCTTCACGACCTAAATATTTTTTCTTGATATTTTGATATTTTGATATTTTTTTTTTAAATTACGTGAACACCTGTTTTTGGTGCCTGAGATATTTTGATATTTTTTTTACATTTTATGTCTGGCAGTACTGAATATTTCATGTTTTTACGTTTATTTTACATATTTATATAATCTGGTAGCACTGAAATAATTTAAACAAATATTGTTAAAACTTAAAATTAGCAAAATTTAAGGAAAAATAAGTAAATATGTAATAACACTAATTTTAAACTGCAATACTAATTTTAATAAACAATAATCCCAGTCACAATACAACACAAAATAAAATTTAAAATTTCAAAACAGAAAATTTCTGACAGTAGTATTTTTACATATATATCAAAATATCAAAATATCAAAAATACATGCCGCTGGGCATTTTTGACACTATCGTGATATTTTAATATTTTTTTCAACCAATCAAAACTCGTTATTTCGTAAAATATCAAAATATCAAAATATCAAGAAAAAATATTTAGGTCGTGAAGACCACTTATATAAATATTTATATAATATTTTATATACATATTTATTATCTATATTATTATATGTATAATAATATAGAGACAGATTTAAAAAAATTAAGGACAGATATATAGATATATATTTATCCTGATTTTTTTTTATATTCCGAAAATACAAAACCTAAAAATTATTAGTTTTGATACTTTACTCCAACTCAAATATATTATATTCTAGTTAGAGAAAAAACTTGAATATAATATATTTGAGTTGGAGTAAAGTAATAGAATCAAACTGAAAGACTTTTTGAGATTTCAATCTCAATTTTAACTAAGACAGTTAGACATAAGCTATCTGAATATCTCTTTGGCAGGAGTGAAATTAATAATAGTAGCCTATAATACCTTCACGGTAATAAATAAAAATAAAAATATGGACATAAAATAGACATATACTTAGAATAAAAGATATTCTAGTTTTTGTGGCATATTCTAAATCATAAGATACAATGATTTTTAATGTGAAACAGAGACCATGATGAATATATATATATATATATATAATTAAGAAATTTTTCAATTGTGATATTGTAATTAGTATATATTCACACATAAATGTTTTTCTTTTTTTAGGTATACTCATATATATATGCAAATATAGTAGCCATTATCTTGTTGTTTTCCTAATGCCGGTATGACAATCAGAAACTATCCATTTAGAGGGAGAGGTAATATTTCTTATATGAGAAAAAGATATGAGTGCGAGTAACACGCTATATTGAAAAACTGTGTAGCAGCAACAAAACCATTTCTGTCAAAAAATATCGAAATTTTTTTGGATTTTTTTTGTATATTTTTTGACATTCATGATTTTTTTCAAAATTCAAGCATTTTTTTTATTATTTTATTACAAATCGCCGCTTGAATACTTGTTTGCTTCATACGCCATTTTAGAGTTTTTTGAGTTAGAACCATATCTGTAGTGTTTGGGAGATTCTCTTTTTAAAACTGCAATTCGTTTTTTTTTATCTCTAATAGTTACTGAGATATCGAGTAACAGTTTTGCTCCACATCCACTTCTTTTTTTTCAATGCTTGCTTGCCTCACTTCTCAAAATCAGAAAAAAGGTATCACGTAGACAAATTTTCTATACATTTTTCAAGTTATTTTTATTAAATGTTTTTTTGCTCTATATAAATGAGCAATGTACATGAAACATTAACATTAATATTAAATTAATTTTTTTGCTCCATATCTATCCATTGCATTTTTCAAGTTATTTTTATTAAATGTTTTTTTGCTCTATATAAATGAGCAATGTACATGAAACATTAACATTAATATTAAATTAATTTTTTTGCTCCATATCCATTGCTCATTGATATAGAACTTTAATGCCAATTTTTTTTTTTTTACTTTTGCCTTATATCCATAGTAATTTTCATAGTCATTATATTATAAGATGGACATGGAGCCGTGCCAGTTATCTTCGGGACCCGTCTTGAAATACGGACCAAGAAGTCTAACATGTGTAAATTGTAAGTTGTAAATTTAGGGTGGATATGGAGCAAAGTGAAAATGTCAGAGGCGTATGAAGCAAACAAGTATTCGAGCAGCGAAATATCTTTGACAGATTAAAAAACAAAAACAATATATTTGACAGCATCAATACGAGTCTATAGTTGTCTCTCATTGAAAAATATTTGTGTTTCAGTCGCACAAAGAGACATTTTTTAGTTTTTTTTTGGATTTTGTCAAGCCATTGTCATACCGGCATAAATAAAATTAAAATTGAAATAATTTATCTATAATTTTTTTTAAAAAAACTACAATTTATTTTCCTTAATTTTTAATTATAACTTATAATTTTAATTTTTTAATTTTTGAATCAATTTTCCAATTTCCTTTTAAGATTTTTACTAGCCATTTTTATGGTTTTCAAATGTTATATTTATGAAGGATACGCAAATAAAATTTAAGTTTGTAGAAATCAGATGTTTCTCAACTTAAAAGAATATTTTTTCAAGAGTCTATGAAATCTCTATTAGATATGAAATCTATTTTATTTGTTTTTATATAAATATTTCTCTATTTTTATTAAGCAATTATTACATTTTTATTATATTATTCTCATTTTATTTTATAATACATAGTTATAAATTAATTTTCTATATATGACTCAATTAAAGTTTTGAAATTACGATATAGAAAGATAAGATTATACTCATAGTTCAACATTTAAAAGAAGAAAGAAGGATTAATTCATTTTAAACAAAGTTAGAAAGGTCAATATGAAGCAAACAAGGTTAGAATTCGTGTTCCAACATCTGACAGTGACGCTGGGGTAAAATGACAGTTGGCGGATATAAATTTAGTAATTAAGCCATGTAGTATTTGGTGTAATAATGGAAATCGTGACGTCACTCGTTATTCTCAAATTTTTTATTGTATAATTTATCATTTTTATTGCATAATTTATTTATTTATTTATAATTTATAATTAATTATAATTTAAATAATATTTAATTTGTTCTTAGACAGCAATAAAAAATTTGACAAGCCTGAATGACGTCACGACTTCCATCAATACACTCAATAGTACATGGCTTAATTCAGTTGGCAATTGTATTTTTTTGTAGATGGCTGTCATATTGAAGTGAAACCACAACATGAGGATGCAACTGATTTTTATAATTATAAGGGATGGTATTCAACAATTTTACTTGCTGTTGTTGATTATAAATATGATTTCTTATACATAAATGTAGGATGTCCAGGTAGATGTAACGATTCAACAATTTTTGAACAATCGTCTTTAAAATCATATGACATTAACTATTTACTATTTATTTGAATATTTACAGGCTCCGGGAAAACCAGTCAAAAACATTTCAGTCAAAAAACAAAGGAATTTCAGTCAAAAATAAAAAGGCATCTGGGTCAAAATAATTTTTGACTGAATTGCCTTTTAAGAAGGAAACATTTCAGTCAAAAACATTTCAGTAAAAAAAAAAGGAATTTCAGTCAAAAATATAGGAAGGCATTTGGGTCAAAATAATTTTTGACTGAATTGCCTTTTAAGAAGGAAATTCAGTCAAAAAACTGAAAAGGAATTCCAGTCAAAAACGGATCAGGGAAAACCAGTCAAAAACATTTCAGTAAAAAAAAAGGGAATTTCAGTCAAAAATAAAAAGGCTTCTGGGTCAAAATAATTTTTGACTGAATTGCCTTTTAAGAAGGAAATTCAGTCAAAAAACTGAAAAGGAATTCCAGTCAAAACTTTTTGATTTGGATTCCTCTTAGATTTATTGACTGTAATGAGAAATAACTCATAAGAGCAAATATTATTACTTTAAGGCCGTCTCTACTATCCATGACCGTTTCCGTTTCCATTTCCATTTCCATTTCCATAGCCATTTCCATTTATGGATTTCCAAACAAAAAAAACTGGGCATTTCATGGACTGAAATATTATTCGAAATATCATTGAAATTTGTATTATATTTTGATTTTCAACGTGTAAAATAGTTTTGTATTGGTAATATAGAATATTGGGAATACAGAACAAACATAATGTAAATATAAATATAAATATATATAAATATAATCAACAGTTATTTAATAAAAAAAATATATTATATATTATATATATTATATATTATATTATATATATTATTATATAATTTATTATATTATATATTATAAAATATATTATATTATTATATATTAATATTATATTATTATATATTATATTATATATTTATATTTATATTTACATTATATTTGTGAATTTATATTTAAATTTATAATATATATATATTTATATTTATAATAAATAATTAAAATAAAGTTATAAAGTAACGATTTTTATTTCGTGTATTGTCACAATATGTACAGCATAATGTACGTATCTATTTTCCATGTTAAAGGTAATAATAATAATAATAATATTTTTTTTAGTCAATCATTGGTATTAAAATACATCAAAGAAACACTACATATCGATGTGATCTCGTGTTCTCAACTACGACCTAAGTCTAAGAAGTATAGATCCGTCAAAACAAATTTTTCTCTAAAAATCCAGCTTCCGGCCAAATATTCATGGTTATTCAGAGGTCCAAATGATAACTATGTTAAAATAGGTGATTGGTACATTAAGCCATGGACTAATTTTAACAAATCCAATAATAATTATAATTCACAATTATCTTATAGAAATAACATTAAGTCTAATCTTATTATAAACAACAAAAATAAATATATGACTAATAATAACAATAATAATAATAATAGAAAGAAAACTAGGAATAGCAAGAACTTTTTAATTAATAATATGAGCAACAATTGTAATTATAATAATACAAGTAATACTAGTAATGACATTATTACTATTGATGACAATGATAATAACTACTATAATAATAGTAATAATAATAATAATAATAATAATAATAATAATAACAATAATAAGAATAATAGTAATAATAATACTAATAAAAATAATAATAATATTAATAATAATAATAATAATAATAATAATAATAATAATAGTAATAATAATAATAATAATAATAATAATAATAATAATAATAACAATAATAATAATAATAATAACAACAATAATACTAATACTAGTAATAACAATATCAATAACAATAACAATAACAATATTATTAATAATAATATTAATAATAATAATAATAATAATATTATTAATAATAATAATAATAGTAACAATAATAATAATAACAATGATAATAATAATAACGATATTGATATTAGCACAAACATCAATAGTAATAGCAATAATAATAATAATTTTAATAATAATGTAAATAGTATTAAGACTAACACAATTTGTAATAGTAATTTAAGTAGGAATTGCAATAGTAGTAACTCCATCAGAAGAAAAATATCAAAAAACTTCAAAAAATTACAAACCTTTATTCAAGGACCTACTTTAAATCCTCTTACACCCGTTAAAGATATTCCTCATCTATACTCTGACACAACAAATTATACACGCCCAACTATAACTTCAGACACTTCTAAAGAATTAACTCATGTTGATGAAAAATCTTTTTTGGATCCTTTATTATCGCCTAATGTTAAATCGACAATACTCTCTGCTAACAGTACCGAAAAACGTTACCTTTTATCTCGTTTGACAGATAATAGGATCTATAATAATTTGCGTATTTATCTTGCTTATTTACATGATCAACCTAATTCGGTCTGTATTGAAGGCAAAACAAAAACAAATGTTCTAGTAGCAATTCGACAAGAAGGGTTACCAACCAACTTCAATACTTTGAGCCAGTTATATTATAATTTTCACAAAAACTATGATATTTCAGCAGAGCAAGTCACATGTGATCTCTCTTCTTATGCTTCCCATTTAAACTCTAAGAGAATTTCACTTCAGCAAAAATTTCGTGAAGATTCCAATAAACTTTTTCGTGTCTTACCAGAAAGAAAATCTCCCCTCTGGTAAATCAACATCAGCACCTTCAACTTATGACTTCACTTTTAATTCTACAATAAATACCTTCCGTCTTACAAATCCCATTACCTTAGATTCTAATACCACCCCCTCAGTATCTTCTGCACGTCTCTATCAGGGAAATTTGCAGTGTCTTTCCATATATTATATGAACGTCAGGGGGCTTCGAACAAAAACCAGTGACATTTATCTTAACTCACAAAAGCTCCCATACGATGTTTTCGCATTGACTGAGACTAATTTAACATATGATTATAATAACAATGAATTATTTGATAATAATTTCAATGTATATCGTAAAGATGTCCTGGAAGTAGACGAAGCTACCAAGGGCCGTGGGGTCCTTTTAGCAGTTAATAACAAATATGATTCATCTATATTTGATATTCCCAACTCCGTCAACTGTGAATTAGTATGTGCTAAAATAAACATACCGGGACGTTCCATATACATTATTTGTTGCTATATTCGCCCTAATCAAAACAGTGATGCGTATCAAGCAGTCGTTGACGCTATCGATATCTTGAATGAAGCCATTAACCCGGCCGACGACATAATTCTATTAGGAGATTTCAATCTTCCAAGGTTAACTTGGGTCATTTCGGAAGACGAGTCTCATTATATCGCGGCTAATGCTACATCGGACAAAGAAATTTTAATTACAGATCGCTTGGCGGATTCAGGTTTATTCCAGTCAAGCAGTGTTAAAAATTATCTTGATCGACAACTCGATCTTATCTTTTTGACCGATGTTGATAACTGTGTCGTAGTCGAAAGTAATCACCTTCTTTCTACTTTGGACTCACACCTTTTTGAGAGTATCGTATACGACTCAATGTACTTTCATTGTAAACCTCTTTTCTCTGAAGCACAACATGGCTTTCTCAAGGGAAGGTCTACAACAACCAACTTGACTGCTTTTGTCTCGAACGCCTTAGGTGAGCTGGAAGATGGTAAAGAGATTGATGTTGTCTCGACCGACTTCAGTAAAGCTTTCGACAAAATTTCTCACAAAATTATTCTCTTCAAACTCAAAGCTCTTGGTTTTAATCCACTATTCATACAGTTGGTGGAATCTTATTTAAGTGATCGACAATATAATGTCCTATTTAGATCCTCTATTTCTAACCCTATTAAGCCGACTTCTGGAGTCCCACAAGGTAGCCATTTGGGGCCGTTAATATTTATTCTATCTGTAAATGATGTTGATCATGTCATCAAAATATGTGACCTGTTAGTATACGCGGATGATATGAAAATTTACAGACAGATTACATCACCTTCTGATTCGCACCATATACAGAATGACCTGAATAACTTTTCCATCTGGTGCCAAAAAAACTTTCTAGTACTTAATGTGGATAAATGCCAAACTATCACTTACTCTCGGAAGCGTATACATTCATCACCAAGAAACTACTACATTAACAAAGCACTCGTAAATAGAGTTGAATCAATTCGTGATCTAGGCGTCATATGTGATAGTGAGCTCAACTTCCGATCTCACCTTGATAGCATTATCTGGAGATCTAACCAAATGCTGGGTTTTGTTAAGCGGTGGTCAAAGGTTTTGTTAAGCGGTGGTCAAAGGAGCCGATACCATCTTCGTTCACGAGTTGGTCTCTGGGAACATTGACTGCCAGACTCTACTTCGGAAAATCTCTTTTAATATAAATAATCGAAATCTAAGGTCGATTCCCATATTTAATTTAACTATCCACCGTACTGACTATGGTCAAAATGAACCTATAACTAGAATGCTTAGAACAGCAAATCATAATTCAAACGAATTCGACTTCAACAGCAATAAATCAACATTGAGACATGCGTTAACCTATACCAGACGGAATACTTGAATACATATTTTTTTATTTTTTTATCCCTCCATATATTCCCTTAATCACTACTATTTCCAATTCTTCCCCATTCTTCTACAAGTGTATTCCTTCTTAAAAGGCAATTCAGTCAAAAATTATTTTGACCCAAATGCCTTCCTATATTTTTGACTGAAATTCCTTTTTTTTTGACCGAAATGTTTTTTGTTGGAACCCAAAAGGCATTCTAGTCATAAAAAAATTGAACTGAAAAAGGGCTTTTCAGTCAAAAAACTGAAAAGGAATTCCAGTCAAAAAAATTTTGACCGGAATGCCTTTTTTTTTTACTGAAATTCCTTTTTGAAAAGGCATTTCAGTCATCAAATTTGTATGAAATTATTTTTGACTGAAATGCCTTTTTTTTTTTTGACTGAAATGTTTTTGACTGGTTTTCCCAGCCCCATATTTACCCCCAGTGTTAATTGCAGATTCTGCATTTAAATTGAAAAGGAATATTATGAAACCATACCCAATTAGAGTGGAAGCAGAATATTGCGAAAAACTTTTTAATTATAAATTATCCAAATGCCGAAGAGTGGTTGAAAATGCATTTCGACACCTGAAAGCGCGATTTAGTGGAATTGGGAAAGGTTTGGATAATCATATTGAAAATGCAAGTATGATAATAAAAGCTTGCTGTGTATTACCATTGTTTATATATCTTATAGTTGTCCAATCAAGGCATTTTTTGAGTTGTTGCGCCGAGATTAGAAAATTATAGGAGGCAGCACCATCGATTAGTAATGGTTGAAGACTCTGCTATGGATTTCACACATGTTCTTTCAAAAGAGCTTAAGAACATTTACTGTGTAAATCAATATAAAAAAAAACTTTAGAATTTAAATTTTGTTTTCTTTTATCATCACTTAAATCATATATTATATTTACATATTTGGAAAGGGTATTAACAAAGCCGTATATAATATAAAGATATTCAAAATGTAAAAAAGACTTAAAAAACTGAAAACATTAGGACGCCAATATGAGTAGTTCACCACAGCAAAATATTTTTGTTAAGAAAGTTGAAATAACGAGTTTGTGGATAAGACGTAGAAATTGTATAGAGACGACAGGTACACACATTTTTCGTGGTGAAATTTAATAATATGAGCTCTTTTATTTTATGTATACTATAATGATAGAAAGAGGAATAAGGACGAAAAAAATATAGAAAAATATGTATGAGATAGAAAGGGTAAGGAAATATATGTATATATTTCTGGTTATTTTGATCTATTTTAACAAAAATTTAGAAACTCATATTTGGAATCTTATATTTATTTTCAATTTTGTTCTGGAAAAAAAATATTCTTTATTGAAGCAAAAATTCTACCTGTTTTGGGTTTTTTAAACCAAAGGATTTTAAAGGATACAAATTTCATTTATTTTTTCAAATTTCAATTTTGTATTTTTCATTATTTTTGGTTAAAGATCAACGAACTTGCGATCGTAGTAAAATTATGAATGATTTTTGATACAAATTTCATTGGATACAAATTTCATTTATTTTTGGTTAAAGATCAACGAACTTGCGATCGTAGTAAAATTATGAATGATTTTTGATAATTTTACTTACATAAATAAATACTTTTTATGCTATACATATATTTTAGAAAACTTATATAGAATCCCAAAGTTAATTTTGCCTTATATTTTATATATTTTTAGTGCGCTAAAAAAACTAAATATGTAAAGACAAATTAATAGTGGAATAATTTTAAATAAAAAATCAATACCGTATACAAATATTGTTATTGTATTTGCTATAAAAAGAATCATTCATAATTTTACTACGATCGCAAGTTCGTTGATCTTTAACCAAAAATAATGAAAAATACAAAATTGAAATTTGAAAAAATAAATGAAATTTGTATCCTTTAAAATCCTTTGGTTTAAAAAACCCAAAACAGGTAGAATTTTTGCTTCAATAAAGAATATTTTTTTTCCAGAACAAAATTGAAAATAAATATAAGATTCCAAATATGAGTTTCTAAATTTTTGTTAAAATAGATCAAAATAACGAGAAATATATACATATATTTCCTTACCCTTTCTATCTCATACATATTTTTCTATATCTTTTTCGTCCTTATTCCTTTTTCTATTATTATATTATACAGAAAATAAAAGAGCGCATATTATTAAATTTCACCACGAAAAATGTGTGTACCTGTCGTCTCTATACAATTTCTACGTCTTATCCACAAACTCGTTATTTCCACTTTCTTAACAAAAATATTTTGCTGTGGTGAACTACTCATATTGGCGTCCTAATGTTTTCAGTTTTTTTAAGTCTTTTTTACATTTTGAATATCTTTATATTATATACGGCTTTGGTATTAATTTATCTATCCAAAAGTAGAAGGTAGTATATTGTTTAATTTCATATTTTATTAGTTATTAACGATAAATTAAACACACCTTTCCAAATATCCATATCAAATTTTAAATGATGAAAGCTTTTCTTTTTTTTCGCATTAAAAAAAAGACGCGAAATATTTTTTTTTGCTTTGTTTTGGCATAAGTTTGTTTGTATTGTATAATCTTATGATTTTTTTTATAATTATACAATACAATCTCATGCGAATACCATCCAAAACTATAGTTTATAATTTTTGGGTGGAATTCGTATGATTGTATTGTATAATTTTAATAAAAAGTTTTAGTGGTATTCGTACATTTGAAAATATTCTAATTCATAAATAAATTCTAATTTTAAATTTTTAGCAAAAAGAAATATAGTTTCTTATATATTGAGGAACAGTACAGTCATTTGGGTTATCTGGTAATATCGATTAAAAAATGTATGGATTATTTTTTTTCAGACTAAATTAGAAGTCACAAAGAACATTTTTAAAAATATTTTATTCATCTATTAGTTATAATCAACATTTAATATTCTATAATTATAGAAAAAAAACCCAAAATCAATTAAATTTAATTTGAAAATTTATTAATTTAATTTAGGAAAGATTAAAATATTTTTAATAATGTGTTTGTGTTGAAAAATTTCTAATTTATTCCAGAAAAAAAAAATACATGAATTTTTTTAATCGATATTACCAAAATCCCCAAACGCCTGTACTATTCTTATAATTAGAAGAAACTATATTTCTTTTTGCTAAAAAATTATAAATGAATTAAGCGCGGCGCAGAATGTGAGCGTTAACTTACGATTGTACCTTTAAAAATGTTATTGTTAAATATATAGCAATTATATTACACAAAATTTTGCGCATAAAATTATTTTGATATATATTAATAAATTTTTGTTTTTGGCATTGTATTTTGTTTGGCTTTAGCTTTAATGCTAGATAAAAAATAGTTACAGAAAGTTAGCGCTCACATTCTTTGCCGTGCTTTATTCATAAATAAATTCTAATTTTCAATTTTTCCCAAAAGAAATAGTTTTTCAAATGAACGAATACAACCAAAACTATTTATTAGACAATACAAACAAACTTATGCCAAAACAAAGCAAAAAAAAAATATTACGCGTCTTTTTTTTAATCCGAAAAAAAAAGAAAAGCTTTCATAATTTAAAATTTTATATGGATATTTGGAAAGGTGTGTTTAATTTATCGTTAATAAATCTGACTGAAATTAACAATGTTACACCTTTAGTAAATATTGACAATTTCCATCCACCTATTAGTTTTTCTTATTGTTTCAATAGCCCTACTGAGTCTTTTAGTATATCTTATAGATATAATTTTCTAAAAACGGACTTTTGTGCTTTAAACAATTACTTAGTATCTATTGATTTTGATACTTTACTGTTATGTCGTGATATTGACGATGCTGTAAATAAATTTTATGAAATCTTATTACATGGTTTTAACATGTATGTACCATCAGTACGTGACAAAGGCTTTAGTTCAAGTCCGGCTTGGTGTAATCACGACTTAAAACAGCTTAGAAACAAAAAAAAATAGGGCTTGGAAAAAATACTTAAAATTAAAAACGAGTGAAGCATATCTTGAATTCGTTAATTTCCATAATACGTTTAAAATTCTGTTGGATAGCAATTATAATAACTATCTAATTAATATGGCTGCTCAAATCAAAACTAATCCTAAATCCTTTTGGAAGTTTGTTAATTCTAAAAGAAAGTCAGATCAATTTCCAAATTTCATGACATTTCAAGGACAATCTATAAAGGATCCGATACTTATTTCAAAATACTTTAAAGATTTCTTCTCTAGTTCATATTCTGATACTCCTTTTATAGTTGATGAATCAAATTTTCAATATATGCATAGTTATCCGGAGATGCCCCTATCATCACTCAATTTCTCAGTTCAACAGGTAAAAAAATACATGGAAAAACTGAGTAATGAGGTCCAGATAATGTACCTGAATCCATTCTTAAGAACTGTGCAAATTCTTTAGCATCACCACTGAGAATTCTATTTAATAAATCTTTAAATAATGGGCAATTTCCAGAATTTTAGAAAACATCGTTTATTAGACCTGTCCACAAAAAGGATTCAAAAAATGATATTACCAATTATAGACCTATTGCTAAACTATCTAGCATTCCTAAGTTATTTGAGCTAATGATTTATGATTCCATCTATATGTAGTTACTGTTCAGAACTATTAGTACCTAATCAACACGGTTTCATGAAAAATAGATCCACTGTAACCAACTTAGTTGAATCATGTTCTTCTTTCCTCACTAATATGGAGGCTGGGTATCAGACTGATGTCATCTATACTGATTTAAGTAAAGCTTTCGATCTGTTACCTCATAGTGTAATATGCTTTAAACTAAAAAAATTAGGTTTTCCTGATTTCTTAATTAAGTGGATAAATTCATATCTGATAAATAGAAAATATTGTGTTAAATTTAGATCCGAAATTTCAGAACCCTATTATGCCAACTCTGGTGTCCCACAGGGAAGTCATTTAGGTCCATTTATTTTCATTTTCTCAATTAATGACGTTACTTCTGTAATCAAGTATAGTAAATTGGGAATTTACGCCGATGATATGAAAATCCATAATAAGATAAGTTCCTTAAATGATTACACTACAAAAGGTCCTAGACTCTTTTAAAAGCTGGTGTAATATTAATAATTTATCATTAAATGTTGATAAGTGTGCAATAATTAGTTACACTCGTCGTAAAACACCAGTGATTTCAAATTATACTTTTGATAATGTTATTATCAATAGAGTTACTCACTTCAAAGATCTAGGCGTGCATTTCGATAGCAAAATGACTTTTAAATTGCACTTCGATACCATAATTGGTAAAGCAAATTCAATGTTGGGTTTCATCAAGCGATGGTCTAAGGAATTTGAGGATCCATATATCCTTAAATCTTTATTTACTTCTCTTGTTAGGCCGAACCTTGAGTATGCTAGCCAAGTTTGGTCTTCCTATTATCGGGACCATATAGAGAGATTCGAATCAGTGCAAAAAAAATTTCTTAGATACGCTTTACGTAACTTAAATTGGTTAAACCCAATGATATTACCTCCATACAAGGACAGGTTAAATCTCTTGCAACTAAAATCCCTAGAATCAAGGAGACTAATTGCGGACATTCTATTTATAATTCAAGTTAATAATGGCCAGATCAACTCTGAGTATATCAAAAACCAAGTTTTACGCATTTAAATCAAAGTACTCGGTTTCGGTCGGAAAATATATTTCGAGAAATATTCCACCGTACGAACTATGGTAAATTTGAACCAATTAATAGAATGTTCAAGGTTATTAACAACTATAAAAGTCACATAAACCTTTCTTTTTCCAAAGAAAAAAATAAGAAAAATTTAATTATACACGTGTCATAATATTTGTTATTGACTTAGTTTTTTTTTTAAGCTAACTAGTTTTTAATTAATTTTTTAATATTATTTCTTTTGACGTAGTTTCATTTTAACTTTGAAACTTAATTTTTATTTTATTTTTAATAACAAATCTTTTTATTATAATTATCAATATTTTATTTTATATAATAATTTTGTAATTTAACTATAATTTTACTTTAAGTTATCAATATGTTGTAATATGTTTGTACTAAACGTAAATAAATAAATAAATAAGTAAATGTTCTAAAGCTCTTTTGAAAGAACATGTGTGAAATCCATAGCAGAGTCTTCAACCATTACTAATCGATGGTGCTGCCTCCTATAATTTTTTAATCTCGGCGCAACAACTCAAAAAATGGCTTGATTGGACAACTATAAGATATATAAACAATGGTATTACATAAAAAAGATGAAGTAAATTGGATACAACAACAAATGGAGGAGAAACGGACCAGAAATAGAGTACAACCTGATAATTTTGTTTAACATGTAAATGAAAGCAATGGTATTTTGATAAGAAATGCAATTAGTTTAAATTTCAGTAAGTGCATTTTTATACATTTATTTTTATATTTTATTGCATCAATTTTTGTAAGTTTTTGCATTACAATTTTTGTTTATTTTTTTTCTTGTAATGGATGATTCTGACGATGATGATGATGATAATGGTCCTGATGATGGTAATGGTCCTGCTGATGGTGATGGTCCTGGTGATGGTGAAAGTACAGACGATGGTGAAACTATTGATGACGTTGTTTTTGTTTCTATTTCATCCTGGTGATGTTGAAAGTACAGACGATGGTGAAACTATTGATGACGTTGTTTCTATTTCTATTGGTGATGCTTAAATTATAATTAAAAAATGATGTATGTTACTACTGTTTAAATTTATGAATATGTATTTTCAAATAAAAATTACTTAAACAAAAACTTTCTTCCATGAAATCTGATGAATTTCTGAATTTACTATTTCCAAATATCTCTTTTAGCTCATCAAACCGTGGCCAATCTGATTGAGAGCCACCAGAAGGACCAACAATTTTTTTTCCTTCCTGAAATTCATTATTTACACTATAATAAAAATTTTTAAAGAAAAGGTTTAAATAAAATACCTATATTTTGATCCTAAATTATGCATCCTTGCTTTAATCTCATCCGTGCTTATCTCTATCCCATTTAACAGTAGAGATTTTTGCATGTCCAAAATAATATGACTATTTCTATTATTTTTTTGTAATTCGTCTTTTTTTCCTTCCATATTTCCACAAACACTTTTAATTTGTCATATCCTAAAATATTTTTTTTTTCTTTGGCGGTTCCATTTTAAATTTCAAATTTTCAAATTTCAAATTTTCAAATTTGGAATAAAATAATAAAAATAAGAATAAATTGACAATTGCTGTCTAGGGGTGCTAAAATTCCTGAAAATATTACCGATAACATCGAAATATTACAAAAGTATCGAAATTTTATTATGTCAATCCCTCAAAAATGAGGTGTTATACGCTATCATGTTATAGAGGTAATATAGATTGACACATTTTTTATATGGAAATATTAGTCTATAACATGTATATATCGTGTTATAGCTCTATATCATGTTATAGGCGCCCAGTTTGTAAAGGCTACAGACTCTTTTTCACTGTGACTGCCACTTAACTATTTCTTGAAATATGAATTGAATACCACTGGCATAGTTAACTAAAGGAGCACTGGCAAAGTTAACTAAAGAACACTATAATGAGTGTGTTTACCAAATATCAGCCCAATCCATCCAGAGGTACCAGAGAAAATCCCAAATGAAAATATGGCCACTCATCATTTCATCCACACCACTATATTGAATATGTTTACCAAATATCAGCCCAATCCATCCAGAAGCCACGCCGGGTATAGTTGGTGCTAGAGAAAATCCCAGATGAAAATATGGCCATTCACCATTTCATCCAGACCACTAATTTGAATGTGTTTACCAACGATATAGAAGATATATGGATAAGACATAAATATAAAAATTTGAAGCCACGCCGGATATAGTTGTCTCTTTTTTTGCTAGCCGAATTGTCAAAATTAATAAATCGCAAATAAGAGCCGGACTAGATTTTTTTAATTCGGGCAGCAGTTTTCAAAGAGATAAAATTTTTTTTTTTTGAAAAATACATGTAAAGATTATCCTAAGGAATATCTTAGGTCGCGCAACGATAATTATACAAATGGAAAGTAAAATAGAGTAATTTTGTTTAGCTAGTTAATATTTTTAATTTATATTGAGACTCCTAAAATTAAAAAAAAATAAGCCAGCCCTGTAAATCTAAAAACAGCTGTTACAATATTTGTCAAATAATAATTTGACACTTGTTCGAGCAAAAGGAAAGAGAGCTACCAAAATCGTGGCTTCATAAACAATTTTTCAATATATTAAAATTTTAATATGTTAATTTTGCAACAAAATTTTTTTTTTGTTGACAAAATGGAGTTATTTTGTTTTTGCTCTGGTGCCTTAAATTATAAATATATTTGTAAAAGATTTAAATATAAGCTTTTTTACTAATTTCCTTAAATATGAAATATTAGACAATATTTTGGTTTTTTAAATGTTTTTTTTTCAATGTTTCTTTTTTTTGTATATTTATTATTAGGTTTTATTTTAATGTTTGTAATATTTTTGTATAGCAAAATTATACAAATAATATTTATGACTTGTTTTTCTCTTAAAATTTTGTTTTTATTTACATATCTTGAAGTTTTTAATTTTTAATATTATTATTCTTTTATAAATATATTTTGGGATTATATGTTTGCAAAAACAGTTTATATGTTTGGCTAAAAAAAAACTGTTTAACAACCGATTTTTATTCACCCCTAACGATATTTGTTTGTTCTCGTTATTAGCTTTAAAAATACATAAATTTAATATAAAAATAAAAAATTCCAAAAAAATTCATAAAATTTGAAAATAACTTAATAAAACAAAATAAATATTATATTATTATTAAAAGAAATACTTGCCATAGTTGTAAAGGATATTTTATAACACTTTAATATTTTATAATAAAAGAAAATTGTATGAATGACTAAAGTAATAAACAAATAAATAAATAAATATAATATTTAAAAGGCTACAAAATTATAAACTATAAAATATATACTCTACAAAAAACAAAATTTGTTTTATTATATTTTTAAAGTAATTTTATATTTTTAATTTTTAACATTAAAATTTGTTTTAAACAAATATTTTCTAATAAGCACTTTTTCATTAGTTTTTCTTTGTTTGTTTATATTTTATTTTTAAAACTAATTACCCGTGACACACCACTCCGAAAACTCAGTTTTCGTGTGTTCAGTTTTCAAGAACAAATCGAAAACACAAAAACTTACAAATTTGTAAGGTTTTCACGAAAACATATGCTTGCATAGACTGCGTTAAATAGAACAGAAACGTATTTTTGAAGTACAGCTAAGTTTCAATTTTTCTAATATGAGAGCATGCGTGAGAGGATAATTTTTTTTATATTGCAAAAACCGATTTTTTTGTTTTCGCATATATGATTGTATATTGTATAATCTTATATGAATAGTTTTGTTGGTATTCGTACAATTGAAAATTTTCTAATTAATAAATATATTCTAATTTTCAATTTTTAGCAAAAAGAAAAATAATTTCTTCTATATTGTAAGAATAGTACAGCTGTTTGGGTTTTTTTTTTTGTAATATCGATAAAAAAAATGCATGAAATATTTTATGATTATTGAAAATTAGAAGAAAATTTTCACTTGTACGAATACCAACAAAACTATTCATATAAGATTATACAATACAATTATATATGCGAAAACAAAAAAATCCGTTTTTTCAATATAAAAAAAATTTTCCTCTCACGCATGCTCTCATATTAATATTAGTCATTCATAAATATTTCCTTTCCTAATCTAACGAAAATATATAACAAAAAACGCACGTTGAACGTTGATTTTTTACATTAGATTAGGAAAGTCAAATCAGAAAGTGGAAATTTTTTTTGTTCTACTTTATAAGTCTATATGTTATTATTAGTCAATGGCCGAGATTAGAAAATTATAGAGGCAGCACCATCGATTAGTATTGGGTTGAAAACTCTGCTATCGATATCACACATGTCCTTCCAAAAGAGCTGTAGAACATTTACTCTGTAAATCAATATAAAAAAAAATTTCGAATTTAAAAAATTTTTTTTTCTTTTATCATCACCTAAATAATATATTATTTTTACATATTTGGAAAGGGTATTAATTTATCTATACCAAAATAGAAGGTAGTATATTGTTTAATCTCATATTTTATTAGTTATTAACGATAAATTAAACACACCTTTCCAAATATCCATATAAAATTTTATATTTAAGAAAGCTTTTCTTTTTTTTCGCATTTAAAAACGTCGCGTAATATTTTTTTTGCTTTTGATTTCGCAATAGTTTGTTTGTATTGTATAATCTTATGAATTTTTTTTATAATTATACAATACAATCTCATTCGAATCTCATATTTTATTAGTTATTAACGATAAATTGGAATTCGCATGATTGTATTGTATAATTTTAATAAAAAGTTTTGGTGGTATATTTCTATATATTATATTTCTTTTTGCTAAAAAATTATAAATGAATTTCTCTGGAACTCCTGGATGTATTGGGCTGATATTTGGTAAACATATTCAAATTAGTGGTCTGGATGAAATGATGAATGGCCATATTTTCATCTGGGATTTTCTCTAGCACGCCTGGATGGATTGGGCTGATATTTGGTAACTACACTCATTATAGTGCTCTATTGTCAGCTATGCCAGTGTGACACTATAATGAGTGTGTTTACCAGATATCAGCCCAATCCATTCAGGGGTGCTAGAGAAAATCCCAGATGGAAAAATGGCCATTCATCATTTCGTCCAGACCACTAATTTGAATATGTTTACCAAATATCAGCCCAATCCATCCAGGAGTTCCAGAGAAAATACCACATGAAAATTGCCATTAATTGTTGTCAAATTAAAACTGCGAAATTGCGTTAGAACTTGAAGCGCAGTTGATATTTTCGAACATGCTGCCTTTGCAGTAGCGACTTATCGAACAGACTGCTTTCGCAATTTTGCAGTTCTGAATTATCGAGCAACTGCTTACTTAGAACTAAGTTAGAACTGCATTTCCGAAAACGCCCTTAGATAAAGTTAGCGCTCACATTCTTTGCCGTGCTTTATTCATAAATAAATTCTAATTTTCAATTTTTTCCAAAAGAAATAGTTTTTCAAATGAACGAATACCACCAAAACTATTTATTACACAATACACAATAAACAAAGCAAATATTACGCGTCTTTTTTAAAATGCGAAAAAAAAGAAAAGCTTTCTTAAAATTTTATATGGATATTTGGAAAGGTGTGTTTAATTTATCGTTAATAACTAATAAAATATGAGATTAAACAATATACTACCTTCTATTTTTGTATAGATAAATTAATACCCTTTCCAAATATGTAAAAATAATGTATTATTTAAGTGATGATAAAAGAAAATAAAAATTTTAAATTCGAAATTTTTTTTTATATTGATTTACAGAGTAAATGTTCTAAAGCTCTTTTGAAAGGACATGTGTGAATGTGAAATCGATAGCAGAGTTTCCAACCCAATACTAATCGATGGTGCTGCCTCTATAATTTTCTAATATCGGCGCAACAACTCAAAAAATGCCTTGATTGGACAACTATAAGATATATAAACAATGGTTATGCGCAATGCAGCGATTCTAGTTTCAGTTACATCCCACCATGATAGAAAATTATTCATTTCATTTATGTGTAAAAACAATAATATAATTAAATCCAAATTTGTCATTTTTATTTTTATTTAATACACTAATTACTCTACGCAAAAACCAAAAAATTTAAAAACAATCAGTATTCGACAATTTTCATAATTTGGCAACCGAAAACGTAATCTCATTATTTTTGGTGTGTCACTATTCCGGTTTTTAGAACTAGTTTTCGCGAAAACTTTGGTTTTCAATTTTGATGCGTCTAGGGTTTTATATATATTTTAATATATTCTTTGAATCGAACTAAATTCTTATTAACCATTTTATTATATTTATATTCTAAAAAATAATTTTAATTACATTTTTCGTAACTTTATTTTTTAATTTTAATTTTTTTAGTTCAAATTTTGTTTTTATTACAATTTTGTGGATTGTTCTTGTAAGTTGATTTTATTTTATAATAACACAATCTTTTTTTATGATTTCTTTTGGTTTTTTGTAATTTTTTAACTTAAAGTAAAGTATGCTGTTAGTAAGCACTTAAAAAAACGCGATTTTCCATAAAAAATCATACAAAATCATAAAAAATTTTACCAGCGTCAAAAATTTTGCTTACATTTTTTTATGCTCTTAGTACGCACTTCAAAAAAAAAATTGAGAATTTAGTTGTTCTTTATATGACAAACAGATGCCGTTGCTAGAAAAAAATGTCAAATTTTTACTGCAAATTTTACTGGCTATGTAGGGTATAAAGAAGAGGGAAAAATTTTTTTACTCGCTTCCTTCTAAGAAAATTTACGGTCCGCTTTTAGCGGCTCGCAACCACGCCTTTTTTCATATAGTCAGACTTCATTTTCGTGCCGTATTTTTCGGCTCTAAAACGTAACGCATAAATCGAATTTTGCGGCTCTAAAACGCAACGCGTCATACGAATCGAAAATAAACCGCTTTAGCGGATCTACAGAGTAATATGACTAATCAATTAACATAAAATTATATTTATGACTTTCTTGTGTCTTTGTTCTCATTATTATTTTGTTTGTCAGAGTGTTCATAGTGTGTGGAATATTTTTTTGGTAAATATTTAATGTATTAAATTATATATTAAATTAATAATTTATAAATAATCTAATAATTTTTGTTTTTATTTTCAGATTAAAATATTAAAGGGCTTTTGTGATAATTCATTGGATATATATGTGAAATTCTGCCTAAAAATGATTAACAGATTAAGCTGTCTGTAAACTTTCCTGGTTTGGGAAAAATTAATGAAACATTGTAGTTGCAGTCAGTCATTTCAAGATATTTAAAATACAAAATATTTATATATTATGATAATTGTGTTGATAATGTAATAAAATACTAAATATTTTATTAAAAAATTAAAGTTTTTGGATTTTATTTTTGGATTATTTATAATTATTTTAAGCGGTTCGAAATGGAGCCGAAAATGCGGCATAAATTGGAGCCGAAACGGCGGCATAAAATTGAGCTACAAAAGTGGCATAAAATTATGCCGCAAAAAGCGGCGTAAAATTGTATCGCAAATGCGGCATAAAAACATTACGCTTTAGCGTGCCGTCTTTCATTTCAATTTCCATACGCCCATGGGAACAGAAACGGTCCGCTTTAACGCCGTAAAGGCGGTTCGAAAACGGAGTCTTATATAGGCAAATGACTACATTTTTATGCCGTTTACGGCTCGCTTTTCTTAGAGGGTTATGACTTATGTCAACGGAATTACCGGGCGTTTTCGATCATTCAGTTTTAACTTAGTTCTAAGAAAGCAGTTCGTTCGATAATTCAATTTTCATCTGGGATTTATAATAAATAAAAGATTGAGAATTTAATTGTTCTTTATATGACAAACAGAATGGCGTTGCTAGAAAAAAAAGTCAAATTTTTACTGCAAATTTTACTGGCTACCCCAACCCCAGCAGCCAGAAACTGTGATCACAATTTTTTGTGGATTTTTTGTGACATTTTTGTTGAACATTTTTTGAATTTTTTTTGTCACAATAAAATGTGACGAAAAGATGACAAAATTGTTGAAATTTTTGTGAATCCTTTTGTCACAAAAAAAATGTGAAAAAAATGTCACAAAATTGTCAAATAAGTTGTTGTTATCACACTTTTGTGGCCATTTCGCGACAAAAAATTGTGAAGTTTTTTTCAAACAAAATCCACAGTAGTCAGAAATTTTTTTAACATTTTTGTGTCAAATTTTTGTGACATTTTTGATGAAAAATGTAAACATGCATAACGTGCATGACTAAACGTGCAAACGGTAAGAGTAAGACTAAGTAGTGTGTAATTAGTTTTCATTGTGAAAGTGCGCAGTTTATTTAAATAATTAAATTAAAATTAATTGATCTCTTTTGTTTTATGTAAGTCGTTTTATATACTTTTTAAGTAATGTAAAAAAATATACATTACTTGTTTTCAAATAGGTAAGAAATTAAGACTTTGGAGTAGACAATATAAAAATAAAATAAAAAAAATATTTTATTTTTTATTTTTCAGATACAGCGAAAATGACACCAAGATTTTTCAGAAGACGATGCGCTAAAGGCAGTACAATATTATCAGAAAACACAGAAAAATCATAATATTTAATTTTAGTGATTTTTTTTCAAATTTTATGAATATATATTCTTTTTATAGTATTTATTACTTTAGAATAAGTAAAATGAATTAATTTTTTAAGAAAAATATTATTTAAATAGTTAAAAATGTATGAATTTACAATGTTTTTCTATTTAAATGTACATATTTTTTATAATATTATTAGACAACATATAAGTACAATGAATATTTTATATTATAACTTTATTTATTTATGTATACATAATTAAGGAAATAAAAAGAAATAAATAAATACTGAAACATCTACAAAATTTTATTAATTTAGAATATAATACTAATTGGAACACAAAAATATTCAAAAAATATGTTCACATTAATGTCACAAAACTTCTTAAATAAATGTGACAAAAATTCGCACATAATTGTGACAAATATTTTGACATAAATGTGACAAAATTTCTTACATTATTGTGACAAAATTTCTCACATAAATGCGACAAATTCAACCACAAAAATGTGACAAATTCAACCACATTCTTGTCACATTTTGTTCAACAAAAATGTGACCCCAGATGTGACAATAGGCGTTAACTACCCGCCAAGCATTTAAAAGTATACTCTAAATTCCGAACGAAAATGTAATGTTAACGTAAAGTTTTTTTTCCACTATTTCAAGTGTACGCTAAATTCTGTACGGAAATGTTAAGTTT
This sequence comes from Empis stercorea, assembly GCA_949752835.1. Taxonomy (NCBI): domain Eukaryota; kingdom Metazoa; phylum Arthropoda; class Insecta; order Diptera; family Empididae; genus Empis; species Empis stercorea. The sequence continues at coordinate 74,749,969 of OX457085.1, read as the reverse complement.
ACGAACACCTAAAAAGTTACGAAAATTTCTTAACCAAAATGTAACGTTGGCGTACACATAAATTGTATACGCTAAATTCCGATTGAAAATGTAATGAAAATGTAAACTTTTTTTTTCTACTATTTCAAGTTTACGCTAAATTCTTTACGGAAATGTTAAGTTTACGAACGCCTAAAAAGTTACGAAAATTTCTTAACCAAAATGTAACGTTGGCGTACACATAAATTGTATACGCTAAATTCCGAATGAAAATGTAATGGAAATGTAAACTTTTTTTTTCTACTATTTCAAGTGTACGCTAAATTCTTTACGGAAATGTTAAGTTTACGAACGCCTAAAAAGTTACGAAAATTTCTTAACCAAAATGTAACGTTGGCGTACACATAAATTGTATACGCTAAATTCCGAATGAAAATGTAATGGAAATGTAAACTTTTTTTTTCTAATATTTCAAGTTTACGATAAATTCTTTACGGAAATGTTAAGTTTACGAACGCCTTAAAAGTTACGAAAAATTTTGTAAAAAGTTACAATTTTTTTATTCATTATTTTTTTTATTTTTTATATATTAATAAATATGAATTTATAATTTTTGTTTGGAAATATATTATTAAAATAACTAATTTGTTTTTTAATTATTATATAAATACGAATACGCTACATTAAATCAGTACGAAAAAATTACGCTAAATTTGTACGTATACGTTACACATAAACAGTACGCACAAGTTACGCTAAATATGTACGAATACATTACACCTAAACTGTACGAAAACATTACACTTAAACAGTACGAAAACATTACACCTAAACTGTACAGAAACATTACGCTTTTGCGAGGACTTATCGTAACGAAAAATAGTGTCACTTCTCATATAAGGAATGTAACATTTGCATATCAATTCTGTTACGCCAAAACGTAACATTTTCCAAGACCTTAGAAGGAATTAGACTCGGAAAACTTTACGTTTCCGTTACGCAATGTTTGGCGGGTAGACTCACATATACGCCACATTTTTGTGACAATTTTTTGTCGACAATTCACAACTTTTTGTGGCATTTTTGTCACAATATTGTGGCATTTGGCTATTGTGGTAAGGTATAAAAGTGGGTAAATTTTTTTTTACTCGCTTATGTCAACGGAATTACCGGGCGTTTTCGATCATTCAGTTTTAACTTAGTTCTAAGAAAGCAGTTCGTTCGATAATTCAATTTTCATCTGGGATTTTCTCTGGTACCTCTGGACGGATTGGGCTGATATTTGGTAAACACACTCATTATAGTGGTCTGGATGAAATGATGAATGGCCATATTTTCATCTGGGATTTTCTCTAGCAGCCGTGGATGGATTGGGCTTATATTTGGTAAACACACTTATTATAGTGGTCTGGATGAAATGATGAATGGCCATATTTTCATCTGGGGTTTTCTCTGGCACCCCTGGATGGATTGGGCTGATATTTGATAAACACAATCATTATAGTGTTCTATAATTTATTATGCCAGTGCTCCTCCATTAGCTCTACTTGGAAGATGGTTATATGATGAAAACGTGATATCTGATATTTTGTGGGAAATAATGGAGGAGCACTGGAATAGTTCACTATAGAACACTATAATGAGTGTGTTTATCAAATATTAGCCCAATCCATCCACAGGTGCCAGAGAAAATCCCAGATGAAAATATGGCCATTCATCATTTCATCCAGACCACTAATTTGAATGTGTTTACCAAATATCAGCCCAATCCGTCCAGAGGTACCAGAGAAAATCCCAGATGAAAATATGGGCATACATAATTGCTTAAATAATTTAGAACGTAGAATTGTATAAAAAAATAAATATTGAAATTAGATTTAAAAAAATTATAATTATAAATTAAGGAATGTTCTTGGGGAGGGAAGAGGATGTTTGGAAATCCTCTTAATGATTGACTTATTTAAAATTTAAATCAAGATGGTAAGCTTGCCAAACTAGGAAATTTAAATAAAAGGTTGCGACGAACTATCCACGGATAATAACTATGTTCTATATTCCGGCACAGACGCCGATCAACATTACAGAAAGGAAGTCGTTTTTTTCTTAGTCAACAAAGCCTTAAAAAGGAATATTTGAAGTATTATAATGAAGTCAGAGCGCATGATAATGATCCAGATAAAGAACAAAAACTATTTAAATCTGACCCAAATGTACGTTCCAATTGCGGATTATGAAGAAAGTACATCCATGTACCACTATTTATGATAAGCTAGTGAAGACCTGAATAGGCATTTTAAAGTGAGTTATCTCATAAATGAGTTATTGCCAAATTATTTCGTGGCATTCCACTTTTAAAAAATGACATGAGATATCTCATAAAGAACCGTCATTTTATGCAACAGCAAAATAGGTGTTGCATATTATGAGTTAGTGAGTTTAATTTAAGATTTAATTTAAGAATAAAGTAAAAATTAAATTAAATTGGGAAAATTATGTAAGTATTATTATTATTATATGTAAATTTTCTTTCAATATTTGCACTAAATAATTGTTATTTACATGTACACATTTATTTCATTTGTTAAAAATTCAACAGAATTCTAGTGACTAATCTGAAATTGAAATAAGCAACAGCCATCAGATTGATCATTTTGATCTGAGCAGAAATAAGAAACACCATTATTTCTGTATTTACATTTTTTTAATTTCTCTGTTAATGTGAAGGCTTTATTTTGTGATTCTTCCAATTGATCAGGTAAGTCATCAAAACTTGATAATTGATCTTTTATTTGTTCATGTTTTCTTTTAAAATTTTGTGTTTTTCTAAAAGACCGTTAAAATGAGCTTTTTATAATCGTAAGGTGGAAATGTGGAATACGTTTACGGTTTGTGATTTTATTTGACGTTGCGTTGCAATCTTAAGTGCCAGTCACAGTGATTTTCTAATTTTGACAACCCCATATATTTTATATGGTATGCCGGATTGCAAGTCACAACGAACGTGTCGAAACGAATTCATTCGAAAAGAGTTAAAAATATTTTAACTTTGCCGGATGGGTCGAATGACATAACCTATAAATTATACATTTGAAATTTAATTTTTTTGAATTATTATGGGGGAGTTTATTGAAAATGTTAAGAAGCATCCAGTATTGTATAATAAATGCAGAAAATATTTATTTTAATACATAAAATAGAGATTAAACATATTTTTTTTATATAAACGGAACGAATACATTGTGTTGTGACTATAATTTCTTTTCAAAACGAACGGTTCACAAATCACTGTAACTGGCACTTTATGCTGGAGTTACTCTTGCCGTTGACGCGTTTGAAAGTCAAATGACGCTGGAGACGTTGGTGACGCTTTGAGTAGATACTCAAGCGTCAACGCGGCATGAATTTTGTGTAAAATAATTTTATTTTGTAATTTTTATAACCTTTTTTTTTTTTTTTTTTTTTGTCTGTTATGTCACTATTTATTACACTAAAACTGGTCACTTTGACCAACCATCAGCTTTATTTTGAAAATTCTTAATCTAATTTTATGTATTACTTAGTTCACCCAATGGCTTAATAATGTGTAATTTGTCATTTTATATCATGATATTTACTTCCACTAAAGTAAATCATGTGGTCTTTTGCGTTTTAGTCTTCTTGTGTAGGTGGTAGTAATAGCAAGCGACTCTGCTTCTTCATTAATATGATTAAGTAACTTTTCATGATGTTTTACAGCAACATTCCTGATTTCTTCACTAACATATCATATTTTTAGGTCTCTATGTAGATCTATGTTCCTTACATACCAGGGGGCATTGACCATATTACGGATAACCTTGTTTTGAAATCTTTGCACCATGTTTATATTATATAATTTTCTATATCTTAAGTTGAGTTCAGCTACTTTTGTTTTTATGTGCTCCTTCCATTTAATTTTGGTATCCAACGTCATACCAAGATATTTGGCTTTATTTTCATAGGGTACTATGTTACCGTTTAGATATATTGGTGGTACATTATTTGTTGCTCTGTTTGAAAATATAACATGAATAGATTTTGTGTCATTGAGTTTTATCCTCCACTTATTTGTCCAGTTTTGTATCATATTGTTTGCTTTTTGTACTTTTTCGATTGCTTCATCTAAATTTTTGTCTGTAGCTACGATAGATGTATCATCCGCAACCGTTGCCATATGCACGTCTTCTGCCACTGGTAGGTCACAAGTATACAGCACATATAATGTTGGTCCTAGGATGCTGCCTTGAGGAACACCAGCTTTTATTTATTTTAGCTCAGAATATTCTTCTTCTTGCTTTACTCTAAAACTTCTGTTTTTCAGGTATGACTCTAGAAATTTCACATGTTTCTTTGGCAGCAATTTGTTTAGTTTATGTATTAAACCTTCATGCCACACCCTGTCAAAAGCCTGGGCTACATCTAAGAATATCGCTGAACTATATTTCTTATTCTCAATTGCATTTTCTATGACATTTGTTATCCGATGTATTTGTTCAATTGTGGAATGCTTTTCCCTAAAGCCAAATTGAAATGATGGTATTAAATTTTTTTCTTCAATAATATTTTTGAGCCTTTTTATGTATAATTTTTCCATTACTTTAGAGATAATAGGAAGTAATGAAATTGGACGATACGACTTAACATCATTATTAGGTTTGCCTGGTTTCTGTATCATGATAATTTCTGCCATTTTCCATATGTCAGGAACATAACTTAATCTGAAGGCTGCATTTACCAGCAGCGTTAGCATTTTGATTTGGTAACTTAGCGAGGACTTCAGCTGTTATAAGGTCATATACGGGAGCTTTCTTCTTGGCTAAGTTGTTAATTTCTTTGGCGACTTCTCTTGGTGTTACTCGTGTAATGTTTTGATTGTTTTCATTTGCTATCTCCTCTAGTGGATCTCTCGTGGACTGCCATCTCTTTCTAGCTCTTCTTTTAATTGCAACTAAGTCCTTAATCTCTCTAGGATAATTTATACCTTTTGTGCGATGTGTTACTATCTTCGTGTTGTTCCATGCTGCTCTCTGGATAATTTTTGTAAATTTTTGCGCTGCATCTTCTAGCTGGTATTCATTACTTAATTTTACCTTTAGATCAGTGAACATTTCTATTTCTAGCTTAAAACTTTCCCAGTCTGTGGTGTTGCTCACTAATGTTGGGCGTTCTACTTTTTTTATTATTTTTTCACTATATAGAGCGTTAGAACTACTGCAGTGTGATCAGAGTTCAGATCTAATTTATCTTCAAGCGCTACATAGTTGGCAGACACCTTCCTTACTATAAAGAAATCAAGTAGATCGGGAATTTTGTTCACATCCGAAGGCCAATACGTTGGTCTACCAGTAGACAGAGCTTGACTTCCGTTTTGATCAATGGCTTCTTTTAGCTGCTTACCTTTAGTAGTTGATAATCTTGATCCCCATTCTACATGTTTGCATTGAAGTCGCCTCCAACGATGTATCTATCTCCTAGCAGTTCAAGCATATTTAAGTAATCGTTCTTTTTTAGATTGAACTTTGGTGGACAATAAGCTGCACCTACTGTGATTTTTTGTTTGCTGGATTCTACCACCACCATAGTTAATTGTATTTCATCTGTCTGTATATTATTTTCTAAGTGATGTTTTATGTTATTTTTGATTAATATTTCACTGCCCCCTTTAGCTTGCTCACTTTGATGGTTTGCAAAGTAACTTTTATATCCTTTCATATTTAGATACATTTGACTAGTCATATGCGTTTCAGATAGGAGACATATGTCAATTCTGTGCATATTAAGAAATATGTTTAGTTCTCTGGCTTTATTTATTACTCCATTGGCATTACAGGTGGCAATTCTAATATCTTTCATCTCCATTATAAGATATGTGTTGCCGATGATATTGGTAAGTAAACTTCCATTTTTTCCAATCTTTTAGCCAGCTCACCAAGTGCTACTAAGATGTTCTGTAGCACTGCGTTCTGAAGGATGACTGCATTTTGTGGATTACCCTCTGGTTGCTGATACATTTTAGCTGCTTGTGCATAGCTGATTTCTTTAGTGACCGCTTGAGATGTTTCATTTGCTACGTTCCTTCCGCTGTTTGTTAGGATTTTTCTTCTTTTTTGAAGCTCTCTAGCTATGGTACATCCCCTGTAATTTGCGGGGTGCGATTCGCCACAATTTGAGCATTTAGCTGGTAAATCTTTGGGCTTTAGGCAATCTATGGTAAGATGATTCCCTGCACACTTCACACATATTGGTTCTCTTTGGCAATATTTAGTCGTATGACCAAATCTTTGGCACCTTTTACACTGTGGTATTTGGTTATTGGACTTGAGCGCTTTGATCTTAATTTTCATATGGTTTAGATGTTGTAATTCAAAGATCTTTTTTATGTCTTCGCCATTTTCAAACGTTAATATAAATAGAGGAAGTTTGGTTACATATTCCTTGCCATTTATTTTCTTCTTAATAATTTTATTTTCTACACTCAGTATTTTAAATTTCCTTTCCAGCAATTCATTTTTAATTTCATCTGTGTCACATGTTGGGTGCAGATTTCTAGCCATTACCCTAATTGGTCTAGTGATTTTGTTTTCGTATGAGTGCCATTCATATTTATTCTCACTAGCATGCCTGGTAAGTTCTCTGTAGTAATTTTCTGAATTAACATTAACTTTTAATTGATTTTTTCCGAACATGGCTGTGGTGAATTCTAAATTTCTTTCTTTTAATTCTTTGTTCAAACCTGAGTAATTTGTAATATTACTAAATATGACCGGTGGCGGTTTGTTGTATTTTTTATTATTATTTTCAAACACTGGTTTCACATTTTTTGAGTTTATGCTGCTAGACGGTGAGTATACCTTATCTTTATCCACAGGTGATAACAATTGAAATCTGTTGCTGATACCTCCGAACTTTAAGGATACATTTGGACTAGGTTTGTTTGATATATTTTTTGCAGTAAATTTTAAACTTTTATTTTTATTTTTTAGCATACTGTAAGGAGACTCGATGATAGATGAACCATCAGCAATTTTTGTTATTCTATGTTTCTTATTTTTGGTTAGCATCCATTCAGTTTCCTTAGCTACACCAGAAGTTTGCTCATCATAATTTTTCTCTATATCTGCATTTGAAGCTTGGTTCATTTTTGGCGAAAACTTACTTTGGAGGGATAGAATAATATTTTTTAGTTCTAATATTTAAAATCTTGCATCCTTCAATTCATTTTCCAGTTTTAGAATTTTTTCTTGTGCTATGAAAGTTGAACCTTCATCTTTATATAATACAGAAAGATTTCCTTCAGATGATATTTTTTTCCTTTTAGGTGTTGGGGTCTTTTCATCATTATTAGACGTCATGAGATCTACAATCGTTCGCTGATGAATATTAAGTGATTTTTCATTTGTTATTTTGTTGTTTAGATCGACTAACGAATTGCAGCGAGATGGTGATCGCCTTATTTTGTTTTGTACCCATAAAAGGGTTTATATCTGATTGTTTTTGTTTTTGTCCAGTAACATTTTTCAACACCTTGGCCTGTGACACCACCACTGGTTGTTGTTTTAAATCCTGCAATAATTGATCCCCCCAGAATCCGTGGGATCGGCCTCGTTTGAGGATGGATTCTCCATTGCTAATGGTTTACCATCTGGGGTATTTTTCCTTATTGTTTTACTCATTGCATTATTTACTTTTGAGTTTGATTAAATGAAGTATCTCCTCTTCATCTACCAATCTGGCCGCTCCTTACCTGGAGTACAGTCGCCCACCAAGTCGCCGCTCACTATGAGGACAGACGCGCTTGGATTTGAATTATATTGTGACCTTTAAATTGAATATTTCAAAGTAGCTCACAATACCCGCCATTCTCGTTTGTTCACTGACCCAAATTACACCACATGGGTTGGTTACCACATCTTTCATTTGGGTTGCTCAGCTTAAACAGGGGAGACCACGGGAAGGTGAGAATTGGCGTGAAAATAGCAGAGGCTAGGTTGATGTAACTGGAGCCCATCATCAATATTCGCAATACTATTTTCATTTTTTTATAACCTAAAAATATATTATAATAAATCTTTTTAAAAAATAATTAATACATTATATCTGCTCGACCAGAGAATTTTAAATCTCAATATAAAAATACAAAATATATTTTTTGCATTGGCATTTAAACGCGTCAAAAGTTGAAATCGATTGAACTTTTCTGCGGCAAGAGCGTAAAGCGCGTCACGAAAACGGCGAGTTATCAGCTTCTATACATTTCCATACATTTGAACTTTTTTTGACATTTCAAAACTTCTGCGTCACACGCGTCAGCGTCACGAGCGGCGAGAGTAACTGAGGGGTTAGAGTATATATATCAGGAGATGCTATAACATGAATTTGCCCCTACAAGCTGTGTCAGAATTATTTTTATTATTAGAGCTTTACTTGTCAAATATTCGCACTTTGGTTGTCAAATATTCGCACTTTTTATATAGAAATATATGAAATATTTCTTTTCTTCCCCCCACAAAAATTTCTGACACTTTTTTATACTTTCCCGCCAAGCATTTAAAAGTATACTCTAAATTCCGAACGAAAATGTAATGTTAACGTAAAGTTTTTTTTCCACTATTTCAAGTATACGCTAAATTCTTTACGGAAATGTTAAGTTTACGAACGCCTAAAAAGTTACGAAAATTTCTTAACCAAAATGTAACTTTGGCGTACACATAAATTGTATACGCTAAATTCCGAATGAAAATGTAATCGAAATGTAAACTTTTTTTTTCTACTATTTCAAGTGTACGCTAAATTCTGTACGGAAATGTTAAGTTTACGAACACCTAAAAAGTTACGAAAATTTCTTAACCAAAATGTAACGTTGGCGTACACATAAATTGTATACTCTAAATTCCGAATGAAAATGTAATATTAATGTAAACTTTTTTTTCTACTATTTCAAGTGTACGCTAAATTCTTTACGGAAATGTTAAGTTTACGAACGCCTGAAAAGTTACGAAAATTTTTGCAAAAAGTTACAATTTTTTTATTCTTTATTTTTTTTATTTTTATATATTAATAAATATGAATTTATTTATTTTTGTTTGGAAATATATTATTAAAATAACTAATTTGTTTTTTAATTAAATAAATACGAATACGCTACATTAAATCAGTACGAAAAAAATACGCTAAATTTGTACGTATACGTTACACATAAACAGTACGCACAAGTTACGCTAAATATGTACGAATACATTACACCTAAACTGTACGAAAACATTACACTTAAACAGTACGAAAACATTACACCTAAACTGTACAGAAACATTACGCTTTTGCGAGGACTTATCGTAACGAAAAATAGTGTCACTTCTCATATAAGGAATGTAACAGTTGCGTATCAATTCTGTTACCCCAAAACGTAACATTTTCCAAGACCTTAGAAGGAATTAGACTCGGAAAACTTTACGTTTCCGTTACGCAAAGTTTGGCGGGTTATTATAGCGTCTCCTGATATATATACTCTAAGGTTGTAATGCAATGTATCATTACGTGAAGTTGGAAAAGTAATAGGTCTTTGGTTTAAAATTACTATCACATAGCGTTCCCATTGAAAATTTTTAGTTTTTAGTTTTACAGGATTGTATGAAAAAACAACTTGATGGCACAAAAACTCTTGCCGTCAAGTTGTTTTTTCATACAATCCTGTAAAACTAAAAACTACAAATTTTCAATGGGAACGCTATGTCAGTCGAAATTTTCAATGGGAACGCTATGTCAGTCATTTCTTATTTCTCAAAACTAGTCGTCGTACAGCAGTTGCAGAACTTGAGGATTTTTAATTAATCCTATCTATACGAGCTGATTTCGCTGGTAAAGGAGCTAAGGTTGGTTCTGGACGTTTTCATAAATTAATAAATAAACTCAACATTAATTTTATAGATTTTGTTGCGATCATATTGACAAAAGCGAAAAGCCCATTCCCATTCGCATATGATCGCAATTACTACACAAATCAAAGCTACAAAAATATTGCTATTGCTTTGCTATTTACAAATATTACCGTTTGACATTTCTATAAATCTTTTTCTTTTTGAAGTGTAGTTATATTTTTTCTCGTGGCTATGAATTCTATTGTTTTTTAAATACCTACATATATAAGATGTTTTTTTATTAATGTTTTTTTAAATATATTATCTTTAATTATGAAAATAAAATTAAAAAATCATATAAATAAATATGACACTTTTTGTTCTTGCCCGAAAAATTAAATTTCCAAATGAAAAATCAATATTAAAATTATATAGTAAAAATATATTTCTTGGTAAACAACATTCTTATTCCAATCAACAAAATAGCCAAACATCTACAATAAATCTATCAGATAATAAAAATAAAAAATTTACACAATCACTAGTTAAATTTAAATCAAAATTTGAAACAAATGGAAATGATATTAAAACCAAAACACGTAATATAATTGGTAATTTTTTTACATATGTTGAAGAAATTTCTCATATGGATGATGTACGAATAGCTCAAAATAGAGTTATTCAAATTAAGGTTAGTAAACTTTTGTAATTTTTTTTCAGTAATTCTATATTTTCATTAAATTGTAAATGTAATTATGGTTTTTTTTTTCAATATTTTTTTTTTAGGATTCATTAAAAGAAATTGGTGATAAAAAACGTGAAATATTATATGATTTAAATGCTATACGCAATGATATACAAAAAAATCATACAGAAATATGTAATGCAATGCGTGGTACGGAACGTTATGTATCATTGGTACGTGACGAAATGACATTATTAAAGAAAGAACAAAAAACACATATTGATTTTACACAAGCTGATGAATTAGAAAGAAATTTATTTAATAATATGACAATAGCAATTAATGATTCATATGAAAAAGAAAAAATTCATTCAAATTTTATAAAAGTATTAGGTTTAATTGGTACTTTAACAGCATCTATAGTTACATTAATAGCATCTGCAATTGGTCATTATTATCATAATACAAAATTTGGTTTAGTTGCAAATGATTTTAAAGAAAATGTTAATCATACAATAAAAAATGAAATAAATATATTAAAAGATTCATTACGATTAGATCTAGCAACATCTATGCATAAACAAGAAGAATTATTAAAAAATATAAATGAAAATTATAATAAAAAGAAATTGGATGCTGATAAAGAATCATGGTCATCATATATTAAACGACATTCTATTAATATTTTTCGATATTTTATACCAAAATCATATTAGTAAGAAAAAGATAATAAAAATCAATCCAATATGTGCATATTTGATTATTTTCCAAAGAATTTATTTTATTATTAATATAAATAAATTATGTATTGATATTCTATCTTAGAGCTATAGAATATCATTACATAATTTTTTTAGTTCACATTCTATGTGAAGTAAATAACTATAAAAAAAGTGCCTATTGTGATTAAATTATATTTTTATATATTATTATCCATGAATTTATATCTTATCTTTAAATTATAATTAGTAAATAAACACACAATCTTGGAAATTTATAATTTGAGAATTTTTACATCCAAATTATGTATTTAAGTTTTGTATGAAAATGATAAAATATACATAAATCAAGATAAAAAATGTTATACTTTAAATTATAAAACTTAGATTCTACATAGAGTAGAAGTATTATTTATTTATAAATCGTCGTGTTAGATGAAAAATTAATATCTTATCTTTAAATTTTTAAAGTTTTCGAGATTTTTCATTTCATATAAACACTATGCACAACATTTTCCATCTAATACGACGATAACAATACATCTTATGTTGTGAAGCTATTATAAAAGTTACTACACTTTAACTACTTATATCAAATTAATAGAAAACAATAATTCATTATTCATGTTTTCTTTGCTGACAATAATTACAACCCTATCCTAAAATACATAATAATTAAATTAGGAAGTTAAATCATGTTGTAAATTAGATCATAATTAATTTAAAATTGTGAAGAAGAAAATATTAATTAAACTTATATGATAAATCTTCAAATAATAAATCAATTTAATCCCATTCAAAACTTTTATAAGATCTTCTAAAATAACCTATATACCTAATAAAATTTGAAATTTAATTTTATCAATATAAAATGAATAATTTTTAAAGTCGTAGAGATTTTTTAATTTGTACATAAAACTAGAGAATAATTGATACTTCAGTTTATTAATTAAACTACATATATGTTCGGTGTTCATATATAGTTATGTAAGATGTATTTAATTTTGTTGATAATTCTAAGAAATGCTTGGGTTCTTATTTAGAAACACAAAGGATTTTAGTGATCCCTATACACTAAAGGCATTATATTGTTCCTTAGTTAGATCTGTTTTGGAATATGCTGCAATTGTATGGTGTCCAGTTTATTCCACACATATTAATAAATTAGAAAGAGTCCAAAAATCGTTTACAAAGTTCGCATTGCGGAAAATTTTTAATAGTAATCTACCGTCGTATTTAATAGTAATCTACCGCCGTCTTCCGTCTCTTGATTCGGGACGCAAAACTTTTTGTATAATATTTGTTCGTGATGTGATTTGTAATGGTATAAATGTAGCGATTTAGATGCTATTTTTAATGAATTATACAGACCTAATAGTATTCGAATTCACTCAATTTTTTACCCGTCGTACCATAGAACAAATTATGGTCAGCATGAGCCTATTTCTAAATGTATAGCAATTTTTAATTCGGTTTATGGCGCTGGCGCATTAGATATAACATTGTCCAGAAATAGGTTTAAAATTATGGTAAAAGAATTATTTTGATAAACATTTTGTATTTTTTAAGTCTACTTTTTGAAATTCTTAACTTTAGCTTAATTTGAAATTATATAATCTAATTATTTGTATTTATCTATATATATATATATATACATATTTAATTGTAGTTTCAGTTTTAACTTTAAAATTTTAATTTTTTTTGTTAATTTTTCCATCTTTAATTCATAGTAATAATTGTAAATATCTGTAAGATTTTTTTAAACGGTACATAATAAATAAATAAATCGGGGGATTAGACATAAAATAATTTTGTTGTGTATGTATTTTTATGTATTAATACGATAAATTCAAATTCTTTAATAAATATACATTATGATTTTAAGTAAAAAATTTTTTTAATCATTCAAGATTTTAACTTTTTACAAAAAAAAACTCAGAAAACCTCAAAATTAGCATTAGTAATAGTCTTCTAAATCTAATTAGTAAGAATATTGGTTCACAAAAAAGAATTGTCATTGTCAATCATTGTGACATTGAGATTAAGATGTTTCAAGGTCATTATCATTGAATATCAAATATAATCATAAAAAAAATAAAATAAAAGAAACCATTATTTATATCGTTTAGAAGACCGATAATTCTAGTCCTTTACCTCATTTAATAGATTTGAACAATTATATAAAGATATAAGAATATAAACATTTAAATTGATTTCGTTTATTTACAATTATGAAATATAATTTTTTTTCTTTTTTAAATTTCATTTTGTTTTTGATTACATATTCCTTTTAAGATCCACGATATTATATTGGTCTTTTTTTCATCATTTAAAAATTTAGAAAAAATATTTTTTTTCATATACATTCATAATTTTTTTTTTTTTTAAATTAACTAAAATTTTCCAATTATATATTTTTAACTAATCAAGAAAATAATTTTTATAAAATTTTCAAATTAACATAATATAACAAATAAATAGTTAATATATATATACATATATTCTATTTTAAATTTTGATTTTAATGTGTTATTTCACTAGCTTCATCATAATTTTGTTTGTATAAACAGAAATTATGATAAAAACATTTTTAGATAAAAAAAAATCTAAATAACACAAAAAATTTATAATTTTATATCTTGATTTTATATAATTTAAAATTGTTTTTTTTTATATACTATTTAATTTATCATAAACAACTTATAAATTATATTTTAAAATATAATTCCGTAATTTGTTTATAAGACAACAAAAAAAAGAAATGACCTAAAAAATTATAAACAATAATAGTGAAGTTATTTATAATGGATTTCTTTTTGATGAAAAATATAATCTAATATTTAAAACATTATTTAATTCAAGTTATTAGTATTCATTTAATAAGATTTTCTGATTTTGTTTGTTTTGGTTTTTTTTTTTGTAAGAAATTCATTTTTCCCTTTTTAACTTCTATCTTTAAGTGTTTTTTTTTGTTTTCTTTTTTTTTTAAAGAATCATTGTTTGTGGATCTTCCATATAATCACGGAAATGTTGTAACCATCTTGCAGCTACTGCACCATCAACAGTTCTATGATCACTACTCAATGTAACATGCATAACAGTTACAACCTTAAAACTGGATACAAAATAAAAAAAAATTAATATAATAATTTTTTTCTAATACATTAATATTTTAATCATGTTACCCTTTTTCACTATCAGGATCAGGTAATAGTTTTTTCGATGTTGTACCAACAGCTAAAATGCACGACTGTGGTGGATTAATTACAGCACAGAAATTTGAAACTCCTTAAAAAAAATATTACAAAAGAAAAATGAATAATAAATAATAAATTAAATGTTATATTTTGTGTTTCAATTTTTGTTAAATTATTTACCAAACATTCCTAAATTAGATACACAGAAAGTACCACCAGTAAATTCATGTGGTTGTAATTTATTTTCTCTTGCTTTGGCAGCTAAACTTTTAATATCTTTCGATATATCCATAACACCTTTACGATCAGCTTCAAATACAATTGGTGTAATAAGACCTTTTTCGGTTGAAACAGCAATTGATATATCGACATTTTTAAATCTAAAACGAAAATATTAAATTGTTATTTTTTTTTTTTGAATTATTAATTTCATTCAAAATTACTGTCTTATAACACTATCCATCCAATAACTATTCACTTCTGGTACTTTTAAGCTTGCAATTGCACATGCTTTTATTATAAAATCATTTACTGAAACTCTAACACCTTTTTTCTCGTATTTTTTATTAACATGTGCTCTCAGTTTTAATAGCTTAAAATTAAAAAAATTAATAAATTATATTTTAGTATGATATACATTAATTATTGTAAAGTTTACATACTTTATCCATTTGACATTCCACAGATACATAATAATGTGGAATTGATTGTTTTGATTCCAATAATCTTGATGCAATAACTCTTCGTATATTCGTTACTGGTATATCTATATAAGGATTACCTGATGCACCAGCAGCCGGTTTCATTTTTTCAAGATCACCTGATTTAATAGATCCATGTATACCGCTACCACGACCTGTTTCAAAAATAAAAAAATTTTGTTTAAAAAATTAGTAGAAGCAAAAAGAAAAAAAGAAAAAAAGAATTGAGATTAGAAGATACTCTTTATATTCATACCTTCTAATCTCAATTGTTGGGCTTCCGCTAATTTTTTTGCCATTGGACTGACTAAAACTCGTTCACCACCTTTTTGTTGAACAGCGGTCATTGGTGCCCCAGCCGGTTTAGGTGGTGCTGCTTTAGTGGCAGGTGCTGGTGCCGCTGCTGGTTTAGGTGGTGGAGGTGCTGCTGCTGCTGCTGCTGGTTTAGGAGCAGATGGAGCAGCTACAGCACCATCATCTTTAAAATCTTTAAAAGCTGCTATATCCGCTTCATTTTCAACAATAATACAAACAAGTTGACCAACTTTAATATCTTTTTGACCAGCTTGTACAAGTATTTTAGCTAAATAACCTTCTTCCGGTGTTTCAAAACCCATTGTAGCTTTGTCAGTTTCAATTTCTGCCAATAGATCACCTACAAAATTAAAAAATATTAATATTTGTATAATTTAATGATTTAAAATTTGTAATTTTTTTCTAAAATTTCTCACCTTCATTGAGTTTATCTCCCTCTTTTTTCTCCCAACTAATAATAGTACCTTGTTCCATAGTGGGTGAAAGTGCTGGAAGAGCAACTCTTATATGTTTTGGTAATGATGCAAAATTACGAACCAAATTTGTAGACCATGATGTTGTTGGTGGCTTTATTGAAATTGGATCTGTCGTTGAGATTCTGTAAAAATCACAATAAATAATATATAAAATAAGAAAAATTAATCAATGATAAGAAAATAAAATTAAAAGAAAAACGCATCGACAAGTGCATTTTAATTGAATCACACCACCACAAATACATCGACACAAAAAAAAAAAGCCAAATTCAAAATTTTTGTATTGGATGTGCTTTTTCCAATATTATCTTCTGATTACACAACAATCTAACCTCGAAAATTGTGCACATTTGAATTGCATAAAAAAAGTTATACGGAAAATATACTTTGAAATTTATATTAAATTTATGATTGATTTTTTTTTATACCTCAAACATTTATATTTAGTTATAGCTGAAACGCTCATACAACGTATAATACCAGATTTTGATAATGTTCCACGTAAAAGGGATTCATTGCGGACAATTGTTCGTAACATATTTTATTTCCTATTTATATTTTCCTTTTATACTTCAAAAGTTCGTTACTTCTTCCAGTTTTTATGAATGACTTAAAAAATAATTATTATTTTAAATTAATTAAAAATATTTTATGCACATTTAATATTACCCAAAAAAATAAAACGCTCTTAATTTTGTTTCACTTTAAGAGCTAAAATAAAAAATAGAAAGAGTTTAATATCTTCATATTGGATTTAATAACTTTTTTTAAAATACATTTGCATACTTTACCCACTTAATTGACACTGACATGACACTAGCCCTACTAGAAAAAAAGTCAAGAGACAAGACAGTTTTTTTTTAGTTTTTGAAAATAGAATTTTTGAGGCGACAAAAAAAATTGGCGCTTTTATATGGTCGTGCTCGTGCCGTGCTCGTGCATAAAATTCTTATAGGAAAAATTTTTCGCTCTTATGTATGATGTATTCAATTATTAACTTGAAGGATTTTGAATACTTTATCTAATTTATTATAATATACAAAATATTAAATTCTCAAATTAATCTGCTTAATCTGTTTACACCAGTATGCACGACACTTTTTATTTAAACGAGTTATACAGGAGGAAGGGTATGGGTATGATTCAAAATCACAAGTTGATTGTTGATATGAAGTATCACCGTTGTGCGTGTCACCAAAATATGCTAGTTTATACCGGTATGCGTATGCATGACATCACAACACAATAACAATTTGTGGCTTTGTGCTACAATGTGGCGGCTGCCCGGTAGAATAAAAATATTGGTCAGCGACTCCTGGAGTTCTATACAACAATAACAATAATTTTTTTCATTAAAAATTACTTTTTATTTTTATAATATTTATTATTATTAATTTACAAACAAAAAATGTAAATAATTAAAAAACAAAAATAGTTTAAAAAATTATTGATATATGATTATTTGCTAATAGTTTAACCACAAAAAATAAAGCACAAAATTAGCCAAAAAATATAAAATCTGAAAAAATAACTAGCACAGCTCAGAACATCGAAACTAGGTACATATATGTACCGAGTTGAGTTGGATTGAGTTGAAATGGGATTGAAATGGAACCATCAATTATTCGTTCCATTCTAACTCAACTCAACTCAACCCCTGTTTCCATGCACACCAACTCGAGTTCAACTCGTCATGGAAACATAGTAATATACACCCAAAAATTTGAAGTGGCATTTTAAGATGAGGTCCCTTTAAGAAAGCGAACCGCAAACGAACCGCTGGCGAAGTCATTTCTTCATACAAGACTTCGCCGGCGAACCGCTTTGGCAATTCGCCAGCGTAAACGTAAATGTTGGAATAAGAAAATTAGAAAAAATAACGAAGTGTTGTGTATGTATTAAGTGACAGCCTCATATATTTTATATGGTATGCCGGACTGCAAGTCACAATGAACGTGTCGAAACGAATTCATTCGAAAAGAGTTAAAAATATTTTAACTTTGCCAGATGGGTCGAATGACATAACCTATAAATTATACATTTGAAATTTAAATTTTTTGAATTATTATGGGGGAGTTTATTGAAAATGTTAAGAAGCATCCAGTACTGTATAATAAATGCAGAAAATATTTATTTAAATACATAAAATAGAGATTAAACATATTTTTTTTATATAAACGGAACGAATACATTGTGACTATAATTTCTTTTCGAAACGAACGGTTCGAATCGAAATCACTGTGACTGGCACTTTAGTACGCCGCCTAGACTACATTTAAGCGGTTCGCTGGCGAATCGCCAAGGCGGTTTTCTAGCGAATCACCAATACGGTTCGTTTATGTACCATATAAAATTCATATAAATAAAATATCTGGATTTTTTTTTAATTAATATTTTAAAGAGGGAGATAATATTTTAAATTTTTTGGTTGAAAATGTGTATTATAAAAATAATTAATACAAAAAATCAGGATTTAAATTTTACTTTTTTCTAGGACTTTAATATTAATATTATTATGAATAACACTAATATTCCTAATTTCACCGACTACTTCGTATAATATATATTTTTTTCACTTTCACATTAAATTATTTTTAGCGTATTAAATATTTTTAATTTTACTTATCGTAAATTAATAAAATAACGTCTAATTGTTAGAATAAAATTAAAATTGTGCCTATGTAAATGACTACTCATAAAAAAAAAAATATGTTATTACTCTTCTACATAAACTAGTTTTTTGTGAATGTTTTGGTGAAAAGGCGGTTCAGAAGCGGTACTTTTGGGTTCGCCAAAAGCGAATTCGTTTATTTTCTTAAAGGGGTATCTCGAGAAATTGCATGTTCCATTTTTGGGCATTCCACAATTATGCAATAGCTAATTTGGTGATGCATCGTGCATTGCAATGAAATAGATAAAGTTTATAGAGTTAAATATAAAAATATTATAAATATTTTATTTTATTTAAGTGAGTAACAAACCAACTCGTGCATCCTTAAATAATATAATATAATTATAGGCTGTGCTAGTTATTATACACTATAAAATGCATTTTCGATTGGAGTACTCTTCGCACTTTCAATTGCCCCAAATAGGTCTTTCTCAACTCCCTTAAGCATAAATTTGGTTGACTAAAAGAGTAGCCGATAAACAAAAATTAGTATTACCTTGTTTCCATGTACCGAGTTGAGTTGGGTTGAGTTGAAATGGGGTTGAAATGAAATGGAACCATCAATTATTCGTTCCATTCTAACTCAACTCAACTCAACTCAACCCCTGTTTCCATGCACGATAACTCGAGTTCAACTCGAGTTCAACTCGTCATGGAAACGTAGTATATGAAAAAGCTTAAAGACCGGCGCAGAATTGGGGCTTTAATCGATAGCGTTAATTTAAAAAAGTTCAACATATGAAAATCAATGTAACCCTGGAGTTACAATGTTCGCTCTCATTTCGCGCTCAATACGCAGCCAGTGTCAAAATAAAGTTGAAATGTATGAAATTGTATGAAGGTGTTTACAATGAACGCTTTCTTTTCGCTCGCATTTCGCAACTATGAAAAAAGTTGGTCAACTTTTAACTTTTTCGCTGAAACTACGCGTTTATATGTCAAAATAATAGAATTGTGTGTAATTTTTTTTTTTAATTTTGTGGGCCATCATTAATTATTTGTTTATAATTATTAGTTATAAAAACAAAATTACAATGTTTATTGAAAAAACATAGCAATTAACGCTAGGCGAAAAAAACGCCAGCGCTGGACTATTTTAATATTGGTGAAAAATCAATTTTTTGGAAGGCAAAAACTTGGCAAAATACAAAATATAAAAGTTAAAGTTAACGCTACATTTAACGGTACATTTGAAGAAGTACAAAGAAATATATGGACAAATTTAATTTCGGCTATAAATTATATTTTATTATAAATTTAGCTAAAATTAAAATTTTAATTTGAGAAAATTTCATATCGGCAAATATTTTGAATATTTTCTATAAGGATTAGATTTTGTAATTAGCAGAGGTAAAATATAAATAATAACGAAAAAGACAAAAAAAATTTTACCTTCAATTTGTTATGTGAACCCACTCCACTGGAAGGTTGATATTGATTTTTTTTTAAATTGAAACATTAAATTTCTTATCGTACGATAATTCAGAATTAATAAATTTTGAATTAGTACATATTTTGTACAAACTAGTACCTTATTAATCGTTTTAAAAAAGTGCAATTTATCTAGCTTTATTTTATTGTTAGAACAGAAACTGTTCAAATTTTTCACATTTATATGAAAATTAATTTTTTTGTTTGAAAAAAAATCGAAATTTATTAATGAGAAATTTGTTTTTCAAGACAAAATACTAGTGATAATTAAATATTACTAAATTACGAGAGAAGGGAAATTGTTAATCTTAAAATAAATAACTTTGAACCGTAGAGTCTACTCTATAGTGTATAATTATGTGCAAACAAAGTAAATCTTCATTCTACTGGAATTGGAATATCTTTTTATGTATGATTTATGATTATAAAAAAATATAATTTTAAATATAAATCTACAAATGCGTAGCTGATCTTTATATTCTATTTATATAAGCTTTCATCACTTCAAATTTCTGTTTCTCGATGCAACACAAATATCCCCATCACAAAATTAGTTTAATGGCAAAAGGAGCACAACGGGTACCATGATGGATCTAATGGACGGGTACTAATAAGTGATAAAAGACAAAAGTGTGTAAACAGGCCTAATGCACGTACAAATAAAATTTCTAATAAAAAAATTTTTAAATTCTTTATTATGTATGTGATTTATACGAATAATAATTATATTTAAATATTCTATTTTTAGAATATTTCATGTTAAAAGAATTTTTCTTTAGTATTACCTAAAAAACGTATTAATTTTTTTTTACCGATCGTCCCTGTCCAGGAGTTGCAGCAGAGCCTTATGGTCGCCGTTGTGATGGTGGCATACGAATAGTCTATATAAATATATAAAATATAAAAAATAATTAATCATATATTTGGTGTATAAATACTGGTGGAATGCTTTTATCTGTCGTAGATCTCGATTGTTGTCCTACATTATTATTATACGGTCCCGGCGCAACTGTATGAATCCCGGAACGATTGTTTGAATTATTGGTATAAGGTAATATAGTAGAAGCGGCTGGTTGTGGCCGTGCACCTAAGTATAAAATGTATATTTTTATGTAATTTCAATTGAAATAAATATAATTATACCTTTTTTATCGGACATTATTAATTTTTAATTTCTGATATTTCTTAGCTTTCGTTTGTTTTTTTGTTGAGATGTTTGCAGGTTGAGCATCACTCGCAACTCAACTGTATATATTTTATCTTTGCTTTGTTGTACTTTCAAAAACAATTCGTTATCAGTAGTTAGTGAGTCAGACAGTTTATGATAGATAAGATAACTCATAAGGTTATCGCATAGCTGACAGCTGGTATTATCGCAAATCGCATTTTGTAATGCCTCCTGTATCCATATATAATATAAGACGCCATCCACACAGTATATTTTTTTTCCTGATTTTTCTTGGAGAAAAATTCTTGAACGTCAAATGATTTTTATCTATTCGTAAAAAACATTCTTGCCATTTTTCCTTTCGATAATGTTGACAATTAACATATTTAGTACTTGTTGATTGTAATTAATACTGGTGGTATAGACGAATTAGAAATATATGGAAGGAGCATAAGTAATAAAAATTGAGGCCAGCCTAGAAAATCTATTGTAAAAATTAATAAATGACGAAAAACCAGCCTAGCTTTTTTTTAAATTCGGGAAGCAATTTTTTAAAAATTCGGCAGCAATTAATTTTTTTTTAATATTTAATGTCGCGCAACGATAATTATATAAATACGAAAGTATCTTATGTCGCTCAACGATAATTATAAAAATGGAAGTAAAATAGAAAAATTTTGTTTAGCTAGTCCGAAATATTTTGTAATAATTAGTGTATATGTTCGCTTTAAAGTAGTTAATACCTCAATCCACTTATTTTTCATATGAAAATTATGATAAAATCTGTTAATAAAAAATTCCACAACATATGTTTGTTTTAATAAAGTAATTTTTATTGACTCTTAAAATTAAAAAGGCCAACCCTGTAAATCTAAAATCAGCTGTTATAAAATTCTTCATATTATTAACCTTCATCTCATCCTCAAAAAAACTTACGTTGTCTACCCTCGTGTGTAGATTTCTACACATATGGAAATATCAGTATATTTTCAATGGTTAATTTCTTTTTTGGGATTGAAATAAAAAAAGCTGATGTTTTAATTTTATTTTATTAAACAAAAAGATTCAAATTAATTTATTTCAATGCATTTTTAAAGATCATTTCTATTATGTTCATTGCCTTTTTCTTTTATTCTAAGAAAATTTTACGTCGTGTGTAGATTTCTACATATTACATATATGAATTTTTATTTCTTTTTAAGGTTTTGATTGCTTGATCGTGAGTTTGGTTGCTTGATGTGTATTGTGAATTCAATAAGAATTCAAAATATTCACTTACGATCAAACAACCAAAAGCCTCAATGTCACTGAAAGTGTCTAAAAGTCCATATGTGTATAATTCTACACACGAGGGTAGACAACGTAACACGTAACTTTTAAAATTATACAAACTAATAGCCTTATTCACAAACCGACTTCTTATCTTCTTAAGCTCTTAAATCGTTATTTAACAAGCAAAATTGAAAATAGCTATTCACAAATTGTTAAGAAAATGACAATTCCTTCAGTATGAACTGTCATTGTTATTTAACAAGTTGGTATATTATAAAAATTCACAATGTCAAAATTTTGTATGAAAAAATTCACAATATTGATAAAAATTCACCACGGCTTGTTTAAATTGCTATTCAGAAATTGTTAAGATAATTGTTTAGCTTTTAAATTTCTTTTTTGACACTTGGTATTTAACAATCAGATTTGAGTGGTTGTTATTTAACAATTCCATATAAAAGTGATTTTTTTTTAATAAAAAGTTGTTTGAAAAAAATTTAAGAGTATTTTTATTTAAATTTTTTAGATGATTATATGTATCAATTATGAAATATTAAAAATTTATTTTTGTAGTTGAAAATTAGAGGAATTTTTTTAAAAATTGGCATATATATATATATTGTATGTATATATATGTATATGTATATTATTATCAATTATGAAATATGAAAAATATATATAGAATTAATTATTATATATAGGGAGATATATATATATATATATATATATATATATATATATATATATATATATATATATATATATATATAATATATATAACGATTTTTTTTACCTAGTACGTATATAAACCATAATAATATACATATACATACATTTTTTTTCAAATTACTACTGACTCTATGAGAATACAAAAATGAAATATTTCAATTTTATCCTTCGAACAAATATACAAAAATTATCATATATTTGAATATGGGTATAGAATTATTCATATAATCATTTTCATTTAGGGGTTTTTGCAATTACTTGCATTATATACAAATAAATATTTTTAAATATTTTTAATATATATATATATATATTGAAAAATGTATTTTTGTAGTTGAAAATTTTATGAATTTTTTTAAAAACTGGCAGTAAATTCATATAGTAGTCTTACATACAATATATATATATCAATTTTATATATATATATATGATTTTTATATATGATATATATATATATATATATATATATATATATATATATATATATATATATATATGTATATGACATATACATATATATACATATATATATATACTAGTCTTACATACAATATATATATATATATATATATATATATATGTATATGACTTTTGTTATCTAGTAGTTATATAAACCATAATATATATATGTATATATATATAAATACAATATATATATATATATTGTATGTACAACCTACAACTACTAAATTCATAAAATTTTCAACTACAAAAATACGTTTTTCAATTCAAATAAAAAAAAATCACAAAATTTCTGTTTTAGAAACCGGTTTCTTAGAAAATTTATTCACAATTTGACTATTTTTCGTTCACATTTTAACAAGCAAAATTTACCTCATAATTTTTAACAAGTGCATATTCACCATTTTTGTGAATAGCATTTTTACGCTTGCTTGTTATGGCACTTGTTATTAATTTTTAACAAGTGTCAAATCAGTTGTTACGTTGTTAATTTGTGAATAGGTCTATAAGTGGCTGTTTATATGCGCCTGCCAAGGCGACTGCCCCAACCATTTTCGAGGAAGAGAGGTAAGTGCGGGCAGAGGTAAAAAAAGTTCAAAAAATTTAGAAATTTTTTCTGTAGCCCCGTTCCTCTCCATTTGTTTCAAGTTTTTCCTTTTTTGTCAAAAATTTATTATTATTTTCAAACTGCCGGACGAGTAACATCTCCGGAAGAAAATATTTTTAATTGACCATAATTTTCAAACTGCCGAACGAGCAACATCTCCGGAAGAAAATATAAATAAATTAGTAATTGTGGAAAATATAAACATAATTTTTATTAGTGAAATATTTTCTATTATTTCTTATTATTATTTTTTTACAAATGATTTTAAAAGCAGATAATTATTATATCTTTTTCTAAAAAAAAACTATATTTTTATATTTATATAAAGATAAAAGAAGGATTTCTTTTATTATTATCGTAATACTTATATTTATTGGACTTTATTTGTTTGGCCTTAATTTCCTTTTTCATTTTTGTTATACAAAGGAAACAAAATATTATAGAAAGATGGAAATTAGTAAAAAAATTGACCTTTCTAACTTTGTTTAAAATGAATTAATCCTTCTTTCTTCTTTTAAATGTTGAACTATGAAGTATAATCTTGTCTTTCTATATCGTAATTTCAAAACTTTAATTGAGTCATATATAGAAAACTAATTTATAACTATGTATTATAAAATAAAATTAGAATAATATAATAAAAATGTAATAATTGCTTAATACAAATAGAGAAATATTTTAATATAAATATTTAACCCTTTGAGTCGGAGCGTACACAATTGTGTACATCACTTTTTATGGCGCATTGGTAATTATGCATTGGTAATTTGTTCTTTGGAGTATATTTGTATAAGACCTCATAGAGAACACTCCAAAGAACAAAATTACCAATTTGAATGAGTCCAACAAGAACAAATTTCAATTCTACGCGTCATACAAAGGGATGTACGCAATTGTGTACCAACTCAAAGGGTTAAATATTAATATTTTCAGGTTTTGTATTTTCGGAATATAAAAAAAATCAGGATAAATATATATATCTCTCTCTCTGTCCTTAATTTTTTTAAATCTGTCTCAATATTATAATATGTATAATAAATATGTATGTATAATATATTATAATATACACAATAAATATGTATATAAAATATTATATAAATATTTATATAATAAATTTTCTATGTTTCACGGAAAAAATATAGAGACAGATGAATATTAATATTAATATTAATACTGAATATAAATGAAATATATATGTAATTAAAGAGGAGGAATTAAGAAACCTCTATTAATTTTGTGATGTTTTTATAAAACAAATATTAAAATAATATTAAATTAAATTATATTTAATATTTTTTTATATTGAAAACAGTGATGGATACGTCGATCGCATTATTCGAGGAACCACAAATTCGGCAAGCATAGCTAAAAGTTATACTTGTAGTCAAGTATAATATTTTACATTTTAATTGATTTTAGATAATTTATACCATGTATAATATTAATAGAAACAAATATATTATATTTATTATACATAGTATAAATTATCTAAACTCAATTAAAATGTAAAATATTATACTTGACTCTACAATGAAATTAATTCAAATTCATGATTAGTTAAATATTTGTATTTACGAATATGTAGTAAAACTTTTGGTAGAATTTAATAAATTTATTAATACTTGTAACTCTACGATTATGCGCTTCGTGGCTCATTAAGAGTTACAAGTTACAACGCTAGCATTCAAAATCAAAATGATTTTTTTCAATTTACGAATGTCAAACTTAACATATTTCAATACCAAAATGTTCCTCTATAAACTCCCCAGGTATGATCTTTTCCCTAAAATTCAGTTTCGGCCATTTTGAAATTGTTGAATTTTAAATGAAAAAATTGGGTGAGGAAGGCGCTAAAATTCAGTTTCGGCCATTTTGAAATTGTTGAATTTTAAATGAAAAAATTGGGTGAGGAAGGCGCACAAAAAGTAATCACAAAAAGTTTATCAAGTCGCTCCTATGCAGGCGCATATAAACAGCCACTAAGAATGATATTTTAAACCGGGAAATAGTTTTTTTCTTCTTAGAATGGTGGTAGAAATAAAGTCACGAAATAGTGTTATTTTTCAATCAGCGGTTTTTGAAAAAAAAAAATCAAAAAAAGATGATATTTGTGTAGTTTTCTACACAAGGGTAGGATGAAGGTTAATCGGTGGTGAAAAGAAAGAGAACTATCGAAATAGTGGCTTCATAAACAATTTTTAAATATATTAAAATTTTAATCATTTCCATGTCGAGTTGAACTCGAGTTAATGGAAACAGGGGTTGAGTTGAGTTGAGTTCGAATGGAACGAATAATTGATGGTTCCATTTCAACCCCGTTTCAACTCAACCCCAACTCAACTGGGTACATGGATGGAAACAAATAAAATCGTGTAAGAGGAGTGGTCTTCACGACCTAAATATTTTTTCTTGATATTTTGATATTTTTTTTTTTAAATTACGTGAACACCTGTTTTTGGTGCCTGAGATATTTTGATATTTTTTTTTACATTTTATGTCTGGCAGTACTGAATATTTCATGTTTTTACGTTTATTTTACATATTTATATAATCTGATAGCACTGAAATAATTTAAACAAATATTGTTAAAAATTAGAATTGGCAAAATTTAAGGAAAAATAAGTAAATATGTAATAATACTAATTTTAAACTGCAATACTAATTTTAATAAACAATAATCCCCGTCAATACAACACAAAATAAAATTTAAAATTTCAAAACAGAAAATTTCTGACAGTAGTATTTTGACATATATATCAAAATATTTTTTTTGACACTATCGTGATATTTTAATATTTTTTTCAACCAATCAAAACTCGTTATTTCGTAAAATATCAAAATATCACGAAAAAATATTTAGGTCGTGAAGACCACTAGGAATACACGACAACCGGAAACATGAAACATTACGAAAAAAGGCTTGTGTAAAAGGGGTCTATAAAAAAAATATTGATTTGTCATGTCATGTCAATTGCCGCGTTCAGTAGAGTCTAGCGCATCTAGCACAGCAAAGAGCCGTATAGATAGATAGAGCAGCAAAAATTATATTGTCGTTTAGTAGAATTTTTCGATAAATACCCCCACTTTATTCAATATTCCTGTAAAAAAAATTGCTGCTCTATCTAGCATAAAAATTTTCTGCTAGACAAAACTTTACTCTATCTAGCATAAAAATTTTCTGCTAGATAAAAAATAACCGTTCAGTAGCAAAAATGCTCATGCACTACATGCGCTAGACTCTGCTGAACGCGGAAAATGTAATTTTGCTTTAAATATCAAAATTCGCGAAAGGAAATAAAAATCGTTTGAAAATTTTCTTTCAATTTTTCATTTTCTTTCAAAATTATTTTTATCTTTCTAGCATGAATGAAAAAAAGGCGAAAATATCGAAATTCAAAATTATTGAAAGAAAAAATTTTCATTGATTTGTAACATTTTTTTATTATACCGTTTAATTAAATTCTTTAATCCATTGGTGTTCGATAATTGTGCCTGATTGAAGTTCTATTAGTGCTGCCAAGTTTGTAGAATTCTTTTGACAAGTTCATAATTTTTTTGCTATTTTTTACATATATTTTTTTCATATTTTTTTATCCGCAGTCCAGACTTTTTTTTTGTGGTTGGTGGTGTAACAAAACTACTTAACAAGTAAGCTCAATAATTTATATAAGTATTAATTCCGCTAATTTTGTTTCATTTTTTTAAAAAAAAATAATTTTATCAGTAAAGTTAATTAAAAATGTCACATCAAACAGGTATTAAAGGTAAAATAAATATATTTAATTCTATTTATATTATAATAAATAAATCATAATATCGTTAAGAATAAATCTTTATGCTTCATATAGCCAATGATGAATTATTAAAAGTATTTGGTCAAGCAAATAATGGGAAAATTCGTGCAATTAAAATATCTATTATAAATGGTATAATATTAAAATTTTAAACCTACTTATTTATAAATTTGTAATTTAATTTTAATTTTTTTGTTTATTTAAGAACAATTGGTATGTTCAAATGTAATAAATTGTGATGATAATAAAAAATGGAATGAAGAATATGATATAATTATAAAACCATTAATTGAAGAAAATATACCATGTTATATATTATATCGTTTTGATGATAAATCAACATTAGGTTATACATGGTTATTATTAGATTGGATACCAGATATATCAACAACAAGACAAAAAATGTTATATGCATCAACAAAAGCAACATTAAAAATTGAATTTGGTACATCAAATATTAAAGAACAATTAAATGCAACAATAATAGATGAAATTACATTAAATGGTTATTATAAACATAAAAAACAATTTTCTGGTCCTGGACCATTAACAAATCGTGAAGAAGAAATGGCTGAATTAAGAATTGCAGATATAAAAACAAATATATCCACATCAACACGTCATAAAACATTTAGTGGTATTGTATGTCCAATTACTGATACAGCATTATCATCTATAAATGATTTATATAAAGGTGTATATAATTATGCACAATATAAAATTGATATAAAAGAAGAAAAAATTCATTTAGTAAAAATTATAAATATTAAATCTGTTGAAAATTTATTAAATGAAATACCAAAAAATGAAGCTAGATATCATATATTTAGATATGATCATTCATATGAAAGCGATCAATTAAAATCAATTATATTTATATATTCTATGCCTGGTTATGTATGTCCAGTTAGAGAAAGAATGATGTATTCTAGTTGTAAAGCACCATTTATTGATAAATTACAATCTAATGGTATTGAAATAGTGAAAACTGTAAGAGAATAGTTTTTTTTATGTCTTGTAATAATTTAAAATAAATTCTTTTTTTTTTAGTTGGAAATTGATGATCCATCGGAAATAACTGAACAGTATTTACATGATCAATTACATCCAATTGAATTATTACATAGACCACAATTTGCTAAACCAAAAGGACCACCAAATCGTGGTGCTAAACGTTTAACGAAACCGCAATTGCCGCAATAAATTATTTATAATATTATTTTATTGAATTTATATACAAATTATTATTTGCATTTAAAATTTATATATACATATAAATATATTAGAAACATTTATTTTTCTTAATCTATAATTTAAAAAAAAAATATTTTAAAAATAAAAATATATATTAAATTAAATTGTATTTATTGGAGGGTGAAATGAAATTATGAAAGCCAAAAAGCTTCTTTTTTCTAAATTATGTAATCATCAGAATATGAGAATATTTAGGATTTCCAAATTCTGTAGCTAAATCTAATAATAATCTGTTTAAAAAAAATTGTGTAGGATTTATTTTTGTTATACATAATTCAAAAATTTATTTTAATATTATTATGACCTTTCTTACGTTATTTATTATTTCATTAATTTTGAAAATATTTTTCGTATGCTTTATATTTATATATCGAATAGCGAATAATTCGAATGAACATTTCGATTGAAAAATGTGTTACAGAAAAACTTAATTAATTTTGCCAACAAATTTTTTAACATAAATTTATCTTATCAATAATTTATTGAGTAATAAAATAAAAATTATAATTTCTTGGGGAAAAATATATTTGGGTTGTTAAATTATTGTTAGGTATTCATATGTATATTATATATATACATATATTATAGGAAAGAGAATGTACAGACAACTCTCGGTTAATGAACATTCGTTATCTTATCTATAATATACAAATAATAACTATTAATTTTATTGTGTAGATTTAGGATTATTGGGCAATAAAAAATTAATGTCAATCTATAAATAAGGTATATACATAGGTAAAATAAGGTCTAGAAATTCAAACAAGTGAAATAAGAATTAAGCCGAAAAAAATTTGATATGAGGAATTTTGTATCATATGCGGTTGCATTTATTTCCACAACAAAAATTAATTTTCGGTTTAATTTCTTACAGATATTTTTTTTTCATATAGTCTGCAATTTATATATTATCGACCAAAATTTTTCGTATCTAAAAATAATTTGTGGTGAGCAGCAACGGCAATAAATACTTTTTAAAGAAAAGGTATTATAAAAATATAAAAAAATATTGAGAAAATTGTGCGTTTTATTGAATCATTTTAATATTTAAAATCAACAGTGGACTAAGAATTTGTAAGTCAAAGAAAAGGTATTGGGAATGTAAGACAATAAAGTATTTTAAATTCAAGACTATAAATTACATTAGTATCAAGGCTATGGTAATACATTACAATAATTACTAAAATCAAATAACTTTCCTGTTGGGTTTTATTATAAATGAATTTTTTTGACATTTCAATTTGACAAAAGTGTAAATTTTTATTTATTGGATTTATTTTGTATTTTGTTTACAATTCTAAAACAAAACTATTAATAAAGTATCACAATTACAAAAGAAATTTGTAAAATAGTACAAAAAAATATATATATGTAATTAAATAGATTTATTAAGATATTAATAAAAACCAAAAGTAATAATTAAATTAATAATGGATGGAAATTTAGTAATGGTTGAAGTTGAACATATTAAAGTTGAGCCATATTCTGATTTATTAACTGAAAGTGTCTCAGATACTACAGGTAATAAAATAATTACAGAAAAATGTGGTGAAATTTTATTATCAAAAAATCAAAAAATCTTATTATTTAATTGTAAATGTTGCAATCAAGAATATGATTTAATAGAAAATTTTACAAAACATATTTTTAATGAATATTTAAAAGATGAAGAAATTATATTAAAAAATGATTATAATTCAAAAGAAGAGGATAACCAAACTGTAAAATTAAATTCAGCTGATATTGAAAATCTGGATGACGAAATTTTAGAGAATAAAAAAGAACCACTTAATGATTCACAAGAAAATAATCCACTAGAAGAAGAAAATACTGTTATTGTAGATAAAGAGGAGATGCAAATACAGATGCTCGAAATTACTGAAAAAAATGATAAGACAGAAGAAATAATTGAAAAAATTAGAATTAAAAAGCGATTAAAATTGAATTTAGCAAATCGAAAAAATCGCGTTCGTATTAAATCAAATATTTGTGAAATATGTGATAAAGGTTTTGGTAGTACAACATCACTAAGTGATCATATGAATATTCATACTGGTGCACGACCATATGAGTGTAGTATATGTCCAAAAACATTTCGTTGCAATCAAAATCTTAAAGATCATGAGCGTCGTCATAAAGGTGAAGCAAATTTTCCATGTAGTTTTTGTGAAAAACGTTTATATTCAAATGGTGAGAAAATTATCCATGAACGTATTCATACTGGTCAAAAACCATGTGTTTGTGATATTTGTGGTAGAGCATTTACCAGTCAATCAACATTAAAACAACATAAAGCTACACATTCAGCACAACGTGTATTAAATTTTCATTGTGGTGAATGTGATAAATATTTTACATCTAAGACAAATTTAACACGACATATTAAATTACATTTTGGTATTGAAGAAACACATTATCAATGTCAACAATGTGAAAAATATTTTGGTAGTTCAAGTGCACTAAAAGATCATATAAATATACATACTGGTGCCCGACCATACGTATGTAGTTATTGTTCAAAAGCATTTAAATCACGTCAAACATTAAAAATGCATGAAAAACGACATACAGGTGATGCTAAATATCCATGTGATTTATGTGAAAAACGTTTTTTTACATCAACTGAATTAGCTGTACATCATCGTTATCATACTGGTGAAAAACCATGTATTTGTGAATTATGTGGTAAGAGTTTTATTAATGCTGGTGCAATGAATGCACATAAAAAAAATCATGAAGAATTAAAATCATATGATCATAAATGTGATCAATGTGATAAAACATTTACAAGTAAAAAAAATTTAAAAAGACATTTAGTTGTACATTGTGCAGAGAAACCATTTGCATGTGAAGAATGTCCAGCTAGATTTACACGACGTGAAGGCTTATCATCTCATAAAAAAACACATGCTGAAATTAAAGAATTTCAATGTAAATTTTGTGAAAAAGAATTTGCCCAAAGAAGTGTTTTATATCGTCATATGAAAACGGTCCATTGATTGGGATATGTTATATCGATTAATTTTTTTTTTGTAGAATAAGAAAATGTGTGAGAAAAAATATTTCACAATACGTACATATTATGAAAGTTAAATATCTAATATTAAGTTGCACTCAGAAGTTTTGCTTATAAAGAAGTGTTTTACTTAGATTTATAATAAATTATTACATAAAAATATTGAGAAAATTGTGTTTTTTATAATTATTTAATATTTAGAATCTACATACACAGTGAGCTAAGATGTTTTAAGTCATTTGGTATATAATTTTTTTGGAAAATTCTGACTAAATCTATCGTCAGGATTTTGTAAAATGATATTTAAATAACCCACAAAATAAAGTTCGATTGAGGACCCAGCCTTAGTTCATCGAGATTATTACCAATAGATTTATATATGACCAAACTTCCACATTATTTTTGTACTTCTGTGATGTCTCTTGACTCATTCGTCCCGTTTACCAGAACATATATTTTTCGTATGAAATTTTTCGTGCTTAAGTACTATAACTATACTATTAAATCGTCTTGATTTAATGCTATAATTTATCATAAATAAAATGATAAATTGAGCTAGAAATTTGTTACTAAAATTGTAAATTCTTAAATCATTATAAATGATTTAATTTCGAAACGAAATAAGTCTAAATAACTTAGATTGGGATTTAAAAAATATTAATCTTATTTGAAAACATTTATTAATAAAATAATAATATAAATAAATTATATTTTTTAAAACAATTCAATAAATATGTATTTCGTATTCTATTTTTTGATTTCATTCTAATGAGTCGACTCATTTTTAAAATTTATATTTTTGTCATATATATTATATATATAAATATATATTAGAAGGTGTTGAGGTAAATAGTTATAATTAAAATTAGAAATCACACTGAACCAGCATACAATTTTAAATAATAGATCATTTAAAGTTTACTTTCCTATAAGACTTTATATATATGAATATTAACTATTGACAAAATTTGATTATATTCCTTCTAAAATTTACTATCATGATAACATTTCTTGAATTAAATTAATAATCAATAAGTGAATTAATAATTACTAGTTTTATTTTTATGTTTATTTTTCATATGCCTATACCAGGCATTACGTTGTGAAAATTCTTTTTCACATAATTTACATTGATATTCTTTAATATCTGAATGAATTTTTTTATGTGATATTAATCCTTCTTTTCTTAGAAACGCTGATTCACATATATCACATTTATATGGCTTATCACTACTATGTATAATTTGATGACGTTTTAAATTTTTTATTGTTTGAAATTTTTTATCACATTCTATACATTTGAAGGCTCGTTCATTATTATGCAATAAGATATGTACCTTAAGTATTGCTTGTGATGGAAAACGTTTTTCACATATTTCACATTTAAAAGGTCGTTCATTTGAATGAAAAATTTCATGGTTACGTTTTTCGTCACAATATTACATGGAAATTTAGCATCACCACGATGTCGTGTTTCATGCATTTTCCATCCTAGTAAACTTGGAAATGCTGAATTTCAAAATGTGCATTTAAATGGTTTCTTACCTAAATTACTATTCATATGATATTTTAATGTTGATGAACCACTTAAACCTTTACCACATATTTTACATTTATATGGTTTTTCTAATTTATGTGTTTCCTAATGTCGTTTAAACTTTTTTTACTTGTAAATATTTTTTTACATTGTTCGCATTTATAATCATATGATTTAATTTCATCATGTGTAATTTTATGGGCATTTAATGCGCCAGAATTAATAAAACTTTTACCACATAATTCACAAAAATATGGTTTTTCCACCAGTATGATAACGTTCATTAATTTTTTTCTCAGTTGATGTAAAAAATATTTTTTCACAATAATTACAATTATATTTTGGTATACCAATATGACGTTTTTCATGATGTTTCCATTTCCATGCTTGTTTACTATGAAATGTTGCTAGACATTTAATACATTTGTATGGTCGTAAACCATTATGTATATTCAAATGATCCTTTAATGTTCCAGCAGTGCTTAAAAATTTATTACACTGTTCGCATTTATATGGTGTTATGCCAGTATTAAAATGTATATTTTGATGCCGTATAAGATTCTTTTTATTTATTAATTCTTTATCACAAATATGACAAACAAAATTTAATGTACGATATTCTAAATGGGTAATTTTATGAATTTTTAAAATTGTATTATTTGTAAATTTAAGATCACATTGATTGCAAACAAACAATTTTTTGTGTTTTTTATCAATATTTTGGTTACTTTCTTTATTTGGTATTGCTGAAATTGAGGAAAATTCGTGCGGAGATTCATTATTATTCAATATTAAGTGTTCCTTAAGTTTAGGTAAAATTTTAGTTATATCTATAGAGTTATCATTAATTTCATGTTCATCTTGAGTATTATCAGTAAATTTCGAATTTTGTAATGATGGTAATAAAGATTTTGATATAATTCTTAAAATATTCAATGGTAGTTCCTCCTCATTGGTAGTGATCATTTTGTTTTAAAACTAATTCTTTGTTGTCTAATTTAATTTCTTCTTTTATAAATGAAGTTGTATTATCGTTTTGTAAATTATCTGATTCTATTTTACAATTATCCAATAATTTATTTATAAACTGGTTACCATCTGGGATTAAATGATTTTTAAAAACATGTTCTGAGAATATATTGATATCATTTAATTGTATTTTACAATAAAAACATATTAACAATAATTTCTTATCCGGTGCAATGATTATATCTCCACATTTATTGTTAAAAATATCATCTTCCATTTCATTTATTCATAAAAAAGTTTTGTATTAAAAATACTATGAATTTAATTTTTGAGTTTTTCAATTAATTTCTTTCGAGTAATAAAATAATATTCAGTAAATTTCCCAGTTATTAAAATAAAAGTAGGTTTTATGTTTGGTCGTTTGGATCTAAATTTAAATTTCTTATTTTTTATAACAACACAAAACAAATTATTGAAAATATAAATTATTGAAAATGTCATTTGTGATTTGTGGTGAATCCAATATTTTGACAATTGCAATTCAAATTTTACAAAATGCTTACCATATCTTTTGGGACTTCGTTTCGTTAAAGTCCTAACGAAACTATTCGAAAATCGCAAAGGAAAATGAAATCCAATATTTTTAAACAAAAATCTGTATCTTAAAAAGTTCTAAAAAGTGAACAAATTTTCCAAGTCTATGCACTTGTTATTGTAGTATATGGGAATATATAGATGGAAAAATTTACGTACTTAAATCACGCATTTGTCGGTTACGTATAAGAGATTAGAAAAAATAAACTTATTACTCGTGTATTGCCTTTTCGATTACGATTACTATAGCAATTCAAGTATAATGCAGTAGGATTAAAAATTTGAATTTCCGTGGCAATTTTGGAAATGTTTTTTTTATATTTTTAATTTCATTTGCAATTTTCCCCATACTGGCATTATTTACCCCTTTCCCTAAATCGATCGTATGGGTATGACGTATAGCGTCACGTCAGTCTAAAACCTCCGATGCAAATATTTTCGAATTTCTAATTTTGGCGGATGTAAACAAAATTTTAAAAAGGTTTCTGACAATTTAACAGAAAGATATTAGTCTCTGATTTAGGGATACGACACAATTTTTTGATTTAGGGATAGGTGTTACTCTTAATTTAGTTATGAAAATTAAGCTTAGTAATTATAGGTTAATATTAGGTCTGTTCCTTAGCTTGATACAAGTTACTTGGATCATAGATAATTATAAAAGGTTAATATTATATTTTTGAGGGGTCATGCCACTTATGGTGGATTTTAATGATAAAAATTTGCCGCTTGTGCAGGAAAATCTGACCGAAAGGTTTTATTTCTTATGGAAATTTAATATGTGCGACAAGAACAACAAATTCTCATTTGCAAGGGATATTTTTCATTTACCAGGGATAATTTTTATATGCAAGGAAATTTTACCAGGGATAATTTTTTTGCAAGGGATAATTTTCATTTTGCAATAGATAATTTTTGATATTTTTTAAAAACCATAGATAATCCTTCTTATATGGTATCACAGTTTTGTTGAAATTTGACATTTCAGTATTGCCATTAAAAATTTTTATTGTTTACATTTTTTTATGTTAATTATATTTTGAACTAAATTTATATATAAAATGTAAAAAATGGAAATGTTAATAATTTAAAACAAAATTAATTAACTTTGTTTATGCCGGTTTTTTTCATGTAAAAGGATGTAAATAATTAATTTTGGACTGTACCATTAAAATTATTATTTCCAATTATTATAATGAGTTTATATTTAGTAATTTCGTATTTTAAAATATTATTAACGATTGGTATTGAAATTATTTCCAGGTTTTTGCAAAAAATATAATACGTATATTTTTTAAAACTTTAATTGATTGAATGAAATTGACACAAATGCATCACAACCCTTTAAGAAAAGCGAACCGTAAACGAACCGCCGGCGAAGTCTTTTATTCATATATGAGTTCGTTTACGAACCGCCTTGGCAGTTCGTAAGCGAACCGGAAACGTAAATGTTAGAATAAGAACAGTAGAAAAAAAAACGTAACGCCAAGAGTTCGCCAAAATCGGTTCGTTTACGAAACGCCGCAACGATTCGTTTTGGAACCGCCAAATTCGGTTCGTTTACGAACTGATTTTATTTCTAGAAATAAAAATACGGAAAAGTTATTTTTTTAGCATTTATTTCATATAAAAAATATAATTTTTAACAATAAATAATTATTTCACCACTGATTTAATTTTTTTAAATTTTATTACTTAATTTATTATATAAAACACAAAATTACTTATTAATATTTATTTTATTATATTTAACAAAATGCTATTATAAGACACAACCTTCGTCACTCCTGTTTATTTTTGTTATGAAATTATAAAGTTTATTTTAAAAAGGCGTTACTTATCTAGTTCGTATACGGTTCGCCAAAAGCGAATTCGCTTATTTTTCTTAAAGGGAACCGAACCGTAAACGAACCGCCGGCGAAGTCTTTTCTTCATATATGAGTTCGTTTACGAACCGCCTTGGCAGTTCGTAAGCGAACCGGAAACGTAAATGTTAGAATAAGAACAGTAGAAAAAAAAACGTAACGCCAAGAGTTCGCCAAAATCGGTTCGTTTACGAAACGCCGCAACGATTCGTTTTGGAACCGCCAAATTCGGTTCGTTTACGAACTGATTTTATTTCTAGAAATAAAAATACGGAAAAGTTATTTTTTTAGCATTTATTTCATATAAAAAATATAATTTTTAACAATAAATAATTATTTCACCACTGATTTAATTTTTTTAAATTTTATTACTTAATTTATTATATAAAACACAAAATTACTTATTAATATTTATTTTATTATATTTAACAAAATACTATTATAAGACACAACCTTCGTCACTCCTGTTTATTTTTGTTATGAAATTATAAAGTTTATTTTAAAAAGGCGTTACTTATCTAGTTCGTATACGGTTCGCCAAAAGCGAATTCGCTTATTTTTCTTAAAGGGAATAATATATTAATCAATAAATTTTAATAATAATAATCACCGAACTATAAACGTTCGTTGATAATAATAAAAATTAAATTTGTATATTATTATTATTATTAATATATTAAATTATTTAATAGAGTAAATTACTTAACATTTTTTAAATTACAACAAATTCAATTTTAAATATATTTATTAATATATATATTATTCAGAAAAGTGTTATAATTATATCAGAAAAAATTCAAATATTTATATAGGAGATTCAATATAAATTTTGTAAATATAAATTTTTTACAATTGATTTTTGATCATACAATTTGCAATTAATATTTAATTACTGATTTTAAATATAATAGTTGAAATGATTTATTATTTTTTTAAATAAAATTTTACTGCCATTCAACAGTGCCATCTGTGATCTGTACGGAGATAATCAGCCATTTTATATTCCCTTGTCAAAAAATAAATTCCCTTCTGCAGCGATCTACTTTTTTCTCATAGCATAATGCTGGGTTTTAATGATAAAAATTTGCCGCTTGTGCATGAAAAATAGAACGAGATAGTATATTATATTTTTACATGAGAAAAAAATAGATCGCTACACAAGGGATTTTTTTTTTTTGACAAGGGAATTTAAAGTAGCTGATTATATCTGTACAGATCACAGATGGCACTGTTGAATGGCACTGGAATTTTATTTAAAAAAAGAATCATTTCAACTATTATATTTAAAATCAGCAATTAAATATTAATTGCAAATTGTCAATTGTAAAAAATTTATATTTACAAAATTTATATTGAATCTCCTATATAAATATTTGATTTTTTTCTGATATAATTATCATACTTTTCTGAATAATATATATATTAATAAATATTTAAAATTGAATTTGTTGTAATTTAAAAAATGTTAAGTAATTTACTCTATTAAATAATTTAATATATTAATAATAATAATAATAATATAAAAATTTAATTTTTATTATTATCAACGAACGTTTATAGTTCGGTGATTATTATTATTAAAATTTATTGATTAATATATTATTGTGATGCATTTGTGTCAATTTCATTCAATCAATTAAAGTTTTAAAAAATATACGTATTATATTTTTTGCAAAAACCTGGAAAATCGTTTCATTACCAATCGTTAATAATATTTTAAAATACGAAATTACTAAATATAAACTCATTATAATAATTGGAAATAATAATTTTAATGATACAGTCCAAAATTAATTATTTACATCCTTGTACATGAAAAAAACCGGCATAAACAAAGTTAATTAATTTTTTTTTTAATTATTAACATTTCCATTTTTACATTTTATATATAAATTTAGTTTAAAATATAATTAACATAAAAAAATGTAAACAATAAAAATTTTTAATGGCAATACTGAAATGTCAAATTTCAAGAAAACTGTGATACCATATAAGAAGGATTATCTATGGTTTTTAAAAAATATCAAAAATTATCTATTGTAAAATGAAAATTATCACTTGCAAAAAATTATCCCTGGTAAAATTTTTTTTTATTTTTATTTATTTATTTTAAATACAACCAAAAGCTATAAAGCTTGTATGAAGGTTTGAAGATAATTACAAAATAAAATAATTGTTACAATAACTTATACTATATCTTATATGTATTATAATTTGCCTATCCATTTATTTCCAAATTATACTCTATATAATAACTCATATTAAATACAAAACAATTAACCATTGTACATTTTAAATCCTGTATTCCTGTAACCTTAAACTCTATAATAAACATGTAAAAAGTAACTTATCAATGTATAATCAGGTTAACATAATTAATTACAAGACAATAGATTTATTATAATTGATAGAGTTATAGTAAAATTACAGTAGTTATAAGATATAAACATTAAAACTTTATACATTTCTAAATATAATTACAGATACTTGTACTTATTCATATCCTAGGCAATTTAACCTTAAAGAATAAATCACAATAAACTTGTTCCTATTAAAATACAAATTAACAAATCTATGAATCATCTTAGCTTTGACTTTCCAACCTTGATCCACATCAAACATGTGAAATTACTTAATAAATTACATTAAGACTAACATAGTAAAATATAAGTCAAGACAATTTATTGCAATTTATAAAAATTTTTAATATTATAAGTTCGTAAACATGTACTGTACTTTTCCTATCCTATTAGGCCGTTAGACCCCAGTAACTAAGATTTAGAAAGCAATTTCTATTCATTACATATTGTTATAATTCAAAGTTAAATAAATACTATTTAATGAAATAATATAGTCCCAATAATAGTCATACAGTCTTATATTATGCAACTTAATACGATATTGAATATAAGATTTAAAAGCCTTTTCCTACAAACTACTAAAAATATAATAAACGGATTAATGAATCTGTAAGCACTCAAATCAAGTTGCATGTAGCATTGGATGCCCCATAGTGTTGAAAACACCTGTTGTAGCAAAAAGATTTCTCAAGTCTTCTTGTTGTCACAATATAAATCAAGACTGGGAGCAATAAGCAGTAAACAATATAATAGGACATGATTACGCACAAGAGACAGTTTAATACGAGATCAAGCACAAGATCATATAAAGTACACAAATTTGTACTTTCGAAACAGGAAATAAAAGTACGTGATAAAGTAATGAGTATCCAACACATCCCGTATTTAATCCAATTCCAACCTCAGACAAAGCTCACCAAGATCCAACCAACACTGACCCTCAACCACCTATCAAATCAATCAACGACTACAATTTGTGAAAAACTTAGAAAAAAATTAAAGATAAGAAAAATTTAGACAGCTATGGCAATAGTTAATTATATTGAAAATTGAACCAAGTTTCGGATTTAAGGTTTGTAATTTAAAAGTCAACGTCAGAAATTCACTTTCTCGAGAGAAACTTGAAGGTTCAATTTAAAATGAATTAGTAAAATAGTAAAATAGTAGACACCCTAACAGTTACTAACCTTCTCCATCAACAAACCTTTTGTATCCTATGTTTGTTGATTTAATGCTACAAAAGAAAGAAGAGTAACATTAACAGCTATAGCGGTTTCTTAAAAATATTAAACTGAATTATCAAATTAAACAAGCCTTAAAATTCAAAGCTTGAAATTTAAAAGTGCAATAGCTAAAAGTTCACATACTTTTAAATCAATTCGAGAATTTAATTCAAATATGCAAAAGATGGAAAACGCAAAGTTAACAGCTACAGCTGAGGTTGTATAAATTTTGAATTTGAATTAATAAATTGAACAAGCTTTAAGATTCAAAGCCTGGAATTTAAAAGTCCAAAAAAACAAAAAGAATATAAATTTTTTTAAATCATTGGGAATTCAAATACACGAATTAAGTTTGAGGATTCAATTTACATATGCATTAGTGAAGCAGAGTAGAAATAAGGAAAACGCAAGATAATTATAAAGAACACTAATACATAAAACCTACTTGCAAACTATTTCAATCAGAAAATGTTCTGTAATTCTATATTATCGCCTGATTGTTCAGGTATCTGAGTACTATTGATTTAAACTGATGTAAACTCACCGATGTAAGTTTAAAAGGTGTAGGGAGCAAGTTCCAAATTTTAATTACTCTATTCATGATAGTTTAGAAATGTTACAACTGTACGACTGACAAATTAGGTTTCTGTGTAGACGCGGAGACGACGCAAAATGTAACCTATCAAAAAGATAACTTGGAAGCTTCGAGACGGTTATCCTAAAAAGGAACACTAATAGTGTCAAGTTAACAAAATTGTGAAAAGTAGTACCCAAGACCAATCTGACATACGACGAAATGTGATCATACCTTTTTAAATTGAAGACAAATCTAATAGCATCATTCATGATTAATTTAACTCTATACATCATGGTTTTGGAACAGCCCGTGAATATTTCAATACCATAGAGAATGTGAGGAAATATTAAAGCCTGACACAATTTACGCTTCACACTGACAGGAAGATAACTATTTAAATTGTAAAGGTTACGAAGGTTGAACTTTATACTATTAGATAATTTATTTATGTGCGATTCTCCCGAAAGATTATAGTCAAGCCAAATTTCCAGACTCTTAACACTATTAGAATACTGCACCTGATGATTATCAATCGAAATCAAATTCAACTGCGAGCTTACTACATACTTATAGAATGCAATTGCTTGTGATTTGCTGGGATTTAAAATCAATCCATTTGCAACAGCCCAGTTATAAACTCTATTTGCATCCATGGTTAACATGTCAACGACCTCGTTCATGTTGTCAATATGAGAAGAGCACAGCATCTGAACATCATCTGCAAAAATATGTACGAGACTATCTATACATACACTTGGTAGATCATTAATAGACAAAGTAAACAGAAGTGGACCAAGTATGGAACCTTGTGGCACCCCTTTGAAAGTTTGAACTAATATCATTAGATATAACACACTGACTTCTACCCGTAAGATACGAGTACA
The DNA here is from genome assembly GCA_949752835.1 of Empis stercorea. NCBI lineage: Eukaryota > Metazoa > Arthropoda > Insecta > Diptera > Empididae > Empis > Empis stercorea. The sequence continues at coordinate 74,707,612 of OX457085.1, read as the reverse complement.
TCAGATTACAAACCGTGCCAGAGAACAGGAATTTGTTCTTAAGTTTTGCACACAACATAACATGGTCCACGCTGTCGAAAGCTTTGCTGAAGTCCAAGAGTAACAAAATTGATAGTTTCTCGTTGTTTATGTTTGCTCGAATAGATTCAGTAAGGTCTAGAATAGTAGAAACGGTACTATGTCCCTTCCTGAAACCAGACTGATTCTTATAGAGCATATTATTGGTATTAAGATGTTCACCTATCTGCTCCTTCATAACTCATTTACATACTTTAGACAAGGATGGTAAAATGCAAATAGGTCTATAATCAGCAGCAACTACTGGATTTTTAATTTTAGGTAGAGGGACAATTTTCGCTAGTTTCCAAGTTGAAGGAAACTTACATGTAGTTAGGATGGTATTAATAATGTGCAGAAGATATGGTGATAGATGGAGAAATATCGTTTTTATAAATCTGAGCGGTAAACGATCCATACACAGCATTTGAGCTGACTTTTTTAAAAGCTTCAACTAGCTCAGTTTCAGTAATATTGTGAAAATTGAACCCCGCAACCGGTTCAGGAATATCCAGATCAACTCTAGGCCTAACATTACCAGATTGGATACTTGCAAAGTAATCGTTAATGCTGTTGGGATCTATAGCAAGATCAAGATTATCATTACCATCCGTAACCCCCAAAGATTTTACCTTAGTGCAGAGTTCTTTACTGGATAATGGTTTATCAAAAATTCTTAACCCTAACTTATACTTTGCTTTCCTAACCAGACTGTTATATTTATAGTACCATTTACACGATCAAATAAAATCAATATTTTATTTGAATGACTCATCCTTCAAATAAATTTGAACGTGCAAATGGTCCATCCAATATCCTATCAAATAAAATCTCAAATCAAAATATATTTTCTTTATTTCAAATATGACGTCACGTCAAATATGTTGTCAATATTTGATCGTGTAAATGCTTTTCGATTTTATTTGACAAATATATCATTCTATTTTAGAATTCCGAACAGTCAACGTGTGCGATTTCAGACAAATAAACAAAGAATTTATACGGGAGTTTATAATTATATATAAACAATATGAGTAAAATTGTATTTTGACAGATTTTTCATCAAATAAAATTTTGATTTTATTTGATAGTGTAAATGCAAAATGTTTGACAGCTTCATTTGACAGCTTTTTTCATCAAATAAAATTTTGATTTTATTTGATCATGTAAATGGTACTTATTTCTGTATAGGCAGAAGGTGCGCCACCTAGAAGTATTATCCGCACCTATAGGACATTCCTTAAATGATTTAAAAGCCAAATCTCTAAGTTTTCTTGAATTTTTTAACAGAGTATCATTCCACCACTCGGACATGATATTCTTTTTATTCGCTGTGATCACAGGCACATGTTTTTCAAAAAGATACAGCAAGTTAAGAATAAGTGCATTAACTTGAAAATTTACATCATTAGTCAGGAAGATTTGTGAAAAATCACAGCAGTAAAAGTCCTCAATAAGCTGATTAAAATTTATATTCTGATAGTCGCGAAATTTGAATGTCACATTAGGTTTCTCAATAGTCACACTAAAGGACAAATAAATAAAAGCATGTTTTGACAATCCATGTGCCCAAAATTGATTGTGAAAGTTAACCTTTTCTTTAGGGCTAACCAAAAAATAGTCCAGCAACGCTTGACTATTGTGCACCACATCAAAGTGTGTAGGTAAATCATTTTGTACATATTCAAGACCTAGCCTTTCCAGAATTTCCCTATCTAAAACACGAATACTATTATCATATAAATTCCTGTTAAAGTCACCAGCCACCAAAATGTTTGTATAGTTGGACGTATAAGGATTGAGAATGTTTTCAATAGTGTTAAATTTAGACCCATTAGGCAAATAAAAAACTCCAACAAGTAGTTTCATATTATTAGTTGGAGCCTTTGATTTAATTTCTAATAGCAAGTATTTTGGGTTACCATCAGTTGCATTTGACGTGGAGAAGGCAAGTACACGTGATTTTAATTTAGTAGAAACATAGATCGCTACACCCCCACCCCTGCCACTACTACGGTCATTTCTATGAACACGATAACCATTAATATTTATTGCTTTATTTGTGACATGCGGCTTGAGCCACGATTCAAAACCGCAAAAATGTCTAGATTCTAGATGGTTACCATTCAGAATTTCACGCAATTCATCCAGTTTACCGTGCTTGTAACTGGGGTTTATACTCTGGGCATTGATATGACCAAAATTTATTGTATCCGATCTACTGTGTAGTGTGCTTGCTAAAATAGAGTTATCGCTAGCTGCCAAACCAGGAATGTTATAAATCATTAATAATTACTTGACAGTTTGGCGAGGGGTCAGTAAGCAAAATCCAAGCAGCCGGAAGTACGGAATTTAACAGGAACGGAATGATGGAAAACCGAATAAAACTGATTAGTATAATAAAAAAAAATCCAAAAGAACAACATAATATAATTCACTATAACAACCCAAATTATAAAGATAAGGATCAAAATTCAATAAATTATGCTACTATCAAAAAGTCCAAGAAATTTGTAGTGTGAGTGGAAAAAGATAAAAAATTTAAAAATAAAAAATGTAAAAGTATAAATTGACTTCAATCCTTACTGAAGTTCAACAATAACAAAAAAAAAAAAAATATATATATACCTTGTTTCCATGACGAGTTCAACTCGAGTTGAACTCGAGTTAGCGTGCATGGAAACAGGGGTTGAGTTGAGTTGAGTTGGAATGGAACGAATAATTGATGGTTCCATTTCAACCCCATTTCAACTCAACCCAACTCAACTCTGTACATGGAAACTAGGTAATATATATATATACCTTGTTTCCATGACGAGTTCAACTCGAGTTGAACTCGAGTTAGCGTGCATGGAAACAGGGGTTGAGTTGAGTTGAGTTGGAATGGAACGAATAATTGATGGTTCCATTTCAACCCCATTTCAACTCAACCCAACTCAACTCAGTACATGGAAACTAGGTAATATATATAGTAATCAACAGTATATATGGTAACTTTTTGTATGCAAGTAAAGAATTAAATACTCCATACTAATATTGAAATACATCAATAACCACCATTTAATATCCCACAAATGCAACAACTCAAAGTTCTAATACAAGAAAAAAAATACAAAAGAAATAAATATAAAAATATCCAATTCATTTAAAATTTCAGATTACAAAGCATGTTTCCATATATATAATTCATTAGATAGAAAAATGCTTCAGCTTCATGATTTAAGTGCTTTTATCACGATAGATTTCAAAATTAAAAGTTAAACCCCCATAGACTATTAATTTATATATATCATAACAATTTCCCTTGCAAATAACAATTATCCCTGGTAAATGAAAAATATCACTTGCAAATGAGAATTTGTTGTTCTCTTCGCACATATTAAATTTCCATAAGAAATAAAACTTTTCGGTCCGTTTTTCATGCACAAGCGGCACATTTTTATCATTAAAATCCAGCAATCGTCGTTAAAAGTACTTATGGAAAATCGTATGGAAAATCGTACGCAAAAGTTTTTTTGCCTTCACACTATCAGGCAAAAATATCAAAAATTTGTGGAAACTTAACCTCACATTTGGTACTATTTACTTTTAACTTATAAATATGGATGCTGAAAATAATTTAAATATTATTGGATTATGTGCAACAATTATTGGAATTATTGCACGGAAAAATATTAGAAAAAACCGGCGTAATCAAAAATATAAAAATCGAAGCATTTGGGCGCGAAAATGACTTCTGAGACGGGAAATTCCAGGAAGAGATTTATCAAGTCTTGTGTTTGAAGAACTTAGAATTGAAGATCCAAAGGCATTCTTGAATTTTTCAAGAATGTGTGAATCTACTTTTGATTTTCTTTCTTTCTTTACCACAAAATATATAACTTTCACACAACTAAGTTTTGTATTTTGTTAGCTGTCAAAATTGTCGGCTGGAAAATCGTTTGAAAATGCAAACCAGACGATTTTTTAAACGACATCGCATGCGACAAATATTTTTACCTTCACACTATACGATTTTTCATCCGACAAAAAATCGTCTAAAAAATCGTCTGAAAAATCTGATAATGTAAAATACACTTACACAAACCTCGCCAATGCCACCCAGTTTAGCTAAAAATCATTCCGATTAATCAGAACTTGCTTGCAAAAAGAAACATTCCTGAAAAATTGTCATTTTTTGAAAATATGAATTTTTATATAGGTTATGTATCCGATATGAAAATTTGTGCTTATTGGTTAAATCTGAATTTATGATTTTGTTTTTTTTATCTATTGTGACCGACAACACAAAAGATGCTTGCTGTCAATTTTTTTTTAAACTTTTAATATAAATTTTGCAATATTTTTTTGCTTTGGTATAAATAATATTAAATATAACTTAAAAATATTTATAAAAATGAATACCGTAATCAGTGATTTAATAAGTAAAAATATTGAACTAAGTGAAAATATTGAAACATTAGTTCAATTACCAATATTAAATTCTGATGATAATGAACCAACCTTACAAACAACAGATGAAAGTAAATCTATGAAATCGGAATTAATTGGTAAATTTCAAGAGAAATGTGGAGAAATATATGTTGAGAATGGAAAATATTATTTAATATGTCAATTTTGTACTGAAAATCATGATAATTTAGATTTATTCATTGAACATATTTCTACCGAACATTTAGTACTCCATAATGAATCTGAAGATTCTGATAATGACAGTTGTTGTTTGTCGCCTGATATGGATGATTTATCATTAAATAAAATTATTAATGAAACACTGCCAACAACAAATAGTGAAAGTTTTTTAAATAATTATGATACAAGTGGAAATTTAGATATGTTAAATATATCATATGAAGATGACGATGATGATGAAAATATATTACAAAAACCAGAAAATATATCTTGTGAACCAGATACTGGTATATTTTTTCATGATATGTTTGATAATTCAGAAGAACCAATAAATAATATGTATGAAACACAAATAAATGATGTAAATAATCAGGATTCAAATGTATGGAATAATATGATAAAAGAAGAAAATCATACTAATAATATTGTTAATGATAATATGCAATCAATTAGTAAACGTTATTATTGTGGTTTTTGTGATAAAAATTATAGTTATTCAAAATCACTTAAAGAACATATAGAAATAATTCATATAAAAACTGAAAAACTATTTAAATGTCCAACATGTGATAAAGCATTTAGTAAACAATGGAAATTAAATACACATTTAAAAGTTCATACAGATGAAAGACCATTTGTATGTACTTTATGTGTAATGTCATTTAAATGGAAAAAGAATTTACAACGTCATTTAATTCGTGTCCATTCAGTTAAATATTCTGATTTAATGTATGAAATGTCTCGTGATAAAAATTTAAATGCAAATAATAATAGTAATGATATAGATATTAAAAATTCATTAATAGGTAATCAAAATGAACAATATCCAATAATTAAAAATTTATTATTAACAAATAATCAATCATCACCACCAGCAGCATCATCATCATCAACATCATTATTACCAACAAATTCCATTGATTTTGATGGAAATACAAATTTAGATAATAATGAATTTACTGTAAATGATAATATAAATAATTTATATTCATCAAATAATTTTAATAATAATGTTGATATTGATGAAAATAACATTCCAATTAGTAATAATATTAAAATAGAAGAAAATAATGATGAACAATTATTAATAAATAATTATTTTAATAATAAAACAATATATGATAAAAATCCAGATTTTTTAAATCAACAATTATTTAATGTTAATTATAAAGAACCATCTTCATCATCGTCAATAATGAATAACGATGGTATGTATGCATGTCGATTATGCAATAAAGTATATGTACGTAAAGATTCATTAAAATCACATGAAAAAATTCATACATCTGGAATAGCTTGTAATATATGCGATAAACCATTTACACATCAATTTTTTTTAGATCGTCATATGAAAACACATAAATCAACTGTAAAAAATGATAAAATATTTGTATGTAATGTTTGTTCAGATATATTACCAGATGAAAGTTCATTACGCCGTCATATTAAATTTCATTTTAAAAAAACATATGCTTGTCGTTGTGGTAAAGTATTTAATATAAGAAAAGATTATAGAAGTCATAGAAAACTTTGTCGAATTATTTAAAATAAAAAACAAGATACAGAACAAATTATAGTTAAAATAATTATAATAAAAATAGATTTAAATATTGTGAAATTAAGTTTAAAATATATTAAAAAAAAAGGTTAAATATGACAAAAATAACAAAAACACGTACAAGATTTTTTTATGTTTTAAATAAAAAATATATTTTTTAATTTAAATAAATTTATTTAGAGTTCAATAGAATTCAATAATGTACTATATTTAATAAATTATTATTATAATGTATAGTTCTATAAAAAAAGACATTGTTTTTATAAATTTTTTATATTTTGTGTACTATATTTAATAAACAATAAAAATTAGATCATATAATAATTTCAGTAAGAATTAATTTTTTTCAATTTTATTCTTTCCTGAATAAGACAATTAGTATCGGTTAGAGTCAGTTTCTCGATTTTGAATATCTTGTTTTTTTCTTTACAAAATATTGGGTTTATTTATTTATGTGCCCGATCTTCTAATTTTATGATTTCTGGCAAGTTTTTAACTAAATTTTGACAAAAAAAAGATTTTTAACCGAAATAAGATTTTGAAAAACAAGATAGACAAACCGATCAGACTTTAAAATTATATGTTTAAGTTAGTCAAGTTTAATTAGAAAATTTGAATTTTTTTGTTTGATTTTTCTGCCACTAAAATATTTGAATTTATAAATTTTAAATTAATAAGATTTATCAAAAAAATTATGTATTACAAAAAAAAAACCTTATAAATAATATTTATAAGGTATATACTAATAATAATTATAATATTTATATTTCTCAAAAATATTTAGGGAATACGATTATATTTTTGATTTAAATATTTTTAAATTACTAAAATCCATAATTATTTTTAAAATTCAAATTCTCATTTTATTATAAAATATTTGTATTTTAAATATTTATAAAAATAATAATTTTATTTTATTGCCATATTTTATAAAATTATCATCACATTTAAGTTAAAGTTAAGACAATTTTTGCAATAAATTTTAATTCGATCAGATCTTAAATATTATTTTCAAATACAAAAAAAAACAAATAATTTCATGAATCCATTTTTAAGCCAGTAAAAAAAGAATAAAATAAAAATATGTTCATGAGTATATAAGAACTGGATAGTGAACAAAAGAACTGATTAAAAATATTGAAAATAATAATTCACTTTTAAGTAGTAATTATACCAATATTAATATATAAATTAATTATATATATAAAAAAAAATTATGTTTCATTATTAATTTAAAAAATTTATATACGGTAATTATTAAAAAATATATAATAAATTTTAACAAAATGTACATACATATTTTAATTTAAATATTTTTCTTTCGTAATAAAATAAATAGTATTTGAAGTGAAGTTGCAAGATTCTGTCCAATGCGAATTCTTGTTGATACACCATCTTATGAATATATTTTCGCCTTCTATAATTCTAAATATTTTAATTTTATTCCCAGGTCATATTAAGATTGACTTGTAGTATATGTCTTGAAATTTGTTATGAAAATTGAATTATTTGATTTGTCCATGATGAATAATATCATCAACAATATATTTTATTATGTGCACGATTTTAGTGGTTTTTTAATTAGTGCAATTATTATGTATTAAATACCCTAATTTTTTACACAGAATAGTGGTCAAAAGGAAATGAAAGTTTAGGGTAGAGAAGAAGAAAGAATTGAAGGAAAAGTTGATTAGATAGTTATATGCACTTTTTTAAGAAAATTGACCAAGGTTCGGACGATAAAATACTTATTATATTTTTAGTTCTTCCTCGTTTTTCGCTGAAAATTTGTGTAAATGGGTTGCTCTACGTGCGTATGCTGAAAAGTTTCCAAAAATATTTATAATATCTCAAAATAAATTAAAATTGACTGTATGCCACTTTCAAAATCAACGGCTCATATATTTAATTAATTAAGTATTTTATCGTATCTCTAATAACTATCTATTGTGATTTTTATGGTTACACTTTTAATCTCTCACATACCGTCGCTACACCACCAGAAATAAAGTGTATACTTATACTCTGGAAAGTCAAAAGAAATTGACGTAAATGTTTATCAACTTGTTTAATGTTTATCAAATAAAAAAATTTCAATTATAATTTATATTTTACTTTCACTTTTTTTTTCTCTCTAAAAAGCTCATTTTATTTATTAAAATATAAAATTAAAAATTGATCAAAAAAATAATAAATACAATTTATATATATATAAAAATTCGTGCTATGTATAATAATATTAGTAACAAAAAAGAAATATATTACATTTATATTTATTAAAAAAAAATTATTATTATTTTATAAGCTCATAAAAATTAACATTTTATTATTGTTCTTTCTTTAATAGTGTAACTTTGCCCTTTTTCAAATCATGATGGTATTTTTTCTTAACTATAAAAAAAAAGTGAAATTAATTCATAAAAATGTTAATAAATAAATATATCATTGGTTTATAAGCTGATGGCACATTAAATCATTTTCTTCATTTTTTGTTTTCAATTTATAATAAAAATTTAACAGGTTATAAATTTTATTTTGTGGTTTTATTTACAAAACATTATAAAGTCCCAATACAAATTTTTTAATTTCGTTTGACAATTGAAATTTGGTTTAAAAGCACTAAAAGTTTTTAAATATTCTCAAAAAAACATTTTAAATAAATCAAATTTACTTATATAAATTGATAAAATTCACTTAATCAAATTACTTAAATTGATAAATTAAATAAATTTACTTTTTATGACTTAATGCATTCTGCTTCTTAAACCAACGTATTTTTTTTTTGATTATTTTTCAAAAAAATAATAATATACTTACTTGTTATTAATGTATCTGGATCTTCTTCTTCTTCATCATCATCAATATGTTTAACTTTCATTCTTAATTTTTTTAAATATGCCATTTTATATTCTTCACTTGGTTTACCACCTAAACCATAACTTACCTCATAAACAGTTAATGGTATAACAGTTGAAGAGACAGGAACTAAATCTAATATTATCCGTAAAAAAATATATAAAATTTAATTTTATTTTTTAATTAATTTTCGTTTAAAAAAAAAATTTAAAAATCAACCTGCTTCATAATTTTCATTGGTATTTTTTTTATATAACATTGGTGATGATATACTATCATTTATTAATAAACCAATTAAAAATAATGATATTATTTGGTATTTCATTTTAATTTTGATTTATAATCTTAAGTGAAAAATCAATGAAATTTAACTAAAAAAAAAAAAATTTAAACTATATCGATATTCGCAAAACTATAAACTGAAACTGAAGCAGAAAAATATTGAAAAGATGGTGAGAGGTGGTATTTTTTTTTTTTCAATTTAATAAGAGCTGTTTTACCTTGGAATATCACATCATCGCATAATAAACTTTATTTTTTAATATGGTTTACGCTTAAATCATAAATACAAATATTAAATATAAAAATACTTGTATATAAAGAAAACTTAGGTGGTGGGCAAAATTATATTTTCTTCTGTATTTTAATTTTTTTTTTTTTTTATATAAAATAAAAAAAATTGTTGATCGCCATCGCATTTAACCATAAGTTTTGGTATATTAAATATTATAGATTACTTGTTGGATGAGAGAATGTTATAGATATTTTTTGCGCATATTTTTAGTTTCCAAATTAGTTATATTGTATTTTAAAATTTTGTAATTAAATTCAATTTAAATATGTTTATAATGAAAAAAAAAACTGATTATGTAATTTATAAATTTATGCTGTTGAAAAGTTATAATAGTTTTCTACATTAAACAAATTACTACAAAAAAATATTTTCTCAATAATAATGAATTCGTTATATTAATGTTGTTCTGTCTGTCTGTCGGTTTGTCTATCCATCCAGCTGATGTTAACTTTTTCAAATTGTTATTTAGCCTATTAAATATCTACATAAATTTCTGGGACCAGAACATTTAGGACTAAGACTTAGTAATATAAACTAAAATTACTGGACCATGGAAGTATTGTTTTTTTCTTTGTGCAGGTTTTTAACAGAATTAAATGGCAATATAGTACATATATGTATCTTCACCTAAAAAAAAGTTAATGAAGAGTGCATTCAAATGCAACCCAGAAGCATTGGTTATGAAAATTATATTGAAATTAATAAAATTAATGTAGAATTGTAAATATGCACCGAAATTTATGTTAGATTACTCGATAAGGTAATAAATAGTAGAGCAAATACGATTGCTATATAATTTTAGTTTCTACCACTAGAGGGCGAAAAGGATTATTTACATTGTAAAATATGTTACTGTGACGTTTTGGAGAAATAAAATGTTCGAAAATTACTCACGAGTTCATTTAATATATTTAATTAAAGCATAATTTTTAAAACTTTTATACTTGAATTTTCGGAAACGATTTTTCGGTTTTAAAACAAAAATTATTTTAACAATCTATAGTACAGTCTCGAAGAAAAATAACTTGATATACCATTAAGTAATTGAACCTCTATATGCCCAATTTTTCAAGTAACTTTATCCCAGCAAATCCCAATATCAAATATAATGAAAATTAAAATCTCATTACTATAACCATAGAAAAACAACATAATAACGGTGACCTTAAAGAATTTATTTTATATAAACATAATACATAATTACAAAAAAAAAAATTGATATACATTGACAAGGTTACAACTTTCAGTATCAATTTTTAACAATGGACCCCCTTTTAGAGCTTTCAATAAAATATAAAAAAAAGAATAAATTTAAATTTTGTTTATTATTTCGCATCATTTCTTATTTTAATAAAAATTATATTATGCCTTTACCAAAAAATTTTTTAAGCCAATATATGGTGTTACTTCCCACATTATTATCCGTAATAATTAAAATTACCTTTTTCTGATTTTCTATATTTAAGATTTGTTAAATTTTTGTCAATGCAAATAAAGCTATATTAAGAGATTATGATGACTATATGGTAATATTTCATTTCAAGTTGTTATACAAACCATTCAAAAAAAAAAAAACAGCATCAATCAAAGCTTTTATAACTTGATAAATCAAAATATATTTATAAAATATATTTAAAAATAGAAATCATATTTTGGTATATCAAATTATAAAAGCTTTGATTGATGCTGGTTTTTTTTTGAATAGTTTGTATAACAAGTTTTAGAGAACTTTGACATTATAATATCGCAGCGTAAGAAAATATCGGTACAGAATTTAATTTAAAATATTAATTGGAAATTATTGAAATTCCTAAAAATATATTTTTTTTAAGCTATACAAGCACACATTTGCATTTGCGAATATTTACTTTACGATTAAAATTTATCTACTTAGCATTCACAAATAACCGATAACTTTTTATAAGGCGCCAATAACTGAATTTTATATCAACATTTCAGTGAAAATATAAACTAAATAAGAAAGTAATAGTAATATCATTTAAATAGCACGAAATAGAATTATAGAACCAAAAATTAATTGTAAATCAAAAACGGTTTTCATGTCAGTATTTTTAAAAATATAAGAAAATAATGATATAAATAATATTTAATAACAGCAAAATTGCTTTTACACGGTGGTAGTGCAATATTCATTCGGTTATTTTATTTAAATAAGTTTAATTAGTTTTGGTTATTTTGGAACGAGACTATGTGTTAGTTTCAAGAAAGGTTGTAATGCAGTATATAGGAACCTAAAAAAGGTGTTCAAATAATAGTAAAATGAAAAAACGCTTTAATTATCTGGTCGAAAACACTATTTCCGTACAAAATATAGTTTATATCAGACATAATTAATGTACATACATTTTGAATATACGCAATTTTAATAATAGTTTTAAACAGAAATCGAATTCGTCAAATTATATAGATCATGTCTCTTTTAATATTAATTTAGTGTATATTTAAAATGAGTATAATTTTTTAGTTGAATTTTATTCCTCATAGTAAATACTTAAATTTCTCAGTAATCTTAATCATAAAATTTCATTTATTATTAATTGTTTCCTTCGTTTGTATTTGAATAAATGCTTATTATAAATAATGAATCCTTGTATATGGATATCTACACTATTTCTATAAATAAATGCGTGTAAATGGTAGTAATCTAATTACTCCTTTAAATTGATAATTACTCCTTTAATTTACTCCTTTAATTTGATAGTGTTACTTTCATGATAGATAACGAAATTTAAAATTTTTCATTTAAAATTCTGGTATAACAATTCTAATTAATTCTATGGTCCACTAATTTAGAAAATATTCTACTAAGGATCTATTTCATTGTTAATTGATATCATGAATAAACTACAACTTAACGTAAGCAAAAAAAATGTGTGCTTATAAATAATAAATTGTAAAAACTGTCTTTATATAATGTTAGAGGTAAAAGATTATAAAGTGTTTGATAACATTAAGTATAATGATAAATTGAATTTGAAAAGTCAGGGTAATTATATTTGTAAGAATTTGCAAAAAAGATTGTTTTTTTTTCTAATTTGGGAATGCAATTAAATCAGCATTTAGAATATTGTTCATAAATTTTATTTATTTTAAATAATGAAATATTAGAGAGAATTTAAAAATAAAATAATAAAGCTATAATTATTCTATCAGAAAATTTTTGTAAATTTTGTAAAAAAAACGAATAATTTAAAGTACTTATATTATAATATAAAGGAAAGTAAAATTGTAAAGTTAAATAATTAAAATAACTTTTTTTAAATATAATTTATATAATTTCTTAGAAGTTTGCCGCAAATTTAATTTATAAATTACTCCATTATATAATATTTCTGCTATTAAATTGTTTATTACAAATTTATTTAACCAGCAATAAATCTGCCACATCTATATATTATTTTCAATTCGACATTTTTGATTTTCAAACTAATAATAAATTTATTATCTCTAAATTATGGTTCTTCAATGTTCCGGTTCAAGACTTAGGTTCATTGGGATAATTATTATAATGTACATATTAAATTCTTTTTGGTTCGAATCTATACTATTTGTTTATAAATTTTAATTTTCAGGTTTGTAGCTTAAGACTTTTGATTTTTTCAATATGTAATTTCGTTGATGCTGAACGAAATTATTCATTGATGTAATTCGTTGATGCTGAATTGAAATATTCTTATTTACAATAAATGATGAAGAAAAGGAATAATATTATTGGACTTAAATAAAATATTATTAATAATCAAAATATATTTTCTTTTTCATGATTTTTTTCGGTGATAATTAAGATTTGTTGTGAGGTGTAAATATTTATAATCAGTAAGTAAATGTAGATATGTATTAGATTATATAAACCGAAATTGTTGACAAAATATAATGTAATTAGATGAAATGCCATTCGAATAAGTCGAATGGTTGAATAATACATTTACCCCTAACTCCTAAACGATATTCAAAATATACTAAAAAAATATCTTAGACTTTTGATATATAATAATACTAAATTTTATTTAAATAAAACTACAATTAATTATCATTAAATTTATATTTATATATATATTTATTTATTATATATATATATAATTTTCATCTTTTTATTATTGTGATAATTACACATTTAACAGCAATTTAACACAAAGCTAAGCAAGATCATTTATCTCGATTTTTTGAAATATCTTTCATTCATTTTTTCATCATTTTTCATAGTAGAATTCATTTTTTTTTTAAATAAGAATGGTTATTTTTATTCAACCATTTTGAATTTTTTTATTTTTCAAATATTTTTTTTTTCACTAATTTATTTTAATTAATTTTTATTTAATTAAAATAATTTCATATTTCTATACAAATTTTTTTTTTTTTAATTTCTTATTGAGTGAAAATTTAATTAATTATTTTTTGTTTTTCTTAGAAAAAAACCACACTTGCTTTTACAATTATTATAGTTATTATTTATTTTAGATTTTTAGATTTTTAGATTTTTAGATACATATATTTTTGTTTTCATTATTATTTCTTTTAGAAATTATACCTAAAATTTTTTAGTTTTCTTCATCTATTTTGTTTGGTTTTTTGTTAATTTTTAAGTATCCTATAAATTAAAAAGAAAAAAAAATTAAGTTTAATAATTGAATCTAGATTATTATTTTACCATTTCTTTTTTCTTTTAGAATTTGTTCTAATTTAAGTTTAATATACTATAATTTAATTAATTAATTTCTCATTTTCATTTCAATTATTTCTTGTTTCTTTACAATATTTTTTTCTATTTTTATATTGATTTTATATTAAATTTAATTTAAATAAAACGTAATAAATTTATTATTTAAAGAATTTAAAAATGTAATTTATAAAAAAAAAAATACATAATTAAATTTCAAAATTCTGTTCGTTTGTAAATTTAAATCTCAATTATGACCGAAAGAATTTAATAATGTTTTTCTCTCTTTCTTGCACATTTACAATATATTTTAACCAAAATATTTTTTTCAGGTTAGGTTGAATAAATTATTTATAAAGCATGTAAATTGTGATTTTAAATGAGTAGAATGAAATTAATTATATTAAATTTTAAATATTTATAATTTCAATTTTAAATATTTATAATTTCAATTTTAAATTAAGTATAATTTTAACATTTTTGAAATTCTATATGTCTTTTTGACACATTTATTGACTTTATTTTTGACATTTAACGCGTTGATGTTTGAAATATTATTAATTATTCATTATGTATATAATATGAAAATGCAAAATATTTGGAAAATTATGCTATAATATGCAAATGAATTGCTAAATTAACATTTAATTTTTCTAAGTAAAAATAAAGTTTAAAGTGTCTTTTAAATATATATAGTAAAATTAATCTATATTTAATTTAATTATTTCTAATTAGCTTTAATTAATTAAAGATTTTAATTAAGTTTTTTTTTTGTTAAATTAAAATAAAATTCATTTGAATTATTAGAAAAATTTTAATTATTAAAAATTTTTTTTTTTAGATTTTCTTATAATTATTTAAAGTTTTACTTAAATTAAATTAAAAAAAACTATAACTGAAATTTAAAATTTCATTTTTAATAATAATTGTTTTTTTTTGTATTTAAATATATTTTTAAAATTAAATTTTAAAGTTTTTTTTGGTTTTTTTTTATATATAAAATTCTTAATTAGAGAAATATATATAGCTAAAGAGTGTTTTATTTTAATTTATAATTTTATAAATACATAATTAAGAAATATTTTTAATCAATTCGTATCTTCATCATTATTGATTTTTGTTTTTATTAAAAATAATTATTATTAGATTTTTCAATTTTAAATTTAAGAATTTTACAATTTACTTTCTGTTTAATTAATTTAAATATATTTTCAAATTATATTTGTATATATAGTTTTTATAAATAATTGATTTGATTATAATTAAATTTTTTTTTTTGGTAAAAAAATTGTTTATATATATTTTAACAGAAGCTCTTTTTTTTTGGTTTATTGATTTTTAATTTAAATTTATTTATTTTATATAAATATTTTATAATTAAAATTATTAGTGGATGGTTTTTAATATATATATATATATATATATATTTAAATTTATTTTATATTTATATAATTATAAAATATTTTTGGTTTTGTTGTAAAAATGGGAGAATATATTATAATTAAATTTTAGTTTTTTTGTTTTTTTTTTATAGTTATTTTAAGTCTTGATTTTGTTCGGTTTATTGGAAGGTGAAAAAATAAATAATAACAATTTTTTTGTTATGTTGTTGTTAAATAATTTAATTTTTGAAATCTGATTTTTCATAAAAGTTGTTAATGCACAGTTTTTTTTTGCTGGAAAGCATGAATTATTGATGTCAGTTAGAAGAAATTTTGGTTTTATAAGAATATTAAAATGGATTGTTATGTCTATTGACCCTTTTTCACAAATCTTTTTGCAAGCCTCTTTCGTGATTTCGACAACCCTTTTGATACTGAAAAAAGTCCTGAAAATTTGTAATTTTTTAAAATTTTAGGACTTTTTATTTCACAAATAGATGTCAAAATCATGAAAGGCTAGAAAAAAGTCTTGTAAAAAGTCTCTATGAAAAAAGAGTCTATGATTCATTGAAATCTATAAGATTAAGTGAAAATAAAATAGTCGGATGTATAGTTTCCGATATCATAGTTAAAATATTGATTAAATGTGGTCCGAAAAGGACTATACATTTAAATTGTGGTATGAAACGACTATATAATATCAAAGTAATGTTATATATTATGAAAGCGCAATGCGAATTTTTTAACACTTCAAAATTTAGCGTCTTATTCGACGGCTCTATTTATTTCTATAAAAATTGCAGGGTTGTTGATTTAATTGAGCGTCACACATTCAAGTCATCACTTTTGAAATTCGTTTCTCATATTGATTGGTGTTTTGTGATTGTGAATTGTGACGGGTATTTAAAAAAACGACATCTGTCGGAAACTCTAACAACACCTATTGGAAACTTATAACAGCAAGCTTAAAAAAAAACGACACCTATCGGAAATGTTTATATAACTTACGTACGAGTATATAATTTTTATGGAGAGGTTAATTTTATAACACTATTTTCTATTGATAACCAATTTTTGTATTTTTAATTATGAAAAGCGGCGGGAAAGTCAAAAAAATTGAACACAAATAATTTTACAGATATTTTTAAAAAAAATTGTTGTAAAATATTTTCTTAATTATTTATATAAAATAATTATTGATTGAAATTTTAAATGTTCTTTTTTATAAATATTTTCACAGCTTTCTAAAAAAATGTTGTTTTTTTTCGGTAAAATTTGTTTTTTTTATCTTTCAGTTTTTTAATTTTTTTTAATATTGTTTTATGTTTTTTTTGGGCATTAAACAATTTTTTTTATATTTTATTTTTGGTAGTAATTTTTTTTTAGATTGAAGCTGAGTGTAAATATTTTAATTTAAAATTTAAATATTAATTATTTTTTTGTTGAATTATTTCATTTTTTAACTTATAATTTTTTTACTTAATTGTTTTTTTTATTTATACAATTTTAATTTTTAATTTAATTAAATTTATTTTTATTGTATTGTCCATTAAATATGTTTTAAATTTTTAATTATTATAATTAAAATTATATAAATTCCTTTTACATTTTTGTTTTTATATTTTTATAATTAATTCAAATTTTTGTTTTTATATTTTTATAATTTTTATTTTTTTTAAGTGTAAAATTTTGTTTTGTTTTTAAATTTGTTGTTAATATTTTTTAACTATAGAATTTTACATAATTTAGTTTTTTTTTTATCTCTTATCGTTATGATATTTATGTCTAAATATAATTTGAAAATTTTCAATGTAATTGATTAATTATAAATAGAAAAGTAATTTTAAGTTTAAATTCTAATTTTTTTATTTTTTGGATTTATTATTAAATTTTACTAAATTTTACTTTTCTAAGATAATATAATAATTTTTTTTTTAGATGGAAAATTAATTTAAATTAAATTAATTTAAAATATATTTAAATCGAAAAATTCACGACAAAAGTTATTATTTGCAGTAATATATTTGAAAAGTGCTGTCATTGAAAGATTTATCTAAAATTAATTGCAGAAAATCGCTTTGCAAATTAATTACACCAGGTACATTCACATTGGTATTATTGCTCTTTTAAAGTATTTGAATTTACTTTTTCCGGAAAAATGCCAAAATTTAGAATGATTTGGATATATTTCCTTTTCCAGAAAATCGCGTTATTCTCAAAATCTGAGCTAACATTTGACGGGGCAAAAGCTTATTACACACTTAACGTTGTTTTGTTAATTTAAATTTTCCCTGAAATTTTCTTTTGCTGAATTTTGCTGCGATTAATTTTTTAATGACAATGTTGAAATAATAATAGTTATCTGAAATTTTATATATTTCTAGACCAATTTTCGTCACAATTACCATTTACAATTTCAAGTTTTTGCATAAAGAAAATATGAAAATTTTAATATTTCCAAAAAATTAAAAAAAAATTTCTACAAGTTGATAAAAAAAGGAGGAAGAAAAAGTCTTCATGAAAAAGTTTATTTTATTTTAATTAGTGTTCCTTCCATTTTATTTGTTTGTTTTTGTGTGTTTCTGTGTTTAATTTTTTTTAAATTGTGTATATAAAGTTTAAATATTGTCATTAGTTTTTATCTTCCCTTGTTTTAATTTAATATTTATTTTAAATTTAATTTAATTTTTTTATTTTTATTAATTATTAATTAATTTTAATGTAATTAGTATTTTTATTTATGTTTTTTTGTTGATGTTTGCTGAGAAAAATGAGAAATTTTTGGTGTTAAATTTATTGATTTTGATTACAGTAAACTATCGATTTAATGCACAATTGTACAATATAGCATTTTCAAGTCAGATTAGTCGTTTAATGATTTAAATTTATACTTCTTTCCATTTCAAATTAGTCCGTTGCCAATTCAATTTTTTTCTTTTTGACTGAATGTCAGAATATACAATGACGTGAAATAATTTTGACATTTAATCATTGTTTCATTTTTTTCATCTATTCCAGAATTTGTAATAAATAATCAAAATTTGTAAATAAAAATTGACTTTAATATTTCACCTTTGTGTAAATGTCATTCTGCAAAATCTTGTTTTAAGATTTGACTATTGACTATATCTATAATCAGCATTACACTAAGGTTATAGTAACATACTTATAAAAATGAATTTGTTACAATTTATAACTCACTTTTTATTAAACCTTCGGATAATGTTAATTAGACAATGTCAAATACATTTAATAGAGAGTTTACTGTATTATGTACAAATTTGTAATGATTTCATTAACAATTTAGTAGTACATATAACTATTTTGGGAATTTATAAATATTTAAAAAATGATTTATTTTGAGATTTAATTTAATTTTAATTCTTTAAAACTTTTTTCCTATTTTATTAATTTTGTTTCGATGATTTTTTAAAATGATGATGGTCTGATTTTATGTTAGGGTTATGGTTTTTATGTGGCAATGCAAAATAATGGAAATTGTCTTCGGATAATGTTAATTAGAAGAATTTTTTATGCTTAAATGTAATTTAATTTTAAAGCAGGTTTTTTTTCTTTATTTTCTAGTGAAGACTTTTAGAATTGTGCGTCAAAAGTAATTTGTTTGTTTTTTTTTTAAATTTTTGCATATATAGTTTTTGTTCAATATTTGTTTTAATTTTTTGTTATTTAAATTACTTCTTTGATGACCATTGACATTTATTACTATACCGATAATTGGTTAATAAATAGAGAAATCCGACAAATCGGATTATTCTATGATAAATAATTAGTTACCGGTCTGTAAAAGTAAAGTAATAAATTTCCAAATTCATATTAATTTTATAATTCTTATAAATTTTTTCAATTAAGTTAAATTATATTTTGAAAATAATTTTCTTTGATAATAATTTAAATTTGAAATTGTTATAGATGAAAATCTGAATATAAATTTATTAACATTAAAATTATATTAACATTAAAAATGTTAACAGATTTTTTTATATATATTTAATCATAATAATATCAAAAAACTGTTAACATAATTCTATTTAATGTAAATAATGTAATTTCAATGTAAATAAAATGTTACTGAATATTAAGTAATAATTTTGGAAAAAAATCAGATGATTATAAAAATGTTTGACAGATGTTTAACAGATAAAAATTATTAAATTAAAATTTTATCTTAACCAGATATATGTTAAATTTCTTTTAAAATATTATTTTTAAGCTAATATTAAATTAAATTAACAAAAAAAAATTATTGAATATTTTCTTTGTTTATAATTTTTTTTAAATTTATAAATAAATATTGTTAAATTGCTTTTCAGTGATTTTAAAGCGTTAAGTAAAAATTTATTATATTTTTGTTTAGAGTAAATAATTGACGTAATATATATAAATTTAGTATACGATATCGAAATTATTAATTATCCAATTTTTAATTTTTAATTTTAATTCTTTTTTTGCGAAATATCAAAAATATTTTATTTGATTTTTAAATAAAAAAAAAATTGTTTTTCTTCCGAATTTATTTTGCTTTATAATAAAAAGTCTATAAAATTTATTTCAATTGGCGGCAAATCACTCAATTAAAGGATATGATAATTAAATATAGATATATTAGCAAGGATAACACAATAATTTCTTATTAGAAATCGAAATTCACAAATGTTGAGAAAATATAATATAAGTAATTTTTTTTAATTGATATGTGATAAATTGTGTCTGTCATAATTGCAAAAAAAAAAAATCGATAAATTTCGAAAAATATGTAAAAGCATTTTTTAGTTGATTAAAAAGGAGAGATTAATATTATATAATTTTATAGCTCTCTTTCAGTTAGATATAATTTGAAAAAAAAAATTGATTATTTTTTTGAAAATTCCAAATTTTTCGAAAATTAAAATAGATTTTTTGAAAAATTTTTTAATTTAATTTTAAAATATTATTTTATTATAATTAAAGCTAAATAAAAATGATGAAAATTTTTAAATTTTTCGGTCAAAATTATAATAATGAATTTTTTTTATTTTCTTGATTTTACTTAATCAATTTTAAATTAGAGTTTTACGTCATTTGAGTAAATATATATATTTTTTAAATATTTCCTAATTAATATTTTTTTTCTTAATTTTTTAATAAATTTTTTTTTCTTGCATTTTATTTTTATTTAAATATACAATTGATGATTTATGATTTATGTTTTTAATTCTATACATTTATTATATTTTTTTAAAAATTATTTTTTATTTCTGTACAGAAAACGAAGAAAATATCTTATTTCAATGTATTTTGAAAAAAATAAAAAATATTATAATTAAATATTATTAATTTTTCTATATCAATTTAATCATACTATAAATATTACTATATAATTACCTAAAATTTATTTGAATATTTTTTTGAATTACTTTTATGAAATAAATATTTAAATTGAGTAAAATTAAATCATTTTTTTAAAAATATATTGTTACAATATTTTAGTAATAGAAAAACAATGAAGTTTTTTAAATTAAATGTAACTTAAAGTGGACTTTTGCATATCCAAAATTTTCTAACAACTATTTTCTTTATCTCTTTTTATCTATAAAGAGAAAATGTGAGATTAAAAATTACTTAATTGGTGTTGTGAGGGTAGTATGGAATGGGTAATGGGTATGGTTGGTATGATGTCTCAGTCTCCCTTTCGGTTGAGTTACATAAGTAACGAACGAGACAAAAATGTTGAATGTGTAAATGTCCACTAAGAGTGAATTTACATAATAGAAAATTTATTGTTATTAAAATAAATGTATAACGTTATGTAATTTTTGTAATTACTGGAATTATGTAATTATTGACATTACTTTGAAATAATTATACTTAGAGTGTTAATAAGTAATATAAATTTTAAATAAAATTTTGATGTTGGATTAGTGAAATTTTTCGTTTCTTCTTATGATACCTTCAATGAAATTTTAAGAAAAATACATTACAATAAAAATATATGACGCTCATAGTTATATTTTGCATCAATAATTAATATTAATATATATAAAATCTGTTTTGTTTTATATTATTAATAATAAAGTTAATAATTATGTGGTAACATAAATGTAATAAATAAAAATAAATTGTCATAATTTTATAATTGACATTTAATATACGTGTGTATGTATGACATTTGTAATTTATATTTTTACTTCATTTTCAATATATTTTAAATTTCAAATATTTAAACAATTTTCTTTCTGTTTGCTAATATTTTATATTTTACTTATAATTTTCGAACTAATATTTTTTATATAAAAGTTTGTTAATATAGTATAAATATGTTAAATGTAAATTCACCCTTAAATGTTAAATGTTTCTATTATAAAAGTAAAATATATTTAAATAATATAAATTAAATTAGTTTTATTACAAAATAAAGCATGAAATTAATTTAATAATTGAAATTATTTGTTTGAAATTAAATTGTTGCAAAGATTTATAATTAAAATAATATTTTATAATTATATTATTGTTATTTATTCGGTAAATTATTAATTATTAGTTTACTTTAATTTTTTTTGTTAAAAAAATATATATACAGAAATGATGGTAAATTCGTTTTCCATCATAAATTATAGAAAAATTATATATAGTATTTTGTTTTGTTTTTGTTTTTCTTTTTTTTTTGTAATGGGTACTTCCTTTATTTTGAATCTTCGTTAAGTAATACACCCTGCGCGGTTTTGATGAATGTTCCACCTAAAAATATTTTAGTTTTTTTTTGGTCCTGAAAATAAATTTAAATTAATTAGATTTCAAATTCTTCC
The DNA here is from genome assembly GCA_949752835.1 of Empis stercorea. Classification (NCBI taxonomy): domain Eukaryota; kingdom Metazoa; phylum Arthropoda; class Insecta; order Diptera; family Empididae; genus Empis; species Empis stercorea. The sequence continues at coordinate 74,685,072 of OX457085.1, read as the reverse complement.
AAATATTATTTTATTTAAAAAATTATGATATAAATAAAATGAGTGGAAAAGTGGAAAATAATTAAATACTTTTTTAAATTCTATTATACATATATACTTTTTGGGTGTAATATTATCTTATTTTAGTCAGTGTGACATGTTAATTTAGCAAAAGCTCAGTTTTAGTACATAAAAGTAAATATTTTCTAAATAATTGTAGATTCGTTCGGTGTTAGGTTCAAAATTTTAAAGTATTTACTTTTTTAATTCACATTTTTCTATTTTTATGAATTGACTTGATATTTGAGGTATTTGTTAATAAGTATTTCAATTTATATATAGTTTTTAAGTATTTATTATTATTAAAAATAGTGTTTCCTAATTTTAGGTATATTTTACCCAATAATTTACTTAAATTAATTTTTAAATATTCAATAATATTACTATCAAAGTACGTATAGATACTTAAAAGGTTAGGTAATTACATCAATAGTTTTGTAGTATAAAATTTACAGAGCAAATTAGTCCTTCAATATTTACAATTAATTTTTTTTCAAATCAAATTCATCTGTCTAATTTATGTTACCACTAAATATTTCAAAAATCTTTGTGTACATAATTATTAACTTTATTTGCTTAACATCAGTTGCCTCAGTCGGCTATATAAATTGATTGTGGGACGTTTTTCTTAAATTATATTCAAAAAGTTTATTTAAAAAGTAAATGAAATTTTGGCTGTGAAGTGAACACAGTGTAATCGGTAAAAAAATAATTTTGAACTTAAATTAACTAATTTATCTTGCCATGGTATAAATATGATGAACATTATTACTATTACTACTAATTTAAATTGCTAATTTAAAAAATACATTGAACAAGTTAAAATACGTTGATACATAGTTTTAGTGTTTAAGAAGTAAACGTATACTTTTCGTACACTTTGACTTAAATTACATATAAAAAATGTTGTTTTACTGGTAATTTTCTAACTAAGTTTCAAGAATATAAAATATTTAACAAATTAAATTGAATGCAAAAGCTTCATATAAAATTAATATTTTATTTAGGAGACAATTTTTTTCTCTTTACCACAAAAAATTAGAAATTATTATCCGATTAAAAAATTGCTTTATCTAAAAAAAGTTCCTTTTTTTTCAATTTCCATTTTTTTTTTTTCAAATATAATTTTGATGGTTCGACATAAAACTGAAATTTAAGCATTAATCAAATCAATAACTGATATGATCTTTCGATACTTAAAGTAAAAATCTTATAGTAAAAAAACCAACGATACAAAATGGAACGATTACTTTATTATCATGATTAATGGTATTTTTGTATGATGAATTATCCCTTATGCATCGATTGATATAATACATTCTGCTCTTTTAGGATTAATGTAATTTTGTGAACCTATCAACGTAAATTGTTTTTTAAGTGAAAGTTATCAGAATATTTGAATAAACTAGAAAGTAACAAACATTTGAATTTTAGTACAGAAAAATATTAAAATTATTTTTTAACTAGGACAATAATGTCTACTAAAAAATGAATTAGCTAACTTTCTTTTTCTTATAGTCTAGTAAAATAGTCTTAAAATTTTCCCTTTTCATCATAATCTGATAGGGAGGATAAAAATGAGAAGAATGAAGTATAAAAATATATAACCGCGGTCTCCTTAAAATTATATACATTAATGAAGATAAACTGAATGGAAGAACATATGAATTATTCACACGAAGAAGATTATTATTGTCTTAGGCTTAGCCACATATGTAATATGGTATTGCTAGTAAATTTGTATGTTAATTTTTTTCTCTTTACCAATTTTGAATAATAATAAACGCTACTTGCGTAAATAAGAAATGAAAAACGATGGTTGCTTAATGGATAGTACGAGTATATAAGTTAAGTATATTATATGCTACGTTATGAGGTCCTGACTTATATTCACGGAAGAAATATTAATCAGCCAGTAGTAAAATTTAGAATATAGTACACAATTCCGGATAAGTGAGTAAGAAAGTAAATTAAAGAAAAAGTAGAAAAATAAAATTTTAAATTTTGAAGCATATATTTTCATATATTTCCTTATCTTTCCACTAGAATTATGTAAAAAATTCAAATTACCAGTAAAACAACACTAACGGTAAAAACTACTACCAGTAAAACTATTACGGAAACTCACATTTTTCTTTACTATTGGAAAAGAAAATTTATCTAATTATCTTTTACGTACGTACTTATGAAAATGATTGAAAAATGTTCACATTTAACAAAATCTTTTCAGTGTTAATTTTCAAATTAAATAATTTATGTATACATTTATTTTCAGTGACTGTTGTGCTATTAAAAATGTTCTTTCATTTACGCGGTAAAAATTTTGCCAACAGGCTAATTACTTAATTTTGTTAGCATATATAAATATAGGTATAGGTAAAGGAAATTCAATTTAAAATTCTTTATACTATTTTTATAATGCTTGTAAAAATTATTTGTTAGAAATTTCCCTCAAAACAATTGTGATAAAATGAGCTTTTATATATATATATACTATCAAAAATATATAAAAAAAGAGTATATAGAATATTTTGTAATATTGAAAAATGTCCTCTGGTTATCAACAAATTATAATCATCATTTTATTCATTATTAATTTTTTTTTCTTGTGTTCTTTCAAGTGTATACAAAGTATAGTAAACATTTTATCTAATAATAATTCACACCAACAGCTAATGGACTATAAATTTGTTAACAGAAATTTACCACACGAAATATTAAAAAAAAAAAAATAATCAATTGTCTGCAATAAGTTGAGTTTCAAGCTAAATGTATTAAAAATATTTTTTTTTCATGTAAACTTTTATTTAAATATTTTATGGATATCAGAGCATCGAAAAATCATTTCTATTATACTTTGAAATTGAATTTACAGTGGAGCGCAACCGATACTTTACAGTGGAGCGCAACCGTCAGTGGAGCGCAACCGACAAGTTAAACTACATAGGAAAACAATAATTCAGAATGCGAAGTTTTCTTGGAGGCACAATTTAAAAGCAATACAGGAGGAGAATAAGTTTTGACTTTTCATAGCTCTAATGTGCTCAAATGTCATTTTCTTGAATATTATTTGACGTTAAAAATAATAATAATTAGTGTGTGTTCATTGTGAATCGAGGTCTTTAACTAATTCAAGTTTAAAGTTAGAAGAAATTTAAATTATCTAATACTCTGTTCAAATTGCAATAGAATGTCGGGGAAATCTATAATAGGTTGCCTAGGCCCGTATCAAGCTCTATAATAGACTGCGGTATCATTACATTGTAAATTGATATATTTAACACTTACAACATTTCATTTCTCAAACGATATTAAATTAATATATTGTTAAATCACAAATCATTACTCACTTCATTAGATGCCTAGCAAATATCCTTTTTTTTTTAATTTTTTTTATATCCATAATCGATACAATTTATTTAAAAAATCATAAAACTGAATTATTTTTGTCATGTAATTAGCTCAAAAATATTTTAAATATCGATCGATTTATGTATTTTTTTTTTCATTTTGGTTTTATTACAGAATTGTTGTTTCCCTCCAAATTATAAAAAATTACCGACTTTGGAATAAATATTTTAATTTTATCGTTAATTTTATTTTCCTTGGGTTGAAAACGCTTCGTAATTTTCCACTTTGGCGTAGTTTTTTTTTTGAAAAAAAAAAAGAATAAATTTATTTAGCAAATTAGATCGATTTATCTTCGTTAATAATTCAAAGCTGTTCCTTATTTCTTGTATGTTTTTTTTTTATAAATATTTTTGAATAAACAATTATCCTGGATTAGTTTGTTTTTGGTACTTTCGGTTTGTTTCAATTTTAAAAGAGGCTATTTAAAAATAATTTTTTTCTTCTCACCCCAAGAAATTGTAAATATATAAACAAACAAGAAAATATTTTAATATCTTACAAATCGATTTGTTTATTTATATTTTTTTTCCTTCTTCCTCCTTGAAATCGTTTATTTTTGTTGTTGTTTATATTTTTTATTTTTATTTTTTTGAATTTTTGTTTTACACAAACCACTCATCCTTTTGTGCATTTGAATTTGAAGATGCTGATGTTGTTGTTGTTGTTTGTGATAAATCTGGACCTAATTGGCGAAATTTGCTAGGCACCAAATGGGACGGACTTTGGTGGCCATCATCAATAATTTGTGTTGAATGCGGTGGTACCCTTCTGATAGTCCCGCAGGGTGATGCCAGTTTCCCGACATTGGCAGTGATGTATGTTCCCGTGGTAATGTATTACCATGATGATGTAAATGTTTTGATGAACCATTTGTTTCGGCTGTTTGTCGTACTTTAAATATAAATAGATAGATTGAATTAATTGAAAATTATAAAAAAAAAATAGGATTTAAAATTTTTGGAAAAGATAATTTTTTGTATATAGGAGAATACTTACATTGAACAGATGTATTTTGATTTGTATGCTGGGAATTACGTCGGCATAAACAAATTGATATACCAACAATACAAGCGCATATTATCAATAGACTACTAACAGCAACTAATACGAACCATGTTAGTTCAAGACCCATTAATGTACTGGTCTCTTGATCTATATATGAGATGAAATATAAGAAATTTAAATAAATTAACATCCATGAAAAATTTAATGAAGTATTTGAAAAAAAGTTTTCTTACTCAAAGGATTAAAAAATATAAATTTATGAAACTACTGATTTTATATACTTTTAGTTTTCTAAAAATAACACACTATAGTTGAAAAGCAAAATAATTGTTCGCCAACGAGTTGTGGAAATTTTGATGGAAATTATGTAGCATAAGTTGAAACCTTATATTTAGGAACAATTTTATTGATCACAATCATAATTTAAAAAAATGTCGTGCAGGTGAATCAAATAGTTACATAGTAGTGGTTAATAAGGTAGAGATGCATGACGTATTATTCTTTTTACATTATCATGTCCGCTGTGGGAAGCAGTTCAATCGGTTTTTCGAAGATGAAAGAATAGATTGGTGGGGAAAGAATGTAGTATGTAGAAGCCATATGTATGAGAATTAATACTGTACCACCACCTGCCGTACGAATGATAAATGTCTGACAAATTACGTTGGGTTCTGATTTTTGTTAACATCAGGCGCTTATTTTTGTTAACATCAGGCGTACAGAAAAGGATTAAAAAGCCGGAAAAATAATGTTAATAAGTTCGTTATTAAGTACGTAACTATATACCATCATAGATCGGAATTACAACAAAATTATTGTTAATAACTTAAAAATTTGTAACATTTAATTCGCTCAACATTTTAAGCAATGGTAAAATTTCAATAATGATAAACAGAATACAATATTACTAGTAAAATTTCAAAATAGGGATTCAATAAATTTGTGATTCCGAAAAATCTGTAATTGATTTGATATCAAATGAAGCAGAAAAAATTACAAAATTAAAATCAATTAATCATTTTCGGGTTGGAATTATTATTGTGTAATTAGTTTTTGCCGTCAAAATTTAGTGCATTCGGAATTTTTTGGTGATTTAAAATTTCAATATCAAAGTATTTTTTATATCCAATAAACAAATATATGCTATTTTTAAGTATTTAAATAAAATCAAAGAATAAATTAATAGTTTTTCTGTTCAATTTGAAATGAAAATCTGCCTAATGAAATCACACAAAATTTTATTGAAATCTCAAATTAATTGATGAAAAGCAAAGGATAATTATTTCGTTTACTGAAAAATATCACTTGAAAATAATTCATGTGATTACTCCAATTAATTCTAATATAAATTCAAAATTATTTAATAAGTACATTAACTTATATATTTTTAACTCCTTTTCCAGTAGAATATATTTCAAAATTTTAATCCTTTAATAGTATAAATTAAAATTCTGAAAAATTCTAGTTAAATAATAAAAAAATATTAAAAATAAAAATCAAATCAAATAAAGAAAATAATAAAAATGTTTATTAATTATACAAAAAATTAAAAATTAATTATAGAAAACAAAAAGATATTTTATATTTAATTAACAAGTTCAAATAAAATTTTTGGTATTGATAAAATTATACGAAATATAAAATTCCATATTGTTGTTTCATTATCAGTCATAATATTTTCATTTTCATTAATTTCCAAATTTTCTGGTTTTAATTGTTTACCATCATCATCATTTTCCTCTTCTACATTAATCAAATAATAATAACAAAATTAAAATTTAAAATTTCACCATGACAAACGCAATAATAAAAAAATACTTAATAATTTATAAAATTTAAAATAAATATTCAAATTAATAAAATTAATTTAAATTTTATATAATAAAAAAAAAGTTTCTTACTTTGGCATAAATTGCTAGTTGATTCATCAGAATTATCACCACAATGATTAACATTATCGCAAACTAAATCTGGATGGATACAAAATTCTCTTAATGTACATCGAAAATCCTTGCACGTATGTTCTTTTAAGTAAATAAATAAATTTAAATTAGCTTGTGTTAACGTATATAATTTAGAAATAAAATATTTATATATATACAGTAAAGTCAATTTATAATGAACTACTGTTAAATTTATAAGTAGAGTAGTAAAAAGTGGTCCAGATAGTATATGCTTCTATGCAAAATTGTAAGATGTGATAGTTGATAGCCAGAAATCACTATATGTGCTTCCACTTCTGATTTCGTGATATCAATGATTTTGTTATTTAAAGATAATATTTCCATACTAAAGTTGGTAATTTTAGATATTAGCTTTTGTTAATACACATTTGATGGGTACTTTTGAGTTTTCAGTGTTTCAAAGAACTTTGTACTATGAAATCTAATCAGAAAGTATTCAAATATGATTAAATCAAGCTTACTCTACTAAACTAGATTCTAGCTGATCTATATTTAATATAACAAGATTTATCTAGTTGAGTTTTATAACCAGATTTAGCTAGTTGAGATTCTAGCTAATGTATCTAGTTCTGTTAATTCAATTTTAAATCTAGTCGAAAAACTGTAGCTAGATTTGCACTATAAGTCCTAATTGCATCAATCTTGTTGCACACTCTACAGTTAGCCTGGCTGTAATCTAATTTAAAAAATTTAAAGAGTACGCAATAGCAGGAAGAATTATTATTCTTAAGAGTAAAAATAACAGCGAAAATTTATTGACATATTTCCCCCTTTCTGCTTCCATTTTCTTTCGTTCTTTGAGCTCAGCCTATAAACCTCTAGAGTACTCTAAGATTGTTTTATAGAATTTTTATTATCTCTTTTTATATAGAGCAAGAGTAAATTAGAGCAGGTTTTAAAATTGTTAAAATTAATTTTCTGAGTAAGGGATTAAAATAATTTAAATAAGTATAATTTTCGTCTGGTTTTCATAAATATTAGTGAACTTTCTTCACTAATATTTTAATAATAATTTCTTTAAAATAATAGCTTTGATGAATGACCAAAGAATTAAAGTAGAGTAGATCAAAAAAACATCTCTATATAAGAGTAGAATACTTATATAGAGATGTTTTTTTGATCTACTCTACTTTAATTCTTTGGTCATTCATCAAAGCTATTATATTTTAAAGAAATTATTATTAAAATATTAGTGAAGCAAGTTTTCCGTAAGTCATCAATTTGAAAATAAAACCAAATAAATCTGTAAATTTGAAATTTGAATATGTGCAACATTTTACTTATATGGAAAAATTAAATTTTACTCCATTAAAAATCAAGTTTTACTCTAGTATCTATCACTTTTATTAACAATTTACTGTAATTAACACAATATACTTACTTGAATCCTTAACTGCTGTTATTACTAGCTTGAAACCATTTGCATCAGTTCCCCATCCATCAGTAACATATTTTAATGTTACAAAATTTGTTCGTGTAAATATTGAACCAACTGATTGTTTAGTATTACGACATGATAAATCAGCCTAAAATTTAAATAATATAAAATAAATAATAATTAATTAATTAAATTAATTTTGGTTTCTATAAATTTAAACTTCAATTATTTGTTTTATATTTCATTTAGAACCAAATATTTGACTATAAGCTAAATAAGTTTCTGACTTATTTAGCTTATAGTCAAATATTCTAACGAGAAAATCAATTTTAAATATGTACATAGTTATAAAACTCTAAATTTAATTTATTTTTAATATTTAGTGGAAATAAGGTGCCATCATCCATTTGTGCCATGCGACACAAGGTCATAAGGAATCCTATCTTTGGTATGTTTATATCTCATTCCAACATATTGACCGCTATTCCAGAAATAGTTAGCGCCGAATAGAGATTAATAATATACCGGAAAAGATTTCAAACCTAGTTTTGTTTTTCCTTCCAACCGGAAGGTTCTAGGTTCGAATACAAATTGAAGCAAACAGTATAAAAGCTATAAAATGTCGTCACCTAGGTTTAGACAGTGATTAAAAAAAACCATCACAGTGTCAGGAAAATATTAAATTCCATAAATAATTTCAACCATAGAATAATGAGAAATTGAAGGATATTCAAGAGGAACAAATTGATGAAATATGAAAACTAAAATTAACTATGAGTGAATAATGATTATTACGTTTAAAACGTACAAGGAAATGTATTTAATTTAACAAATTTTGAAACTAGCTGATGGATTAAATTGACAAAATTTAGGTTTAAAAATTAAAAATTAAAAATTATAGCTGGCAGCATTTTACTTAAAATTTGTTAACATAATTAAATAATGAAATTGTAATAATAAGCCCAACCTACCTAGTTCTTTTTGTTATATCCTTTAATCATTTTCCTCTAATATTTTATATTATTTCCCAATTTCATCAAAACAAAAAACTTGGTTTTTTCTTTTAAAGAAAATTCAATTCGATTTTCTCTTCAAAACAAAATTATGGTTTTTTGTTTTTACAAAAATTTTTTCTTTCATTGACAAATTTTTCATTGTTTTAACATTTTTTTGTTGTTGTTATTAAATTATTTAATTAACTCATCCTCACTCAGTATATCGTATATATAAAATTATTTGAAAACCATTTTTAGTTTTTTTTAAAGGACATTTAAAGATAAAATAAAATTTTTCTTAAAATATACCTTAAGGCAAAAATTTTATGATTAATGGAAAATGGAGTGATGATTTTATATTAATAGACAAAAAAAGTATTATAGGAGAGCAAAAGAAAAAAGTTGTTAAATGGGTTGAAAATATCCTTTTTATGTGACAGATTAAATTTATATATTATAAAATTGTAATTGTTTTTAATGATAATTGCTAATAGCTTTTCAGCGAAGAAAGTTTATGAAAAACAAAATTAATAAATGAAATTTTATTTCAGTTAAATTTTTATATTAAATTTATAATAAATTTTATAATATTTTTCCGGACTTTTTCGAAGAAATAAATAAATTAATTATTTTTGTTCTTTTAACTGGATTATCTGTCCATAAATTTTAAATTGTTTTCATTTTTTTTCCATATTTTAAAAGAAACAAAAATTAATTGATTCACTAAATTGTTAGAAAATAGAGAGTTAAGATATCCGTATGTAAATTCAAATTCAAGACCACTGCATTTACAGGTACAGCTTTGATATTTGGTAAATAGAATTTAACTATATGACTATAATTTATAGAGTTGATTGTAGATGACATTGAAATTCAGCTTTGTATTTAATTCTTCTTTCTTTAGAATATTTTATAACTTTCGAGATTTTAGATTGTGCCTGAGATTTCAAACATTATTTTGGAAAATATTTAATCAACTATTGGAGATTGTATTTTAGTTTTGTGTCCATTTATTAAATTTTCAAAATGGCAAAATATTAAGTATATTTATGTAGTTCCGTTCTGTATAATTATAACTATTTTTTTCAAAATTTTTCCTGCAAATTTATTATTGATAGCAAATATGTAGTACTAAATTACAATATTTTTAATTAAATTGTAAATTTTTTTCTAATAAACTTTCAATTAAACAAATCTTAAGAATTAAATTGATTTTCTAAATGGTTTTATATTTCTACAAAATAAATATATGGACTGCTATTAGATAACTTCATTGCTATGGCCGAATCTGTGGTTCTCCCACGACTTGAACGGTCAATAAGAGAACAAAATAAGGTGTATGGTATGTGGCGGCATCCATAATGTCATGGACGGCAAACAAGGAAAAAAATTACATTATTACCTGTTTTTCATTAAATTTAATATTAAAACGATCGAATCCACCAATTTATAATCATTGGACTATAAACTATATGCTAACAGAGAGCCGATAATAATCAAGATGATTCTAATCACAAACAAGTTGCTGGAATATTTATTTTCTAATTGGTCGCTCACCCACGTCCTGTGAAGTCAATTATTCGGCCAGATGAGCCGGCAATATATTAATCAAAGCAAAATACGAGTTTTATATCAAGAAAATAGACTAATATAGTATGTTCTCACCAGCGCGAAATTATGTGATTTTCATTATTATCGTGATTTTGTCCAAAATCAAGTTCAAAATCATGTAATTTCCCATACATTGAGATAATTTGGAAAGCACAACAAATATTGTAATTTTGTAGAAATCATGTGCAAAATCATGTTAATCGATTTTTAACCCTAAAAATTGAACCGCATGCAAACTTAATTGCTGTCGTATCTTGTCATTTCTGGTCATCTTGTATTTTCTACCATCAAGTCATTATTAAATTTTCTGTCATCAACAATAAAAATATTAAATAAAAAAAAAGCTTAAATGTCAAACGAAATATTTTCAAATCTGGTGTGAACAGTTCGACGTAATCTCAAAATAATGAAGTGAAATCATATAATTTCGCGTTGGTGAAACATGCTATAAGTTCAACAATTTTTCCCGCCAATTAATAATACAAGTTTAAAAAAACTTTGATTAAAAATGTAAATTTTTTTTACCAATTCCTTGTATATTTCTATTTCATATAAATTATTTCATTTTGAAATACGAAATTTTTTCATTTATGGAAATTATATTATATAATAATTTTTCTTTATATTTTTCTTTCATAAAAAAATCATAGAAAATTTAATAATAATGAAATAAAAATATTTTTAAAAAAAAATATTTTTTAACATATAAAAAATGACAAATCTAACAATAATAAGATTTTCATGTTATTTTTGTTTGTTTGTTTTGTTTGCATTATTATCCTTTTTATGCATCATAACAATAACAATAAAGAATGATAAAGAATAAAAAAAAAACAGGATATTCATGGTGGATTTTAAATAAGAAACTTATGATTATATGCGAAGATGAATATAATCTTCTTCAGGATTCAGGAACATGTAGTAAAATATAAAATGCATTATGCACTAAATATAAATATGAAAAAGTCTTAAAGAAAATATTTTTTATTTTTATTTTTTGGCTTTTTGGAAAATTTGCATAACAAATAAAATTGCATTTCTTGTTTATTGTATAATACTCCCAAAAGGATATAAATTTTCTTTTTAAATATATATATTTGTGATTTTATGTCCTATAAGAATTCAAACAAATATGTATAAAGGATATAAATATAAATGTTAGTGAAATTTTTGTAGGAAATATTTTGAGTTATTAGGGCAAGGCCTTAGGAAGAAATCGGTCTTTTTTAATAATTTAAAATGATGTTAGCTGAATAAGACTGGAACTTTTTGCAATACCCTACATTTTTCTACTAGAATATAAAATTTGGTTAAATTCTAAATTTGGGTTAGTTTTTTCGTAATTACTTCTGACTTAAAAACTTTGCATACTTTTTATTAGCAAAATTTTGATTATTGTCTTGTCATCTAGTGTAGGTTTATACGGATATCCAACATTGTATATTATTGACCTCATATTTCTAGAGCCTCGTTTAAAAAAATACATTAGGTTAACGCTTTTCTGTCCGTCAGTCGATTCCATCTAAATCAATAAGAAGCAGTTGTTTGCCATAGTAAATTTCCACACAAATTTTTGAAAGACCAAAGTTTGAAATATTGGGAACTAAACGTAATTAACACAAATTTAAATGCCGTTCGGTAGACAGCGTTTTTGATCAAACCATGTTTTTCGGTGTAAAATTGTAATATCAGATGGTAAATGTGGGCCACGTAAAAGTATTTAACAATAGAATATGATGCCACTAATCATATTTCAAATTTCTACCGCTAGAGGCGCTGAAATATCTGAAATTTTAGTTTTTAAAATCTGATTTTGAACAGTAAATCTGTTCAAATATGACACCACATCTGAAAGGTAGTACTGTTTTTTTAGTTAGGTACGAGATTACAGAGAATCATAATTGTTATAATTTTAATTTATATGCCGGTAGAGAGCGTAACATATAATCAAAGCCGTATATAATTATATACCGCTTTGATATAATTATGATTCATGTTTACATGAGTAATAATTTCACAAAACTAATTTATATGATAATTAAATTTACATACTACAGACAAAAATTCCAGGCCTGGGAGATGATGTGTCTCATAAAAAAGGCAAAAAAACTGCATTTTTCAATTTTGAGAACTTTTCGGACCCATCGTATTCGTATAAAATATAAGAAATAAAATATTAAGAAAAATATTCATTATTGACAACATTTTTATATTATTGAGCAAAATTGTTTCCATTAAATTGACGTAATAACAATTCACATTAAAAAACTAACATTCCATTCGAAATGAACATCGTTCAAAAAATAATAATTATATATAAAAAAACTCTTGTCAAGCGATGAGATATGAATGTGAAAAAAAAATTAATTTATTCTAAATCGAAAAACTGATGCAAAATTTTTAAATGGAACAAATCCATAATTAGACGCCATATAAACGATCGTAGACACATAAATATTTATTTCATTGCTATTTAAAATCTAAATTATAAGATTATGAAATAATTTTCTTCTGAATATTTTTACCCATTTTTCTACGAACTATTTTCTATATCACATATAAAATTATTTTTTTTATTCAAATGTTTTTCAAAAAAACTTTTACAAATGGAAAACTTTTTAAAAAAATCTAATCTGGAACTAAAGAATAACAAAAGTTTATATAACATATTAATTTTATATATATATTTTATAAGAAAATAAATAATCTGTTATATGTATAACATAAAAAACTGCACAATCGTAACATATTTTTATGTTTTTTTTGCAACAAAATGTTTATGTACGCATTATTATGCCACACAAATAACATAATTTGACCTTAATAATGTCCTAGATATCCTTTTTTTTTTGCATTTACTCTAAATATTTCTACAATGTTGATTATAAAAGTTTATTTAGGTGAATTTGTAATTTAGGGCAAATAATAATTTTCTTTATATAGTATATATTTTTTTTGCATTTCATGTTGATTTCATTTGATATAAATTACATTTAATGTGGAGTGAAATATTAAAGTTTATAAAACTGGAAAAAGAGAAATTGCGGAAGTGAAATTTTTTTCTACAAAATTATATCTGACAAATGTTATTTGATAAAAATTGTGGTGAAGTTTGACAAACAGTCCTTAATAATAACATTTTCTATATTTATTCATCCGGTCCTACTATGCTCTCAAATTTACTAGCCGCATTAAAATTCAAACTAAATTATAATTTGACTGCTTGCTAAATTGTGTTAAGGCGAGAATATGCTAATATGCTTGAGCGGCGATGGCATAGTGTGTAGTGTACTATACCGGAGGGCATGTGATCGTGAGTTAAAATTCCCAGCATCGATGTATTCTAATATGAGTACCATACCAGTAATATAGCATACGCCATGTTGATGTTAATTTTAAAACGGGTAAAAGTACCAGTAATATAGCATACGCCATGTTAATTTTAAAACGGGTATAATTACTGACAATAATTGACTCGCACTGTTGCAATAAATATTGAAATTGTTTTTATTTATATTTATTAGTAGTACTCAAATGTTTATGTTTCTATGAAAACTGTTTCAAACTAATAATTACATATAAATATAGAAAATAATTTCAGTTTGCAGGCAACTAGGTCAATCTCGCACTATTGCGACCTAAGAGAATTCTTGTGCATACTATACTCTAATAATTTTTGGTTTTCGTGGTAATATATACAAATTGCTTTGCTCTTATCTCGCTGGTCGTAAGCAAAAGGTAAGAATTGATGAAATTTTTAGTGATTTCAAAGAAATTCTATTGGGTGTTCCTCAAGGCTCAGTTCTTGATCCTATCTTGTTTTTGATGTATTTCAATTCCATATTCATGCAAAAATTTAAGAGTAAATTAACGGCATTTGCTGATGATGTTGGTTGTTCATACACTGGTGATTCAATTCTAGACATAGTATGTGACATCAATTATGACTTGGAGCTTCTAAGGCGCTGGTTTGTAGCTCATAAATTACTATTAAGTGATAAAACTAAAGTTATGTTTTTTGGTCTTAATGGGTCTATTCCTTTAGTGGATAATATTTACTATCACTGTGCTAAATGTAAAAAATTTAGTTTAAGTCAAATTAATGATGTCTCTAATCATAAGTACCATGATTCTAATAGTTGTTCTTCTGGTTGTTTTAAAGTTGACTCGTTTAAATATCTAGGTGTTACACTAGATTCTAAATTCGACTGGACTGTGCATACAGAAAACTTAAAAAAATATTTTCATATGGTACTTAGAAATTTTTTTCATCTGAAACATCTATGTTCTTCAAAATTATTAACTATGTTATATTATGGTCTATTTAATTCTAGACTACAGTATGGAATTATCAATTGGGGTGAAACTCATAATAATTTATTACGACCTCTTCTTTTACAACAGAAATGTGTTATTAGAATAATCTTGAAAAAAATAGAAGAGTAAATTCGTTTGATTTATTTCGTGATCTAAACATTCTTCCTTTAAAACATCTGTTTTATTTTCGAATTCTTAAGGAATTTATCCGTAATAGTGGTTTTATTAAATTTAGAAATTCTGCAACGTATAGTCTTAGAAGTAATAATAGTAGATTAGCATGTATACCACCTCATCATTTGCAACATTTCTTGAGTTCTTTTTTGACAATTGCTCCTCGGCTATTTAATTTATTACCAAGGAGTATTGTAAACTTAAGCTATAGTTCTAGGTTGCTGAAAGAGATAAAGTCTTGGCTTTTCAGTTTTGATCATGATGCAATTTTGAATTTAATTCGCTTAGTAGTTTAAGTAAGTTAATTCTTTCTTTAATTTTTTATTTTTATTTTCTTATTTTTTATTATAATTATTATTCATAAATTCTAGTGATCTTGTTCACTTCCACAACCTAATTTATTTAGTAATTGTTTTGTTGCATTCGACACTGCAACCTTGCTTGCACAGAATGCATGTACTCTATTTTTCATTTTATTTTGCTTTTCATGATAAATTTATTGGGATAGGAAACACTATTTCTTTGACTTATTATCAATATTTACATATGTACATAACTTGAGTGCATGTTGTTTTTTATTTTGGTATGATTTTTGTTATGTTATTGCTAGGTGATGTTCCGGCTTGAGATAAGAATCTTTCAAATCTTTCTTAATTGAGAATGATGTTTATATACTAGTCATATGAGATATAAATAGTCCATTTGTAGTCTATGTCTCTGTCCTTATTTTTATTGTTATTATTAGAATCCTCGTTATTTGATTTCAGGAGAAATTCAGATAAATAATTAATTTTAAAATTCGAGTATTTCGAATCTTTTACTTAATTTAATATCATATATGAAAATGGTCAAATTCTAGTTCTCTTGCATATCTCAATCCTGTTAATCGATAAAATTATATTTTCTAATTTTCCTCAGAATGTAAAAATATTCTAAAATTTCCAATATTAACTTATCAAAATAGTTCTAATGAAATTATTATATAATTTCGAAAATATCAAACAAAAACTTTTAATTATTATCTTTACATAATTATTTATAGACAATTTACTAACAAAAATAACGTTATAAACTGTTTTGATTTTACATAAATAAATACCACAAAATATTTATCGCTGATAGAAAAATCCTAGAAATATTTTCATGAAAACTTTATTTTCGGAAATTACATATATATACTCGTGCTATAAGTTAAAAGTTTTATTAAGCTCTCTGGTACACAATCTTTTTCTCTCTCTATCAACTGAAATTTTAATTGTATACTCGGTTATATAGTGTATTAAATAAAATTCATTTTCCTGAAATTTTTTTTTATATACCCAACATTAATTTTCAAAGATATTTTCTATGCTGAGTCCTTATAGATATTTATATATATCCTTATAGCAAACTAAGCAAAATTAAAGAAGAAGAAGAGGATATTAAACATTTTATATATATAATAATATATTTAATGTGAAATATTCACCGCAATATGGTCTTTTCTTAAGGTTTCATATATATATATAGTCAATATTTAAATATTTTGCTTTATATTTGGACAGATTTGTGGTTATGATGGAAAATATTTTTGTGCTAGTAGAGCATATTTTCAAAAAAAAAATATATATATATATGTATAATAATAATATAAGTATATAAAAATATTTGTGATTTGGAATCCTTTTATTTTTTTTTAAGTTTTTCACGTATTGTTTGTGTAGACAAATTTTTTTTTGGGTTTATAGGAAATTATTAAAGCTTAGGGTATATAGTACCATTAAACGGGTTTAGAAATCTATAAATAAGCATATATGTAATAAAATTTTCTTAAGGAAAATATTGCCAATATTTTGAGATATATTATAATGTTCCAAACAATTTTTATAAAATTAAATACAATAAAAAGAATGATATTAAAATTTAAGTTTTTGGGATTTAATATAAAGTATACTTAAAAATTTACATATGTATGTATATTTATTATAGAACTTTTAATAATACTAAAACTGACGCTATAAAAAAAAAGACGAAATCTGGTCTGAACCCTAATAATATTTATAGGTAGAAATAAAATTGCCAATTTTTAATATATAATTTAATCAAAATATTTGATACAAATATTTTATCATATACAAAAATTTTAAATTATTCGCAGAAAAAGCCTATAATTTAAGCCACCGTTGCTCATATAAATTCAACTTTAAAAAATTCATTTAGGATAAAATATTTATCTAATAACTGATTATTATCGTTTCCGAAATCACAATATATATAAGTAAACTAAAAGATTAGAGCATATATAATGATTTGATAATTCTGCGGTTATCTGCATAAATATTTCGAAGGAATATTAATTCCGTAATTTAACATCAAGGCGAGCAGGAGCTATGTACATACATATATTATCAGGACAAGGAACAGTAGTGTAGAAAATGTATGTAAAAGCTGTATTGATACATATATTGTACATTGTACTGCATTCCTTACCCAGTGACAAGAATCAAAAACGTGCAGGAGTGAAGACATACGTAATATGTTAAGTATACTTCATAAGCGATACTTCGAAGCATACTACCCTACCAGTCAACTGCTAGAACTAAATAGGAAGAAAACTATAATCAGGCTCCCGCACATGACACTTTAAACAAAACAATAAACGTCTACAAATACGAATTGCGGAAATTAGAATTGAGAAGTATTAATACAAAACACACAGGTCTTGCATAATTACATCAGCGTTCTCTCGGAACAAGGAACATGTCATTTATGAAGTTGTATATCAGGATCAGCTATACAATTTCATTATTAGCGAGCTGCACAAAACAACAGGGATGATAAGATAAGTCACAGGGCTGCTCTTTTAGTTATACTTGTTGAAATAAGCAATCTACCCTAGTTTAAACTTAACTTAAAATCAACCAAAAACTGATGATTGAATCTTTCCTAAATAATGCATTTAACAAGTACCGCTAGTAAATGTAAAACAAAATAATATCATTCCTCTCTAATTGGTTGTTAATCTTGAATATTCTTCATTGTTGTGGCTAGAAAATACATTTTTCACTGCCTACTTTGTACGACTGTAAAAGAGTTTATATAGATTGATTAAGTTGATTTGAAAAACTTCTTAATTGAATACATATTAAATATAATACTAAATTAAGAAATTAATGTGACAAAATTTGTATTTAGCAGTACAAATCCTGCATGGCAAAATATGTATTTAGCACGACAATTTCGATTATTATTATAAGATAGAAAATGACATTTAAATGAATGACAAATTGGAAATTATTACATGATTTTGTTACAATGACACCATATCAATTGTTAGTTTATTTCATTTTCCTTTATACATATTAAAGATTATACGAAATATATATTTGAAAATTTTGGCGCACATTTTTCGTTCCTTTCGTTCTAAAAAAATATAGATAACATTTAAAATATTGAATAAATATATGTAGGTATATGTTTATAATGAAAATTTTGATTTCGAAAATAATCTAAAGTATATAGCTACTTGTTGAAAATAATTATATTTTTATTTATTTTATTTATTTATTTTTCTGTCATCAAAAATCGTTAATCTTCTGGGACAAGAACAACAAACAAAAATATCAAATTACAAGCATAAGAAAAATTATAATTGAAAAAGTTATTTTCCAGTATAAGAATAAAAAAAAAAATTATTTATATGATAAATAAATACGAAAAACAACAATAATAAATTTGATATAAAAAACATGATAAAAAAATATTTTATTTATATCGTTTATTTTCACCGCAAAAGTATTAAAAAAAAATTATTTATTATATATGGGAAAAAGTTTTTTTCTTCTTCTCTTATATACGAGTATAAATACACGATATGATAAAAGACCGGAAGGAAAAGGATATGCGCGGCGCACCTTATGTCTAGAATAGTACTAGAAATTTTTTGTAATAATTTTTCTCTTTTTTTTTTACAAATATTTTTTAGTTTGGGGATAACAAAAATAAAAACTCTTATAAAAAATTTGTAACGAGATAAACCTAAAAAAAAAGTAGAAAATTGTTTTTTTTTTGTTGCATCGTTTAAGATTTTCCTTTTAAAAAAAAAAATCCTTTAGAAGGAATACGTTTAGTATCTATTATGTATTACTATATTTCTTTATTTTATTGTACTTATGTATATGAGCAAAAATTTGTAAATTCGACCTACAAATATTGCAGATATATTAATATAAATATATGTGTTCCATTTAAGAAATAAATGATGTAATTGAAAGTTGTTGGCAGAGTACTTAAATTTAATTTTGCATTAAAAGAGTTATATCAAATTTACAATGTTAAAATTAATGTTCTAAATTGAATTCCAACAATATTTAGTATGTTACAAATAGAATTTCTTTAACTTTATTGTCATTTGAGAAGTTTGGAAGCTGCTTTGATACTACTAATACTCGTAACCCTGCCGATAGTTAATGGTTAATTAAAACTAAGTAGATCTAATCACTGTGTTGTTCACAACGTGTCCAAGACAACTGAGTGGCGAGATCGTTCAATTTGCTAAGGAAATTGTTATTGAAGGAGAGGTGTCTGGTGTTGACTAGCGATGGATTCAATTAAATGAGCTATTGCTACTTTTTCACATTCAAAGCAAACTTTGAATTTTAATATCTAGGTGCATCGGATTTTAAAGCTTTAAAAGCTGAATTTTAATATTTGATTCTAAAGCGGCAATCGATTATATTTAATATAAATGTGCACGCACTAAACTTTGAAAATTTGCACTGGACGGGACCTATATACATAACCTATTGCATAACATATCCTAACTTTTTTCTAAGTGTGATAATACTACAGGAAGATAGAGAATTTAATTATCTGAATAAAAATAGTTTTGATTCGTAACTATTATATACAATTTTTAGTTTAAAATGACCTACAATTAGTATTTTTTTTAGTACCCCCTAGTGGTGAAATATTGCATTATTAATTTCTATTATACGGTCTATTTCTATTGAATTTAATTTTGGGATACTTTGCAATATTATTGATATGTAAATACATATAGAAATTTCGAATATTGTTACTGACAATTCTATTAATCTTATTTTACAATCATCGCTTATTTTGTTGTTCAATTTTGAAGTTGAATGTAAATTGTCATACGAGAAAAATTTACGAGAAAAAATTTTAGTTAAAAGATTTAGTATTTTTATATTAAACTATTAACTATTATTTTGAGTAAAAATCGGATGAACTTTACATTTCCATCACATTCTATTGGTGCTAAACTTTTCATGTTTTCAAATTTAAGGTCCTGTCGGAGTAGATTTAGTATGGTATAATTTTTTTCGTCCCTACTGGGATCATATGTCATGCAACATCTTGTGAATTATAGTTAGTTACATCTATTACTGAACTAATTGGCCAATGGTCATATATTTTCCGAACCGAAAGTGAATAATATTGTAAAACATTTAGTTTAGATCAGTGTTTCCCATTTTAAGTATTTTCGTCATACATAGAATCTTTTTCTGTCGGAATAATTATATTTACTTCATGGAACCAAATTTGGGAAACGATGGTTTAGATTAGAGTAGTAAACTCGTGAGCATACGTAAATTATTTTTTAACATTTTGCATAGGTTATGTTTTCCATATATATTAAGTAATTTCCTTGCAAATTGAAAGGAACACAGTCAATAAACAATTTTAAATATATTTATATGAGTAATACATAATATAATAAAGATTTTGTATTTATGCGCAGGGATAAACTCCAGAAAGGATTCTTTTTTTTTTGTATATATTTTTTATTTTAGGGATTTTTTTTTATATATAAATTTTGAAATCAGGAAATTGTTGAATGTACGAGTAATAGATTTGATATATAATGTTACGAAAATTCTCAATTTTTTTTTGGCATATAACTCTTCGCTTTATATATATCTTAATACTTTTATGGTTCTCTATTGTTATATTGATGTTGTTTTATTTTTTTTGTATTTTTGGGTAAGATGAGAAATATTTAAATAAAAAGGATATTTTGAAAAATATGAAGAAAATATAATAAAGGATATATATATATATATAATAATAGTAATATTTAATATATTATTTATTCAGAAATGGAAAAGTTTTTAATCAATGTGGTAAATAATATCTATCAATATTTTTCATAAAATGTATTTATAAAATATAATTGGAAACTTCTATATATTTGAAAATTTATGAAAATTGGAAAAAATAGATAAAATTACAAACTATCAATTTTTTAGTATTGCAGATTTATATTAGATATTTTTCAAATTATAGAAGGACATAGATAATATTTTCTTTCCTGATGTTCGTTATTTTAAATTGGAAATTTGGTTGTAGAAATTAAAAGACTAACCATTAGTAAAAATTTGTACCTACTTAAGTTCAACATTATCTTTCAACGTTTTTATTATGCATCTTTTTTTTTATCTCAAAAGAAAGAGTTGGATTACAAACAAATAATAATGAAAATGTTGATAGAAAATGTTGAACGTGTAAAAGTTTTTTAAATAGTAGTCGAAATTGTAATGTAGAGTTGTCACCTATAAGAGGACTAAGACTATTTTGCTTCAGTTTAAGCTGAATGATATGGTGTTTTTGTGATAATTAAAGTGATACGATGTTAATTGATTAGTTTATTGTATCATAAGTAAACGAAACTTTTACGATCTAGCAAATCGGTCGTATTCAGACCTCTGTTAATTACCGATTTTTTTAATCTAGCTTGTGAATCGCATCGCTTATTTCAAGGCATGTTAACAGAACTATATTTAGAATTACAGTATTAGTTTTATTTAAATAAGTTTTACAATTTAGAAACTTAGTGAAGAAACTGATTTGTTTAATATTTTGTGGAAGAAACGTTGGAAATATACGAATTATTAATGAGCACAAGTTGGCTTTTAGTATAGTTAATAATAAAACGATCTATAATTCAATGAAGAAAATTAGAACAATTTCATATGAGTAACTCAATATTCTGTGTTTTACCACATCTCTTACCAGGAAATTAAATAGAGCACAACTATTCCCACCACATAATTAGTAGTTTGTCGATAAAAAGTGTCAAAACGACGATAAAGACGAGTTACTAGGAAAATACTATAGGAAAATCTTCTTGTCATAAGTAATTTCATGTTGTGCCTTACATAACTCTCTCAAAGATGCAATAACGATCATTGATTCTAAAGGTAAATTGTATTAAATTTATATCATTTCAAATGATTTCAAAATATGTAATTTATATTATCAGAATTTCAAAATGAAACTACACAGTGCCGATTAAAAAGGAGCATTATCGTCGACACCATTTATATTTTAAATGCATTTAATAATTTGAAAAATTTCTATAGCAAATTGTGTTTACATTGCCAATTAATACTTGTATATCTCATTCAATTAGGTTATTAAATTTTAAAATATTTAATTAAGTTACGAAATCAGAGGTTATGGTATATATAATAAACTAACAAGAAAAAAAGTTTGCTATATCTAAAATATTATTAAAATTTATTGGTAACACTATACATTTCATTTATAATTTTACCTTATGAGCTCCAACTGCATGTGCTCCATCATATATATAAAGATGATCATTACAATCTAAATGTAATAAATCAAATCGTAACATAAATCGTTGTAATATAGAATGTGTTTGAAATGTTATTACACAATCTAAATTTCTTTCATTTTGTGACCATAAAACAGCTCCATCAATTTTACGATAAAGTTGTTGAAGAAAATGATTTTTACATAACGATTGCATATAATCTATAAAAGATATAAAAAAAAGATAAATATAAATTAAAATTAATATAAATTGAAATTGTTTGTTTTTAAATTATAATTATATATTTAAAAAAGATTCTATAAAAATTATAATAGTCAGAATTTAATTTTTCGTCTTATTAAAAAATTATCCTGGACAATCATCCCTTCTTCGAATTATTTATAAAGTTCCAACAAAATATTCAACAACATTTAAAATTTAGAGTCAAAGAAATTTTTTTTTTTTTAATACATACATTAAAAATCAGCGTATATCCTTGAATGGAATGTCAAAATAAGTAAATAAAAATTTTATTTTTATGTTTTTTGATTATGTTGATTTCCTTTTTTTTTTTTTTAAAAAAAATATTAAATTGATGTAATGAAAACATGCAAATAAAAAAATAAAATATAATTTTTATTTTTATTATTTACATAAAAACACTTTGAACTTGAATGTCCTTAATAATTTAAAATATTGTTGTTAGTAATTTTATAGTAATGCACTTGTTGCCTATAAAAAAAAAAACATTTTTTGTGTGTGTAAATTTTTCATCACATATTCGAAAAAAATAAAATAAATAAAAATATAAAATTTTTATTTTATTTTTTGTCTGTCCTACTGTCGTGGCATGGTGCAATGTTAAAGTGGAAATATGGTGAGCAACTTTAGTATAATTTTGGGCAATTAATTATCTCTCTTTTAAGTAATATCTCTTGTCTCTATATTTTTTAATTGCAATTTGGAATTTACCAGGCACTACTGATACTGATACTATAGTAGTTACTGGTACTATTACTGGCTTCAAATGGCAATTATTAAATATTTGACTGTTATGAATGTAAAACCTTATACCATTTTCAACGAAGAAAACATATTATCAGCATTGTGGTTTGTTTGTCATAATTAACCATGGATTCACAATGTAATTACCGGGAAGCGAAGAGAAGCAAAGTTTATGGGACGATTATATAATTTTATTTTGATTTTTTGTTAATTAATTACCGCGAAGCGAAGGGAAGCAAAGTTTTAGTTAATTTAAAAAAATTTAAAGAAAAATTAAAAATTCAAATTTTGACATTTTCCAGCGTTAATAATCGAAAAAGGTGAAATTAAGCCATCCTCTGCTTTGCTTTGTTGACTTTGTATTGTGAATGAAAGTACAACATTATATTCCTCTTACAATTATTTATTTTGGCGAAGGTTTGACTAGTTTTCAGTGTCATTTATCTAGCAATCATTGGAAGGGACTCTACTTTGACTAGATAATTACTAGATAATTATATTAACTGATTACCGCTTCGCGGTAATTACATTGTGAATCCATTTCATATATGTACTTGCACTTTTCAACTTTGTTTTCCGTAGCGTTGAGATTTGTTAATAAATTTGTAGGAGAGATTGAAGCAAGCTTTACAATTAGTACATGACACGCTCATTTAAATTAGTTAAACTATTCATATTACTCGTATTACCACTATGCTTTTAATTTTAACGCTGGGTAACGTACAAATAGATTCAATCATTGTTCTATGCTTATAAGCAAATTAAAGTTAATGAGGCAAATTCAGAGACAAGAAAGAAATTAAATTTAAGTTGTGAATTTATGGCTTAAAATTTTATAATTTTAATGGCAATTATGATGTGAACACTACCCTAACTTTGCTAAAATTTAAAACTTATATTGTAACACGATATAAAAATAAAATCCTTCCTATACTAATACTACCAAAACAAAAAACACTTTATAAAGATTTAATTTGCATTTTATTTTTGTTCATAATGAAATTATGTAAAGAAATTTTATTTATTTTTTAAGGAAGACAGAAGAAAGAAGATCAACTTTTAATGTTGCCTTCGTTTTATTTTTTGAATTTTAATAATTTTTGAAAATATTATATTTATATTAAAATTTAATATTTTTATTATTATTATTATTTAGATGAAAATTTTCACGTTTTAATTAACAAAAAATTGAAATAAAAGTAATAAAGTTAAAACTTTGAAGTTAAAAATATGCAAATTTTAAAATTTTGTTTTACGCAGGGTTTGTTAAAGAAAATAAAAATATTAGAAATGGAGTGACGAATTTTCTACAGAGCGTGTACAATTTTGTTGGTTTGTAAAATGCAAAGTATTGTCTTTTTCTTGTGAATGCATTTAATCAAAGAATTTAATAAATATATAATAAGTTGCAGATGCAGCAAAATAATAAAAATTATGGTACTTCTTTGACTACATAATTATATACAGATATAGACTACTATGAGCCAACTTCTAATAAATGCGCACAATAAGAAAGCTAAATTGTCTGCATAATAAATAAGCGATCTTTGGAGTTATCTTTATGGACAATAAATAAGGGATCTGAAAAAGTATATAAAATATGAATTTTCCATTAAATTTAAGATTAGGATGATCCGATCCACCAATGTTCAACTCGTATATTTGATTAGTGCTATATGAGTCATTAATTTTTCACTCACGCAGACTTTTATAATTTGAAAGGAAAGGAACCTGATAATCAGTTAATATAATTATCTAGTCAAAGTAGAGTCCCTTCCAATGATTGCTAGATAAATGACACTGAAAACTAATCAAACCTTCGCCAAAATAAATAATTGTAAGAGGAATATAATTTTGTCGGTGGAGTACGGCAATTGAGCCAAAAGAATAAGAACACACAGTGGGTAACAATAGGAAAAGTACGAAAAGTAAGATTAAGACGCAATGTTGCAAGTTTAGATTGGCATGCCGAATGCCAAACTAATAAAATTAACTCCAAAAACTAATGATAGTGAACGATTAATTAAATTAAATTAAGATCTAATTTTTCCCTAATTTGTTGAAAGGCAATCTCTACATATATAGATTTTCACTACTACATGGACACTCTTGCTCTTACGGGCAATGGGCACTGGAAAGGAATATGTTTTCAGCAATTCCTCCAGCGTTTACACCCCCTGTTGCGTTATGAATATGTTCTTTGCTAATCTTTTACGAAGGTTTATATTGGCCCAGTCATTTTCTCAATGCCTGATATAATAAGCGAATTTATTTTTTAAGGATTAATCGAAATTTACTGAATTTTTTTCGAAATGCAATGCAATGCCACAGTGTCTGTGCCACCGTTCGCTAATTTCCAAAAGTATAGTTATTTTAAATATTTAAATTTTTTTTAATTCTTTACAACATGTAATAACACCATCAATTTTTTTTTGTACCGGAAATAAAGTACAAACATATTTTTTTTTTTTTTGTAATACAAAATATTAATTATTCTTTAACAGGGTTCATTAATTCAGAGAATAAAAAAAAAGGTTTTTTTCTCCCTAGTGATTAATGATGTTAATATATATAGCGAAAACGATCAAGAAACGTTTTAAACTCTTATTCTAAATGGGAACAAATTAATTTCGTAAAAAAAGGGTCCTTACTCTGCTATAAGTCAATAAATATTACACAGAAAACAATTTTTTAAAAGAAAATTATTTTGTTTGTTTTTCGCTCTTAACGAAGAAACAATAAATCATAAAAATAATTTCATAACAAAAAAAAAATGAAAGAAATTTAATTATATTAACTTAGAAAAATATTATATTTTATATTATTAAAAGTAAAATGGATATTAAACATAAATTTAATAAAAATAAATTTAGCTTGTAATTTCAATGTTCAAAAACAGAGAATAACTAATTATATTTAACAAGAAAAATAAAGGATTATTCATAAATTTTGAATGCATTGAAAAGGATATTTTAAATTTTTGTAGAAATTTTTGCTAAAGTAATTTAAATAAATTGATTTTTAAATTTGAAAAATTTAATTTGATTTGGATTTGGAGTTTCTTTAACGAGTTTAATGATTATAGAGAATAGTGGGAGAATAAATTTTATATTGTGTGATGTCTTAATAATCAATTTCGAAATGGTACATTAGTTAGACGTTAGAGCATCTGATTTTATGATCTAAAATCAATCAAATAAGCAATAAATTTACTATTCGCCTTTGGTATATATAAAATAAGTAACATCGCCATAGAAAAATCTAAATTTCCAAGTAACCTAAGTTTTTAAAAGCTATATCCCTAAATGGTCGGGTTTGATCTAAGAAAAAGAATAGAAGTTGAAGTAAATGTAGGGGCATAAGATCGGGGATTTGACTAACTGTCAACGGAAAATGTACTAAGTTGACTGAGAGTTAAGAATACTACAGTAGTAAAATTTCCAGTAACGTAACTATAATATTAATCCTGCTAACGATTAAGTCTATTTTAGGATCATAACTCAATACTAAAAAAAGCTATTCGGTTGTTGTAATTAAGAATATCTCCACTGCAGAAGAACTTATAGGTCACAAGCAATATAAAATTAGTATAGAACCCAAATCATAAAAGAATGGCAAGATGAGTTGGACTAGACATATATCAAGTTGTTGAGCTGTAAAAACATTGTGTAGAAAATTAATTACACAACTTTTGTCATGTTATAAACACTAATTTGAATCTTTGATTTATATCTTAAAATTGAGAATTAAGAAAAGAAATTAATTTTTTGGTATACTTTTTAAGGAAAGGAACTAATTTAAACGACACGTATATCTTATATAATTAGTTGACTCTTCAGAAATTAACATTTAAGAAATTTAATTGCCTCTGAATTAGAAGAAAATTTGAATTTATAATTTTGGAAATTGTATTAATACAAAATATTAGTATGTATATGTATATATAAATATATATATTTTTGTATAAACAACGATAAAATTCCAATTTAACATAAAATCAATTTTCGAATTTTCGATTAAATTTAAGATTAATTAACCTCAAGATATTTAATTTTTTTTTTTGTAGTGAAGGACAATTTACAATATTTCACTGTTTGTACTCAAATATTAAGAAATTTTCCAGAATTTAGATTTGTCCGATATTTGCCCGACATGGCGACATTGCATCATTTAAATTATTAAATTACTTTTATCCCAAGAATTTCCTATAAAGAAAAAAGTTCTAATCACTATAACGAATTAATGTGATAAAATTGGTCATTATTAAAAGTGTATGATAAGATTAAGTATATTTTAGGTTTAGATAATTAAATTAAATTCAGAGTTTTTATAATTTGAAATAAATAACTCATTGTATTAATATTGAATTTTTAACGTTAAAATTCCGTCCAAATGTAAATTATTTTCAAAAGTTTTATAGTGCGTCCGGTACACAGCGCTATTATCTGTTTATCCAAATCGTTTCCTGGAAATATTATATTGAATGTTTAATAATGGAATGAGACAGAGTATGTAAATAGCGTTTCCATTGAATTTTCATGAAATTTTTGGATACAGTATTGTGTGAAAAAGAAATTTTGTATTAAAAAAGTTAATGAAAATCTAATGGGAACGCATTGTAAACCATATAAATTTAATGTTTGGCTAATTCAAATATCTACCACTACATGCGCTGTAGTGCTAATTATATTTTCATAATTTTCAAAATGTCATAATGTAATATCGAATGTAAGTAGCCTCCAAACCAAACATGATATTATCACTTGTCTTGACTACATAATATACAAAAGGAAAAAAATCACATTTACGATTTTTTCGAGGTCCATTATGCACAATAGCTCAATAGTTCAGCAGTTCGGCCCTTAAAGTTCAATTAGTATTCAAAATTGTATTTGTAGAGTTAAATTAATTTATTAAATTTTTTCCAAATGAAATTATTCCTGATTTTTTTTTATGTACTTTATGGCTGGATTGGAAGAAGGGAGTCCGTTAAGGACTCGTGCACTTAGACCAGTAGTAGGTCTATTGTACCGCTTGTGTCAATACCCTCATATGCTACTACTGCCTGATAGGTTGCGAGCCATCAACTCCCCTTTGGCGAATTTAATGATTTGCTGCCAACTGCAAACTCCTGCTTCACACAGTTCGTACAAGCAGGAGGCACCGAAGCATTAATTTATGTTTAATTCTAATCAATAATAAATAAATTAATTATTAGTAATTATCGCCAAATTGGACCAGCAAATATTTTAAAACTATATAACAGTATATCAAATACAAATTAGTTAATGAAGACTAAAAAATCGTCTTTTAACAAAAATGACACAGCAAAAGATTTTCACCATCGACACTTTTTCCCTATTTATAAATTTATAATAAAATATTTAAGAAATATTTGTCTTTTTTTTTGTACTTCATAATTTTTAGTGTAAAAAAAATTTTTTTTATCAAGTATCCTTTTTTCACACAAATATATTTTTTTTGTTTGATGTCTTTTTGTTTGTGCATAATTTTTTAGCTTTTACTGCTTTTACCCATTCTTGTCATCATTATATCCGCTTTGTAGAACAAAAAAAAATATTATTATGTATGTATATAAAAAAGAAAGGATATAATGTCTCATTTTAGCTTATTGAGGTTATCCTTTTTATAAATCTTAATATATCATATAATAATATTATTTATATACCACAACTCTCCTTATATGTACGTACACGTACATAACTTATGTAAAATATAATATTTTAAGATTATTAATTTGGGGGTTTGTTTTTTTTTTCAATGGAAATATTTTACGAAAATTTATATCCTTTGTACAGGAAGGAATAAAAAGGATATTATAATATTGATTGACATTATATTTTAAGCTAATGTAAACAATTTATATAAAAAATTTGTTCTTCTTCTTTTTCACTGTTGTTGATGTTAGTGAAAATATTCTATTAAATTGTATATTTATTTATAATATTTATATAAATACATAAAAACAAAAATATTTCAATAAAAAATGTTATTTTGTTTTTGTTTTAGAAAGGAATAAAAAAAGGACTTTCGTTTTTAGAAATTTATTTACACACAAAAATTATATAATGGCCATTTAAACTTTTACCTAAAAAAAACAATTAATATAAAATTCAATTTTAATTGTAGTAATTATAAACTCCTTTTTGTCTATGTGTGTAAATTAATAAGGTAAAATAATTAATTAAATATTTATTTGTTATAATTTCGATTTAATTATTATTTCAAATATAATAATTTTCGTTATAAATTTAAGTTTCCGCAATTATGAATTATTTATTAGTTCAATTTCTTCTCACTTGCTCGACAGCCCCATGTGTGTGGGGACTATAGGCATATTTCTTTGAGGTGTTCGCGAAAATCTGTTGTAATTTGGGACCTACTTACTTATTTTTTAAATGGATTACTTTTCATAGCCATAAACTAATGGCTTAGTAGTGGCGTTAACTGTTGTCAGTGATTGGACTCGATATCTAACATTTTTCCTAGTATAAAAATTTAAATTTAGCTTTAATATTTTTTAGTACCATTTAAAGCTGAGTCGACGTAGAAGGATCGGTCGGGAATTGAACTCTCCACTTCATGAATCGCAGCATATAGTTACTTTACTTATAAATACAGGTATAATGGTAAGAGAATATCAAGTGATTAAAGATCGACGGATGCTATGAGTTGCAAATTCAATGAGTAAGGTTTACCCACTCAATGAACCGAATATTTGAATTTCAATAACTCTACTGTTTCAGTTAACAAATTTATATACACATAAATATATTTCAAAATTTGGACAACTTTTTGTTTCGATGTTGAATATTTCGATAGTTTATTAACTCATTAGAGGTTTCGAAAATAAATTTAAAGTTATGATGCGGACTGGATGAAATTAAAGCTATAGAAAACATTATAATAAGCGAAGAAAATGTTTGAAAAAGTTCAGATCGAGAGTGGTAAGAAGTAAATTAATATCTACATAAATTGACAAGTAACCATAACATAATATAAAATCTTTGCAGAGTTGTCCTTATATACAAATAATGAAAATTCCACAAGGCAAGGTATAATCGATTTAAACACATTCTTAAGTGTTTTCGTGGATAAGTAATAAAAAGTTGTATATTATTTTTGAAGGTTAGATGAATTGGTTATAGATTAATTATATTAAGACTGTTCATGTCCAATTAAAATATTTCATTTGTTTATGTCAAATTAATAAAAAAAAACATTGTGATATTTTTAGTTTATTCAAATTGTATTGAATTTTTATTTCCAGCATTTTAGTATTTCTTTAGAAAACTATATCATTTCTTAAGAAAGGATATTCTTAAAGATTTAATATATCAAACTGTTAACAAATAAAGAAAATTAATAATTATTGTATGTTTTTCTTAAAATAATATATGAATAATTTTTAATCTTCACAATTTATATTCTTCAGAAAATACCAAATCAAAAATGGAACTACAGTAAATCTTCTTCAAGAAAATTGAAATATATTTTTTAAGAAATTTAAAAATAAGTTTAACACATTTTTTTAATTACTATTATTTTTGGAGTAAGTGTAAATATTTATGTAGTACTACATAAAAGAACAAAATTTTCTTCCTTTAATTTCAAAATTATTATATTAAAATTTAGTGTGAAATTTTTAAGATAATGCAACGCCACTTAAAAAGTTACCAGATGGTGTTATATTTTTTTATTTAAATTTTATACAGATATACATAAAACATTTATTATAGTTAAAATTACTATTAAACTTAGAACATTGTCCTTAAACATAATTATATGCATGTATACTTTAAAATCCATAAAAATTTACATATCTGATGAATGAATAACCAATTAAGGATTAAAATATTTTCCTGAATATGTAACATAAATTAACAAGTAAGAGAAGAAGATAGATATAGAATTGAGATAAATTATGATATTAAATTGCTTTCTTAGATATTTTTAAAAGTGGGTTGTAAAAAAATTATTCATATATTATTTTAGTTTATCATAAAACGTGAAAATAATTTTATGTTATAGGGGGATATAATTTTGAAAAATGAAAAATTATCATATAATTAAGGTGAACTTAATATATGATTATCTTATTTCAAAATTATGGGGGTACAAAGATTATTTTTATTTGAATCATTTTAAAAGTTTCTATATTTCTGCTAAAACTTGTACTTTGTTACGCTACAAAAATAGTTTAAATTTTATTTAATATTAGATAATTATACTTATATTATTTTAAAATTCACCTTTACTGAAAATAGTAACTAACTAAGACTCACTTTAATTTTAATTTTGAATGAAAGTTTTGAACGAATAATTAATTTGGTAGATAAGATTAATGAGAATTAAATATTAATTACAATTAACTTGGTAAATTAAATATATGACATTTTTAGCAGCATTTGAAGGATAAGACAGTTAAAGTCATTCCCAAAGTAACTAAACTAAGCAATTTAAAAAAAATTCCTGTCAAAATCAATTAATTGTGTTATGGCTCCATCAATTTAGTTTTTCATTTCCACTCCAAATCCAAATGAAAAAATTACAAAGCTACAATTACCTTACTACCTTAACTACCTAACTATACCTATAAGTATATGTATTCTTTAATTCATTTTAAAATTCTTGCAGCAGGCGTTGTTGTTATTTTCATTTTACCAAAACACAATGTTCCATTAAAAAAGTAATTTAATATAATAAATGTCCACAACAAATGAAGTGTTTGTTAGCACTTATTTAAAAGTTAATTAACCCTTTCGATATCTTTACATTGTCTTTAATTTTAATATTTCACTTTGTATTAAGTTTTTTCTTTCATTGTGGCACAGAGATGACAAAATATTATGACAAAATACGATATAACTCGTAATACATAACATTACCTAAAATTTGTGTTGGCCTGCTGGGTTAATTTTACGAAAATTGCATTGGTAACGAAACTGTTAAGAGCACATTTTTTGAAGTAAAAGCGCATAATTATAAAATATATTAAATTTAATCTTTAATAAGAGCAGGGGTGGCTTACCGCTGACCCCGCAATTACTCTCGAGAGTAACTCCAGCATTAGTGTGTAGTGTACTCTTTTAGTGGGTCCAAATCCCGGCCGAGGCATCAATGTCGTTCTAAGTTGACTCAGCTTTAAATGAGTACCGGTAATAATATATACAGCAATATAAATTTTAAGGCTGGGAAAAATGCTGGTTGTCGAGTCCAATTGTTAACAACAGTTGACTCAGTAGAAAGCCATTAGCTTGTTGCAATAAATAGTTTCTCCGCTACAGAGGAATGTAAGGTTTCGAATCCATCTAACATTAGTAGGTCCTAAAATTGCAATAAAATGTTAGGAAAATCTCTAGGTCCACGAATAGTACTTAAATAGGCCACAAAAAAGATAGTAGAGTCACAATGGAATAAAATTTCGTTAAAAGATACCCCACAGGGGTATTATGAAGCAATGTAAATTACATAAATAAACCGATATTGATAATAAATCATGTATATAATAGATAAGAAATATAATTTATATATTATACTGTAGTAATTAACAAAAAAGTCCATGATTACAAAAACTCAAGCTGAACTGCATTTTTGTACCATCAAAAGATTACTAACCAAATAAGATATATTGGTGGACTATTTATTGACTCAAATATACGAACGAATTTTCGAAAATCTTGGTTAATGTATTAATAAAATTGCGACTTCAAATATTATTTTCTGTTGAGAAAAAATTCTAAATTGGTGTAAGGTCGTTTTGTCTTGCTAAGTTTTGTCATGCAACATTTTTATATTGTTTTACACCTCTCCCTAAATCAGATCGTATAGCGTATATACGTCGATGTGTTTCACATGCCAGCATCTGCTGAAATAAATCGTCACGTTTATTATATACAATAGAATTTTTTTGATCGACGATATACGCCAATCAAACGTCGATCAAGCTATTACATATTACATTTTCCATCATTATTTTATCATGAGATCAATTCATCTAATTTTTAATTGTATAATCAAAATATCCTTTTTCTCAAATTATAAACTAAATCAATTAATGAAAATTTCCAATCTAAATTAGCTATAATTTTATATGTATAAATAATTTTCCAACACATAAATAAAAGAAAAATATAAAAATATATAATAAAATTATATAATAAATTTAAGAAAAATAAATAATAATAACCCGAAAAAGGGGCAAACCATAAAAAATTATATAAATAAATAAATCTGTTTTCTTTTGAACTTATTCTCTGTAAATAAAACTATAATTTACTTTTCTACTGGTTACGCTATAACTATTATTAGTATTATTATTTTCTACGTCCTTTGATATCCTTATACATATATCTATATGTAAGCATATATGGTGAATATGAAAGTTTATCTAACATTTAAACAATTTATCTCATATAATACAAAAGTATCTTAATTAGTATCCTCTTTAGTCAGTTTTACCTTCTGTTTCTTCTATAAACCACTCCAAAAATATATTATCTATACTATACAATAGTTAAATAGTCCTTCTTTTTCTAGGTTGGAAGAAAATTCCAACTCCAATTTTTTTACCACCCTGAACCGCAACAGCAACAACAAGAAGAGTTTTTCGTTTTTGTATGTGGGTGTATATATTTTTTCCTGTTACCATTTTTTGGTCTTTAAGGATTACTAATTTTCCCTCGTTTTAATACAATTTAGTGAATAATTTATCCTCGCATTAAAATGTGTATAGCTAGCTATATATTGTTATATATATATTGTTAATATTTTATATATATTGGTGGTGTACAACCTGTATGTGCTATATCATGTTTTGTTGGTATATAATACGCACACTGTATACGTAAAAATGTTAAATAATAGTACGTAAAATGTTAATAAAACATTACTTGTTTACAAATCGTCTCATTACGCAATTCCAAAATAAAACAAAGTTCATAAATAAAAAAAAAAAGTGAAGAAAAAAAATATTGTTTCAAGTGCGGTGATTTATGGTAAATTCAACAAGCTCAAATTTACTTTATTTATTTATATATTTTGATGTTCACTTATTTGGTCAATAATTAAATTTTTATATTAGCTATATATAAAGTTGTAAAATAATTGACATAATTATATAATATTTGAAAGATTTGCTTTAATCGAACTATTGTAGCTTGTAGCTTGTAGCATAAATAAATGTAAAAACATAATGACATAAACATTTTGTTGATTATAATTATAGAAGAGGCTAATAATTTAATTGGAATGATTTACTATTTTTTTTTATTGTAAATTAAAGTTTATTTAGAAAAATTTTTGGGAAGAAAAAAGTAGGTCAATAATTAATATAAACTTTAATATATATTTTGATATTGATAAAGCCTGACAATTAAAATGAAAATTTTGTTGAAAAAAAATGATATAAAATCTCTTAAAATTCATTAGATTTGCTACAAAATGGCGTATTAATAGAAATTACAATACATATTTAGATGATATTTCAAGTGAAAGATGATATCTCTATATTTCAGAAATGAGTTTGTTAATTCTTTACTGTTCTTAGTATGAAGCTATTGTAGATTGAGCCTTGGAAACATTGAAATAAGCTACATTTTATAATAGTTGTGTATCGCTGATTTTTATAATATTTACTTGTAGCAAATGAAAGTTATTATCAGTCTTCATTTGAAATTTACACAAAAAACAATGGAATTATTATTCAGTAGGCCTTAGACTTATATTATACATAAATGATAACATACTGGTAATATAAGAACTTAATTTATTGCGTGAACTAGTAATGGTCACAAAAACTAATAAACATTCTTTAAATCTGGAAAAGTTTTTCGCATCGTATATACGTATACGGTTTTTTCAAAAATACATTTTCAAAAAAGATATAATCTTCGAACTACTTTTATTAAGAACGACTTCTTATATTCGCTGTTCAATTATGAGTTATTCGACTTTAATTGAGCTCTTCCTAAAAATACTTAAAATACATACTAATTAAGATTTTCTAGTGATGGCAATGACTTATTATCATAATAGATCGAATTCAGTACATTTCACAGCTTATCATAATTATGCTGTCTTTTTAACATATAAAAACTATACATATATACAGAATGTTAACATATGGGAATTCGGTTCGCACTAAAACAACAAGGCGGTATCCTCTAGAGATCATTGATTGAATCAACTTTAACTTTTAATATGATTTAATTAGTCTTGCTGTTATAATTAGGGACAAAACACACTAATTTAGATAGTGTTAGTATACCATTGGATGCTGCCTAACCCATTGATTGAAGCAATTTTAACTTTTGATATGATACCATTTTATGAAAATTTCCCGAAAAATTAAATATAAAGTTAACCATTTTTGGACCATAAATTGTTCTCCCACAACATATTCACAATTGATGTCCATTTGATTATAAGAATTGTCTATATAGTATACTATCCTTTCTGTTATGATTCTCATAATTATAATTTTCTGGTGTTAGATAATAATATAACTTTTGTGAAGATATTGAATTAATTTCGTTTTATCTATGTTTGTTTATATGATTATGATTATTAGACATTTCAAGTAATGCTATAATTATTATTGTTGATATTATATGGTCAAAATAATAAATGGAAAAATTAACTGACTAAAATATATATACTTACAAAATTAAGCAATATTTTACTATGTTCATTTATTTATTTATTTATTGTTTTTATATTTATTTATTTTTTGTAACATTTGCAGAAATCCTTATACTTTCTTTCACACTATTATATACACTAATTTATTTACGATGATCTCTTAAATTTGGTTTTTTTGTCTAATTTGGATAATTTTTGGGTCTCATAAAAAGCTATATATATATAATTTGACACTTTTCTTTCGAGGGTTTATTTACACGAAAACAAAATTATTTTTGAACTCGATAGTAGTGTAGGGTATACATTATTATAATTTTTTAAGGTTTCTTATATTGTTGTTTATATCTAAGGAACGTGATGGGTTTAGATTATGTCGAGTCTATATATTTCAATTAGTAAATTTAAATAAACTTTATCTACTTACTATGTTAAAATAAATAGGAAAATATTGAGAAATATTTTTTTGGTTACGTAAAATACAATTATAATAAATAAATATTAAGTTAATTTTGTAAATTATATGATGGTTAGATTATTTTAGTTTTAATTATTAAATAATGTTTGTTTGGGAAATATTTTAAATATGCGGTAATTAAATTTTAGATTCAGTTTTATAACGGTTGAAATGGTGATTATTATATCTTGAGATTAGTTAGGAACATTGAAAAGAATGTTAAAATGTTGAAAACTATATTTAGTCATTATTTTAAATAATATAGTTTTCAACGCCTAGTAGCTACTGACCTATAAGTGGACTAGACCTATAAAGCATATAGACTTATAAGTAACTGTATAATTTCTCGGTTTTGATTAATTAGGAAAATCAACCAGATTTTCCTAATTAATTAGGAAAATCAACAAAACACTACTTATTGTAAAACCATTACAATAAGTAGTGTTTTGTATAATCAAAATCTGGTTGGTAAACGTCTCTAAAAATATATAAATATTTATTTATGTTCATTAATTGCCACCAATCTGCTATTAAAAATAGAAAAATATTCGTTTAACCAAAGCTTAACCACCAAAATATTCTAATTTTGACATAATCGTAAAGATATCTAGATCTGCATCTGAAAGACAGATGTAGAAGTAGATTATAAGAAATTATAAAATAAATTGTCTCTGCAATATATTGTAGATAATCCATATGAAAGTTACTTCGTCATATCCAATAGGAAAGACAGGAAATATTTATACTCTAGCTACACGTATACTTGGTGAAGGAGATTAATAAACTATGATGAATAATGAATTTTTTTTTCGAGTTATATCAAAAATATATGCTCGCGGTGCTCTCTTCATCAAGGACAAAATAACCTTTGTAATATCTAATAGACTAATATCAAGTGACAATAATGACAGTAATCTTCATAAAATTACTGACTTTCGGGATATTACTTTAAATTAATTACTCTAAATTAATTGTAATTAATTGTAATTTTGACTGCAATATTTTGAAAGACAATAATGATAGTGCTGTGGGATTTTCGCAAAGATTTAGTATTCAAGGACTGATTCTGATTGTGCCTATAATTATTTTAATAAAAAATATCAATCTAATAATTTATTCCCGATTGAACTTAATGATAAGAATTATTTCAAAATGATGAACCTAACAAACCATAATTCAATTTTAATTAAATGTCATTTTACTATTCTTTTTTTTTTTAATATTTTGTAATCCAGAGAAGTTGACATAATTTTTTTATAAAAGATTTTTTAAGTTTCTTATGTTTTTGTGCTCATTTTTCAAATATTACATATTATTATTATTGACGGACGGAAAACCAATAGTATTTATATAATAATGTAAAATCTTATTAAAACTAATTTATGAAAAATGTTCCTGATTTCTATATTTTTTAGTTTGTATTTTTATTGATTTTATCTTTGATTTAAAAATAAAGAGAAAGAATCACGAGTTTGTTGATAAATATTTTTCATTTTAATATTCATTATTATTAGATTCTCTGTAGTATAGAAAGACTTAAATTTATTACAATTTATGAAATTTGAATTCTAACTTTTATTCATGGTTATGCGTTGTTGCGCTCATGCTGATGAGTATCAGGTCAGGGTGATACATAGTTAGTTTCCAGTTGGTTTGATAGTCTGTTTCAAGACGATTGGGTTTTTCGGATTGATAGTCTCTTTCGATTCCCTTTCAGTAATATGTTGTCTTTTATTGATTCATTTGTATTTTTGTCATAATTGTATTTCGATCATAACTTTATTTTGGTAATGAAGTTGATGAAAGAAGGTCTAAAGAGTTGAACCTCTTGATTAAAGTAATGATCTAATAGTTCCTACTAATCAGATTTCAGATTTCAGTATATCATGAATTTGATCTAAATTATGCCCACAACCTCATCTACAGCTAATAACGCATTCTCTAAATTATTCCTTATATACATGGACAGACAACAAAAGTTTAAAAGCACATTTTTATAAATGATATATAAGAAATTTATATTATAAAAAATTTCAATGTTTTTTTGAAGTCAGTTAAATGTATAATTTGTCACAAAATGTCAAAAATCTTTCCAATTTTCAAATGCAAAAAAAAGTTACTCTTTAATTTTCTTCTATTTTTTTTTGCAACCCATTTTCCTTTTTTTTTTGTTTTGTAAAATTAATTTTTTTTTATATAGTACATTTCTTTTTGCATAGTTTTCTTTTTGGCCGGAAAATAATCAGCCTTTTATCTATACGCCTTGTTCTTTTTTTTTTAAATTCAAAACCCATCTCCCAATTTTACTTAGAATTAAGAAGATACGGACAAGATTTCCATTTCTCCCATGTTTTTTTTTTTTGCACATTCTGTGTTCCACTATGACCAATGGTGTCCTTCTATAGCGGAAGGGTAAAAGCAAAAGCAAAAAAAAAAGGAATTAAAAATTATAGAGAGAAAAAAAACTTTTAAAGTTGAAGTAGATAAAAGTAGGATAAATAAAATAGAACTGGGTGATTAAAGTAAATGAATAGAGGTTAAAGGAACGCAAAGAGGATGAAATAATAATAAGAAAAAAACTTTTATTATTTCAATTTTTAAATTAAATGTAATTTTGTGGTTAGTCTTTTTTTTTCTCTGTTGTTCTGCTTCTTTGGATCTAAAAAAATTTAATCCTTTTTTTTTTTTGCTGCACACAGTTCATTATTTGCAGTCTCTTTGTTATAAGCATATTTTGGTAAAATTATTTACTTAAATAGAATAGGATTTTAAAATTTAAAATTTTTGTGGCAGTATGACTACAGGGATAGAATATTTCAAATTAAATTATCACATATCATTATCGAGAAATTCAAGTATAATAACAGAAAGAGCTACACTAGGTGGCCCTGTCCGTTACTAGCTATACCATATATGATGATATTTTTAGATATTAGAAAGGAAATGCTAAATAAAATAAAATGG
This sequence comes from Empis stercorea, assembly GCA_949752835.1. Classification (NCBI taxonomy): domain Eukaryota; kingdom Metazoa; phylum Arthropoda; class Insecta; order Diptera; family Empididae; genus Empis; species Empis stercorea. The sequence continues at coordinate 74,645,531 of OX457085.1, read as the reverse complement.
TGGCAATATTATGTGGTGTTATTCTGTTTTTTTGAACGAAGATTTAATACTTATACTAATTTTAGAATATTTCCAGTCTTAAATACGCATTACTGTAATTTTAAATGCTTTGTACTCATTTTACGATACGATATAAAAACCGATATAAATGCTTCGGATATGAGCCGCATTCAGGTTGTTATGAACCGGATCCTTATGGCTCAAATAAATTTAATAATTTTATCTGTTTCAATTAAATTTAGCTGGGCCATAGTCCATAGATTTTCAACTAACTCTTAAATTCCTTAATTTTTTTGTATTTAATATAAATGAGAGTAAAAATTTGAAACTTTTTGAAAGAAAATGAAATTTTTTTTTAAATTGAGACAAAAGTTTAATTTGAAAAATAAAATAAGAAAAATATTATATAGAAGGAATTGTAATTTTTTTCTCTCTTAAAGACATACCTAATTATTACACAAAATACTGAATTGTTTTATATATGTACGTAAAATGTAAAATAATATACTTACATTTTTACAATAATAATTTAGTGTTTTAATTACTTCCTAAGTTTTGATAATAATATGTAGTAGTTGTCTTTAGTTAGAGAAATTATTTGGACATTCTGTTCGGATTTCATTTAATTAATTTTACTTTTTATTTTTGCTAATAATTATAAAATTTGACACTTATTTAATGTGACAATTTGACAAGTACTTAAAATTAAATTGAACTTTATAGCAGAATTTGTAATTTTGAACTGTATGCGGCAATTTGACATAAAGTATACTATATTTGACATAAAGTATACTTCTACGAAATACTTTAATTTATTGAGTTGAAATAATTGAGTTCTTCTCAAATTTTGGATTGTCATTTAATGTCATATAGGCATTTGAGTTATCTCATTTGACTTCATCAAATGCGGTCAAGAGTATATCTAATATACTCATAAGGTCATAAGGGATGGACAAAGAGGATAGTGCTGATATCTTGTCTATTATAGAGATTCACTTTTTAAAATTAATCTCAACTTCTATTACCCTCTTGTTGTATGAGGACTAAGACTTAATAAAATTTAAAAATGGTGACCGGTGTGAGAAGTGAGAAGAATTGTCTGAGAAGAGTTACCCTAGCACCAATTTCTGGCACTACACTAGTGCTTTTAAGCGAATATATGCTCTCTTAATTGAAATTTACACAATGTTAAATTTTCATAAGAAATATATAAAATAAAAATTATTCCAATATCACATTTTACCTGATGGCAGAGTATGCCGATTTTTCGATTAGTATTATAAAAACGGTTTTAATTTGAAGCATTACTCTACATATTACACATGTGTCATCTGCGACAAGGCAGACTACTAATCAATTAGAATTAAAAAATTATTCTAAATTTTGTCTTCCTTTGGCTCAACAGCCCAATTTTATATCAAATACTATTCATGTAACAATTAAATTTAATATTACCCATAATTTCACTATTCAAAATGTAAATTATATATGGCAAATGCAATTATTGTATTGCAATTAAATTTTCTTATTTTAATTGAAATTGCTATATGTAATATATTTCAATTATTTATAAGAAAATATTTCTATTTAATTAAAAATAAGAATATAATTTATTATATATAAACTCTACAATAAATAAATACATGTTCACACTTTAAATAAAATTATTTATTAAGAAAAAAAAAATTATTCTTTATTATTAAAGATTCTCATAAATTTATGTAATATTTATGTGAAATTATCATGCATGTGTGCACATTCACAAACATTATTAATAATTTTCAATTTTTTTTTTCCTCTATGTAAATAAAAATAAATGAAATAAGAGAAATAAAATAATTTTATATAAGGGATTTTAACAATCATCCAAGTAATTGTTACAATTCTATGTAATATTCTTCAATTTTCTATATCATATTTTGTGTACTTTAATACATATTATAAATATTCATGGGTATATCCTTAATTCTAACTATGTTCTATATTTCAAAATGTTTTATTAAAATCTTTAATTTCAGATATTTCCGCTTTTATAGATCTAAATACCATGGCATAATTTTATATAAAATAAATAGAGATGGGAAGAGTATATACTTATATACGGTAAATTACCGAATAGTAATAGTTGGTTAAATGTATATTGCAGCAGTTTGATTGTAATTGAAATATTAATTAATTGATTATAATTTAGTAATCAAAGTTTTTTGGGGTATTTGAAAATTATTGTTACAGAATATTATTTGTTGCAAAATACTTGGAATATAAATTAGTTATACCAATATTTGTTATTCAAATATTTAATAAACCTTTCAAAGTGATTGCATGTTTATATTAATTTTAATAAGATTTTTCTTTATGCATTTATAGTCCATTGATCATATTTTAATCTCAGTAATTGCTACAATTAAAATTGCAACTTAAATTTGTATTATAATTACAAAAAAATACTGAAATTAACTAACTAAATTATATTACAAAATAGAAATACTATTGTTGTGCCTTAAGTATTTAGGTATAGATATAGTATTTTGTACCGGAAATTACGTTAATTTAATAATATTTTGATTACTTCTATTTTACTTGAATTTATTACAGTATATTTGATTTTGTGTATATTAAATTATTAGTACTATATAAGTAGAAACTTTACGAATGAATTTGTACTTGAATATTTCAAAATTAATTTAATTTAAGTATGTACATATTAAGTTATGAAAAAAAGTTAGTTAAAATTAGTTAGTAAGTCTAAATTATTACGTATTTAATAGTAACATGTAATTTTAAAGATAGGAATATTATACTAATTTTAGAATATTCTTTTGGGACTTCCTGGGTCATTAGGAAGTTATTCCGAATCTGTGTTGGCACAAATGTACTGAGGTATGGAATAACCAGATACTCAATAAGGACTTTCCTTTCTGTATTCCACAATTTTTATAAAACTCTAATAATACATATTATTTATAGTGTTTCCATCTCACAATCTCATGCACTTTTCTAATTCATATAATAAATAATATATTACGTTTCATATACATTAAACGTTGTATAAGAGGAAACAATAAAATATAAGCTTATTATTCATCAAAAAGGACGACATTAACAAATTACACATCAAAGTAAAAAAAAAAATAGCAAAATTTCTAATATACTTCATTACAATTTCTTTTTTTGAGGTATTTTATAGAAATATTTCTAAACATTTATTATATACTTATGTACATATAATGTACATATTATGTATAGTCTGTATTTATGCCTGTACATTTGTATAAAATGTCATCATCTTAAATGGAAATTTTATATACTATACATAATATAATGTTAAAATTTAAACAGATTTCATGCTTTACTTTTTTGTACGTTATAACATTTTTTTTACAAATTGTTAGAATTTCAATTTTAGACATATAAATTCACTATAATATTTTAACATTTTACTATATTTAGAGGAATTTTTACCACAGAAGTTTTGTCTAATATATTAGCAAATATAGAGTAAAATAAATTTATATAAACTTATTAATATATATTTTTAAAAAATGTCGCCCAGCTGAACTACCGCGCAATAGTTTCATTTTAATGGGCTTATTTTTCTTAATTACTAATATTATACAAATTTTATTCCTTATCTTTTCTACATAAATGATTTATCATCAAATTCGGTGAAAATGGTAACTGATTTTTTTTACTATAGTATCTTACTGCTCTCTAGCGGCAAAAAATCGCATTATGGGAAATGTTGGATGTATTTTATTATCTGGGTCATTAAACTGACATCTGGTTTTGGTTCTCAACTATTCAAGCTTTCCATCGGTGGGTCTCACATAAAATTGTTTGTACATTAACTATGTGAAATAAGTGTTTTTTTCTTATTTAAATCAGAAAGACAGACGGACAGATGTCAAAAACGCTTTCTTTTTAAAAATCCCTAAAACAATATAAAATATTACCATAAGCAAATTATGTGATTTGATTGAAATATATTCGATTGTTATATTATTGATTATGTCGAAACGAGTATTTACATATACATAATACTGATGTAGACAAAGAAAATATAAATTTCCAAATATACGTATAGTTAGTTTTTATTTGACCAATTTTTAATTTGGCTATACATATATTGTCGTACGTATTATTGTCGTCTGCATCTTCAATTATGGGATCTACCTATCACTATAGTCTAGCCTAGAGTTATTCGTCAAGATTTAGTCATACGCTTTAGTCGTTTTGTTATAAACATAATTCAAAATTATCCAGATAATCTCAAAATGATTTACAGTCCAATTGAAATACAATTTATTATATAATATTGTAATACAATTTAGGTGATAATAATTAAATAAAATTATAACAGATTTTTGACACAAGACAGAAGTAATTATAAGTATAACAGAAGTAATGTGGCATTTTCAATAATTAATTACTGAAAAATTTAAATGATTTTGTAAAAGTTTTTCGCAAAATTTGAAACAATCTTCATATAAATATTTTCAAATAATTTTTTGCCTTAAATTTTCTTACTTCTGGGTAATCATTAAACTGACGACCCGCTATTATATATACATTGTATAAAGGACGACTAAGGACTAAGCCACTACCGCTCTTGTTTTCAAATTATATAATTTAAATAAATTGAATGGATTTTCTTAAATTTAAATTTTCTCAAATTAATATGTATAATTAGAATTATTTAAATTAATTCTAAAAAGGATATTCGTTGTACAATATAATGTAATATTTACAATTTTTAGTAACAGTGATACAATGATTTCTTACTTATTCTAACAATTTCCAGACTAGACTTAACAACCAAAATTTTATATCAAGTAATTTTCAATTTATGATAACATCACATTTACATATTCGTATTCCATAAAATTGGACATAGAAAATTATTCGAAATGTATTTTAATATGAAAACTAACAAGTTGAAAAACACATGTCAAAATATTTTTCATGGATGAAAAAATTCACGCTTGTTCTCCTGCTAAATAGAATGTCATCTGTGTATGCAGTGTTGCTTTTGATTCTTCTTTTTTTTCATCTTTTCATACATTTTTAACATTATAAATAAATAGAAAATTCCAAAAAAGCTTCTTCCATGTTCACAAAAAAATGACAAAAAAAAGTCAAGAAAAAATTATTTGAAAAAGAAATAATAAGTTCAGAGGACTTAACACAATTGAAATATTTCCACCCTTGGTGTTAAGTGAAAAAATGAAAAATTCTTAATGTGTGTACATATTTTTTTTATGTAGTCTGTCTTAAAAGTTGAAAGTGGAATCAAGGATTTTTTTTTTCAGAATTATAGTTAACGAAAAAAAAGCGAAGATTTAAAAAATATTCTGTTGAATATATATATTTTTTTTGACAATAATTACAAAATGTCAACGGATCCGTTTTAGAATTGTCAAAATTTTCAAAATTTTTCGTTTCTTAATTGAAGGAAATTATTAAGTATAGGAGAATTTTTTGTTTTTGGAAATTGATATTCATTTGGATCAAATTATTTAATAAAAATGTTAACTTAATTATAAATTACATAATATTTGTAGTACCTAATTCGAACGATTCATTTCCAATTTAGAAGGAAATAAGTATTTCAGAGAATTCAAACATAAACAATATAATTATTTCTTAGAATCAATAAAATTTCTTTAGTTTATACGAAAACAAGTTCGTTTTTTCAAGGATTATAATAGCTAGAATTTAATTTCACAATTTATCTATTTTCCTATTTAGAATTGCAGCTGAAAAGGAACAGTAATATTTTGACAAGAATACTAGGTATATTATTTTGTCATATTTTCAAAAAAAAAGGCAATCTACGAATCTAATTTGATATATGCTTAAGATGAAATTTCTTAAGATTAAATATATATGCTTAAGATGAAATTTCCAAGAAATTTTAAAAAATGAAGCATATATAACGAAATATATTTTGTGTAGGTTTTTTTAAAAAAATTCTGTGGAATAAACATATATTATCCCAAATTAAAGATAAAGCGTCCGAAAAGCTTGGATTGTTATTACCACTGGTGGGTGGTAACATTCATACTATAAATTTAAGTAATGGTCAACATCTCCATTGATATCTCCGATATGAATCAAAAGAATTTCCTTTTTTTTTCAACTTTTACATATTTTAAGATCGCAAAATTTATTATTCCCGTGGGTGATAAACAATAAAAGTTTGATTGACATTTTGTAAAGTATTTTTTGATTTGAATTACATAAGTCATAAAGATATTGATCTTTATTATAATAATTTTTGAATTTATAAATTTAATTTGTTCACAAAGGTAACGATTTAATTTTTTAAGTTTTGAAATTCAGAAATGGTGGTTGCTTAAATGGTGGCCGAAGTAATGGTCAAAAAATTTTATATTGATAATATAATAAAATATCAAAATTTCTGACTTTCGTGGTGTATAAAACCGATATCTAAGCGGCAATTGAAGAATCTTAATTGTCAAAATGCTCCGTACCCGCCACTCCTAGCAAAGAACCATGAAATAAATGTGACAGACAGCATTAAGAAACACTTTAGTTTAGAATATTTAGCTAAACTAAATTTAATATTTTTATTTCTATTAATTTTCATCAGAAAAAAAATCTATTTGTAATTGACAAATTTTAGTACTGATTGTAAAACAAATTATGCTAACATTCTTGTTAAACATATCGAAGAAAATAAATTATAAAAATTAAAATTTTCCAACTTTTTCCTTGTTAGACAAATTATCCATTAATGTCCTTTTCACTTTATAACATTTTTTTTTCACCCTAATTTCTGTCTATAACTCAGATAACCAAAAAAAAGCAAGAATTGTAAAATATCCTTTTTCCAAATATTTTCTTTTTTTATATATATGTATATGTTTCCTTAGAAGAAAACTAACAAAATAAAAATTGAAAATCCTTGGTAGTGACAAATTGTTGGATCAACTTGATTTAATGTCTGATTATTAGCTTTCAATGTATAAATTTTAATATCTGTACAAAAGAAAGACTAGGCTTAAAGGCTATTTTGGATGGCATATCCTTGTTATAAATTTTATGTAGGACATGTTTGTAGATCCAAAAATTGAAAATAAAAAAAAAAATTATATTAATTTTAATGTGACCATTTAATGTCATCGTTATTTTTGAATTGAAATATTTTTTTTTTGTTGACGGATATTCGTCTGTGTTACAGAAATTAGAGGAGTCTATTTAATTTATTGTAATTTAGATCATATTTTATTTATTATTTAGCATCTTAACCTAATTTAGAATTGTCAGAAACTTCAATTGTTTTACTGTAAGTGAGAGATACACGTTGGAGTTTGGAAAATATTTTCGATACTTTAGATTCATATTGATTTATACTAATACTACATTGTTTAATTGAAATCTGAGCAAGCTTAGAATCAGGAACAGGATAATGTAATGTTAAAGAAATACTCCAAAATAATTTAACCTAGTGATATTCTATAATCTATCTATACAATTCCCCACTACTGTGGGTAGTGCCCAAGAAATGTAACGGATAAGTATATTTTAGCTAATATTTCTGTAGTTTATACTAGATATATTATCAATTCTACTATTCAACAGCTAAGATATGGGATACTCTCAAATTAATTTATGAAATTCAATAAAGTAAAGGCAGAAGAATAGCAGATAATTATTGTGAATTTAAGTTTTATTTGACATTTCAGACTTATTTAAGACCCAAAGCCTTTACTTTATTGAATTTCATAAATTAATTTGACAGTATCCCCATATCAGCTGTTGAATAGTTCATTGGAGTTAGGAAACACAAATAAACTTCTATAAATATTAAATTACTCAAAAAACAGTAAAGCATACCATTTAAATGGACTTTAAATTATATATCCGACATTTTGAAATGTCCTTAATGAGAAACTTTTCTCTCATTCTCTTTTATTTATACAATTGTCGTCATGTCATTATGAGTTTATGATTAGAAGAGAAAAATGCTATCTTGCCTATAGGAGGATGTATATTTTTCTGCGTCCACCACCACCAACATTGTCAGTTTTCTTCATTATATTATCCCCAGAATTATATTTTTATCATATTTTATTTCATAAAATATCTCAAATGACAATATTTCCAACAAACTCTTTTCTATCAAAATTATATATAAATGTGCAACAATGAAAGTATCTTTTATATACGCAGGAGGCATAATTCTTATTATTGATGGCAAATAAACCTAAAAATGTTATTTTACAAGTTTATGTCCTTTCATTTTATTCAGTGAAATAATTTTTTTTTTTTTAAAGATATTTGTCCAAAAAATATTTTATGCTGCGACATATCCTATTTCGAATATTTTATATATACGGTGGAGGCTTTTTGAAACAAAAAGAGGAAGTATGTAATCCCAAATAACGTATGAATAAATATTATACATATATGGATTTAATGCCTTGTTTTGCTATCTAGTTTGTCAGGATTAAGATTTTTTTTTTTGTGTATTATATTTTTTGACTATTTGGTATATTAAAATATAAGGAAACTGAATTAGTAAATATTTTTGTGACACAATAAATTTTTGCAATAATTATTGTATAAACAGAAATAAATTTAAATATTATTGGAATTTTATTATTACATTATATATATTTCAAAATAAATTCAATATTTTTTTCAAATTATTTAATATTAATTAAAATAACTCGGAGGAATTGAAAAAAAATTAATGTAGCAGAATAATTAAAGGTATAGTTTGAAATACAAAAAGAAAAATATGTTAAAATGCAGAATTTAAGAATAGTTAAGTTGGTAAAGTAAATAACTAATTTATTAATTAATAATATATCCGATTAGTTGTATATTAAATTTAACTTTTAATCACAATTTAAAATAAGTTATCAGTGTTTTTAAGTTTTGCAACGGCTTTATATACATATTCTCTAAAAAAGGCAATACTGGAAAAGTCTGAGAATATAATATATGCATTATATATGCATTATATCTTGAATAATGCAGGCTTATAATTAATTTTACTAATCAATTGCTTATTCAAATTTTTTGGCATAAAAAAATTCAAAGATAATCAGGAAAATACCATCCAATATATTGCATAATGTCTGAATTTCTCTATCGATTGATTCCAGGAAACTTTAATTGCAAAATATATAATTTAATTTTGTTGCTTATAAATTTGTTTTGGAATCAAGTATATTAGAATTAGACTAATATATCTGGTTACTATATGGCGTTTACATTTAAATTTTCTTTAATGAATTTAGGTTCTCTCTACATCTAAAATCTCCAAAGTTCTGTATAGAATTTTGTATACATAATAATTTAGTTTCCGAATTTTTGAAATTTTTGATGTGATTTTGAATGGTACAAAATAAGAAATTTCTTTAATATTTCCATTATTATTCTCTTTCCATTTAGTTTAACCAATATTTTTCTTAATTTGCAATAATTTTCATATTTTTCCCATAATTTTTTATAATTGGATTGTGTATAATCGTATATTTGTTATTTACAACACTTTTGTGAATTATATTTAAAATTTATTTCCGCAATAAAATTTAACAAAAATTTCTCCTCCAATCCCTAAAGTAATTTATAAAAATGTTTTCACTTTTATGTTTTTATAGACAATTTCAATTTCTTTTTTTATATAATTAAATAGCTAGTCCAGGTAACAAGTAATAAATTTGATATTGTATTACAAAATAATAATCTGTGTATATAGTAATAACTAGCTAGAGCATCAACACATATAATTATACTTATTTTGATTATATACCAAAATGGATATATGTATATATTATTAAACTTGGAAGGATATGCAGAAAGCAAATAATTTTCTATAATCATTTTCAAAATTTTATAGAAATTATTACAATTGAAATTATTTTTAATGCATTTCTCTCTTAGGGAGGAAATAGTAATAAAAAAGTATACGTAATAAAATAAATCAAATAAATATAATAAATTATTGCCATTGATATAACAATTTCGTTGGTAAATTTCATTTTCCTCTATATATTACAATAATATTGTATTAGCATATACATGTATATACATAGTTTTAGTTATATGAGCTTATGATTACATTTTCAACTCTATAATTTTATGAAAAGTAACAAATTTTCATCAAAACTTTTAATGAAAATAATTTTTTTTTTTACATTATTTTATAGTAAGTAGTAATTGCTGAGTTTTACACACGTTCAACATTATCTTTAAAATTCAACATTTCTCTCCAGTATGTGAAACGAAAAAGTCAGAAAAAAGTTAAATATGGTTGGAAAAGTGTAGAAAGAAATTGGTGAGCGTATAAATATAATTTATGGAAATATTTTTGGCTAATAAAAACATACAACATATACGTTAATATCACCCGATTAACAAGCAGAATGCATTAAGTAACACAAAATCAGTTTTTAAGTAAATAAATTATTGTATTTTCATTAAATGCTTGCATTTTTATTGACACTTAGTAATTCAAGAATTTAGTGTCTTTCAATCTGATATAATTCGTGTTATGTCGGACTTATGGTGATTTGTCAGTTCAAAATATTGGTTTAGTTTCAAATAAATCAAATAATACTCGTATGTAATGGGAAATGGGTTTGATTTTTCATTTAAATAAACCGGTAAAGCATCACTTTGTCACAACGAAGTTCTTGGGAAGTCTACGAGATTGACCCTTTTTCGGAGCGATTTAGTATTTGACTATATAATATATGTGGACTGCTAACTATGATTCTTAATTCCTTTGCTGTCAAGATAAACAAATCATTCCGAATGATGGTATTAATATTTGAAATTAGTTCCCTAATTGGACGTCAAAAAGGTAGTATAAGGCGCTCATGTCATGTGAGCCACCGATTCGACAATACCAATTAAATTGGGTACTAGAAATAAAGGAATGCATATTTATGTGGTCAAATCATGTAATATTTTTCAATAAATTAAAAACCAGTTACGCCCCCTGTTAGAATGTGGACTTATCAAATACATATCATCTTGATGAGGAAAATTTTTGAGGAGACTTCCATTATTATAATGAAAATCAAAAATTGATAAAAAAGTTACTTAAGTCTTTTTGTTTGTAAACCAAAAATATTTTATATTAATTGCATATTTAAATAATTTATATTCAAAAATAAGTAAATAAAATGATTTATTCACTTTATAATTTATCATTCAAATTAAAACAGGAATTTATATTTTTTTAGTATAATAAATTTATATGATAATTTTCAGGATTATGTAAATTTTAAATAAATATGTAAGTATAGATTATAGAAATTATTTTACGTAAAGTTGAAATAATATATTGAGATTGTTAAATAAATTAAATAAATGTACTTAAATTTAATTAATTGAATCTGAAACGAATCACCAGTGTGTTAAAATAATTAAGATAATATACAAATTTAAATTTGGCAGTATAAGTTTGTGGGAGATTTGAAAAATTCACTATTGTGAGTTATGCGATATTTCTAGAAAAAGATTTGATGTTTGAACAGGTTAACAGGTTTGAATTATCAAACCTCAAACCTACAATTGACAATGAATCGGAACTTGTATATACGAATAATAGGTGAAATCTTCATTGAAAACGAGTGGGGTGGAGAACCGATATAAGAATGTTCAATATACACTATAAGCTATGTGTATAGGGCAGATTATATGGGAAATGTGAGTTACTAAAGTGCTGTTCTACTTTATAATTATACGAAAATATTTTAATATTATTGTTTGTCGATATTGTCGAAATTCCAATTCTATTTCACTGATTATAGTATTAAATTTTCAATCAAATTTATGATTTTTAATTTTAATTAATTTAATTTTTAAAATCTATTTTATTTGGCATTCGTTTACTTTTGATATTGATTTAAGTTAATAAGGGAGAACACTCCACTACATAACTGCAGTCAAACATCTTATTGTAATTTTACGTAAATTATATTTTATAAATCAAAAATATTCCATGAATTTTTTTTAAAAATTCACAAAATTTTCTTTGCGACACATTTTAATTTCTTTTCCTCTGACATTTGTTTTTAATCCTTTACGGACCAGTTTTCCTAATACGATTTAATTTTATTTTGTAAAAAAAAAGTCAAACTATACTTGTATATTTAATATTTCAGTCAAGTATACTTTATATTTTAGATCCCCTTGAGATATCAAATATTTTATATACAATCTTAAATTACAAAAATTATATATGTAATATATGTACCATCATAAATTAATATGAAATAATATAAATTTTGTTTTAGCTATTTTTAATTTCAATAATAATGTTGAACAAAAATATTTGAAAAAAAATTTTCCATAAGAAAATTGTATACCAGAAAAAAAAGGATCAAATAACAAAATTATTAAGTTCTCCATTGGGTTTATTGTCCTCCCATAAATGATCAAATTCGACAAGCATCAGTTTAATTTTTGATTCTAACTTATGTGCTCTTCCATCAGGTATATATTAAAAACTTTTGAAAATAATATTAGTATCTGGTACTTTTGCACTAAAGTATATTATCATCTCATCTATAATAACAATAATAACTATACTATAAGTAGAAAATTATAAAGAAAAATCTTTTCAACAAAAAAAATATATATATAGTAATATTAAGCTTATCAGTATTATAAAAAAATTGTCCATTTTATAAAATAAACGTGAATTGTATGCAAAATGATGACAAATTTCAGGCTTCTCTGATGGTTATATTCAAAAAGAAAAAAAGTTTTTCTAACAAGGATATATGAGTGTTAAATATATGGAACAAACTATACGTATATACAAAAAAAAATTATCATGATGTGATGTTATTTTATATGCAGCTAGTGCAAAAATTTTCATATAACATTAAAATAGAGATAATAATAAATGTAAAGTTTTTGTCCTCCTCATGCTACTGAAATATGAAATTTGTGTAAAATCTTTATCATATTTTATATTATAAGGTGAACATGATGAATTGGATGCATTGTTTTTTATATGCGATGATTACATATTGTTTTTGTATATGTTTCCTATTTACATTTTATTCAAATCAAAATATATGTGTATTATATGCATATTGCAATTTGCCATCATATATAATATAATTAATTTTTATGATTGCAATCAAATTTAATTATTATTTATAACATATATTTGATTAATTTTTGAGTAAATTGTAACAATATTAATTAAAATATCTAAATTGTAACAATAAAATTTAAATTTAATTAAAATATCATTTGATTGAGCTAATAATTCAAAAAAAGAATATATATAGGAAAAATTAATTTATAGGAAAGTGTTGAACAGAAATATTTATTTCCATATTGTGTAACAAGGACTTATTTTAACCATTACCTATGAGAAATTTAACATTGTCAATTTAATGTAAGTTAAGAAAATAATAAGTATTTTAATCTTTCTATAAAATGAAATTTGTATTCGCCATGATCTGAAATTGATATTGAATTAATTAGGTAATTAATTCTATAACAAATTGAAGTTAAATATTAGTCCAACATGTAAAACTGAAATTGCCAATAGGTAAAAACTACAATTTTCTTCAAAATTATAAATTACGAATATTAGGATGGAATTCTCAAATATATTGCAATGAATTAGAATTTCATTTCCCAAAAAAAAAAACAACTTATGTATGGAGTAAAAAAAACAAATGGATGAGTTTTATAAGTATTTAGGAATTCCATATATATGGTAAATTCGGAATTTGGAGTCAACTAGAATTAATACCTATATGAACTTAAGTAGTGTTATTAAGAGAAACTAGTATCCATTAGTTTAAAATTTGATACTAAGAGGCCACAATCAAAATATCGGTTTTTAGGAAGCAACAAATATCACATTTTTCCAAAATTTGTTATTAATCGAAACGACGGCAAATTCAATAAAATATTTTAATTTAATTGAAAATATAAAATAAAGTAAAATTCTAAATTGTCGTTTTCCTATCGGTTACATTGTCTAGTTACTGTTAACAACATGTTAGAGACAGTTGACTGGTTATCAGTTGAACAAATATATCTCAATATTCGATTTTATAAATAAAATTATGATAAAATTTGAGTAAAATGAAAGTTAAACGAGCGTAAATTTTGAATATTTATGTAATTATTAATATTACACATTTCATTTCTCTATAATCTACTCTACATTATTCAAATTTCACAAAGATCTTCCTTTAATTTATTCCGTCATTTTCAATTATGGTCGATATAGTAACTAATTGATTGTCAGTCAGGCAATAAATTTTATAACAACCTATTTTATGTAACAAATATAAACAAATTAAATTACAATAAACAATTAACCTATCATTTAAGTTAATATAAATGTTATTTTAAATTAAATAGTATATAAAATATAATATTGATTTAAAATTACCTAATAAGTTTTTTTTTAAATATTCCTCAATTAAATGACACAAAATTTAAATTCACTTTAATTTTATTTTACGTGTATATAAATCAACATTTTCACTTAAAATTGTTAATCAATTTTTTATTTTTGTAATTTGCAGAAAATACAAAAAATAAAAAAACATTTTATATTTTGAAATGAACACAAAATAATCGCAAATTTAAATGTCATTCATTCATTTAATTTTTTACGTTTACCATAAAGTATAAAAAAAAAGTTCATTTAAAAAAAATATATGTATATAGCTATACACGAAAAGTAATAATTGCACAAAATTCATTCACATGTTTGTTAATAATATAACAGAAAAAAAGGGATACCAACAATTCACATTTTATTTTTTCAACAAAAAAATAATAATAATGTTTTACAATTACGGCGATTACATAACCAAATATTAACATCAATTATTTTCCAACCACTAACAACCACCATAAAAAATTAAGTGTTGTATCCAATTCATATGAAATAATAAAAAGCAAGGAGTAAATTTCATTCGAAATTTTATATAGTAAAACAACAATCAATTTAATTGGTGCGATTTAAATTTGAAAAATGATAGGATTGAAACTTATTAAAATTAAAAAAAAAAATTGTATAATAATTTTAATACTTACGAGTAAAAATCAATAATTATGGTTATCATAATATATTGAACGTTTTTTGAGATGTTAGTTAACTGATATATCAAAAATATTCACTTAAAATTTTTTATTTACATAAAGAAGGACAATATTATTAATGTAAGGAGAAAATACGAAAAGTAACATTTTTAAATGCTTTATCGTTCAATGACACAATATCTCATTCAATTCAATCGTTCAATGACACTATATCGACATCATAGACAACATATCGACCTTATCGACCTTATAGACACTACGATCATTCATTCAGAAATACAGTTGCTCACAAAAGTATCCGGCCACTTCTTTTATTCAGTAGAATTAATCTTAGACGTTAAGTTTTAAATATCAGAAAACAAATAATTATTATCTTTTAACATTATTTAGTTTTGTAATTTATAATCCAATGATAGAAATATCAAAATTAAATATACTTCAGAAAAAATCGACAACCAAACAATTAAGTACATAATTCGGAAATGCAATTTTACTCGAATGACGCACTATTTGGAAATTTGGTAACTAAACTTACTTTGGGGAAGTCCCCCGTATGCATACACACTTAGTGGCCGACTTTAGTGTCAATTGTTTTATGAGTTCGGAAAGCTATGTAAGTTTTTCTGATAATTAATTCATTTTTCTAATTTGTTTTTCTAGTATTATAAAGTGCGTTAGTAAAGACTTTTTATAGCCAATATTAAAAAAAATACTTAATTGAAAATGAAGTGAAAAACATTAAATATTTTGAACCAAGTAGGGTGACCGGATACTTTTGTGAGCAACTGTACATCAGATATTTTTTGTTTATATGATTCTTATAAATTTATTCAAGAATTATATATTATGTTGGAGTTTGACAGTCGGAACTACAAATAACAACAGGCCGTTCAATGAATTTCTGTAACTTTATTTAACATCGACATCCATATTGATAGTCATATGAAAACAGATCGACTACTTGTGCCAATATGAACGCACTGAAGGTGTACTATATAGTGTTGTGGTACATCATGCTTATAATAGGTATTTGGTCTATGAGCGAGAGCAGACCAAATAGGCCTATTCCCTTATCCTTACGAACCAACCAACCAACGAAGTGTGATGTTTTGTGAACGCAGATATGGTCAGTCTATAATAAGGATATTGATTATGTTTTTACTTATGAGAAAGTTCATAGAAAGTAATATACAATTGAAATTAAATTTATACCAGGTTAATATTTGTTAGTTATGTATTAGATAAGCTCTTATAATTAATAAAATTAACAGCATACATTGGAAATTTTTGAATTGAATGAGACAATGTTTTGCATTTATGGGCGGAAATATTTTTTTGATTTTAACAATTAAAAAAAAAAAACTTTCGGTACCCTAAAAACCCAGGCTCATTTGATTGATAACTTATGAAATATTTTTTTAAGCAATAATCTACGAGTATATTAATTTCTTAGAATATATTTTTAATATCCTTTCTCATTGTAACATTATTGTGTATTGTGTACCTCTTAAGATTTAATTTAATAATCAATTTTACTATCACTTCCCCCCCAAACTGTTGGGTCTATATAGAACATAGAATGTAAAAGAAATATTTAATATAATATTTTTTAATAAATTATTAAACTCTTAGGGGACTTTTGCTTTTTAATTTGCTAAGATTACATCCTGTCAAATCACTCTCAAACTTTTAATTTTTTTTTTGTGCCTCTTCAATGTATAGTAAAACGAATAAATTGCCTAAGGACAAAAGTAAACAAACATCAATATTGTTTATTTTTGTTTGATGAGAAATGTTACACGTTTTATGTAAAAAAAAGCAGCATAAGAATAAATCTCCAAACTCATGAAATTTAATATTAAATTTATTTTTTTTTCTGTTTTTTTTTACCAACTTAATAAAAATATTATAAAAAAAAAATAAAGTAAAAAAATCTTTCATCTGCGTATAAGCATTTCCATTAACAGAAAATATTTCAGAAGTAAAATAAAATATTTTTTTTATTTATATATATTTCCAGAAATTTATGAAAAAAGGTTCACAATTTCCTGATATTTAATATATGGAAAATATATACAGGGTACTTCAATAATTTAATGTAAAAATAAGAAAATGTATATTTTATGGTTTGAGGAAAATAATTCAAAGTAATAAAGTTTTTAATTGGAGACAACATAATTGCAGACAACACAATTGAATAATTTAATTTTTTTGGTAGTGGATTACATTTTATGAAGAAAATTACTAATTTAAAATTAACTACAGTGTTGTACTTTAAATGTAATCTACAACACTAACGAAAGAATAAATAGTGTTAAGGGATAAAGCTAAGAGATATAATGTTTTGGAGTTCGCTAAGAGGCATAATCCTTTGGAGTTCGAATACCCGTCGGCGTATCGATATCTTTCTTAGTCGATTTCAATGGCTATGGCAACAATTGACTTACTATACTATTACTATGGCAATTATAGTATTTCCGCTACAGAGGATCCTGTAGTAGGAATTAATATAAAATTATATATAGGTCCCGAATTGTTATATTAAAGTCATTAGGTTCTATTATCAAGATTACCCTCTACTTATGCCCTCAAGGGGACATTGAAAGAATATTAAAAAAATAGCCATACCATCCCAAACAACCTCTATGGATTAAAATAAACTAAATTTATGGAGTCAAAATTCGGTTTAAAAGTTGTATATAACAGAGATATTCAAGAACATTTAGATAAACCTAAGTACAAAAGGGTTCCTGTAAATCTATTAAAAATCTACCCATGTAATAAACTAAAATGTTGAACCAATTACTTTTAAAATTCCAATAATAATAGGAAGAAAATATATTTTGATCTAAAAAATATGAACAATTTATGACATAACTTATTAAATTGTAAAAATCCAACAAATTTTTACTATCACTATTAATTTATAATAAATCCTAAACTACATTTAAATTGATACATTCGTAATACTATATTTAACCCACCCTGTAAAATATGATAATTTTTTTTTTGTTTTATCAAAAATAAACGAAAAACCTGAAGGCTATTAAAATTCTTTTGCACTCCCATACCTTGTCGTTTTTTGAATTTTGTCGTTTTTAGATTTCCCAAAAAAAAAGAAGAAATTCGCGAAAATTTTCATTTATATATGTTTAAAAAAAAAAAATTATTGAAAATATTTAAATTTTATAGACAAGGGTGAACATAAATTATGTTATACACCAAAAAATTCGTAACAACTATATGTATAACAGTATATATTTATATAATGTGAATATATTTTCAACATCATAAACATAATATATAACATGAAATGTCAATACGTTTGAGAGTATGGTTAGAAAATCACATATTTTATTATATATATGATGGATATGAAAAAATAAAAGAAATAACCAGAAAAAAAAACGAATTTCATAAATATTTAGGATGTAACCTTTTACCCGGATATTAGAAAAGCAAATGTCATTTTATCGCTGCCCAAATATTTCAAATTTTTGTTCTTTTTTTTTACCTTATAAATTTAATAACTGATGATGAGAAAATATAATGGAAATGGTTACCAAAATTTAATATTAAAAATAATTCATGGAAATAAACCGAAAATAAGAAATTATATTTATATATGTAAAATTATGTTGAACAAATAATATTTTAGTGGAGTTAATGTTAAATTAGAGCCACGATGAATGTAATAGTATATTTTTTTTATATATTTTATATTGAAATTAATAATTTAAAAAAATTATGCAAATTGCCTAATATACTATATAGAAAAAATAGTAAATTTCACAAAGGTTTCAGGTTATCTTTTTGTATATTCTTACACTTTATAAGCATATTTACATTAATTTGATCATATTGTTATTTGTGTGTTTAACAACGGTTTGATTAATTGGTTACGGCAACTATACTAAACTGCTCATCAAAACTTCAAGAAGTTTTGATTTTATGAAGAATGAGCCTATTATTTAATGTTTCATACAGTAGAGATTCATTCAACCCACTTATTATACAATTAACATAAGTCATCGCCAGAGTTCGTATGGTAAATTTCTGTCTGCGTGTGAGGTACTGACCGCTACCATTCATTCAGCTATAAATGAGCGCCAGTGATAATTACATATATATACAAAGAGAATTTTAAAAGCTACCGAAGTCCAGCATATTAAGCTGTTAGATTGTTGCTATTAATAAGGTTTATTCATTGCAGAGGCAAGTTATGGTCTGGAATACATTCATTGCAGAGGCAAGAGGAATAAATTGCAGAGGTAAGTTAAGGTCTGGAATACATAAAAAAAAATAGTTCCTATATGGCATTTTGTTATAATTTGTTGATGAAATCTGTAACATGTGCGACTAGGTCTGTTCAGGCTATTGAATAATTAATTATACACAAATTGTACAAAAAATTTCCATATATTTAATGAAATATTTGTTAAAATTAAGATTCTTCTCTTATTTGCATGGCGACCGATTGTGGAGCCATAAAAAAGATTTTCCACATATTTTCATTACAAAGCTTTGAAGTTGCAACAAGAGGAATACTTTCTACTTCTACCAAATAAACAAGTCTTCTTTTCTAGAAGACTTTTGTTAGAACAAGTTGATTTAAAAAAAATTCTGAAGCTTTGCGCTATTACACTAAATAAAAAAAATCCATTTAATGCTTACCATTAAGATAATAACGGTAAAATACTCACTACACCTCTATATCTAGTAATTTGCAGTTTTAGACGACTTCTTAAAAAAATAATTAAAAGTTTTTTTTCCAGAATATAGGGAATTTCATTAGCTACAATTAAAAAAAAATACGATAAACAAACCCCGGGTTTGTCAAAAGCACATTTCCTCAAAATCGCCTCATGTAGAACTATGAGCTATTCTAAAACAATGGGAATTTCTATACGTGAATAGTATTTTTTAGTAGCATTTTCAATGTACAGTTTTAGTAGTAAATATTGTGCAGTTTTAGTAGTATTTTCAATGTACTATACATAGGAAAGATAAAAAAATGATATGGTAAATATAGGTAAAAAATGTGTCCCTGTTCGATTTTATTAATTTTTTCCTTCCAAGTTTATTATTCCAACAAAATACATATATATAAAATTATCATTTAGGTTTTCCCTAATTTTGCTTTTAATTGAACATATAATGTGATATGAAATAATATCCAATATTCCCTTTATATAGCTCCTAAAAATATGCAAAATGTTCGTTTTTTGGAAAATTTTACATGATTAAGAATTTTGATTAATTATTAGTGTGAGGCAAATGACTATAATTTATTAATTAATGCACTTTAAAGAAATATGATTCTCGAAAGTTTTCTCATTATTTGTTTTTAAAAATATTGCGCGGTTATAATTATACAAGTAAATTAAAAATGTAATTTTTTGAATTTCGAAGGGCCACAACGGAAAGGGGAGGGGAGATACGGATACAATTTCTTCAGAGACTCTAGTTATTTTTTAGATATCTCTTTGGTACATAAATTTCAGCCTTCCATAATAAGCAGTTTGGGAAATACAGGGTGTTAAAAAAACTAAAAAAAGGTGTATGAAGATAACGGTATTTTTATACATCAAAAAATTAAATTTTAAAAAATTTTTTAATTTCACAATTAAGATAAAAGATTTTCCTATCTTATGGCTTTTACAGACCTCAAAAATTTTTATTGCTTTAAAAGTTATTAGATGTTCAATATGGGCAATTTTCGAATTTGAAGGGGGAATAACTCAGAGGGGAAAAGAGATAGAAGAAAATTTTGTTCTACTGGACCTATTATTTTATTACTATCTATCTATGGTCAAAATTTTAATACTCTATCTTAATAGATGTAGAAGTTTGTGTAAACGGACGGACGGACAGACGGACAGACGGACAGACGGACAGACGGACAGACGGACAGACAGAGTGAAACTAATATACACATTTCTTCCAATTTGGTTGGAAATGTGCTAAAAATGGGATCCTACAATTTACCGTTAAGGAGAAAATGGCAAAAATATGCATTTTTTTAAAAATTTGTAATGTATTTTTCGGCCACTAGATGGCGTTTGCGGGTAAAATGACATCATTATTCGTAGTCCTGATCTCATAAAGTACCGTTATGTAATGACGCCATCTTAAAAGCTCGGGCCCGTTATTCGGAAGTACAGCCTTTTATTCAACTCAATCCTATAGTTACAAGTTAAATCCAACTACAAATGAAATTTAAATCATCATTTATATTAAATTTATATCATATTCCATAAATATTTAAATGAAATTTTGATAATTTTCTATAAATATCATAAAGATTTCTTGTTGAAATTTTTGAATTTATTTCTTACCAATTTTATTTTGTGTAATTGTGGTAAAAGAAGTAATAATAAATCGAAAATCGAACTTGGTTTATTTGCTTAAGTACATATAAATCATATCTACAGGGATTATTTTGCAATCAAAAGGAGATTAAAGTTTACGGTCTTGGGAGATTTTAAAGGTATTAAAATTTTTGTTTTATATAATAAATTTTTTAGTATATAGATATTTCTTAGATAGTAAATTGAATATTTATTTAAGGAAAAATCGTTTTATATAATATTTTATGATTGAATTCAAATTATTATTAGATTTAAAATGATGAAATTTTTATAGTTATTAATAAAAAGACAGATAAGAAGGTTTGAAATAATAAGTTTTCATTTATTGAACAATAACAATATTAAAATCCAATTAAAATAAACAAGTAAATGTTATCTAACATCCGAAATTTGAATATCCTTCAAGTGAGATAACATTTTTCTCCATGCACACTTTCTAACTAATGTACAATAAATCTAACAGTAGAGACACTTATACTACATTCAATCTAAAAGATTTGACATTGGTATTGGAGCGATAAATTTTTAGTGCTGTTTTTTTGACATTGGGATTGGAAGCGGACTGTAAAAAATTAAGATTTTTTTTAAAAAAGAAGATACACTTTAATTTGTAAATATAAAAGTTTATAATGCTTTCGAAAATTTACTATTGTCCTTTACCCTTTTTCTTTTGAAATTATGAAACATATTTTTGTTGATTCTGATTTTTTTGAACAAGTAATTGTCAATTAAATAAGACTTGATGTAAAAGGACGAAAATGAAAACTATATAAAATATTAAAGAATCAAATTTTACTTATTTATATTTTACGTGATAATTTTCTGTTCCAGTTTTATTTTTTAAAATTTATTTTAATGTATCATTAAAAATTAACATTAATTGAAACCGAAATGAAAAATTCTGCACAGTTTAAATTATGTATGGTAGTTTCATTATCATTTTCATGGGGTTTACATACCTTCTGTCCGCCCGAGAAAAGTGTTGACATAACAGCACTAAAAATTTGTCCTATAAAATTCAAAATTTACTATTATTCCGTGTGTGTATGAATTAGGTCGAAATATGTATACTATTCTAAAATTTGTTTCTATACTTATTTTAATATAGAATACAAAAATTTTTAATATAATTTTTTTTTTTTGAAATTTGGTTTTTTAATCTAAGAATTTAAATTTTATGAAATGTTGAAAACTCAAATCTGAAAAATCTTCTCTATAGTATTTACAATTGTTCAATTTTTCTAATTTGCTTGTCTGGTCTATTTTGCATGTGGCAATTTTTCAATTAGGTCATGGTTCATTAAACTTTGCCAAATCTATTAATGAATACCATGTTGTCTGTAGAGAAGATTGTAAGAATATCTCGTCTTTTTCGAAATTTAAATGTAATTTAATTTTTTTTTATTAAAGTTTATCAAGTAAAGCTAAAAAATTGTAACCTTTTAGATAGGGGAATTTGTAAACATTTATAGGCTACGCTATGTTTCCAATATTCCAATATTTACATAGACAATTTACGTCCATATTTCATTAATAAGCAAGACAAAAACTGTCGAAAAAGTCATTCTTACGATATTTAAGCGGTTTTAAGGATATTCAAATTATTATGTTTCAACATAAATTGTGCAAGTTTAATGAGTCAAAATAAAATAATAGAATAACATAAATTGTCAAACTAATTAATAAATAAATTCTTCATTCAAGAATCAAACTAGCAAATTTTATTTAATTTCAATTCAACAGAAATTTTTTTTAGAAATGAATATTAGTATCTCATCGGAAACTAAAAGCATTATAAGGATAAAAAGATATAAAAAAGAGGGTAAAATTATGTTCAATCAATATTGGTGACATTATTGTTATAACTCCGTGTAAATGTAGATTGATTTTTTACAATATTTTGTCAAAAAAATAATTTTATGCGGTCTTATTAAAAATTTTATGTTGACCATCTGGAAGATGATGAGCACAAATTTCTTTTATATATTTTTGTCTTTATTATATACTTAATATTATTCTTTTATTTTATTAGTTTATTTTGAAATGAAGTATTGGTAAACAGGCTTATTAATATTATGTTAGCACACAATGCAGCAATTAATCTTTATTTTCGCAATAAAAGGATTTCTGGTTTTAAAATATTTTGGAAAATGAGTATAGAATTCTTAATATGTGAAGTTGAAAAATAAAACATTCTGCTCGTCCGTAGTATATCATCCCTAATGCTCCGTATTAGCCTTTATAGTAAATTGCCGCATTCAGTACTGTCTACTATATAAAAAGACGCATCTAGCGCTGCGTTCAGTAAAATTTTTCTCTAGATCTATAGACACCGACTTTATTCAATATTTTATTCAATATTCCTGTCAAAATTGCTGCTCTATCTTGCACCATATTTTTCTGCTAGATAAAACTCGTGCTCGAGAAATATAACCATTCAGAATCAGGAGAAAAATTTCTCGAGCGCTAGATGCGCTAGACCGTACTGAACGCGGCAAATGATTACAATTAAATGCTTTTAATTAATAAAAAAAAATATATCCAAGACTTAATTTTTCATCATCTTGTGCTTCCTTCCTCATTTAATTGCCGCCATTTAGAAAATTAAAATTAATTGTTTTATTTTAAAATTTACAGATATAAATTTACGGATATTTCCAGATATTACATAAATTTATTTAAAATTCTGTAAATGAAATAATTCAATTACAAAATAGTTAAAATTTATCAGGGAATGAATTTATTTTACTGAATATCCAGATTTTATATCGCCGGACATTTTCAAATTTACATTATTTTCTTTTATTTCCTCTAATCTGTTTTGTTCAATTTTGGTCTTAATTTTAATGTAAGTCCTAAGTCCTGAGCTTAGGGAGGATATGATCCTTTTTAGTTTCTTTTTGAAACTCTTAAGGTTACACGACGTATGGGAAAGAAAGAAAAGGGAAATTTTATGGATATGGTACATTTTGTTTTTTTATATATCTTTATTTTAAGGACCACCGATGTCATTAATTAATTTGATTCCAATGCGAAATGCTAACGCCAGTATTCGAATATACTACCTTTCATATAGTAACCAAAATTCGGAACCTTCCAATTGGAAGACAATAATTTCAAAAATGACATTTTCACATTTTATTGAAAAACCAGAACAATTTAGTTGACCATTTTGTGGCGCAACAAACCCATATAATTCGAATAAAATAAAAATGTCCTTATTAATTTAATTTCCGTTCAACTTTTTATTAACATAAAAAAATTTAAGATTTTTTTGTGAAAAGTAAAATTTCTATTTATGAAAATCTTCTTAAATTATTAAGAAACAAAATTTCTTGATCTTTTTTGAAGAATTTTTCAATCTTTTATGTTGATTTTTGTTTGTTTGTTATCCTTGTGGTTTTTCTGTTTTTTATTGTGGTTAAAAAAAAAATATTTATTTAGTGACCCCGTTTTTTGTTGTTGTTGTATTCAGTTGCCGTACGTAAATATGTATCTAAAATATAGGATTTATGAGTTATCAGATTACAATTTAACACAAACTTAGAACTAAAAAAGGCTTATTTTTTTTTGGTTCTGTAATTTAAATTTTTTTGATATAGTTTTATAGTTTTTAGTAGTTCTTTTTTTTTAACAATGTGATTTAATTTTATTCTTTTTTAATGTTTTATTCAAAAGATTTTATGTATATATTATGATGCCATTTGTTTTATATTAGCATGTGTAAAAGATTTTTTATTTTATAACTTTTTTTGTTTTTTTCAAAACAAAAAAAAATAAAAATACATAACAGAAAATCATATCTAAATTTTAAATTTTTTTTTCTGTGTGTATATTTATGTATTTTATTTTTTGTCACATATGGTAAAATCAAGCTTAACATACTTTTATGTTCTTGCATATATATATAATATATAAAATAAGATAGAATAGAAAATATGTTAAACTATATATATATATCCTTTTTAGAAGAATTATGCCAAAAGAATTTAGAATTGAGATACATAAGTTTTATATACATATATTTAAGAAAAAAACATAGAATAGCATAAAAAAAAATTAGATCTTGAAAGTTTTCCAACCTCAAAAGTTTCACTTTTTTGTTTTATTTTTTTTTTTTTTTCATTATTTTATAATTTTGATTTTTTTTTTTTTGTGTTCACTGTTTCTTTGCCAAAGGGCATGAATATCAATAAAACATTAGCTTTGTATATTTAAGGATATTAAACAGGATGAGTT
The DNA here is from genome assembly GCA_949752835.1 of Empis stercorea. Lineage (NCBI taxonomy): Eukaryota > Metazoa > Arthropoda > Insecta > Diptera > Empididae > Empis > Empis stercorea. The sequence goes on along the minus strand of OX457085.1, from coordinate 74,619,849 downwards.
AAAAGAGAAATAGTTTTTCTTTTTGAATGAAAAATCAATATAGAATTTTTTATTATTGAAAAGTTTGAAATTTCATAAATTTATTTGAATAATATTAATTATGATAATGTTTCAATTAAATATAAATTTAAGTGGGTATGGCATGTACATTCAGAATTAGTCAAATTTGTTATTTTGCTAGTCAGTTAAAAATAAGTTAAGTGGGTTCAGTAATATGAATTTGTCACTTGGATTGGCCTCTATCTCGGTTAATCTTTCATTTAAACTCCTTGTGGGTGGGTATATTACGTCATCTTAGTTATATACATTTAAAAGTATACATTGTAAATTGGAGCTTGCATGACGAATGATGATATTCTGTAAAGTGAAGAAATTGTTTTACCATAATGGAGCTAGCTATAATGGCATAATTTGACAAAAGTTTGTTATCACCAAATTGCTTCGACATTTTCCCCCATTTTAAATTAAACATTGTTATTTTACTACACATATAATGGTAGTCATTTAAAGCTAAACTTAGAACAGCATCGTTGTCTCGGTCTCTAATTCAATCTTAGTTAAATATCGATGACGATAATACATTGCAGTGGGCTAGTTGCCCACCTAGCTTTAGCATGTACAGTACACTATAAACATAATAAGTATCACTCTCACTCTATAAGAATATATATTGCTTGTTGCTTCAGTTTTATCGTATACATGACTGATACTCTTAATTATTATCCTAATAGGATCACTCTTGATTTATTTATTCGACAGAAATAAAATTCAGTGTAAGGTTGAGACCAAACTCCTTGAGACCATAACATAATGATAATTATTTTATATTTATAATCTTTTAATATGACTGATTCACTGATTAAGAATTCTTTAAAATTTTAAATTTTATTTGACTTTGATTCTATATATATATAATCAATCAGTAAATCAATCGAAATTATTTACTTTCGTTATCTAACAGAATTTCATCTAGATAGAGACCCTGTTTACATAGAGAATTTACGTATTCAAAAATTCTCAATAATACCAGATGTTAAATATGGATGAGCTGGATTTTAAAATTATAGATAAAATAATATTTTAGAATGATTTTATTTTAAATTAATATTATAAAATATATAATAAGAAATAAATTTATTAAAATTTGGAAAATTCTTGTTAAAATTATCGAATAACGCAATCAAAAATTATAGTTACTATCAATATTAATCTATTCTACATTCTTCTATAATTTTCTAACAATTTAGAACATTTTGTGGGTGCCATGTTATAAATGTAATTTAAACCATAAAAACAATTCAATTGAAACTAAGCCATTAATAAAATCAAAAAAAATAAATAAAAATTTTAACATCTTAACTAAATGAAAACTTTGAGCAAACATTTCCATCAGCAAAAAAAAAGACAAAATTCATTGTAACCACAAAAAAAAAAAAACTAAACGACAAGTGGAAAACACTTTGACATTTTCGAACCACAAATAAAGTAGAAAATAAAAATTTAATTCAAGTGATAGGACATTATCAATGCAAAATCTCATCAATAATGCTATTGGCCACATTTTATTATATACGAGTATATAATACTCTATTCTACAAGACATTTTGCAATAGATACAAGTATGCTAAAATTTTAGATTATTTTTCTGATATTTAAACATTAAAGGTAGATTTATTATTTTTAATGGAAAATTTATAAACTGATGATGTCTTCAAATAAATTATAATAAAAGGTATGTTCAGAATATGTTTTATTTTGCAACCAAGCTTAATGATTTGTTCTTTAGTTGTAACCAATCTCATGGGTATCCTCAAGACACTTTTCATCTCCTCATCTGCCAACAAACAAAGTACAAATATCCTCACAACAAAACTATTAGGTATAAGAAGAAATATAAAACGATTAACCCTATTTAAGCATGAAAGACTTGAAAGACTCCTGACAGCTGACAAATGAGAAACAGCCGTTGAACGGACAATGCAAAGTTTTCCTAGACTTAATGCCAGCGAATAGTACACATCATCCTCTTGGTTTAATGATAACTCAATATTTTTAACAATATTTAAGATTCTAAGACGCCAAAATATTTGCATTGCAATTTCTTGACAACTTGAAAAAAAATCTCAGGCAAGGGTCATCGCAATCGAAACTTCAATTTTCTAGTTTGTCAAATGACGATACATTTAAAAAGTTATCTCACATCAGTCAAACATTCAGACGAGATAAAGCAATTTATGTCCGATTATTTTAGACAATTTTAAATGCATAAAAATTTTACTAAAAATAAAATTTATGTAATTTCACTGAAATATGCTATAATACTAAAGTACACTTTAGAGACTCAAGTAGATATAAAAATTTACAGACTTATAGGTAAAAAAAAATTTATGGAATCTATACATTTATGTATTTCTCTCTTCTATCCCAAAAAACAAGGAAAAATTCTTTACATTCTGGAAATAACTATATATAAAGATATCTTGATGATAGAAAATCAATAGGAAAATATACAAAATTGCTTAGACTCCATAAATTTTGATCAACATTTTTTCAGGTTTTATTTTTATTCCTATATTTCGATTTTCAAATGAATTTATTAATGGTTGAAATGTGAATTAAAGGCAAAATCTGAGAAGGATGAAAATGAAAATAAAAAGTTTGTACATAGCTTTAAGGATAATTTTTTACAATTCATATATAAAATTAAATTGAGATATTTCAATGATAGTTTTTTTTTAACATTACAGGAAGCAATAGATCAAAACTTATTTTGGAGAAGTTGAAATATTTAGGAAAACTTTGAGGTTTTGTACCTCAAAAAAAGGAAAAATTAATAATGTTATTATTATAAAATTCAACTATACTTATATTTTGGTAAAGTTAGCTATAACTAAGAATCACATTTGCGACAATTTCTTACTGAAGCGAATTAGAAAGAAGTGTAAGTTTTCATTCTTCATTGAGCTCGAGATAAAATATACTGACATCTTATAAAATTAATAATTCGTGGGCGCAAAAAGTCAAATGACAATATCCACAATGTAATAATATTCTTAGATTGCTAATACGGACAGTAGGGTTGAATGTGACAATAATACCAGATAAAGGTAATCAAGCGATCGTTTTCATATCTAGTCTAACCTCGAACTCCCCCTGATTGTCTTTTAGTTCGACAGTCGATGGGGAGCTATTCCCTCTTCGTCGGTTTTCTCAAAATTCTGTTTGAATTTTTTACGTTTACTATACTGATCATGACAATAGCAAATATAGATATTAGTAGTATTTACTGGATTACCATATTATCAATTTGTATCTGTCTTTTACTATAAACACATCCTTTATTCATCATTATCGCAAAAACATGAAATATTTTCATTATTCAGAATTTTGTTACTAAACATTTTCATTTTCTATTTTGAAAACTATATAAATTTATACTTTTTTTTTCACTTCATTTAAAAAAGAAAAGAAAAAAGTATAAATAGTTTCTTTTTGTACCACATATACAAGTAAAAACAGTTTGTGATAAATGATAAAATGTTTACAAGTTGAAAGCATTTCAAATAATTTTCTTTTATTTTTTTCTCAATTGAATGAAAATCGGTCAAGATAAATAAATGGAATAAAAAATAATCATTTTATTAAGGATTGAAATGGAAAAGTATAGCTAAGCTAAACATTGGAAATATAATATTAATGGTGGGTTTAAAAATTGAATTTATGAAATATAAATGGAACAGCAGAGTTTAATTAATTCAACGAAATTGTAACGAGATTATTGTTGAACAATTCTGTAAAGCATTCATATAATCAAATTTAAAGATATATAGCTTACATTGCTTGATCCCAGGACTACATAGGCTGCAAAATTATGTAACAAAAATAAAGAAGTTAGAAAAATGTGTGTAATAAAACAGAACTAGACAGTAAATGTGTAAAATTAGAGCTCTGAATGAATAAATTTTATTTAAGTGGTTTGGTTCAGTTATCGTGGAATTACAAATCAGATCTACTTTACAGAATACAGTTCAGATCAATTACAGATCCGATCGATTTATAAAATTAAAATATATTGATTCAAAATCGGAGTTGTTGATAATGTATTATGTTTCGTTCGTGGCGAAACTGGCGCTCCGCATTTTGGCTTTTTAATACTATTCATCCTTGTGACCACTAGGCTTGGATAGGTATATGTGGGTGTTATATTATACATATATTAATTTCGTAGCTTTAAGGAACTGTGTCATTAGGCTATATGTTGTTGCTATGCCAAATGAGCGGTATATAGATCCGGCCAGGGCTGGGTAGTTGCACATAAAATCATTTTCACTTGGTTCTTTGCATGCTACGACATATAATTGGTTAAATGGGATACATATTCTGTTCAGATTGGAAAATTTTTCTGTTCAGATGAAATTTAAAGCTGAGGAATATACTAATTACTAAGAAATTTTGTTAGGATACGAAAATGAGAATTGCTAAACTGAACATAAAAGGGTAATAATTCACTAAATGAACAGAAAAATTCTGTAGTATATCGGATAATACAATTTTCCCATTTAAATAAAAAATGAATTAAATCTATTTCCTTTAAGGACTAATTTTTCAATAATTTTTTCTTTCAATAACTTTCTATATTAAATTCTATTTAATCCTTAAAAATGTTTTTTATTAGGTTTTTTCTTTGTTTTGAAAACAAAACTCAAAATTACATCAAAAATAACACATACTTATATACCCTAAAAAAAATCCTTTTCTGTTAAAAAAAAAGAAGCAGAATATCCTTTAAAATAATTCACATAAAACGATTTTTATTTATTTTAATGTATAAAATATACAAAAAAAAAGGACACATAAAAAAGTCGAAAGGTGTAAAATACTTTAACGTATTTATATAATACAAAAATATATAACCGAAAGAAAATGTATTCAAAGCCTTCCATGAAAAAAAGAGGATATAAGGTGTATACACCTTGTGGACATTAACAATTCCGTACCAATAATAATCGTAAGATTTAATGGGCCATTTAACAATAAAGGAATAAACGATTATTTGCTCTCATAACCCAATCGAAATTTTAGCGTTTTCCTAGAAAAAAAATATTCACCATCTATATAGGCAGGAAATGTGTTTTGTTGGTTAGGTGTTAATATCCTCAACAACAATAAGAAAAATTCCGCGTAGCTTTAATATTGTAATAGTTTTATTATCGTGGGCTTTTGTTTTTGTTAATTACTTCTTCTTCTTCTTTTGGCTAAGTAGCCCGATGTGGGACTAGGCCTATCTCTGATAGAGGTTTTTCCCGAAATGTATTGCAATTTATTTTTGATGGTAACAGAAAAATGTTAATAGTGCTCTCGAGCTGAATATAATTGAATTGTCAAATTTTTAGTTTTATTTAACACGTTTGGCGTGCAAAAGAACATCACGTGATTCAGCTATAGCTGAATTCCACGACAATTACAAAAGGTGGCCCGCAAAATGTTAACTACACATTAGCTTTAAAACGCGGTTTTCGTTCATTTCAGGTGAAAATTTACTAGGTAAAATATAATATATTAAATAACATACATGCTAATTGTTACATCGGATGAACAAACAGATAAACGGACAAGAGCTTCCAAGCGGAAATGCTTTTAATTTCCATAATTCTTTTTATTTTTAAGCATTCATGTTTTTTTTTTGTGTTTCCAATTTTCACATATGTAAAATTAAAATTTTGGTTATAAGAACAAATTCGCTTAAAGAGGCAGATATCACCATCTTACACATACATTAAAAATGAATTATCGCAACTTCATACTTAAATTTAAGATTCCAAAGCAAGTTCAATCCAAATTTTATCCATTTTACATTAAAGGCTAACATCGAACCAACAAATGACGAAACAGACATAACTAATATTTCATTTTGTTTCTCAAAAAATATACTCTCTAAAAAGTGCCCATTATCAGATCATCCTTTTTGTGTTACCATACCATCAAAAATAAATTGATACATTTAAAGATCTTGTGTATATGTATAAGAAAAACTTTTCAAAATTGCCACATTTAATAATCCGACTGTGATTAAAATTTAATATTTTCAGTATTACGAGTGGTTTTTTTATATATAATTGTTTGCTAGAGGTGTTAAATATATTTTTTTTGTAAATATTATGTATTTAAAAATAAATAAAGTAGATAATATTAAAACATTTTAGAAAGCTTTTCTCAACATTTCTTGTTATTATCTTCTTCTTATAGTAATTTCGTTTGACCCTAAGACGGAATGAACTTTATTTCTGTGGAGTAACACACGTGAAAGTGTAGTGTAGAAATTATACCTAACGAATATATTTTTGTGACTTTAACAAAATATACTTTTCATTTTTCTCCATAATTAAAATTTAATTCATGGATAATAATTGTTTACGTCTCGAATATTTAAGGGCAAGGCAAGTAAATAATAAATATCTGCTCTACCTACACTCTCTTTTTCCTATATTATATAGTCTCTTTACTCTCACAGAGTACTCGCTTTTCCACGTTTATCGATAAATCGTGTGATCGTGTCGTGTCGTGATATATATAAATTGTAAAAATGTGTATCGTGTATATAGGGATTAGAAAAATGTGCTTGCGTGTAGAAAATTATATGAAAGTGTAAATCAAAAGAAATTGCCATAAAATTTTTATTTTTCTGAATAGGTTCATAAAACCATAAAATGAGGCTATTTAAAAAAAAAATCAAATTGTATAAGAATATTATTTAACAAAAGCCTAAATTACCAACCCAACTGTGTGGAATGTAACAAAAAAAAAATGTATATAATATAATTATATATATAAAAATGTATATAATTATTTTGTATATAATTATATACAAAAATTAATATGGGGGTGAGGTAAAAATATTCAAAAATTCTTTTTGTCTATATCATTTTTGAGAAACTATATATTTAAATATAAAGGAAATATAGGTTTAATTTTTATTCAAGGGGGGAGTCTTTATGGTTAACATCTTAAGTACTCTTAATTAAATTATTCTTTTTGTTTTTGGATTATATTTTACCTAATTATTTAAATTATGGTTTTTTTATAGTTTAATATCTTTATTTTTTATTTGTGTAATGTTTTTTGTAATAGAAAATAGAGAAATAACTATTTGATTTAAATAATTTTATGTTACACATCATAAATTACATATAATAATTTAGAGAAGAAATATTTCTTTGCTAGATGAAATAAAATTAATTTTTATTTGTTTTGTAGAAGAAAAATACCACCGCGGGAGATATAATAAAGAAGATTCATGTTTTCTATGTCCTGAAAGCAAATATATACATATACTTTGTTTTTCCGAATTGGAAAAATGTGCAAAAACTTTAGTACAGTTATTAGAAAATTTATTGTAAAAATTTTTACAAAAAAATAATAATAAAAGGTTTTCTTTCAATTTTCGACAATTTATGATTACAGAATAAAAATGTGAATGTAACAATGATTTTCTTTTAGTATAAATATATTATTTTGGTTCAGTTTAATGTTTAAATGAAATGTTGAGATTTAACAGAGTAATTATTGAAAGTAGAATTAAATGCAATATTATCATTAATAAATTTAATTTTATTAGAGCTTTAAAATTTAATGACATTTCGTTACAGAATTCAAATTCAATTTTCATTTTCAAAATTTCTTAATTACTCTTTAGTTGACTTGAGTAAATATATAAACAGATTTTTCTGCTATGACCAATAAGAAAACTACTCTAGATCGTACATTGTTGTCTTTGGTAGTATTTTCGAATTCTAACTTACAACCAAAAATTGTTGATGGCAACAAATTCACGACAACGGATTTCATCTTACAGTGAACCTATGTAAAGACTAACATGACGTTGCATTAGTATACATAACGTAGAAAATATTAAAATTATTACGTTGTTTGTTTGTCGAAATCCGAAGCAGACGTGTAATATTGAGTAATTACCAGTTTATTACTCAATTAACCGGTAATTTAAATATTTTGATTTATCAAGTAAATAATTTTTGGAAAATAAAGATATATTCTATATGAGCACATAATGGTCTAATGCTCGGTGATTATTATCTCAGTGATCATAAATAATGGTTCATTGATAGCCACTCTAGAATTACTAGAATCATTTTCCCAAATAATTAGGAACCTTGTAGTATTTTTGTATATAAGAAATATTTTTACTACATAGTACTAAATTTTCACATTGATTCGAAAAATATATGTTTTCAAAATTTAATTTAATTCGATTTTGCATCAATTTACCATAAAGCCAAAAATTTAATTCCATTTCAATAAATTTTGACTTAATAATTTAACTATATAAAAAATACAAATTACAAATCCTATTTTTCAATGTGTCTAATTGATATAATATAAATTAAATATTAAATGTTTTACCGCAGATCACATTTTATCCCAAAAATTAAATATAGCTATATTATATACATACATATATAAAAAAAGGTTAAGATACCTAAAACCCTAGATAACAAATTAGTTCAATTAATTTTAAACATTTCCAAAAATTCTATTATACATTTATATATAAATATATATTTTTTATATGTGTACCATTTATAAAAATCCTTTAAATCTTTTAAAAGAAAATCGAAATAATCAAATTCCAACAAAAATAAAAAAATTATCTAAAACAACATAAAATTTTTAGTTGAATAGTTTTTCTTTGAATTTAAATACTAAAGTAATAATTAATAGATAATAATAATACCCGATACATTCAATGAATTATTTTCATTTTCAAAAATTTCATAATTTAAAATAAAAGCAAATTTTATTTTGAATATAGAAAACTTTATAGTTATATATATCTAAAAGATAAATTTCATATTTGTTGGAAAAATGTGAATTTTAATTGTGGTTAAATAATTAAAATATATGTATATAAAATTCAAAATAATTCAACTGAAAAATTTCTTGGAATTGAAATTATAATAGAGAAAATTTGAAATAAATCATTATAAGTATTTTTTTTTCAAAAATTTTTTTTAAGATATTATATAATTTAAAGAGTTCCCATTAATTAAGAGAAAAACAAAAGGTAAATTACAGAAAAATTTTTTACATTGGGCCAATAAAATTTTCTATAAGAAATATAAAAGGTATATATTTGGATTTTTTAAATTGAAAAAATTTCCAATTCATTTTAAATAAATATTATGTCAGTTGATATTTTGAATATTCTATAGAAAAATATTTAGTTCTAATTACAAAAAAAAAATTTAAATTATTTTTCTCATAAATGAAATTGGAATACAAATAAAGTATACGTACGTAGTCGCGTTTAAGCGCATAACCCACTTTTGCATAACCCGCATAACCCCATATAGTTAATTCTATATCTAAAAATTATTCGAATAAATGCTTCACATTTATTTACCACAACTCCTTTAAATGCTCTCTATTATCAACTATTAAGTCCTTAAAAATTTATATAATTTACCTAAGGTCAATTAACCTAAGCTTAAACACAATTTTTTTTGTGTTTAAAAATTGCAACAATACGACATAACTAACCACAAAAAACATGTAACATTTGCAACAAGTTTTTTAAAATTTTGCACTTTTGTGTCCAATGAAAATTGTGTGCAATGAATTGAATTTTGACAAATCAAGTGATAAAACTGAAATTGATGATAATTACCGAAAACAAAATATTTACATGTTTCGCATTGTGTGTTTTGGTTATTTAAATCTAATGAGTAAATATCCGGAATTTGGTTAAGTACTTTCTCTGTTAAAATTCCGAAATATCAATGCAACGTCAAAGAATCAATTATCCGGTCTGGTGGGACTATTGTACAAAGAGAATATGTAGTAGAGTGTATTTTGTCTGTCTGCAGTCTATCAAGAGTGTCTTGTTTGAAGAAGTAATATAGACATTAATGGGTTATATGATAATTTAAAGTTTAAGCGCATAACACGCTTCTTTATTTCAGCTATAGCTGAATAATTGACACTTTTGTGTCCATGAAAGTGTGAAAACATTAGAAATATTTTATGTTAGTTAATTTGACTATTTGGAATTGTTCTATTTTTTAAGATTTTAAATTCAATGGGTATGGCACGGAAAACAATGATTGGTTGTTAATAAACCATCCATCGGCAATGAAAATTTAAGAAACTTTTCCCCCATTCTTCTTTCTCTAATAAATTAATAATAATAATATTTAATATGCTACTCTGTAAGATTTTTGATTTAAATAATTTTGCAAAGTTGACCAATTTAGATTTTCCTTGAAACGATTTCTTTACTTTAGAAATCTAAGTAAAACCAAATAGCAAAGCAATTTTTTCAATATTATTATTGCTATAACAATTTTCTTGTTATATTATAGTTCATATTTACTTCAACAAAAAGGTACTATGATGTAATCTCTTCACTTTACATAAAAATATTCTTTAAATTTTCAAACTAAAAAATTAAACAAAATTTCAGTTCAGTTTCTTACATAATTGAAAATCCTTAACCCATTCGAGCTTTTGATGTGGTTTTACTAGAAAAAATAAGATGCAAGAATTATAAACATTGTTGTATCTTGTATTAGATTATACCCAGAGCATAATATCTTGCAATGCTATAATTAATTTAATCTTATGTCGTATTTTCACTTAAATATAGCAATTCACTTGCATATATGAATTATACTATATTACTATACCTAAAATCCAAATTCAATTACACATAAATTTACTGTCCACCTGGTGAATGCATCATCTATAATTATTATTATAAAATCCTTTATATATATGTATGTGTATATAAATCAGTTTTCATTTATTTGACATATTTTTTGAATATTATATATATACAAAAATGTCAAAATTGTTTAGTAACCTTAATAAAAGTTTAGTTAATCCAAAAGACTTTAAAAAATTGTCCTCCTCTTCTTAAATTTAATCGCTACGCTACTCTTAAAAATAAGAATTTATAAATAATTATAAAGAAAATATTCTTTTCCATACAATAAACTTTCAAAATGTTTTTTATTCGACCAAGAAAAATTTTGTGGAAAAACTTTAACAGCACAGCATGAAATTTTTCTCTTTGACGAAGAAAAAAAAGAAAAGATAATTTTAAATGAAGAAAACGAAAATGAAAGGTGTTCTTTTTTATCCTCAATTTTTCTGTTGTATTTTGTACAATTAAACAATAACAACAAAAAGTTTATATTAAAAATTATATTCGGAAGCTGGTGCCCCTGGCACTATACCCAATATATAAAGGACTGGTATTCTACTTTATTTTACTCCATCCTTTTCTACCCATACGCCTTTTTATTCTGAATTGTTTTTTAAAATTGTCAGAGAAGAAAACGTAACAAAAAAAAAAAAAAAGAAGAAGAAACTTTGTTATTTAATTTTCCTAAGAAAAGAATAAGAAAAAAGTAAGAAAATTATAATTTATTAAAGAATAAGAAAAAAGTAAGATAATATAATTTATTAAAAATTGCAAATTAGGGGACTTGTTAAGAGTGTTTTTGTCGAAAAAACTATAAACGGATAATTTTGATATTATTGGAAAATTTGAACTGTACGATTTTTGGTTTTCAAATTCGCCAAAGTATGACAGCACAAACATATATACCGAATTTCTAGCAACTGGCACCAAGAGAGTTATTAGTGCTAATAAACATACGCAAAATGTTGGCATATTTAAAATAAGGTTACAAATTGTATACAAACGAATCAAAGTTTGACTTAAATTTAACGTTTCGAATATTTGAATATTGAATAATAATTATAATATATTTGAATTTGAAAATGATTCAATAATTACTATAGGAAATACAAATATGGAAATACCTAAAAGTGTCATAAAACTTCCTCCAAATTAAATATCTTGAAATTATCTTAAAAAAAACGATATAGAAAATTATGAAATAATGTTTATCTACTACAAATAAAAATTTTGGTTTCATAAAAAAAATTAGGACTATTATATTTTCATAAAACTTAAATCAAAATTACAGTAGAAACACGATTTGTCAAAATTTATAATAAATAAATATCACATTTAGAAATTTCTCCAGTAATATGGAATTTTCAGATTAACGATTAGAGAATCATAATATAAAGTCTTCCTGATCGTGATTCAGTCTGACAAGAATCATTATCGTCAATTTATCTCATTTTTTACCGACCGCTCGACTACCACTCGCCTTTTACCTCCAATATATTTGCAACTTTTCGAAATTTTCAGCCAATATATTCTATTTTTATCTGAATAACTCATTATGCACACATGCCAATTATGTAGAGGTTTATCCGATATTCTAATGCAATTTTCATATAATTCATATTACTTAATAGTTAAATATGTTATTTATACTACTTTCTGTTCTAATTGAAATATTTATTATTTTAGAAATCAAATAGTAGGCTTGTGTGTCTATAATTTACAAGGATACCAAATCAAATAAGTATATTAAATAATATCCTGTCGTGAAACTACTAATTTAATCACCCATAGAGTTTTATTATACTTAATAAATGACAACTGAGGATTTCAATTATAAAATGATATTATATGTTAAAAGATAATTTTTAAATCTAAGCAAGTTAATTAAATCGAGACTCTACCATAAATTTATTGTAGTATAAGGAGTATTTAAATAATTTTTAATTTTATTTTTATACTATATAGTAAAAAAAAAAGAAAATTTAATAAGAAAATTGGTTTTTTTTTTGTTCTTTTCGTAAATTTTAAATTTTAATTAATTCTACTTTTTCTTATTTGATTTCCTGCAGTGTTTTTCTTCTCTTTTATATATTTGTCAGATAATTCAACATTTTAATTTTAAAATATTTACTATATACTAAAAAAAAAATGGAATCTTTCCTTAAGCATATTAAAACAACTCTTCCATAAAACAGGAAGCAGGACATTATAGTTTTTTTTTCTATACATAAATCAAACAGTCAGCAAGAAATCATTTTTATTGAACCATGATTTTTTTTTTTATTCTTCTTACATAAATTGAATAAACAATATTAAATTTATTTGATTTAAAAATAAAAAATGATGAAATATTCAATAAAGAAAAATCATTACAAAATTTTTATAAAATAAAAATTATTATTAAAATGTTTGAAATGGAAAAAAATTTTTTTTTTACCAAGCTGATACCATAAGCGAAGAAATCAATTTTATTGCTTCAATGATTGTACAATTAATGGAGACAGAGAAGAAAAAAAAACTGATCAATAATATGAAAATTTCAGTTTCCATATTTAAACAAGGGTGAAAAATTCACATTCAATCATTATTGATAATTAAATTTATTTTATATGTATATGTAAATTTTTCATGAAGAATTTTGCTTCATATCTTTATATATGAAGCTTTGTGGTGCAGAGCAAATTTCGAAAAAAAAATTTTCGGAATTTTAAATTTTTTCTTACGTTTTAGATGTCAGGGAACCAGAATCAGCAAAAAAAATTTCGTGTCCGCCGTACGCCGTATGCAAAGCAAAAATAGACTTTTTTAATCACTTAGAAATAGAGCTAAAACATATTCAATTCAATAAAAAATTTGCAGAAACGTAAATAAAGGATGGAATTTTATGTTTATGATATCCTTTTTAGAATGATATCGCTGCAAACCCCCTTCATGGAGCGTTAAAAATGCATAATTTTTGTACACGTTAAAAAACACACCTTAATATAGTCGGATCTTTACTCTGTTTCACAGGTTTATGAACAGACATTATACAAAGAACATAACACAAATTAGAGCTCTGGGTCCCCGCCCCATTATTTTATGGTAATATTAAAGATAAATTTTTGAAAATTGATATGCCTATGGAACCAGTAAGGTTTTACGTAAAACACTATTACTTCTAAAATAGGTACAACAGGTAAGTGCCTTTCCATTCCATATTAAAAAAAATACCCCCGCCTTTTTTAAGTGGATGAGGGGCTTGCAACAAGTTGCAACCCCTCAGCGGGGAAATTTATTAAAGAAGTGAGAAACGAGTTTCACCTCTCGCGAAAAATTTGTTTCCGTACCTGCAACCCCCTCTATTCTTCATCTCTAAGAAATGTTATATTACAAAATTTATTACAGAATTTATGAAAATTTAATTTTTGGAACTTAAAATGACTATAAAATAAGACACAGTTTAGATATTAACTTGAAACTTATAAATTGGGTTCACTAGGTTCGTGGTAATCCAAATCACTCCAAATTTTATCCTTCTGCTCTATTCTACACCTTGTAGACACTATTCTACACCTTGTGCATAAAAACGAGACCTGTACCTTCAACCCTCTTCATTTTACGGTTGTAAAAATTTCGACATTTTAAAAATTAATATTATATTGCATATATACAATTTCGAGTATTTATTTATTGAAACTTGGTAATAATTTAAAATTGTACAACATTAATAGTTTTGAAAATATTATAACTTTTAATTTTATATATGTATTATGTTGTTCGTGAAATTCAAATTTTTCGCAAATATAACATCATGTTTCATATAAGAACATAAAATATATTTACTTTTAAATTGTGAAAAAACATAGTTTTATAAAATATTATAACTTTTACTTAATTCTTTTTTTTTATTAAATACTAGGTTTATCTAAAAGGGGATATGAAGCACTCTTCCAACTTGGCAGCTTTTTTCCATTTTCGTCTTTTGAACTTTCAAAATTTTTTTTAATTAAAATAAAAAAATTTTTTGGTTGATGAAATTTCCGAAACGAATTATTTTGTATGTTTAAAAAAAATATTAAACCAGTTTGGAAATGTTATAGTTGGTATACAATTAACTATTTAAAATTTTAAAACTGAAATTCCGACATTTTAATTATTGCTTCATACTAAATTCCAGATAAATTATACGTTAAAGCTTTCTGTAATATCCAATATCTGTCAATGTCAATATCTGTAATATCTGTCTGTAATATATTCATATAATTAATCTATGCATAATATGTAGCTATAATAGTTAATAATAATTTGTCTGTTTATTATCTGAATAGCAATTTCATATAATTGGTTCAGTCCGACAAATTTTGTACTCCCCACAACAAATACGGCTTTCAGGAAACGAAATTTGTAAAACTAAACAATATTTAGTTTTACAACACAAAAATCGGCTTTAGTTTAACCGATATGTTTAAACCATCAGTAAATTTAATTTACGGTCATCTTATCTTTTCCTTAAATTTGAATAATATAAAAAAATTAAAATATAATTTTATGTTGTGAAAAGAAACTAAATTTTTCGTGGTCATAGCCTGTGCAGAGTACATATTTTGTCATGCTGAGTAAGGAACATATTTTATTGTGCAGCATTTATAGTGATAAGTACAAATTTTATCGTGAATGTATAGGATCTATTTCTATAGGCCTTTTTAGCGTGATATGTGTGATTTCAAATCATCTTCATATTCGAAAAAGTATTTACTGCAACTATCTAAATACTGACACAAACAATATTAGCAAATTGTCTCATGAAACATAAGTCCCGTATTATACTACAATCAAGTCATGCTTTCCATGAGTAGCGTTTTGCTTATATAGGTTCTTAACACTTGTGATGTTCTCTGTCAGAACAATTCATTATAATTAATTTTCAATTTTAAGAAAAAATGAAACTTCAATTCAGTATATTAAATAGCATAAACATGACCAAGTCGCATAAATATACATAAATATTTAAATTTTTGTTTAAATTGGTATTAGAACTATTTAACATCGGATATAAAAAAAAATATAAGTGCAACTAAATTGTGAAGCATCACAAAATTTGTAAATTAGTAAAAGTGTATATAGTGATTATACATTTACTATTTTATATTCTTATCATTTTTAAGCTCACAATTCAACATAATTGAAAATATTTTTAGTTAAAACAAAAGATTCCAATTTATGAATTTTAAAACAAAATCCTTTGTAAATAAAATCCCCGACAAACATTTTACATTATGTATAGTCATAATTATAGCATAAATCTCACAAAAAGCTTAAAAAAACAAAATTTTCCAAAAAAAATAAATATAATCCTTTACTAGCCGCTGGACAAATCACATATACACAAAGGACCACTATTCTTTTTTTTCATATTATACATAAAATTATCATAAGCAACATTAAAATTAATTATATGTTGTAATAGAAAAAAATTTAGTGCACTAAATTTATAAAATATAGAATATTCATAAAAAGGAAATTTGATTATTATTTTTTGTTCATTTTAGATTAAATATATTAAAGAAATCCTGTGAATTTTGTGAAAAAATGAATTTTTTGTTGTAATGAACTTTACAACGTTAAATAAACCCGAGGAAAAAATGTTCATGAAAAAATAGTTTTAAGAAAAACTTTTAATTTTTTTATGAGTATAAACTTTTGTTTTGAAGAATTTTTGTTCTTTAAATAAACTGATTTTTTTTTTTAATTTAATAAATATTTTTAAGGATGAACATTTTGTATTTAATAGTAATTGTGACTCTATATATCTGCCTGGGGCTTGTTTCTACTAAATTCTCCGCTACAGAAGAATTTATGGTTCGTAATCCATGTACAAATAGTAGGTCCCAAATTGCAATGAACCTCTAAGAGATAGGCCTAGGTCCACATCGGGCTGTTCAGGCCCCAGGTTGCATATAGAGATAGATAGTCTAAAGAATAAGATACATCTTCTGCCTGGTCTCAGGTGAGTCTTAGAATAGAAAAGAAACTAGGGTACGACCGCATGTTTACGTGGACTTTGATTGGCGTATTTTAGCTAATATCGCTTCTAATTTTACCGTTTTCCATATATATGATCCATCAAACCGACAATAATATATGTATACCTTATCACTTACTGTAATTTGTAACAGCATCGAAACTCTATAATTACAATATTTTTAATATTTTCTCAGTTATTTATAAAATTTTGTATGGATTTATGAAATTACCATGGATTTAGGTTTTCCACGTTAAATAATTTTAGTTCAATATGAAGACCTAGAAATCTATTCGAGTAAATTCTATAAATTTATAAAGTTTATTATAGAAATGGTTTAATATCTTAAGAAATTTAAAAGTTGAATGGAAAAAAATTTAATCTGATTATTTTCAGTGCGTTCACAAACAAATTGATAATAACGCAAAGATTAAGGAAATTACGTAAAGATAAATAGTATCAATAGAGATGCACTTTTCTTTTTGAAAAACAAAATGACAGTCATTTTTTTTAGTTTAGGAATCGATACAAACTGAAATTGCGGTGTGATTACGAAAAGTATATACAGAAAAACATTAAAACAAAAGCTTTACCAGCTTCCATTAATTTTTAGCATTCTTCTATCTGAGTTCCTCCATCTCCTAATGCTGCGTTATTCAGTTTTTTTCTTAGTTTGAAAACAAAAAATTGGCTTGTAAGGATTTCATCATTCGTTCTCTAAAATGAAATATCAAATTCAGGCATACTTTGTAAATGTCCCAAATAAGTATTGCATAAAAGTGCGGCAAATGAGGATTTAGCATTAGCACTTATCCAATGCAACAATCAATAACTGCGGTGTTTCTAAAATTATGTAAGCATAAAAGCAAAGTCGTATATAATATTTGGCTTTGATTAAAGTATCTATATTTTGTACTAAAAGTTACACAAAAATTACTGATTTTGAAATTAATATATCTGCTTAGTAATAAATAGTCATAGAAATAAAAAAATTGTAAATAATATGATAAATGGAATAATTAAAAACCGCATATTGTCAAAGAAACCACTCCAAATTAATCTAATTTTGTCTTATAATTAGAAAATTACTCTTAAAATTCTTCATAAAAATTTGTTACTATATATTATGAGAAACTTTTCGTATGAACCTTGTTATTTGTACAAAGTATCCTTATAAACATTTCTTTATAGCTTTATACCTCACCATTGCATAGTTGAAACTTTTACATATTAATGCACACACAAAAACAAATTCTTTTTTTTTTGTTCCTTCATAGTTTGGTATATAAAATTCCAAATGGTTTCAAGTATATAAATTGAAGACAAAAAGCATAACCAAAGCTACAATATGAAATATAAACCTACAGCAAAATGATTATGTATATACATAAATATGAATAAAGTTATGTGTTTGTATATAGCAGAGAAAAATAAGGTTCATATTCAGAATACTAACTAAAGAGTTATGTATAAGATATACTATGGCAAAATATGCTATATACCCTAATAATATTAGTCAGAAAAGTAGACGGTACAAAAAAAGAAGTTATACTTTTGTAATGTGATACTTTTTTCTGTTGTTGTTGTTATTTCGAAATGTAAAATTGCATTCTAAGAAAAAGAAGAAGTAAAAAAAACTACTCTTAATTCACATAATAGATGAATGTTGCAAAAGAGCACACACCAAATAGAAATTAAATAAATTGCTTGTGGCACTTTCAACAGTGAATTTGTGTGATTACTTTACGAAATTCGAAAAAAAAAACTTATATAAAAAAAAAGAATATAAAAATTATTCTTAGAAATTAAATTAATTTTGTTCTTTTTTTTTCATTAAATTTACTGAATTTAAAGAAGTTTGACCATCCACAATATAATTAATTTGTGAGATCCAAATAACTGGAATGTACTTTGATAAAATTAAATTACATAGATGATAATAATAAGCTATATATAACGCTTTATATTCGACTTATATTCACCCGAGATCAGGATACACAAATTAGAGCTTTAGCTCTGATGCTATAGCATTTGTGACCTCTATATGGCTTAAATGGAGTTCAGGAAAAGCACTGTAGTGATTACAATTAATTTATTTACATGTCTCTAAGGTCGTTTAGGTAAGAGCTGTCGCTAATCGCTGGACCACCTACAAGTAAATTGTATTGAAAAAACTTAGTGCTTGCTGTACTATTTCTAGGAAAATGCAAATTAAAATTCTCCTAAAATAGAAACTTATTTTTCCAAATTTCAATAAATCTTTTATGACCGAAACTTTTATAATAAAATATGGATTTATGTCAGATTCAATACAGTTATAACACCACTAGTTGAAAAAAAAATTATTTCGTATTTTAAGGCCTATTAAAGCCATTGGATAAGCAAATTAACGTCACCGAAAAATCGAATTAAAATCATGCGACGTTAATTCGTTTTTACATTTGACTAAAACGAATTAAAGGCACCGAAATGTTTGTATTGGAGCAGGAGATATTAAAGTCGAATAAGGACGAATTAACGAGGAAAAATTAGATCATTGTTTAAACATTTATAAGAATTTTGCACAATATTGCATTTAATTTCAATAGATAACTTTATTTTAAATCAATTTATAGAAAAGAAGCATTAAGTATATATAAATTTGTACTATATAGTTTTTATAGTAAATTTTTTATGTAAAACATACAATTTCGTTTCTATTTTGCATTTAACAAATAGGAAACAAAATAAAATTATCATTGTAATAAAATAAATTTCGATTATATCTTTATGCAAAATGAAGCAAAACGTAAAAGAAGAGTCAAAATTAACATTATAAATAAAATAAATAAATATATTTATATAAATTTTATTACGTGACTTCTTAAGAAATTTGATAATAGATAAAAAAAAAAGTAAATGAAATAAAAATAAATAAATAAACTAAATTACACAAAATTAGTTATCCGAAAACCTAATAATTTTGTATACGATATGAAAATTCTTCATTTTTTTTTTATATATACCAAAATTGAAACTCTTAAGACAAGAAAGAATACCCATAAAGAAAAAATAAACGTAGTCCAGATTATATGATTTCCATATAATCAAATTATAACAAATAAAAAGTCCTTAATCAAATTCTTTAATCAAAATCTTTTTATCATGGTATGAAGACAAGCAAAAAAAAAAGCAAAAAACTTTGTAATGAAATTTGTTTTCGGAACTATATCAATTAAATTAATTAATTCATTTTTTTTTTTGGCTTAGTTCATGGTAAATGTTTGTGTCGAATGTCCTTATAATTCTTATGGTTTACAGAATAAAACATTTATATAATTTTATATAATATAAATACCGTATACCAAAACAGAAAAAATGGACATAATATGCTGAATAATCAAATCAATAAAAATAATCTGACTAATAAACATAACAATTGATTGATTTCAATTAACAATAAATATACCTACATATAATATACATATATATATATACTATATATATGTATGTACACAGTAAAATTGGAAATTGGTAAGCCGATAAGGAAATATATGAATACAAAAATAAGATTTTGGTCAAATAATAAATAATAGTGTATATTAATCAGAGAAAGATAAGATATAAGTGTAATATTTCAAGGAGGGTGAACCAGTTAAAGGATTTAAGAATAAAGGTATATACAAATATTAAAATACATATATATTATATGTATATGTATATATGATTTACGAAAAAAAAAAACAAATGTTAAATTAATTGTTAAAAAATACTATCACTGTATAGGTAGAGCAAGGCTTCCTATATCATTGAAGTTACTATTTCACAGACTATATTTCACTATAGTTTAAAAAATGTCAATCACGTTAATCACCATCATATAATATATGAGCATTTAATAGTGATTATAATTCTTCCCCACAAATGGCCTCGACCCCTAACGATAGAGAGGCGACCCCTAACTCTGAGTCACTTGACTGAGAGGACCAAGCTATATGGTTGGTTGGCACCCGGACCAAGCTATATGGTTGTTTATAACTTCTATGATATAGACCAGTGGTTCCCAAACTATTTTGGTTGTGGAACCCCCAAATTTTTTGCCAATGATCGCGGAACCCTGAATATTTTTTATACAAAGACTTTTCTAAATTTAATGAGATATTAAATGAAACAAGTATTATTTTGGTACTTGAATGCCTGTATCTGTAGATTCCGCGACTTCTGCATTATTACTAACAACGTCAGTTTTCTTTAACGACCCATATTTTAACCATCGATCCATTACAAGGGCAATTCTTTTTTATAGAAACAAAAATGGTAAAAATATTACACAGTATAATGAATAAATTATAAAAACTATTTATAGTTACCTGATTTATAAAAACACAAGTGGAATAGAAAATACTTATTTCTGTTCACTTGAAAAAATAGTTATGTTAGATTTAAAGTAAATAACACTATAGTTCGCGTCCGTTTACAATTTAAAATATACCAAATATGGTCGACCATATAGTAATTCAAATCGTTGGAAATATAGTAGGCTCTGAAGTTTTTATATAAATTTGAAATAGACCAATCACAGAAACACCATTCCTATTTTTTTTAATGAAATAAAATTTGTCACGCGGAACCCCTAAATTTTTTCGTGGAACCCCAGGGTTCCGCGGAACACACTTTGGGAACCACTGATATAGACGAATGTTATAGCTTAAGTCTTGCCAACTAAATCATCAGCATGCTCGTTCATTAGACATCCAATTGATAGTATTTTTTCATTTCCAAACGAAAGAAAACTAAGTTTTTATTTTATATAATAATAGAAAAAATATTTTTATTAAAACTAATTCATTTAGGAGAAAATATATAATTTAAAAAGAATATAAAATTGTTAAAGGTTCAATTTCTGATCTATTATCAATCAATAACCAATTCTGGTACATAGAATAAAGACTGTATACAAATGTCAAAATTAGTTTTGTCGTTAATTTTCGGTATATTGCCAGTAAGATGGATTCGATAATTTACAGATCACACCGTAAAGGTTTACAAAATAAAAATTATCCAATATGTAAATTTATCAATCAATTAATTCAACGCTGATTATCTATTAATTAAAACTTTAGTATTTTAATAAATCATTATTGAAATTGTATATAAATTACATAAAATAAATAAATTCGAAATTTGAAATTTAAATAAAATAAAATTCAACTTATACAAATTCCGAATATTTCATTTCAAATCTCCTTTCTACTTTATCAACTTGTTAAGTGTTCAAAAATAATTATAAAAATCCCAGAAAAAACACAAATTGATAAAAAAAAAGGAATCTGTAAAAAGGAATTCCAAACTAAAATATTTCATTGAATGAAATCAATTTACAATAAAGTCTTTTACTTTCGTGTTTTTTGTTCAGGGTAAAAAGAAAAAATTCCTCAACTTGTTTTGTCTTTTTTTTTTCTTATTATTATTATTATTATTTTTGGATTTTCGCTTCTTCATTTTGAAACAATTTAATCGTAAAAAATGTTGTTGTTCCTTTTGATGACATTGCAATTATTTTTACACTATTATACAACACGTACAAAAGACAAGACAACCCAGCAAAAAAAATAATAATAATAGAAAATGATAATAAAACAAACTTCAATTCTTTTAATGTGTTAACGTGCAAAAATGTATTAAGTATTCAAAAAAAAAACGATAATGGTGTTTCTTTTTTCTCTAAGGTAGATGCGATGACTACCAAAATAAAATGAAAATTATCAATAAATATATTTTAAAAATTTAATTGGAAAATATATTTTTTAATAGAATATTATTTTAATGTCAATTTTTTCGACATTGCTGTTATTCATATTTTGGCAATTGTTTTTGTCAATTACGAATTAAGAACATATTTAATAAAATTGACAATTTTATTTAACAAATTTGGCTAAATTGTACCAAAAAATTTCTTAGTCAACAAAATCTCTAATTTAATATAATTTCCAAAAATCCAAAAATATTTCTTAATTTGAACATACATAATGTTGCCACAAGTTTAAAGTTAATCAAATTGTCAAAATTTCTGACACCCATTGACTGACCACTGACAATTTGTCAAAAACTTGGAAATATTTGACATAATAAACATATACCTATGTATATTTAGCCAAATTAAAAGTAAAGTTAAATGTTAAAAATTTGTCATTAAATACATACTTAAATATTAAAAAAAATGTGTTTTTAGAATTTTATGATATTTATGAAAACCAAAATATATAGACATGTAAAATTTGGTCAACAAATAAACAGAAATATTTCAAAAATAATATCCGCACACAGTAATACCATATAATGACTAAAGATTTAGTGTAAAATAAGAATAAAGTAGCATAGAATAGCATACGGTAAGAGTAAAGAGCCAAACAGAAATATATCGTTGTCGCTGTCGTCGGTCGTCGTTGTCGCCCAACACAATAGTTCGTCGTAAATAATTGTCAATATCATTATTTCATTTCTGAAAATTACGTTATTTTATGAAATGACAAAATAAAATTATAAAGAACATTTTTTTTTCATATTTTCGTTTGTGTATTATATACCTTAAAACTTAAAGCAAATCTAATTACATATATGCTTACTGTTACTCCTCTATTTAAATTTATTCTACCGAGAACTTAAATCACAAACACAAAGCATAAGTTCAAAAAATATAATTCCTGGACATAATTTAAATTATCTTTTATTAATTGAAATATAATTTTACATTTTACTGTACTGGCACGTTTCACCGCCAGAAGAAATCCTTTACAAACAAAAATATTTTCATGATTGTTTGGAATTTTACTTATTTTTTTTTTGGCAACTGAAACATTCTTTCGTTTTGTTGCACGTACACAACATAATTCGCGATTTTGTTTCTACTTGTTACAATATTGAATTTAATTTAGTTTTATTTGAATATTATATAATTTTACATAATGTTGAAAATATTAAAAGATTTTTCGTTTTATTATGATTAAGTATAACAACTAAGTTATAGTACGTATACGAAAGGAAGTAAAGTTTAAATGTTCTTTCATTCAAGTGGGCCTAGGTAGCGGTTTTCCTGACATTTTATTACAATTTAGGACCTACTAATTTTATAAGAATTCCAAACCATAAATTTCTTTCCTTTGTAGCGGATAAACTATTCATTACAGATTACAACAAGCTTACTAATTAATGGTTTTAAGTGAGTCAATTGTTTGTCAGCAATTGGACTCGACGACCATTAATATTTAACCCAAGTCTTAAAATTTACATTGCTATATATTTTATTACCTAGTCCAGTACTCATTTCTGATCTATTATCAATGGATAATGTTTTCTGAAAGATTGCAACAATTTGTAAAAAAGATTATTAAGGCTCGAGGAGCGCACTTTCTTGTTTTATAGAGGAATTGTTTTGCCCATTTTATACAAAACCAGTGAACATTTTCTTCCACGAAATTTTTATAACATATCAAGAATATATTAATTTCACGGATAGGTGTTTTACTTTTCTAATCCCTCCCCCCATTTACCTGTCCCCGCACCTGAAAGTGGACCATTTTATTGCCCATTTTATGAGTAAACCCTTACATATTTTGATATTTTTTTCTTCTGCAGAATAAAGATTGAATATATTTTTCACGGATGTATGTTTTATATTTTTGATATTTGTTATCAATTTTCTAATAATTAAATTTTTATATAATTATCTCTAAATTTTTTGGAAGTAAGTGTATGGATTTTAGTGTAGCTAGTCTCTGCTAGGGAACTTTGAGCGCTGAAGTCAATTTTATAAAGTTTTATTAGTACCATTTACACGATCAAATAAAATCAAAATTTTATTTGATGAAAAATCTGTCAAAATACAAGCGAAAAGCATTTACACGATCAAATCTATTTGACGTGACGTCATATTTGACAAATTTATTTGAAATAAACAAAATATATTTTGATTTGAGATTTTATTTGATAGGATATTGGATGGACCATTTACACGTTCAAATTTATTTGATGGATGAGTCATTCAAATAAAATATTGATTTTATTTGATCGTGTAAATGGTACTATTGTCAATGAAAGCTCTTTATTTGTTTGTGTGTGTTTCAAATTATTGTTTACTAGCGTAATTATCTATAGAACACTATAATGAATGTGTTTACCAAATATCATCCCAATCCATCCAGGGGTGCCAGAGAAAATCCCAGATGATAATATTGGTATTCATCATTTCATCCAGACCACTATAATGAATGTGTTTACCAAATATGAGCATAATCCATCCAAGGGTGCCAGAGAAAATCCCAGATGATAATATGGCCATCCATCATTTCATCCAGGATAATATACTTATATTGATATTTCATTAAAAAAATAGAATAACCCCCAATATATCTGATCAGATATTGATGGGTACCGTATTTCATTTTACTTTCCCTTTATATTATAGAATTTACAATTATTTTATATCATATATAGGTATACATATATTATATATAAGCAAATAAAATTATATACATATATTATAATTACATATATAAATATATTATATAAAATAATTGTAAATTTAATAAAAGGAAAGTAAAATGAATTCGTTACCCATAAATATCTGGTCAAGCAATAATAGATATATTACATTATATTATATATTATATTATCAACTCGTTTCCAAAAATCAAAATTTGTTGGATAATTTTCAGAAAAAACATTGGTATGACGTGACGTCACGATTCGGGCTTTTTTCTAACGCTCCTCGACCCTTAAGCTTTTTCGCGGTAAATGTAGTGATGTTTTTTTTATGTGAAATTTTTAGAGTTTACTCTAATGTTTTATTTAAAATTTGTTTTATTTTATTCTCCAAAATGATTTAATTAATTAAGAAAAATTTAAATTAAGAAAAAAATCTTCCAAAATTCTTAATATTTCCATGAAAATTTTAATAATTATTATTTTCAAAATTAATTCTATTCTATTTTTTACAACTTTTCAAATACAAAATATTCAAAAAAAAAATTTAAATCTATTTTCTACAACATTTTCTTTTTCTGTGCAATAGAAAATTGCATTATATAGCCAGGTTTATATTATCAATTTTTCTTAATGTATAAAATGTTATTTGAAATTTTTTAAATTCTACACGAATTGTTACCAAAAAAAAAAAAAATATAATAATATAAAATTGTAGAAAAAGAAATAACAAGATGTACACTTAGTCAAGGTATGTTTTACTATACACTCTTCATTATTTAACAAAGCATAATGTTCCATTAAAAATGGATATTCATTTACAATCTGTGCCAGACAGGAAGTGTTAAAAGGCTACTTTTAATTACACAGTTTATATTCAAGAATCATTTATAAATATTATGTATATATACATATGTATATATATGCAGCATACCTACCTATATTTTTAGGGAGGGAAAAATTTATAAGAACATTTTTAATAGTAAAAGGGTTGGTGCAAATAGAAAGAATCTCAATGGTTGCAACGTTTTAAAGCAAGCAGTAGAAGAAAAAAAATCATATATAGGTAATAATTAGAAACACTTTAAACAGTATGTAATGCAATCAAATCGTAAAAATAACACGTTTTTATCGTGCTAGCATAAATCGTAAATTTGAAATTATGTAATTTTTACCTTTGATATTAAAAATTTTATGGTTGAATTAATAGGAATTAAATTTGAATTTTGTTTTTTTTTTTAATATTGCTAATATATGACATAATTAAATAATTAAACTATATAAACACAAGAAAAAAAAACAGAACTTTGCTAGATTGAACAACTAGAAAATATGTTCTATTATATGAAACTATTAAGCCAATTTATACTAAACGCTGATTCCGAGTATCTATAATTTATGTATGTATTAGCTTGATGTTCATCCACATCAGCTCCATTTACTCTTATGAAAATATTTATGTTCTCATTACTTTATAAAATATTAGATTATTATATAATTTTGACAAATAAAAATTGTCAACTATTTTGTTAATATTGTCAAACTAATTGGTTTTCACGATATTTGGGATATGCTTTGACAATATAATATATGGACTTCTAATCGCTTATAATTTCCTTTGCTGTCACAGAAACGCATAGCACCAGAGATGGCCAATAAAAGAACTAAAGTATGGAATTCTGAAATAAATGCAGTAGAATTCTCAAGTAAAATCTATGGAATTCTCATAAATGATTTAGTTATTTTATTGGCCGTCAAAAAGGCGAGCGTCGCCAAAGGTAATTCGGAATAGTTAGTTCTTTTTTCGCCATCTCTGGTGGTATGCGCATAGTCGGTGGTGGCTACAGCAATGAAGTTGGCTACTGGCAGTTCATATATTATATAGTAAAAGGGGATATATTTTCAAACAAATATATTTCAAAATTTTAGCAGAAATAAAAAATCGGCTAATTCATAAAAATTTGCAAAAAAAATTTGCCATATTTGATAAAATTGTCCAAAATTTGTCGAAAAATTGTCAATTTTCAAATTTGACAATATTGCCAAAAAAAAATTTTTACAAAATCTTTAAATTTCTGTTTGAAATATTTTTGAAAAATTTTAAAGTTTTAACAAAAAAAAAATTTTTATCTTAAAAATGTTGATTATACTTTACGCTGCTGGGCAAAACATAGTAAAAGATCAAGAAGTTTATTTAAAATATTTACGAACCGAATAGAAATTTGTTTGAAGAATAAATAAAATATTTTAAATTATTCAAAAAAAAAATTGAAACATCAAAAACATATTTGAATTTTTTGCATAAAAATTTTTTTTTTTATAGAATATTAGAAATTTCTTTATATATTTTTGTTTTTATTCCAAATAAAATAAATCTACAGATCTACAGATATGAAAAACCAAAATTTTATCTTAAAATAGAAATTTAAAATAAATTTTTATGATTATTATTTTACATGCAAAGGTAGAATACATGCATATATATATAAATTTATCCATATTGATATATGTAATTTATATAAATTTTAATATTTTGTCGTAACAAAAATATTTATTTGTTTTCAATAAACAAAGTGTGACATATCACAAAAAATCATCATGTTTTTTTTTTGGTACCTAGGACTAAACAAAAATTATTGGAAGGATTTTTTTTATCACATTATTGCTTTATAATATACTGTACATATATGTAAATATATAAATAAAAAAAAATATGTTTTATATTTGTGTATACAAAAAATTCCTATACGTTTTACATATACGTTAAAAAAATAGTTTATATTATTTACATATATATACCTCCTACATATATATTTTTCTACGTTATATATTTTTATCGATCGATAAATGAAATTGAAATTCTGTTCAAAAATTACTCAATATATCATTTGACATACGCGACGCATTACATGATATTAAGTAAATATATAAAATGAACATATAAAATAAATAATATACAAAAAAAAAAAAAAATAAAAAGGTTAATAGCATTGGAGATAAATGTATATGTGTTTCATTGAGGTGAAATATTTCCATTGATTTTCGACTAGATGGTAAAATTTTCAAGAATATAGTACATGGTTAAGAGAAACTTAAGTAACAAATTTGATAAGTTAATAATAATACTTGGATCGGATTGGTTACATTGTAAGACACTTTTTTCATGAGCCATTTTGCAAGACTCTTTCGTGATTTGACAATCTTTTTGATATTGCAATTTTCAAATTTCCACGATTTTTAGTGTAAATTTCAATATTTTCAATGTCCAAAATATGTCAAAATCACGAAAGAGACATGGAAAAAGTCTTTCAAAAAAGTTCGTGAAAAAAGTTCTAATATAATTGTCAAGGGTTAAGATAAATTTCGTTTATATAGGTTACTGATAAATTAGTCACTGAATATATGCAAGTTTTTATTGATCTGAACTCATTTTGGGTGGCACTTAACTTGATGCTTTCTTCGCCATATGATAATTTTTTCATTTACAAAAAAAAAGGCACTGACAAAATCTAAAAATGATGCAATAAAATGGATCACTGCTTATGAATGGATCTATGAAGGGATCATAGCATTATATATATTTGTATGAACAGTGATTCATTCATAGACATTATACTACAATACTACATGATATGCTTAAATTCGCAAATTTGACAAATTTCTGTAAATGGAACACGACAACTATAATTTATCTATTTACATAATTTACCCATCAAAAATATATAACTATTTAAATATAAAATACAGAATATATAGAAATACATATTTAATACGAAATTTTTTGTAAAATGATATTTTATTTATATTAATTATTTATAATGTACGTTAAAAATGTAATAAAACAAAATAAGAGAAAAAAATTGATTTTTTTTTTATTAGAAAATATTTTTAAATTGATTTAAAATTTCGAAGAATTTTTATTTAGTATTTAATTACAAAAAATTTTTGTTCTATATAGCAATTATGTAATTATTCATCACATAATTAATCTGTAAAAAAGAAATTTTTAATACCAAAAATTATTTTAATAAATGCAATTTGATAATGATTTATCAAAAAAATATGATTTTCAATTAAAAAATTATAAATTATTCATAATAAAATTCATAAAAAAACAATTTTTAGAGTTATTTCAATTTTTACATTTTTGATAATTTTGCTCAAAAGAGGGGATTATAATGGAGCATAAAACCATATACAATGAGCTGCTATACAATCGTCATTATAAATATTACTATAAATGAATTTATTGTTTTTTGATTAATGCATAATTACCATTAAACTTAAGTTATTGGATTAAGCTTACAAAATGTCTAATTCTAAGCATATTTTCTATAATTCTCTTAATATTTGAAAATTTCCTTGTATTCAATTTTTAAGGACGAAATTCAAAATCATATTTGAATAAGTATTAGTTTGAAATATTATAGTTTGAGATGCCTATATTTGACAAATAGTTTGAATTTTAATCAATAAAACTTAAAACTCTTAAAAAAACTGGAAAATTATTTTTATATATTCCGGCATTTAAATCGCTTAGGAAAATTATAAACTTAAAAATTTTATTATAAAAAATACTTAATATAATATATTTTGGATAATGAAATAAGTATAATATTTATTTTTTCCACTTACAATGTTTGCTTTTCTCAGCCTTAACTCTGGCACAATTTTCATTCCATGTAAACACAATCAAAAATGTAAAAATGATTAAAATCCAATTGAATGAATTCCTTAAATATCGTAAATTGTAGAAAATATTATTGGTCCTTTTTCGGTATTGTTGTTCGTGTTTTCCTGTTAATTCATAATTTTTATAATTTTTCAAATTTGACAATTGATTAAATGAATTTATTTCTTTTTCTTTGGTTTTTATTGCTGTCAATTCTGATGATGATTGTTGTTTTGGTGGGCGGCAACCAGGCCCACAAAAAGTTGGTAATAACATTGAAAATTGTAAATTTTAATTTTTTTTTTATCAAAAATCACAAAAAATTCAACTAATAAAAGAAGTTAATGACAATTTTATTAACTTTTTAACATTCACAAAAAATTTTAGAGAATTTTTATAGTTTTGAAAAAATATTTATTTATTTAATAATTCATTAATTTCATTTTTTTTTTGTTTTTTTTTTTTCGTTTTTTTGGTGGTTAATTTAAAATCTTTTGAGGGTATTCAAATACCACATAAATAATTTATTCACAAAAATTGCAATTTTATCATTTTTATTTTGTTGTTGGAAATTTATATTTCTCGATCAAAAAATTGATTTTCAATTATGGTGAAAACGTTTTTTCTTTTTGTATATCCTTTTAAATTGTGAAGAAAAAAAAACGGGAAATAAAATGAAAGATATGGGATTTTTTTTTTCTCAGTTGATTCTTTTAAATTTCCGATATTCGTTTCGTTGTTGGTTTTTCTTTTTCTTTTTGCTACACTCGTGTGATGTAAAAATTCCTTTTTGAAAAGATAATTTGTTAAACGAACAAATTTTAGCATACAACAAAAAAAAACGAATTTAGATTGAATATCAAACGACGTTCACCATTTAAACACAAACTGAACCACCAGAAAATAAAAAAGGGGTTCAAAAAAAAAACTCGCAGAATTATCTGTAATGAAAAAAACAAGAAAGGAAAAATTTATTATTAGTAAAAATTTGTTTTTTTTTTAATAGAAAAAAAATATTTATTTCAAATGTTCAGGATATAAAAGAAAATGAATTTTAATAATTCAAATTGATAGTGAAAATTGATAGATTGCAATATTTCAATATATTTAAAGAAAAACACTCTCGGAATTTTCAATTATAAAATAAATCAAATGGATTTTTTGATCTTTCATCCTCATAGCCAAACTATACATATTTATTTGGACCAGGGCGGAGAACTTACTGTGAAAAGTATTTGACTCGAATACTTTTTTGGACTACGTAGTTGAATGCAAATACTTTACTCGACTGTCTCAAATAGAAAAAGTACTTTTTTACAGTATGTAATTTACGTCCTTATTACCAAGAGGATACTAGAGCTTAAAGAACAAATTTCTTTAATTGAAAATTATCATATAGACTCGAACTAAACTATCAAATACAGCTATAAAATAATGTATTTAAAAGCGAACTAAAAGTTTTTTTAAATTGACGATAGTACGAATTGACGCAACACGTTGACGCAACCTAATTTTTTTTTTGACGACTATAGTTGTCATAAACGTCAACGTGTTAAGTAAATAACATTTATTCAGCACATAAAAAATATTTTCCAAAAATTGACTGATTTGGAAGGGGGCTTTCAATAAATTATTCATAAAATATAAATCTAATGTTCTTATTTGGTATCAGCGGACGGATGCTTGTAATATTTATAGTTCGAAGTTTATTTTTTTTCAGAAAAAAAAATTTAATTGTTTGGCTGGTGTTATGCGCAGCACGCCTAGCGATGCACTTGCTTAGCTCGTCGGATTGGGGGGGTTCTAAAGCGCTGCCAATAGTATTACAAAAAAATTATTTGCGTGCTTTTTCAAAAAAAATACCAAAAAGAATAAATTTAGAGGAAAGTTTAAAATCAACATTTAAGTAAAAAAATCGCTAAAGTGTATGTAATTTACCACAAAAAAAGTCCCCAAAAAAAATATAAGAATTAATCATTATATTATTATCATTATCATTATTTTATTATAATGTGGGTTGAATCTCTACGGCTCTCTTCGAGGACACCTCTCCATGGAGGACATGACCAGATGGTATGTCATGTTCCGTGCCCTCCCAACCATGGACCTAAAAATTTTGGAAAGAATCAAACAAAATTATGATTTTCGGCCCCCATACGTAACCTTATGCTGGCCTACATTGTCATCTCAGACAATCCGGTTTTCCTAGAAATCAAAATAATAAAAAAACTACTCCATTTCCAATTTTAAATTATACATTGCGAAAATTTATTGCCTTTAATAAAAATTTTGATTTCTTTCTGTTGTATTTAGAATTATAAATCCACTGAATTGACAAAAAAATTTACTTTTCGTTAAAATAAAAAAATTATTATCAAAAAAAAATATATACATCAACTTTATTTATTTTTTTTTCTAATTTTTGGACACATTAAGTTCTAATAAAATTTAGTATTTTTTCGTTTTAATTTTTTTTATTCCTATATAATTTAACGTCAATGGATTTTATTAGTAGATATAATTCAATTTAATTGTCAATAGAACGACATATCATAATTAATGGAATTTAAAAATATTTAGTACCAAATAATTGTACCTTTAGTACTAGGAGTTATTTCATTGAATTTTTTTTTTTTTTTTTATGTTAATATTTAGCACAATTAATATTTCTATACATTTTAAACAATTTCTCTTAAAAAATTAAATCTAGTACTATTTAATTCCGATACTTTATTCCATTGATTATTACATGTGGTAATTTTAATGTTTAAATTAATCAAAAGACTTAAATAAAATATTAAAAAAAACTAAAAAAAATGTGTTTGTTTGTTGCCAATAAATTTACCATTTAGGTATGTACGTATTCGAAAAGAAAACGCATAATGATATATATATATTTAATATATATATATATACATATATATTCTAATTCAACAGTATAATTATTTTTTTTTTAAAAAAAAATTCAATTAAATTTTAAAACTTTTAGTATAAGTAATTACCTGGTTCCTTAATTACGTGCAGCAGGCCTGTTGAACGAATTGCTATAAAGGAATATACTGTGGAAATTACAAAAAAAATAGTACGCATACAATCATATATTTATGAATACCCGAAATTACGATATATAATTTAAAAAAATAAATAAATGGCAAATAAATTAGCCACAAATTTATATACTTATTTATATATTATATGCTTTGGATATGTAAAACAAAAAAAAATATAAAAAAAAATCGGCAATAAAAATATTGTTCCGCAACTACTTTCATTAAATCAGCAACATTCCTCAAATTTTGATTAGCAATACCACCGCAACATTACTCAATTTTTACATTTTTATACGGCAACATTTCTCTTTTTTTTTTTTTTGTTTTATACAGCAACATTTCTCATTTTTGGTTAATACGGCAACATTTCTATCAATTTATATACTATTTAATTACAACGAAGGTATAAATTTTTTATGAGAGGAACGACAACCGAAAAAAAAACCCGACCGATGGTACATGCTACACTCGTGGCCAAAAATTAACGTACGTTTATTTAGTTTTTTTTTCTTTTTATGAAATGGCCAGTTAAAATATTTTTAATTTATTCCTTTTTTTAAAAAAAATTTTCATATTTTGTTTTAATTTTCACGATAATATTACTAGTTTTCAGGATAATATTAATTCAGTTTTTAGTTGGGTAAAAATATTGAACATTATTATACTATTATACTTTATATTTTATATAAAATTATTATACTTTATTTTTTTTTTTGGTTTGTGTTTTTATTAGGTATTTTTTTTTCCATTTATTTCTGTATCGCCATTTTATTTGATTTTTCTTTTCACATACAAAAAAAAGGAATCGGATCATATATTTTAATTTTGGGTATTATATACCTTTTTCTTTGTTTTATTGTAACAGTTTATAATATAAACCAATTTAAAACCACGGAAAGTTATTTTTTTTCTTTTTTTTTTTGTTATTCTTGATATATATATTTTAACCGAAATTTCATTTTTCTTATATATAAATATACTTTCGGTCTAACTATTCATAGTCAAAACGTTAGTTACGCAATCTTAAATTGACTATGTATAATTTTAAGATTACTTGAAATTCACTTTTATATTATAATGGTTGATGTTCGAGATACATTTCAACCATTTGTCTCTATTTTATTATTATTTCTTTTTTTTTTTTTTATTTAAAAGACAAAAAAACGATATTATTCTTAATTTTAGTTTACGGATACCCCGGTAAATTTATAGAAAAAATTAAAAAAACTATTAAATTACTATAACTATTTTAAGGCACGGACATTTTATTTTCGTGTTCTATATAATATATATAGAACATTATAAAGTATAAAATAAACAAAATACATTTTAATAAATTGTACCGTCCGCCGATAATGAATATTAATAACTGACTCTCTTAAAATCAAATCAATTATTAAATTGATTGACTTTAATTGTTGCAAAAATTTATCGAAACCAGAGTTTTTTTGACAATAGAAAAACTGGTTTTCGATAATTCGAAAGAAATCTTTCGTTAATTGCATCTGATGTTAATTTACACCCAATCAAAATTTATTTGATTATTTATAAAATTTGATTTTGTTACTAAGTAAAATAATTTACTTAGAAATAACAAATCGAAGGGTGTAAATTGGCACAAAATTTAAAAAAAAAAACCTACCCATTACAAAACAGGAACTTCGACGGAAAAATTTGACGACGAAGATACTGAAGAAGGGTAAACATTTTGTTTCTCCAAAAAAAACAGAACAAAAAAATATTTTATTTGTTCTCTTCCCGATTTCTAGTACTCACTCGGATCGTCGTTGAATCAAATGTGCGTCAGCATAAAGTTCCTCCATAGAGAGTCCCAAAGAAAACCACAAAAACACAACCCTTTCTATTAAAAAATTCAAACTACGTTAAATGAATAATTGCAAATATAGAAACTGCATTATTGCACGGAACAAAACTCGCAATGCATCCTCACCATTACCATGCAGAACCGGACCGAAAATAGCTACTAGCCATAAGTCGGTAATTCCATTGAACTTCATAGCACAGCGTACACACACGGCTAAAGTATCTGTACTCCGCACAAAATATAACAGCTGAAACTAAAATGAATAATCTGAATAAATTATCAAAAATACATTTCACATTATGTGTGACGACAATCTCTCATGTATTTCTTCGGCATACTGTCAAAAGATGACAAAAGTATATACTTAAACTATGACTCTAAAGAATTCTTGCCGGACTGAAGGAAGCGAAAAACGACCTCCTCTCAGTAATTCCAAGGCTCGAACCAAAAAAAATTAACTAAAACTAAACTAAACCTAAGGGTTGCAGCCGGCCTGAAGGAAGCTAAATGCGACCTCCTCTCAGTAATTCCAGGCGCAAACAAAATATATGGACCACCAAACAAGATATGCAAAATAGGAAGAAAAAACACAAGAGACCGTATTAGATTAATTTATATGAGTCAGCAAAACTCTAATGCTCAAACCACAGAAGCCAGTAGCAGCTGTAGCCGGCCAGATAATCGATACTTAATCAATTAAATCTGTAATTCCTGGTACATCCACATCTGTCAACCATGATAATAACAAAAGACTTAAGTCCGATCCACAAAAATTAACTATAAAAATAAATATAAACGGAGCTCGTCAGGCATCTA
Organism: Empis stercorea; assembly: GCA_949752835.1. Classification (NCBI taxonomy): domain Eukaryota; kingdom Metazoa; phylum Arthropoda; class Insecta; order Diptera; family Empididae; genus Empis; species Empis stercorea. The sequence continues at coordinate 74,584,302 of OX457085.1, read as the reverse complement.
GTAAGTTTCAAGCACGTTTAGAACGCATTACCTTGCACATACTTAAAAGATGTCCTTTCGTGCACTTCGGATTTACGAACTTAAAAAAACTTCGCGTACCACGTTGGATATTCGAAACTTTCTACCTTTCGGGCCCCACGTTGGGCGCCATTTTGTAATATTTATAGTTCGAAGTTTATTTTTTTTCAGAAAAAAAAATTTAATTGTTTGGCTGGTGTTATGCGCAGCACGCCTAGCGATGCACTTGCTTAGCTCGTCGGATTGGGGGGGTTCTAAAGCGCTGCCAATAGTATTACAAAAAAATTATTTGCGTGCTTTTTCAAAAAAAATACCAAAAAGAATAAATTTAGAGGAAAGTTTAAAATCAACATTTAAGTAAAAAAATCGCTAAAGTGTATGTAATTTACCACAAAAAAAGTCCCCAAAAAAAATATAAGAATTAATCATTATATTATTATCATTATCATTATTTTATTATAATGTGGGTTGAATCTCTACGGCTCTCTTCGAGGACACCTCTCCATGGAGGACATGACCAGATGGTATGTCATGTTCCGTGCCCTCCCAACCATGGACCTAAAAATTTTGGAAAGAATCAAACAAAATTATGATTTTCGGCCCCCATACGTAACCTTATGCTGGCCTACATTGTCATCTCAGACAATCCGGTTTTCCTAGAAATCAAAATAATAAAAAAACTACTCCATTTCCAATTTTAAATTATACATTGCGAAAATTTATTGCCTTTAATAAAAATTTTGATTTCTTTCTGTTGTATTTAGAATTATAAATCCACTGAATTGACAAAAAAATTTACTTTTCGTTAAAATAAAAAAATTATTATCAAAAAAAAATATATACATCAACTTTATTTATTTTTTTTTCTAATTTTTGGACACATTAAGTTCTAATAAAATTTAGTATTTTTTCGTTTTAATTTTTTTTATTCCTATATAATTTAACGTCAATGGATTTTATTAGTAGATATAATTCAATTTAATTGTCAATAGAACGACATATCATAATTAATGGAATTTAAAAATATTTAGTACCAAATAATTGTACCTTTAGTACTAGGAGTTATTTCATTGAATTTTTTTTTTTTTTTTATGTTAATATTTAGCACAATTAATATTTCTATACATTTTAAACAATTTCTCTTAAAAAATTAAATCTAGTACTATTTAATTCCGATACTTTATTCCATTGATTATTACATGTGGTAATTTTAATGTTTAAATTAATCAAAAGACTTAAATAAAATATTAAAAAAAACTAAAAAAAATGTGTTTGTTTGTTGCCAATAAATTTACCATTTAGGTATGTACGTATTCGAAAAGAAAACGCATAATGATATATATATATTTAATATATATATATATACATATATATTCTAATTCAACAGTATAATTATTTTTTTTTTAAAAAAAAATTCAATTAAATTTTAAAACTTTTAGTATAAGTAATTACCTGGTTCCTTAATTACGTGCAGCAGGCCTGTTGAACGAATTGCTATAAAGGAATATACTGTGGAAATTACAAAAAAAATAGTACGCATACAATCATATATTTATGAATACCCGAAATTACGATATATAATTTAAAAAAATAAATAAATGGCAAATAAATTAGCCACAAATTTATATACTTATTTATATATTATATGCTTTGGATATGTAAAACAAAAAAAAATATAAAAAAAAATCGGCAATAAAAATATTGTTCCGCAACTACTTTCATTAAATCAGCAACATTCCTCAAATTTTGATTAGCAATACCACCGCAACATTACTCAATTTTTACATTTTTATACGGCAACATTTCTCTTTTTTTTTTTTTTGTTTTATACAGCAACATTTCTCATTTTTGGTTAATACGGCAACATTTCTATCAATTTATATACTATTTAATTACAACGAAGGTATAAATTTTTTATGAGAGGAACGACAACCGAAAAAAAAACCCGACCGATGGTACATGCTACACTCGTGGCCAAAAATTAACGTACGTTTATTTAGTTTTTTTTTCTTTTTATGAAATGGCCAGTTAAAATATTTTTAATTTATTCCTTTTTTTAAAAAAAATTTTCATATTTTGTTTTAATTTTCACGATAATATTACTAGTTTTCAGGATAATATTAATTCAGTTTTTAGTTGGGTAAAAATATTGAACATTATTATACTATTATACTTTATATTTTATATAAAATTATTATACTTTATTTTTTTTTTTGGTTTGTGTTTTTATTAGGTATTTTTTTTTCCATTTATTTCTGTATCGCCATTTTATTTGATTTTTCTTTTCACATACAAAAAAAAGGAATCGGATCATATATTTTAATTTTGGGTATTATATACCTTTTTCTTTGTTTTATTGTAACAGTTTATAATATAAACCAATTTAAAACCACGGAAAGTTATTTTTTTTCTTTTTTTTTTTGTTATTCTTGATATATATATTTTAACCGAAATTTCATTTTTCTTATATATAAATATACTTTCGGTCTAACTATTCATAGTCAAAACGTTAGTTACGCAATCTTAAATTGACTATGTATAATTTTAAGATTACTTGAAATTCACTTTTATATTATAATGGTTGATGTTCGAGATACATTTCAACCATTTGTCTCTATTTTATTATTATTTCTTTTTTTTTTTTTTATTTAAAAGACAAAAAAACGATATTATTCTTAATTTTAGTTTACGGATACCCCGGTAAATTTATAGAAAAAATTAAAAAAACTATTAAATTACTATAACTATTTTAAGGCACGGACATTTTATTTTCGTGTTCTATATAATATATATAGAACATTATAAAGTATAAAATAAACAAAATACATTTTAATAAATTGTACCGTCCGCCGATAATGAATATTAATAACTGACTCTCTTAAAATCAAATCAATTATTAAATTGATTGACTTTAATTGTTGCAAAAATTTATCGAAACCAGAGTTTTTTTGACAATAGAAAAACTGGTTTTCGATAATTCGAAAGAAATCTTTCGTTAATTGCATCTGATGTTAATTTACACCCAATCAAAATTTATTTGATTATTTATAAAATTTGATTTTGTTACTAAGTAAAATAATTTACTTAGAAATAACAAATCGAAGGGTGTAAATTGGCACAAAATTTAAAAAAAAAAACCTACCCATTACATGCTCCATTGATTCCTCATTATCTTCCAGAATCAAAATAATTTTGAATTTTGTTTTTGATCAAATAATTGTGTATTTTGTAAAGATTTACCACTACATTTTAGAATTCTCTATTAATTATTTAATTTTTCAGAATTAGGCATCCGAAGAAAATGTCATTTAATTTTGGAGACCTAATGTTTCTTTGATGAGGCGGTGCATATGGAAGAGGTTAAAATTAAAAGCAATACAATGGATACACAAAAAATGCCAAACGTATTTGATACAAATAAACTGCGATCTGAATACTCAATCACTGGAGTTAGCATTTTTACACCTCTCCCTAAAACAGACCGTATGGCGTATAGCTTCTGTCAAAATCGGTTTATGCACATACATTTTGTATGAGAGATCCCGAAATACGCGACGTACAAAATTAGCAATTTTGACGGGCGTATAAAATGTTTTAAAAAGATTTTTGACATTTAACAAAAAGAAACATCTTTCAAAAAAATCTAATGTCTATAAACGTGGCGATTTATTTCGGGAGACGCTGGCGTATGAGCATATCAACGTATATACTGCATACGCTCTGATTTAGATATTAATCTTACTTTGCAGTCTCATTTTCCTTTCCATTAAAACCGAATATTACTTGTATAAATTTTTAAAATATATAAGAACTATTAAATTATTACCCCACAATATTTTTGTTAAAGAAAATTTATAAAACAAAAAACAATCATAGTTTTTGATTCTAAACATTTTTTTAAAAACAAATTTTTCAATAAAATTCTTAATAAATCCTTAAAATTCTTTTTATTTGACTTTTGGAATTTATTAAATAAATGTCGAAAATTGTCGACCACTAAAACCACAAATAAAAAATTATATTTAAATAATATTATTTTTAACATTCCAGACATTTTGTAATTTTAATAAAATCTGATTTAAAATTTTAAGAATGTTTCATAGAAATTTTATATTTTTTATATGTTATATCGTATTGTGATATTGCAAAATATTGTAACTCCAAAAATCTGGATCTGAGATAAAGCCGTTTAAAAGTTTGAATTGAAAATTATAAACGATATTCTCATAGTAAAACCGTTTTTATAAAGGTCATAGAGCTGACTACACTCAATTTCCCTGTATCATTATTTTCTCTAAATAATAAAAAAATCATTTATACAATTTCAGAAAACGATATTTTCTATTTAACAAATTTCTCCAATTAATTTAAGATATAAAAATTTCCGATTAAAATAAATTTCAATTAAATTTTACAAAGGAAATTATATTTAAATTCAAATTAAATCAGAAAGAAAATGAAAATAATATGTTAAATAATTTGACATTTTGAAATCAAAGTTTATAATCATTTGATATAAGATTTTGTTTAATTAAATTTATATTTTATTTTTGATTTTTGATTATACAAAGAAATAATTGTTTTTGATTTTATAAATAATTTTTAAGTTTTGTAATTATAATAAATTTTGTTTGAAATGTTTATAATATAAATCTAAAAAAAACTTTGACAGATGTCAAATTCACTTATAAATGTAAAAACCGACAAAAATATGACATTAAAATGTGAAATTTATCATCGTCAAAGAGTAAATTATTAGGAAAAGTAAATTGAATTTTAGCTCAATAATAAAGTCATAATTACTAGTTGAATATTTTAGTATCCCCGTCTGAACGGCACAGCTATGGTGGTAAATCGTTAGTCGGTTCTGTTGTGTCAATGCGGCTCATAGGGATGGGATGGTAGAGATCTGATGTGTCAATGTGTCAAAACTCACTGCGAACCCAACTGACTATAGTAATCATTGCACGTTTTACTGGACCGCGGTTCTATTACAGATTACTAGGGTTTGTACTTCCTGTGTATATGTCTTGAAAAGATAGGAATAAGTAATGATCATACAGACCCATGCGCAGTAGGACCATTAATTATTCTTATAGTAACCAAAGGGTTCATATAATCGTTTTTCTAATACAAATTACGCTTAAATAAGTTAAATATTGTTTAGGCAGAGGATATTTTTTTTATTATTTTTTTCCCAGGTGGAGACAAAGAAAAACGATAGTCAAAATAAAATTATAAGTTGAACGATCTAAAATAATAATAATTATTATATTATATCCCTTATGAATCGTTTTTTATTATTTTTTTTTCAAATACTCTACTGTTATTGACATTATTTCATTCTCAATAGAGAAGAACGAATTATATATAACAGACTAGCATTGGTCATATACACAAAGTATAAGTTCATTTAACTTGTTTTATTATTATAGGATATCAATTTCCATTTAATGGAATTTTCCTTTTAATAATCATTTAATACAACAAACATAAGAATAACAATATAACCATTTCACCTTCTCCAGCCCAATAATAAAAAGACAAAAAAAAAAAAATTAAACTGAAATTATCAATTTTTTTTACATTACCTTTAATTTAATATAAATATACGTGATATTGTTATGGTTACACAATTTACCATCCCATCCCTATTATAAATACTTATTCACACCTCCCTATAGGTAAACTAAATTATATTTTATTTCATTTTGAATTACATTTTTATATGTATACATATAATTTGTAAGTGAAATTTTCGATTGTGCTAGTCTTTTTTTTTTTTAATACGTAATAATAATACTTAATATAAAATGAATAGTATAGTAGTATAAGGATGAAAAAACTCCTGTTGAGAAATGAAATCATTTTCATTTTCAATTTTTCTCCTTCTCTTTAATATTTATACTTATTTTGATATTTTATGGTTTTATATACATACATATAGTAGAAGAAATTTCTATTGGTCCTTTATACGTTCATATATCCTTTTTACTATATATTTTTATTATTATTTACCAAAGTTCTTAAGACCTAATGCCTTTCAATCACTTGAATTGTTTTCACACTTTGAAATTATTTTCTTACGAGGTGGGAAAAAAAAACCCAAAATTCAATTTTTTTTCCATTATATATATTTTTGTTTGTATAATAAATGATGAAAAGAGTTTTTTTTTTTAATGATGAATGTGGGGGCGGTAGGTGTTCAAAAATTATGTTTTTTTTTACAAGAAAACTTTCTATTATATAATATATTTATTTTTAATTTTATATTCAATTATTGAACTATTCAACAGAAAATTTTTATACAAGTTAAAGTTTTATGAGAAAATATCCTAGTAATAAAGTTAAAGAGAATATAAATTGTAAAACGCAATTTTTAATATATACAACATTTATGGATATTAATTTATGGATATCGCAATTTTTAATATATACAACATTTATGGATATCAGAAATTCCAGCATTTTGAAAACCTTAGAAATTTTTTAACTTTAAAGGAAAAAGTGATTCAAAATACTAAACTATGCAATTAAATATTTAAATTTAAAACAAGATTAGTAAATTTGACATCAGATTTCAGCAGAGTTAAGAAAGAGGTGGAAATCAGCAAAGGTCTCTAGAAAAATTAAGTTTGAAAATATTGAACTCATATGTTAATTGCGTACTGATAAACGGAAATGAAATATGGCTGTTCAAAGACCATGAAAAACTGCAAGTCTTCTCCTGGTATGAAAGAGAATGAATAAACAACGCAGAACTCTGTAGATTTACAGAATAAGATAAGCTACCACAGCATAAATACAAAATCGAAGATTAATGCTGGGGATTTCAAAGAAAGTAAAGCGCTGAGCTGGAACGATCAAGGGTTCACAGGTGAGAAAAACAACAATGAAAGAAATAAAGAAAATTCAAAAAAAAACTAGGGCTAGACAAAATTCACAGCACAAAATCGAAACTCTGAGTATAAGCCCCAAAGTGAAGTGAACAAAGAAAAAGAAATTAGAATTTAACCAATTAACGAAATAAGTCGGAGTAACATGGTTTATAAAATAGATACATCCGGGTTTTAATTATAAATCCAAGAGAAGAAAGAAGAACAAATGACCAAATTGAAAACTTTGTTGTCAAAATGTTCTTAATAGATTTTAATTTAAAAAGAAATTGATTTATAGAATCATCGGTTACTAGACAACGAGGGGACCAAAGAAAGGGAAATAGTTATTTATAACTTCAGATGCTCTGGATCTGGAGCAGGACGATTTCAAATATTGACATTATTGTCTCGGTCGACGTTTTTCACAGTTTTTTTAAACCAATGTATTACCTCATTAGAAAGGAATTTTACTTTTTATTAAAATTAAATAAGAAATAATTAATTAATGGCATCACTATTATTTATATAGGCTCAAGCTCAATAAAGGGTGATAAATCAAATCCTTTAAAATAATTCTGTCATTAAAATTATCCATCAAATTTTTATATATAATAGATTTTTTTTTTTTGAAATAATTTCCTCAGAAATTCCAGCATTTTGAAAACCTTATTAAAAAAAAGATTTTCAGAAATCATAAAATCTATAAAAAACATAAATTGCCTTTTACGTTATATATTATTTAGAAAAATCATTTTAAACTCTTCAATATTTCCAATAATATATAATAAAACATATTTTATTTATAAATAATTTTTTATAATTCCCAGCCATTCAAAAAATTCATTTATAATTGCGAGACCATTTTATACCATCAAGATCAACAACACAACAAAATCATACTTAAAAATTGTATACAAGGAAGAAAAATTACTATTTCATGCTCCTCGCTATATATGGTAAATATATAACAAAAAGTAAATATACTATTAATCTTTCTGTGAAAGCTGTCAAAGATATGAACTTAATCATTAAATAAAGCTTTTCTGACATTTTCTATATTTATATATTTGTAGGTATATAACAATATGACCTCATTTGCAAAAATATATACATATGTAAAACATTCACAAGAAACCAAAAAAAATTATAAAAATGAACAGAAAATAAAATATACAAAATAAGATTGTCGTCGTTTAACCTCAGTCTTTTCACTCGCAAACCAAAATAGTCACCTTTAAAATAATTTTATATTTTGCATAAGGAAAATTTATCAAGTAAATTTATTTTCGCTAATGAACTTTTCCCTTTAAAATCAAAATCTTATTATCACCCATACCTTGTTCTCATTATAGTTTCAGACGATAAAGTACCTATATAATATAATTTGTTTATGAAAAAGCTTATGTATAGTTTTGCTGCAAAAATAAAAAATTAATGACTAAAAATTATTTTGATAATTTTTCTTCTCTTCTTTTTGCGACAAAAATGTCTCACATTAAAAGCAATCAATTTTTTGACAATTTAAGTTTATAGCTGATAAGTATATATGTCCTTAAAGGTAAACGTACTTTGATCAACACTGATTGGTTAACAAGGATAATTTAAATATAATTATTCGTAACGAGCATTTGCTCGTGTTGCGTGGAAGAGAATTAAAATTGGATGTGATGAAAAGCCAAAGATTTGTAATGTTTATACCAAATCAAACTGCAAAAAAAAAAAGAAATACTGTGATCCTTTTGATATGTTTCTGACCTGAAGTTTTAGATATTGCACTTAATTTGCAGTATACTTAAATAGAAGAAGTTAATATGAAAGTTCAAGAAAGTTTTATGAGCAGAAACTTGTAATATGACCCATTTCTACTTAATTTTTTATGTTGTAATAAAATACAAAATTATTTGAACTTCTATAGAGATAGACTATGATACTGAAATTATTAAAGATTCTGAATTGCTGTGCTGGAGTTACATTCCCAATATTATTAACCATATAGGCTAAAATAGAATATTAGTTTTATCGTTGGATGTTTGTAGCAAAAAAAAAGCTTCTTCAAAAGATCAGCAGCGATATGAGAGTAAACCGCAACTCAGGGGTTCCTATCCAATCGTATCCAATTTAGGGATGGAAATAAAGGTGGTTTTGCAACTTCGTAATGAAGGTTATGGAGAGAAGTACAAATCTATTCATCAAATCAAGTTGATTATCATTAAAGTAGGAGATCGCTTCGCTGTATAATGTAAGGCTTGTGGTCCTGAAAACTTAAAAAAGTCCTTTATACTCGTAAATCCTTTTCATATCCTAAATTATTTGCATAAAAAAATTAAAGTAAAATAAATTAAAGATACTTTCTACTTCTAAGATTATTACAACTTTACAGTTTCCTTCGGTTCACTAATGGGGTCAGATTTTTTTTTTAAATTATTTTAAAAAAATTCAAAAAATAGTTTTAAAAATTTTAAATTCCCAATTCATTTTTTTTCGCAATTTACTCTCAAATAAAGTTATTCTCTCAAATGCTATAAACAATATAAAAAACTTTATTCGACAAATATACAACTATATTATTTAAGCATATAAATTGGTGCAATACTGCCAAAAATTCAAATTATTCTTGGAAAAGTACTAATAATTATTTTCTTTTAAAAATAAAATTTAAGAACAATTTGTAAATATCCTAAAGAAGTTTCATATAGTTACAAAACTTTCTCCATAATATTAAAAATTTAATTAATTCCGAAAACTTAATTTTATAAGATAGTATATTAAGCAAAGGGGTTTGTTTACATAGAATGAAATTGTTAACATGCTAAAATTACTAATTACAATATTATCAGTCAGAACATCGATTCCATTAACTGTCTTCAAATGTCATTGCTTTTTTTGCGCAAATTTCGAAAATTGTACATTTGGTTCGACTGGATAGGCAATTTAGTTCTCTCCATTACGAAGTTGCCTGTACTATATAAAACGCATTTTTTTGAATTTTTGTACGTAGATAAAATCTACTATTGAAATAGGACAAAAAAAATCTGTTAGTGTTTGTTAACTGATTAGTGCCATATTAGTGTTTGTTAACTGATTAAAATCAGAATTTTGCAATTTTCGAACATAGAGAGAAATTTGCGAGTTTTCATTCAACTGCAAACATGCATTTGCAAAACAATTTTGAATTGCTCTTCTGATAAAATTACAATTTTGGTGAGACTTTTAAATTGGAAACGATTTGTGAAGTTCGTTAGAATTAGCAGCCATGTGATTTATACTATTTATACCTTTCTCAATGTATGTATAACCAATGTATGATATTTTGATAGTAAGAATTGATGAAATTGGAAAGATATGAACAAGTTCAATGTATTTAGTATCATTAAAACTGATATTAACATGTTAAATTTAACAGTTTTTCGTCTAAAAGCTGTTAAATTTAACATGCTTATATGAATTTATAATGTATAGAAGAATGTCTGGAAAATATTGTTAATGTACACAATTATTCGACTCTACTTTCGACAAAAACCGAGATCAACAAAATAATTACTTAAGTAAAAATTTCATCATTTTTTTGAATTAGCAATAAAACATTTCATGACACAGTCATATTTCAAATCAAATTAAGTACATTTAAAAAATTTCCAAATCAAATTTAATTCGGCTCAGAAATTAAATTGATTTCCCACCAAACAGTCAAATTAAATTTATTTAAAAACTTTTTCTTCGCAAAAAAATGGTTTTTTTTTTCAGTCTTATTAAAAATGAAAATTTATTGTAATTTATATTTTGTTATAAAAATTTTCCCGAAAACTTATGGACATTGTTTTTTTTTATATTTCAAAACAAAATTGAAAATTAAGAAGAAAAATTTTCACGAAATTCTTTTTATAAAACTTTAATTTTAATGGCCATGCAATTATTTCTTCTTTTTTTTCGTCCTTTTTTGAATTTACATAAAAATGACAGAGGGGCGCAATAAAAACTATTTCTTTTTATGGCTTTTTTAAAACAAAAAATCCCTTATGTTAATGCTTTTCTGTCTGTCTGTTCGTCTGTCGTCTGTCCGTCTGTCGGTTTGTCCGATGTAAACAATAAAAAACAGTTATTTCACATAGTTAGTGTACACACAAGATTAAGATAGACACACCAATAGACAGCTTGATTTATTGATAACTACATGTAAAATAGAATTTTTAAATTCGGCCGGTAGGCGGCGCTATTTACATTTTGCCAAAACACATTTTTGCGAATAAAACTGTAATTTTATATAGTACATAAATGAAGTTTGACCACTCGTTGGAGAGGTACTTAAGAGTAGAATGCTATGCCAGTAACCGTATTTCAAATTTCTACCGCTAGAGGCGCTGAATACTAAAATATATAAAATGTTAATTTTTAATATGTGATTTACAATAGTCAATAAATTAGCCCCAAAAATTAGGTTTAATGTCGCATCTGAAAGGTAGTAAGTAGTAGTATAAAATCACAGTTGTTATAATTTTAATTTCTGCGGCTAAAAGGTGCAACATATACTCCAAATATGCATTTACAGTAGTTAAATTTAAAAAAAAAAGCCCATAATTACGAAATTACTGATCAGTAGTTCGGCTGCACGGCATTTTTTATTTATATTATTATTATTATTAAAAAAAAAGTGCTTTAGGAAAAATATGATGAAATTTTTAGTCTTCAATTAACAGTCCAAAGGCACAAAAAAAAAATTTTTTTGTTGTATCCTGCAATTAAGAGAAGTTTTTGAAATAAATTCTATCTATATAAAAATTATCGTAATAAGATTGTGTGTGTGTGTCTTATAAAAAAAAGAGGACGATAAATATGCGAGCTATATAAAATTTCGATAGTGAATAATTTTAATTTTTTTTTTTTTTTTTTGAAAATAATTTTACATAAAAACAATTTTATTTTATTTCTTTTTTCTGTTATTTAAAAGTTTTTCTTACCAACAAAACCGCGAAGAAAATTATTTTTTAATAATAATAATTATAAAAACTTGTATAAAGAAAAAAAGAAAATTATTTTATTAAAATATGTTCTTTTCCGTTGAAAGTAATTAAAGAAAAAAAGTATATTGTGTTTACGCGGAAAATTTTATATTTTATAACATAAAAACTTTTTGGTATATATAATACGAAGAACAATTTATTAGATAAATGCAACGAATTGCATAAAACAAAAATTTTTTTTGAAGAGATTTTACTATTTTTTTTTATTATTATTATTATTTTGCAAACTATAAAATTATAAATTTATTGTAATAATTAAATTTCTATAAGGTTTTTAGAAAATAATAAAAAAAATCCTTCAAGTTGTATATATATGTACATAAAAATTGGATAATGGACGTTTTTAATATTTTGCTGGAAGTTATAAGTGATGAAGAAGGTAAGCATAAAAAAAACTATAAATTGTTGTTAAGAAAGAAATAAAAATTATAAACGATAGAAAATTAAAAATAAATTAAATTAAATTTTAAATTTTATTAAAAAGTTTTTCATGTTCGAAAAAATATAATTTTCACTGGATGGTAATTTTATAAAAGATTCAATTTTGTTAAAATTTTATTCACAATTAAGGATTTAGGATTTTTAGGATTCAGAAAGAAAAATTGTTATTTATAAAATCTTGTTTTTAAATCGTGACAAATTGTTATTAACGCTAGTGGCGAAAAAGGTAACATCAAATTAGAATAATGTAAACGATAATGAAGTTACACACTATATCGCTAATTATATTACGTGGAAAAAGTTATAATTATTTGCTTACGTTTATGTGAAAAAATGGTGTGTTACTAAAGTATTTAAAAAAGAGATTAAGTGAAAATTGTTTTATCAAAATAATAAACAATTGCAATGTGCTAAAACACATAAATAAATACGAGTATTACCTGTTAATTCATCAACCAGTTAATAAAAATTAGGAAATTGTAAGTATTTCTTATTCGGTTCAACTGGCCGATGTTCTGTCACAATTTGGAACCCACTAATTTTACATGGATTCCCGTCATAAAAATAAATAATTTCTTCACTAATTTGTAGTAGGTCAATTATTGTCAGCAATATTTGTCTCGACGACGGCTAGCCGTAAAATTTATTTGCTATTATAAGCTTGGTTTAAATTATGGAGAATTTTTATTTTTTTGCAAAAATAAAAAGAGATAGCAAGAAAAATTAACCTAAAGAGGGAATAAAACAAAACATTATTATTATTGGGTGGGAATTATAGTAAATATTTAACATTTATAAATACAGGGTGGGCCAACTTCGACTGAATTATATTTCTTATGAAATTACAAGCTTCTTACATTTATATAAATGTATGAAAAACAAAACCCGAATTTCTCGAAAATAGTCTGTTAAAGAAAAGTTCTCAAAGATGGTCCATTGTCGCTCTCGTGGTGTGCGCTGTCACTTCATCCTGTTGCAACCATGTGTCAGGGTTATTCACTATTGCCGGACTAAAAAAAATTTATATCATGGCTCGATATACCGCCCCTGAAACGAGTTCATCATCAGATTCAAATTAATATGGCCCCATTACTCTATTGTCCATAATTCCATACAGTATATATCTAACGGAGTGTAATTGACGCTGATACAACGCTTTTGGATTCTCTGTATCCCAAATTCGACAGTTCTGCCTGTTTACATATCCATTTAAATGAAAATGTTACAACATTAAAAAGCATTCTGTATTTGTTACAACATTAAAAAGCATTCTGCGTTGTAACAATAGATTGTTGGAATAAAATTCTATAATTTTGACACGTTCTTGCACGGAGAAAATTTCTTATAAAATTCTTTATAATCTGGAAAAAAAAAAATTAAAAAAAAAATTAAAACCGCAAAAACTAAATTATCTCAACCGGTGTCTTGTGACTTGTGGTGCTATCGATTCGACGTCCAATAAAAGAGAGAAGAAAATTTGTCGATGTCCAAAAAAGGGCTAATTTTTTTCTCTACGACATATCTCTCTCTATCACACTTAAGGGGAAATATCATCTTGCAAATTAGAATCCCATTTTCGCCATAATGTAAATCCAGCCTTACATTCGAAGATTTCAAGTTTTGAAACTTTAAAAAATTATATTTCTTATGAAATTACAAGCTTCTTACATTTTTATAAATGTATGAAAAAACGACACGATAATTAAATAAATCATTAAACGATAATACATTGTATATTGATTATAATTATCGAAGAGTTAAAATTATTAATAAACACAAAATTATAATTTATTGCAATTTATTAATTAAATTTCATTTAAATATAATTTTTTTTTTTAACTTTCTCAAAACTTTATATAGGTACTATAAGAAAAATATTAATAAAGTTTTCTTTACTTGCCACCAATATATGATTTTTTTTTTTGATTTATTAAATATGAAAATTATTATTTTTAGTTTTAGTCCGGTTCCGGAGTATAGAAAAATAAAATAAAAAACGCTCCAGGGAAATTTAATCAAACTTAAATACATGCATGATTTGTTCGTCCTTATTTTATTATTCCGTTGATGTTGTCTCAAAAATATTAACGAAAAAATTCTTTCTGGTTATATAATATGTAGTTAAAAATATAAATTTCCATTTTGCAAAGTTGTATTTTTCTTTTGGGTTTATTAAGGATATTTACCGAGCATATTTTCCAATCAATAAATATATAGAAAAATGTTGTGTGTCTTTTTTTTTTTATTAAATTTCATTATGGATGATTTGTATATGTACCATATGTAACATATTTATTATTATTATAAATCATTAATGTTGTGAAACTATGTAAATATGTTGTTATGAAAGAATTTAATCAGTTTTGAAAAAAAAATGTGATGGGAATGCAGAAAAATTCTATTTTGGTAAAAATTAAGTTTGTTTTTTCTATATATACGACTCTGTCATGGAAAATAGTTTGGCAGCAAATTTGAAATGGTATAGAAAATATTATAGTGTATAATATTTGCCATGTGTGGAGTGTCAGTGTGATAAAGATTAATATATAAATCAATTTTCTAGAGCTAGACTATGTATTAACCCTTTCCCTGCCAATGCAGTTTTCGTAAAACTAATCCAGCAGGCCAATGTACATTTTATGTATTTTTATGTATTACGAGTTACATATATCGTATTTTGTCACCATACATAAAATTATTGTACGACATGCCAACTTCATTCCATTCTCTGTGCCACAATGCAAGAAAAAACTTAATACAAAGTGCAATATTAAAATTAGACAATGTAAAAATATTCTTACTACGAGTTATCTCGTAGCTGGCCGTATTGATTGACTTGCCGTATTGATTGACGAGATAACTCGTATAGTTGGCAGCGAAAGGGTTAAAAGTGATTCTTGTTCGGAAGGAGCAATAATGCAATTATCAGTGTAATAAAATTTGTCGTGCAGTGGAGTTACAATTTTTTTCAAAATTTAATGGCAATTGGAAAGATATATTTTTTTGGAATTTTTTTATATATTTAATTGGATCAGATCAAAAGGTAAAAATTTTTGCACACGGGCTTTTAGTGTTAGAAAGGGTATACTTCATTTTTATCCTCGTAAACTCATGTATTCCCCTGTGGACCATAAAGTATCATTTTAATTATAGATTTGTGCAAGGATTCGACAAATACACTAAATTCTGAAGTAAATACACTGGAGGATCAATAAAGAAATACCAATCAGGAATGGGAGAACAGTAGAGTAAAGCGCACTCAGAAATTCTAGTTGAATATAATACATTAAAGATTAAAGGGATTAGTGAACCATCTGTGCTGTGGTGACAATATGAATGAAGTATTAAGGCCGGCGCACAATTGCAGCCCTAATACATAGCGCTAGCTTTAACTTTTGCTAATGGAATGCTAATCGAAAACGCCAGACTTCGAATAATTGTATAGAAGTCAAAATTTGATATAAAAAAGTATTTTGTTTGTAAAAATTTGATTTAATATGGACACATAATAGCTTGGTGAACTAATTTTTCGGCATATTTTTGCCTCCCAATATTAAAATTGTCTAGCGCTGGCGTAAATTTTTCAACATTGTTGAAACTCAACGATATAGCGCATTTTTTTGGCTATAGCGTTAATTGCTGGTATTGTGTTCTCTTATACTGATTTCCATATGTTAAAACTTTCTCAAGTTAACACTATCGATTAAGATTTCCGACCTTGCTTTAAAGGAAACTGTTAGCTTTCCTCACAGCTCTCAGTTATTATTTTTCTAAGTGAAACCAGAGAGTCAAAGTAAAACGACGTACAAGTCCATACATAAATTCATTTGGGCACTGCCAATGATTTAATGCTGTAATAATCTAAAAAAAACAAATTTAAAACAAGTCATTGCTTAGAAATGTTGAAAAATAATGGAATAACATTCGTTATGTCTGAACCTAAATACAAATACGTAGAAATTATTTAAGTAAATTTTAAAACCTACGCACTGCTGTATGTAAGAGTCTAATTACATACAGCAGTGCGTAGGTTTTAAAATTTACTTAAATAATTTCTTTATATTAAAATATTCTTATGAATATCCTTAAATTTCTAAATTAAAATATGAATTTGACATTCAAATTATATAGACAATGTCAGGCAGCGTTAATTGCTATTTAAATATAGACTTAATCAAATAATAAACATCAACATAATTAAATCAATTTTGTAAAAAGTTAATTAAAAAAATATAAATTCAACAATTAATTAATAATTATTTTAGATTCTTCAGTTAATTAAATTATAGAATAACATTTATTGATTTTATTTTGTTTATTGACAGAAATGTGTCAATTATAGGGAAAACAAATTGATGTACAATTATTAGAAAGTTTCATCAACAAATAATTTTTATATTTAGTTTTTACATTATAAATATGATGGACAAATATTTTTTATAATGTTTGATTAACAAAAATGTCTTTGAACTTATAAATTGAACACATATAAACTTTTCTAATTTACTTAAACTTTCAATTTCTTATAATGCCATTATTTATATTTTTTAATGGTGTTTACTAATTTTGTTTTTTTATTTTCGGTTATATTCAATAATTTATAAATAAAATAAAATGACAGGAAAATAAATCAAAATTAAAATAAGTATAAATGATTTTCAGGATAATTTTAGTGTAAAAAAGAAAAACCTAAATCTAAATTGAAGTAAAGCAAATGTTGATGGCTTATGAACGACGGTAATGCAGTAGTAATAATAATTTTCAATATTTCTCATCTGGAAATTAAAATACATCATCAAATTGGTCACAAAAGAAAGTGCTTACTTTCATCGTCGATAAAGAACGATTAAAACCGCAAGAAAAACTTTTTGATTAGATTGGAGTAAAAATTGATTCTTATTCGGAAACAGTAATACCAATTTGATCGATGATCCATCATAACTAAAAAGGATATACTACAAAATAAGCCGTGTAATTGCATTGATATAAATTGTCCATCACTTAAATAATTCGGAACCTATTTCTATACTGCACCTAACTCGGAACAATATAAATTTAATTTAACTGCTAAATAAATTTTATAATAAATCTAAAAACCTGTTATCATTTAAAAGTTCAATAATTATATTTTGGTCTCCCAATTGAATTATAAGCAAAATATCAACCTCACAAAATCTATAGAAAAATTAAATTTAAAACTGTTCAATATTACAAATAAATGTAATTAATAAATATTATGTAAATAAATCAAATTTCGATTTTATCGCATTAAATTAGCTTCTATTTGTTTCTATATGATTTATAAAATTCAACACTTTTATACACAATTTAAATAAATATTTTATCTATGTTTTTATGTTTTTTTATTATAATTATAAATCAAATTATTATCTAAAAAATGCGCACAGACGTGCTCCTTTACGGTAATTTCATAATTATTGGCTTTTTTGTTTATTATACTACATGATGTCAGTTAAACTTTTTTAAATTCTTCCTATAGTGGCTGGAAATTGAATTATCAAAAATTCTGTTTGTTTTTTTCTATTATCTGGAATATATCTTAATTTTAGGCCACTAATGGTATATCTGATATATTTACGAAATTAAATTATGTCTCAAGTCTAGTAGAACAATTTAAAAAATATATGAACTAGTATTTATTGATAGCTACTGATGCTCTTTGACAGCGCTCTGTGAATAAGATAAGTTTCAGTGCCTTTTTTACAATTATAAATTAATACAAGAAAATTTAAAACAAATTGCGAAGTGGTGTCGCTCGTGGAAGAAACCTTACAGAATCAAATTCGTATGCAGTACGACAAAATATTTACTCGACATGTAAAATATACATGCAGGACACTAATGGACTATTTGATTTATTGAAACTTGTTTGGGTAATATTAATTACTTACGTTATTTTTGGTAGGCAGAGGACGACTGATAATATTTTATTTTTCATGGATATTTACTCTCAATTTTTGGATGATTTGGGAGCAGCGCAAATAACTCTGCCTACCAGAAAAACTTTGAGTTGTTTTAAATTGCAAGTATCCAAACTCATCTATAATAAACTTGTATGTATATATATTTACATTTCATAAATGTATGTTAAATAACTCTGTGATAAAAAATACATTAATTTAATGGATGAACGAGCCGAAATTGTTAATATCAATTTAAAAATATCACTTTACTAAAACGTTTTAGTAAAAAAGTGTTGAACAAAATATCATATAAATTATCCTTTTGTCTAATTTATGTATATTTTGATTATTAATAATTATATTTATTCAGTTAAATTTTTTTTTTTTAATATATATATATGTATATACCGAAAAATTATAAAATAACATATAGACATTTAAATTTTTCCCTTTCTATATAATAAATATAATATAGAACTCTTTTATTTACCCAATAAACATTATTATATCCGTGATCAATTTAAATTCATTGAAATTTAACCATAACAGAAAGAAATTTAATAGAATGGTTTAACAATTTTGTATACAAACATTTTTCATTATACATTTAATCAATATTATTAATTATTATAATCGTATACAATATTATTTTTCTTTCCTATATTTTATACCATAACATTTAAACATTAACATTCAATTAAATATAAAGCAGTTTAATTTTAATATTATAACATTTCGTTATGGTTTTATTACATTATAGAGAAAAGAGTTTTTTAGCGATTTTTATATTTTACTTTCACCTATTATCACAAAATTAAATCAATTTTATATTACAATGAAATTATGCGGGTTCAGTCGTAAATTTCGGTCTTTCAAATTTATTATAATTTAGTAAACGTTTAAGGTATAAAATATAACTAATCAATAAATACGGGGACAAAATGTAATAGCACGGCAAAATGTTAATTAAGAATTAAAAACATTACATGACCAAATATGTACGCAGCATGACACAATATTTACTTAGCACGTAAAATTTATGTGGAAGATTTTGGTAATTAATTAAATGAATTGAAATAGATTATTTGTACTTTATAAATGAAGACAATTCAGTAATATTAACAACAATGCACTGTCAACAACAATCACTGTTACGGAACTGTTATCAACCTGTTATTTACAAAAATTTCCAATATTAGAGATAATTTTTGTTGAAAGTAATCTTTTGCGTTTACATAATTATTTATGTCAATTTTACTATTGATATTTTAATTTTGGTCAATAAACTTACGTCGATGCGCAAAAGAAGAGCTACCTATTCAGAAGAGGTAAGAGGAGAACCATAGAATGTGATATTAAACATTTGTGGAAAAAAGATTTTCACTAATAGTTAGTATGGTGCCCAATAGGAACTTTCCTTCCTATTAGTTAGCTTACTATCACTTTGTGCTCTTAAAAGTAAACTGAAACTTACAATGAATTTGAACAATAAAAGCGTGAAAAGATTCCAAAAAAACCTGTTCAATTACAATAACGTGAGTGGTCTTAAATCTCCAGACATATGATCGATTATTCCGCCACTTATACCAACCATCAACCTGATTATCAAAATTAACTATGTACACACAATCTTTCAAATTTTATCTCGAAATTAACTCGTTTTAGTGACAGCTAAAATTTAAAGATGTACAAAATTTCAATTGTCATTATTTTATCAATCGATGTTATGACATGACATTAGTACACAAAATTACATGTAATTATTATATTTATTGTACGCGTGACACTAAAATAATATTTGGTGGGTGCTTTTTTTATATACCGCATTTTCTTTTATTATATTATTCATAATTTCACCACAGGTAGTCCAAAAAAAAAGTAAATAAAACTGTACAATAAAAAAGTTAACTCATTGATATTCAGTGATGTATATACCCTAAAGAACAGACTGAAAAGGAAATAAAGCTCTAAGGAAAAATAGGAAATTTGTACCTGTAACTAATTTACATTCAAAAGAATTTTTTTTTTTTGCCATTTTTACAAAAACAACAACAAAAATTTGTGGTTTTTTCTACAGAGATTTTTATGCTTTACAAAAATATAATAAATAAACAACAAAAAACATATTTTTCGTCATAATTTTTCCGAAAACAAAAAAATGAAAAAAAAAGGGAAAAATGTTTTTCTCTAAAAAGGATTTTTTTTTGGTCAGAAAACAATGATATTTTCTTTATTCATTTTCGTGTTTATTTACATAAAATTATTTGATTTGATGGTAATAAAAAATCAATGTTTTTTTTTGTGTTCGCCAATGTTGTTGTTGTTATTAATGAGCTTTTTATATAAAAAAAAATTTGTTTGTAACTTTAGTTAGTCATTCTCGGTATAATCTATTTCTTTATAGAATTATTCAGTCAGTAATTTTCCTGGGAAACAGAAATTTTGTTTATTTGTTTTTTTTTTTATAATAAAAATTTCTGTCGAAAATTATTATAATACTGGAATTTAATCTAATTTAAACAATAAAAATGTCGAAAATTATAAACTAACGAAAATTACAATATGGACTTACCGAAATTTCGATTACGAAGCAAGTGGAAATTTGCAGGATATTAGAATTTTGGACAGATACCTACAAATAATTTTCTATATAACATAATTTTCACATTTCTGGAAAACATCATTTGTACATTTTGGTCTCATGTTTGCCATATAAATTGAAAGTTTTTGGACTATTATATAATTGAACTTCTGATTGGATTTTGTTTTCCAATTGTATTAATTAAATTGTATTGGAATTAGTCAAATAATTTAATTAAAATTTTATTTAAAATTTTAGATTTATTGTTTATATTGACCTTCTTTTCTTCAACAATAATAAATCCCCCTCCGCACACGAATTTTCAATTTCGAATGCCGATCCTGAATATTTTATGATCTATTTCTTTATAGAATTATTTGTGTTTAAATGCAAATCCTACAGAAGTTTAAACATATCATTTAAAAATTAATGATATTTAAGTGATAATTCGGAAATTAAAAATTTAATTTTTAGAGGAATTTGACTTGAAAAAAGTTTATTTGATTTTTTAAAAAGACTAATTTGACTAAAAATGCTGTATACTTGTATGGGACATTGATGATACCTTACGTCCTGGCCAAAAATTAGTAACAAAAAATATAAGGATGAGTTACAAGATGAGACATAGTTAATTGTATTGTAATTTATCGGGATTTTTCAATAGCTCTATTGTTACTATATCAAATTGGCCTACTAATTTTACATGAATTCCGAACCATATAACTTTTATAGCAGAAACTATTAATAACAATAAGCTAATGGCTGTTGTCAAGAAATTAGAATCCACCACTCCATGTCCCTTGCTATATATTTTATTGCTTGTAATTCATTTACGGCTAAGTCAAATTAGAACTAAATCGATGCCTGGCTTTGATATACATATATAAATTAAAATTTTTGATATGATTTAAAATTACAATTTTTTTTTTTCTAATATTCAAATTTCTATATAAATATTTTTGTATAAATTTTACACTACTGAACGGCAGCAGATCTACTTAAAAGATCACAAATGAAAACTTCCAACCATAAAAATACCACCAATTAATTTTCTCATATAGCAAATAGTACTTGGGCTTGTACTAAATTTGTAATAACAAAAACTAAAAATCAATTTTAAAATGTAGATTCTTTTAGTTATCCTTAATTGTTTTTTATAAGATTATATCCTTTTTACATGCTTCCATTTCTCATATAATTATACACTTTTTGTTGTACAATTGCGAAAATTTAATTTACTAAAAAAAATTATAAGTATAGAATTTGTTCAGTCATTAAGCGTTGACTTTTTCAAATACAAACCAACAAAAAATAGGAACAAAAACTTCTGCACTTAAAACCCAAAAAAAAAAAAATTATTTTAATGGTTTTTACCATCGGAAAGGTTAAAAAGCCATTGGCCTAAATTAATTTCAAAAAAATAAAAAAAAAATGTACATATAAAAAACACCAAAAATAACGACGAATAACAAAATCCTAAATAGAAAAAAAAGTTTATGTATAAGTTTTCTTATTTTTAATTACATTTTGAAAGTTTGTAAAAATGAATCCATAATTTCAAAATTGTCTGTGAGTTTGTCTGTAATTTCCAAATTGTCTGTCCATAATTTCAAAATTGTCTGTAAGTTTGTTTCGTAAATATCGTTATTATGGACTGAATTTTTGATTTCATGTTTTATGTTTTCAAAAGATTCTAAAGTATTAGAAGAATTGTAGTAATATTTTTAAAATCTACAAAGTTTTTGTAATTTGCCTTTTTGTTCATTATATTCTGAAATATGCAAGTAAAAGCAAAAAAAAATGTATTTTACTAAAAGGCACTAATTTAGGTCATGAGATTATTAAAGGTTCAATTGAATAATTTGATCAATCTCAAATTTATCAAGAAAATAATTACAAACTTAGCCTTTTATCTCGCAGTATGATTTATAATTTACACTATTGTTCATTTCAACACGAACATTTTTTATTACTTTTATACTAAATAAGGCAAATTATTTTCAACATACCCTAATTTTATTTATTACAAAAGCAATTAAAAATATTCCCAAAAATTTTGATTAATTTTGTAATTAAAATTTTTTGTTTTCGTTACAAAATTAACTGAAAACTAAATAGTTTCAAAATTAAATTAATTATATATTTTTTAGGTTAAGATTTGTGAGAATTGAGAATAGAAAATTGAAAAAAAAATATTTTTAAAATATTTAATATTATTTTGTTAGACCCTCAAAAACTTTTTCTTCATAAATGTCTTTGAAATATTGACAATTGTTCGTTTGAAGAAGGTGTCCCAACACCTCAAACTTCAAACAAACAATAAAGACTAGCGCTCATAACCTGGATTGATTACATTCTACATATAAAATAAAATTCATTGCACTTCACTTTGATTGAAACTATTTATGTTCAACTCGTAATGCCTATCTGTTATAAAGTTAAAAAAAATTGGACTTTATGAAGAAACTAATCTACTAACCAAAATAATGTGATTAAAAGTAAGGTGACTGAATTTAGGGGAAAACTAAATTATTCCAGCTATTAGTGTCCTTAAGTTCTGTAAGATTTTGTGCAATACAATATCTTACTTAGAGAACTTTGATATATTCTGTAATGAGTAATTACATGCTTAAATCTTGCATAATATTCGTACCGCACATAAAAGTGCCGGACAATTTCTCATGAACAATTTATCGTAAAAAAAAATATCGTAAACAATTTATCGTAAAAGAATTTATAGTAGGAACAATTTATCGTAAGAACAATTTATCGTAATAAAGATAAAGATATAGAAAAATATTTTGTACTAATTTTACATGAGTAAATGTCATTTTACACTTCACTTCGGTATACATATACATATAAGCTCATTTTTACCCTGCTCTATTTTGAGGAAATTAAAAAACTTCCATATCGATGGATGAAATAATTAGTTATAAAGTTTTGGTAAAACCATTTTGTCGGGCGCCCGAATTAGTAAAAAAAATATTCCTTATGATAAATGGTTTTACGATAAATTGTTCTTACGATAAATTGTTTACGATAAATTGTCCGTAAATCCTAATTTCTTCCTTTCAGAAATTAAAATGAAAGCATTACAAAGTGTACAAAATCAAATTTTATTAAATCTAGTTAACTATTTCATGTAATTATTACTTGAATGTTATTCTACTCCAATATAATCCTTGGCAAAGATTTGAGAGAAATGTAATTTATTAAGTTGAAATAATATAATTATTATACTTATATTCCAATTCCCAATCACAGTAGTGTGGAAAAATTTAAAAATTATATTTAATCTTTAATGATATTTGGTTTTGAACAAACAAATATTTCAAATTTATCAAAATTCATTTTTTATCAAATAAATTATTTAAATTTATCACATTTTTATTTTAGATTTTTTTTTATAGATTATAAATTAATTAACTTCATAATTTCAAAATTAAATTAAAAAACATTTAAATTCACTTAAGTAAATATTAAAAAAAAAAATTTAAAATTCAATAAATAATTTAAAATTCTTACCAAAATTATTAAAAATTATTATTGTGCGTGAAAATTAAATTAAATTTCAACTGTTTCAAAATAAACTTTGTTTATAAATAAGAAAATTTAATATAAAATGAAATCTTGTGTCGAGTTCGATTCAGAATTTTAAATCACCACAAATAATTTTCATAAATATTTACAAATATAAATTTCTTATCAATGAAATTATAAAATTTATAGACAAAAATATAATTATCATTTTAAATATATATACATAAAATAATTTATTAAATTTTTTATATGTATATTCAATTTTGACCTCATCAATCAAGAGTCTTCATTCATCAGAATTATTTCGTTGACTTTACTCTACTTGTTGAGTATATTATTGTTATTTTGTATTTAATCTTTTATGAAGCTATCAAGAAAAAATTTAATTTACATAAAAAAAATAATTATTTGTAATAAAATAATTTCTTTAGGTTTATCAGAAAAATTAATTAATTACTTTTTCTTTTTAATTAAAGCCCAACCGTAAGGGGCAACCCTTTATATCACTAATTTTAGTACTGCTTAGGCTTTAGAAGTGTAGGGGAAGGTGGTTTAAAAGGATATAGGGTTAGAAAGAAGGTAAGAGTTAACAACCTTACTGCAAGTCATATTCAGGTGGCAATAAATTTGACGGCAGTTGATTCCATGGTCTTGATGTAAGTGGTAAAAAGGTATTAAAATCTTTATGTGCGACACGAGGGAAGTTCAACATAAAATTGATGAGACTGACTGGCCGAGCGCATGTTTCTTTGAAAAACTTTTTTTTGGTGGCATAATGTTTTTGATTTCATCCGAACACTCGTTCAATATTTCACCCCAATAAACCTAGTATACTATACTAGTTTTATTGGGGTGAAATATTTAACAGAAATTGATTCAGGAGACTGTTTAGTGTAGTATAATCCCTTAGTGGTTTTAGTCTCTCTGTGGTGAATAAATTTTAGTGATGTAATTACGTCATCGATATCTTTCACCAGCACTGTAGTTTTTGTACATATTTCACATTTAATTTATGCCTATTTTGATTTTCACCGATTGTCACTATAACCTCTTTTGTCATTTCTCGCGTTACTAAATTAATCGATTTATCGCAAAATTCTTCTTGTTTGAAATATACGTTAAAAACTATCGATTTTTTAAAAATAATGTAAATTTTATATGTTAGGGACTACAGCCACCATTTTGGAAAAAAAAAAATGGCTGAAGTAATGAAATTAAAATTATATATATGTATTTACTCCTATGAACCACTTATTTTGAAAGTTTGAAGGCCAAGAAAATTTGCAGTTCATATATTATATATAGTCAAATAAAGATTTTTTTGATAAGAGTATTGGAGTGTCAAATAACATATAACAACGTCGTCACCTTAAAATTATATTATCTAAAATTTAAACATTTTTACAATGTTCTTATCAATCTAACTTCAAGGTAAATTCCAATTTTCAAATGTTCAAATTCAATCTTTACAATTTCTAAAAGTTTTTAAATATTGTCTTCTTTTTTTTTTAATGGACTTAATCCTTATTTAAAATTTAATTTCCCCTTTGAAAATGATTACATGAAATATGACCCTAAAATCTTTGCAACCATATTAAGTATAATTTCTAATTATATATAAAACAATTTAATGATAATGAATTACTCCACCCAAGTAAAATATATATAATGTCTATAAGCAAATCACTTTTGTAGATTATAAAAAATTAAATTTTTGCATACTTTCAGGCGAAACTGAAATCACTATGGTCGTGGTCGATTATAAATAATTAGTTATGACATACTTTCAGGCGCAAGAACATAAATTGTAAATTAATAATTAATAAATAAAAATTCTCAACATTTGAACCATTTTTATTTATTAAATCATTTTAAATGTTAGGAAAATATTTATGTATAATTTAATTTTCTATAAGAAATGAATTATTCAAAAAAATGAAATACGTTTTCCATTTTGAATAATTCTGGATGTAAAATATTATTAAAAGAGAAAATATAATAAAGAAAAAAAAATGTTAAGTGGTTTATAAAAGGAACTTCTTAACTATAAAAGAGCTAATTACTACTTGACACCTTTATGTATATATATACAATACTTTAAATATCCTTTTTTAAGGATTCCAAAACACACTTAAGAATTTATCAAAAAAAAAAAAAATTAATATTAGTTTTAACCCCAAAAGAATTTCTTTATATTATAATTCGAAAGAAGAAAAAAAATATTTTTTTAAAGAATTTTGTAAATATTGTTGACATTTTTATGACAGATAAGAAATTAACTTTATTGATGGAAAATAATCATATAATACTTTCTTTTTGACTCAACAGTTCAATGTTTACCTAAGTCTTATTACTTAGAGGTTTTTGTTCCAATTGGTCCAATTAGTCCTGCAACTTGTAGTGGAAAAAATATTGATAGCATCAAGGTAATGAGCTTTTAGTGGTGAGTCAGTTGACTCACTTAACTCAAATAGAGGAAGCCAGGGCTCGATATCTGCAATGGGTTGTACCGCCAGAAAAAAAAGAAATTGAGTGTGAGAAATTGTTATTGTGAGAAATTGAACTCTCCCGATACGAAAGTATTATATCAGTATGAAAACCATACTCAATTCAAATTGAGATGAACCAATAAGGCCATAGGGGCTGCAAGGAACCAAGTGACAGGGAAACAGTAGAAAAATTTCTATGCAAGTATCCAGCGCTGACATCGTCAATGAACAAAATAATAGCCACGTGCTGTCCAACCAACCTGACACAGTTCCTAAACAGCACTGACTCGATCTAAAAACAAACAAAATTAACCCCGTTGTCGCGACAATGGGGAGTAACAAAACGGCGCGTTAGTGCTACTTGAAGGTACCCTACAAGCGATCGAACCACTTTCGCCACTTTAACCAATTTGAACAACATCTATGCCTCAGCAGTGAGTCAAACACATCATGAATCGTAGCATGCCTTATTACCAGCCCACAGCCGCTCTCATGGTGGTAAATATATAGAATTAAAATTTATATAATCAAAAATAAATTTCAATTTTAAAATGATTAAAATGAAATTATGTAAAAAAATCAAACTTCTATACAAAACTTTAAAGTTCTTATTATTTGTTTTAAATCAAAATCAATCAGCAGCAACAAGTTTTTGAAATTGAAAATATTTTGTTAAATAAGTTTTCTTAGTAAATTTTTAGTAGAATAAAATGAATTCATCTTGAAAATTGTTATAAATGTTCTGAAAATAATATCAATTGAAATGAAAAGTTTTAATTAAGTATAGTGTATAATTAGGTCAACAATATTGTCCATCAAACAATCATATGCAATTATATTAAAAAAAATTAATAAACTTTGTAAAACTAAAAATAGTTCGTTCTTGTTTGCTAAATTTAATGATTAAATTTTATAAAACTTTTTGGTAAAAAGTTCGAAAATTATTTTTTGTAAGTATATAACTTTTAACTACTTATACAAAAATTGTCCTTTAACAGTTACTGTATGGATATATACTTATTTGATGCCTGATACATAAAAAAAATATGAAATAATTTATGTCACTGCAATAACAAATTTAATATATGAATTTGGTTCTCAAATTACAAGTTTCACAGTCAAACTTTTTTAACCACATCACATAGAACTTGCTCCATAATATTGCAATTTTTGGACCAATCATCAGAATCAAAGTTTTAACTATATCGTTATTAGTAGAACTACTACAGATTGGCATAAGCTATAAATGTCCCCTCATATTTAGTCAATGTTTGGCTGAAATTCCCTCTAAAATTTCCCAATTGATATCACTTAATGCGATAATGTCACCGATATTAACTGGTAATAATTTTAAAACTAAGCGGCTTAGAATGTAGTGAACTCTAGGATCTGGGATCAATTCCTAGTCAATGATCAATGATGTTGTCCTAAGTATATTTAACTTTAAATGAGTGTCTGTAATAAAGTTTACAGATGTGTACATTTTAAATTGTTGTCAGCCAATTGGATTCCAGCAGTCGAATCCAATTGGCTGACAACAATTGACTCAATAATAAGGCTATTAATTTGTTGTAATTTCTCCGCTGCAAAATTTAGAAGATCAAATTTGTAAAAAAATGGTAATTATGAAACGCCATCATTTAAATGTTTGATTTCTTTGACCTGATTGCGATTCAAAAAAGAAACAAAACTATAGTATTATCTCTAACAGGTACTTTATGATAGGATTATTAAGTAGAAGAATAGTCCATTTTTAAGCATTTAGTATAGTTACAACAAGAGATAATTTTATTACACTTTTAAATGTTGATACTATTTTTAATACAGGTACATAAGTGACCTTTACTAAACATAATTACTTAGCTACTACGCTGTTCTAAAATTCTAATTTTGCAATCATAATCAACAGGTCCATTAAGTTTGCTATAGACCTAAGATAACATGTATGTATTAAATCTAACAGAAATTAATTACAGGTCAAGGAAGACCAACTAATTCTTAACATTCCCGACCTCCTTTTTATAATTATAAAATTCCATTTTCAACATTTTTCAAATAACTTTGGAAATATTTGCCAAAACTTTTCTTTTTCTTTTAAAAAAATGTTTCCCTTAATTTTCTTATCAAAAACCGTTCATTTACGCTACTCTAAACCCCACAGAATTTTTTCTTTTAGATTCATAACTTCTCCCCAAAAAAAAAAAAATATTTTTTTTTAATTAATAATTTCTTTTTAAGAAATTAAATTTCTATTTTTAATTTTTAATTTTCTTGTTTTGTCACAATTTTTTTCTTTCTTTTTTTTTGCATGTCCTTTAAAATTGTCAGTGAAATATTTTTAAGTTTTAGTCCTATTTTATTTAATGTCGGTATATATTTGGGACTTTCTGTACTTGATGAGATGTTATCAGTTTTTACGTTTCTTGACTATGAGAACAAAGGATATTTTATTTGAATATAATAAAAAATATTTCAAGGAAGAAATTTCCGCGTACCATTAAAAAAAAAATTGTGTATGTGTACTAAAAGGAGACGAAAATTTCCAAATTTATTTTATATATATATTTTATTTGTACGTTTTTGTATATTACATAAATTTCTTAACAACAGAAACGATTTTTATATTTTTTTCGGTTTGAAGGATAAGTTTTTTTTTTTTTTTTAAGAAGAGATTACGGATTGTGATTTTCCTTTTTCTGTTTATGTTGTTGTTGTTGTTGTTCTACTATAGAACTGGAAAATGATATGCTCCTTTTGTATTATTAATATTTACGGGGATCGTTTAAAAGGCATTTAAGGAAAATCAGTAACAAACAACAACAACAACAAAACATATCCTTATACCAAAAAAAAAATTTTTTTTTCTTGTGATATTATTAATAAAATTATATTTTTCTTTTTGTGTCCTTGTAGAAAATAAATTTTCTTTTTTAAATTTTTTTTTTGTTAAAATTAATCAAAAATGTGTTTTTCTTTTTTTTTCTCATTTTTTTTTTTTTTGTGAATTTTCCATTTTTTAAAAAAGAAAGAGATAATCTTTAATCTTTTAGATCGGAGGAAAATCAACACAAAACAAACAACAACAAGAAATAAATAAATAAATAATAATAATGAAATAAGGAAAATTTCGTTTGACCATTTTCATAACTTTTCTTTTATTTATTTTTTTTATTTTGAATTGTGAAAAATTTTTGAGAGAAAAATTACTTATGAAAATTCATTGACAAAAATGAAATTAGTTTTTATTTATATATTTAACATTTTTCCTGGTTTTTCCCCCATTCTATATGGAAAACAAATTATTTTATTGAATTTAATGTTCATTGGTTTAAAAAAGGATTAACTAAAAAATAAAAATTATTTGTTTTTTTTTTGTGAGGAAATTAAAATCGGATAGAATTTTACAATCAATTAAATATTGAATAAAATGAAATTCAACAGTTGTTTAAAATTGGAAAAATAGAAAATATTTTTGGAATTATTTTCTTGACTAATTTAAAGTTTAAATTGCAAACTAAGATTTTTTCATTACTAATTTTGCCGTACAATTTTTTGCTGGCATAAATGTTCTAGTGGAGAACTCGACTATAGTTTGTTCTACTTTCAATGGATTGGGTCATAACACCTAAACTAATTTATCTAATTTCCAATAATTTATGTTTTTAAAGATTATTTGTATTGTCGTTAACACTATATTTCACCGGGAATATGATTTTAGTTTTACCGGGAATAAGTTTTGCTTCCATTAATACTTTTCAGAATCTACTATAGAATTTTTAAACAAAATCATCTACGTCTCTGTGGCTATACTCAAGACATAATTTCTGGTTAGACTTTAGTTCAACAGTTCCTTGGTGACAGTTCAGAAAAAAATGCTGTCTATTTTCTGCCGGACATTTCTGTCTGATAAAACAATTGTAATCATGTCGTCGTCATTCATTAACTTTAACAAAACTAATTTATCGATTTTCGCCATATATGAAAAATAATGTTCTGTCTGGTTTACACTAGATATTTCATTGACCGAACATTTTATGTCTGAAAAAAGTCTGGTGTAAACCAGAGGTGAGTAAGCATATACAGATGGAAATTATAGTGAATTAAATGACAGTAAAGTCGAAAAAAGATCAATTTGATGGACAGAATAAGTTTAATTATAGGTTAAGGATAAAGTTTAATTATAAAAAGACATACTTCTAAAAACTATAACAAATCGAATTTTGTCGCGTATGGCCAACGTGCACAGTAAAAACTGTCATTTAGTCATTTATTTTGGGCCGAGTAAAAACTTTACCATGTCCTTAAATTAAGCCATTTTTTTTTTAAATCAGTAAAAATATTTTTCAAAAAAAATTCAAAGGATCTTTTAAAGTTTAATTCTTCTAAGTGATGACAATTTTATTAATTGAATTTAGTAAATAATTCTAGAATTAAGGGTTATATACAATTTTTTAAGCATTGATTTATAAAATATTATTTCCAAAATTTAGTCTTAAAGAGAGTCTTGTAAATCCTTTTTTTATAGGAATAATATAGAAAAGTAAAATTATTTCAATATATAAAGATTAAGTATAATATTTAAATCTATAATTTAATCTATATTTAAAATTTATTTTTAGATTATAATCTTAAACATTTTTATTATTTTGAAATAAACAATTATTTTGTTTTTTTTTTTTACATAATATTCACCTTAAAATTTATGTGGGTTTAATAGGTAAATAATTATAAAACAATATAAATAAATATTAAATTTTTTTTATATTGTTTTACTTTGAACATTTTATGGTACATTAAACAAAACATTTACCATGGATCTATCTTTTACATCCTTTTGAAGAAGTTTATTTTTTAAGAAAATTTTTAAGTTTTTATTTTAGGTTTTATTATAGATAGAAAGTTTTTTTTTGGTTTTTTTTTTTTGTGATATTAATTTTTTATTAGATCAAGGTAAAAGTAAATTTTATTAATTCGATATATATATTTCTTTTAAATTAATTTACACGTGGACCAAAAAGGTTTTCATTTTTCACTTTTATGTTTTTCTTTAGAAAAAAACAAAAATTCTATATAGAAAATCATAGAAAATTTTCAATTTTCTTGAATTACATGTATAGATATCTGAATTATTTCTTTTTAAGAGTGGAATAGATTGCGTATAGACTTCATTGTCAAATAAATCAAATTTTTGCTACTAGAGGCTCTGAATCGTAAAATATTTTTATTTTGAAAATGCTTATTTCCTATTATAGTAAGCAAGGAGCCCACAGAAGAACTATTATAGACAAAACAAAACATAGTAAACAGTGCAACATAATCTATATAATTTAAATTTCTCCCGCTAGAGAACGTAACATACAATATAATTAAACTTGATAAATCTTACCAAAAATGAAGTAAATCACATATTGGAAAGCTATAAAATATAACGTAAAGCTTTTGCCTTTTGTTGGACCAGAGTAGCTATACTACGATACTAATTGTCTCGATTAATAATCGTTCTTTATGGCCGAAACACAATGCAAGCTTTGGCTTTAACTCAAACTTTGAAAAAGTTTCAACATATGAAAATCAATAGAAATAAGCACAATGCTAG
The DNA here is from genome assembly GCA_949752835.1 of Empis stercorea. Lineage (NCBI taxonomy): Eukaryota > Metazoa > Arthropoda > Insecta > Diptera > Empididae > Empis > Empis stercorea. The sequence continues at coordinate 74,551,814 of OX457085.1, read as the reverse complement.
CTGAGAAAAAAAACAACAGCCGAACAATGCTGAAAAAATAACGCCAGCGCTAGAAAGGCACTACTGGCAATTATAAGTTTTGGGGGCAATTTATTGTTAAATTTACATATATGTATGTATTATATTAAGGCAAATTGTGCGCATTAAATAATTTTTAACATATATTGATAAATTTTTCAACGCCAGCATTGTGTTTGGGTCTAGCTTTAACGCTACAGTTACAGTTAAGGCCACAGCCAAAGCTGACATTGTGTTTCGGCCATTATTCATGAAAGTGATAACAAATTATATTCAATTCACAATGCACTGCGCCTTAAAGTTAACGGATCGACAATTCAACCCAGAGAAAATAAAACTATAAAAGGAAATCAATTCTTCTGTATTCACAATTCAAATTAGTAACGATAACCTTTTTAAAAGCAATGCAGAGGTTGGATTAACTTCTAACTGTTCAAAGCTTCAACACGTCTATTAGTGAATTTTTCTTCCAATATTTTTTCTACATTTAACAACAACAAAATATGGAGAAAATATAATTGATACGCGTTCATTTAGAGTTGAAACTTTTAACTATACGTTGCGATAACTTTTGAGTTCAGATGCTTTCCTTTTGAACGCGCTCTATTGTCAATTCATCTTTAAAACTACATTATTAAGTTGAATATAAATTCTCTAATTCTTTTAACTGTTTTAAAACATAAAATTTCCAATCTTCCTTTCGTTTTTAATGGTATATGTATATTATTAAATTTGTGTTTACAGAAACTTGTCGCCACTATAAATTTCAATTGACCTTAAAAAATTTCCAAAAAATTTAACTTGTGCCAGAAAAAAAATTCCAAATTCACAATAAAATAAATATATGCACTAAAATTAATTATGTCATTTTTCTGGTTCCACTAAGTCTAACAAAATTAGGTTTCCTTTATTTAGCATATAATAAATTTTCCCAATAAAATTACTAAAGTTTTCCTATAACAAAATTTATGTAATAAACAGAAAATGTTTATTAATAATTTTCAAATTTACATTAATTGAAAATTTATTTATAATTTCCATATTTTACATATAATTTTCTCAATTATATACATTTTCACCAATTTGGTGTAAATTTATGTGCGATAGAAAAATAAAATGAAATTCTCAGAATTAATTTTTGATTTAATGTGCAAATATTCTAGCATAAATTGGTTAACTTTTTCAATTAAAAATTGTTTTTTAGCACTATGTTAAATTTTTTTGCAAAATAAAAACATAATTTAATATGCAATTTTACAGGGTGGTTAATATTTTACGAGCTGAATTCCGGAGAATTTTTGAGAAGTAATGACCATGAAAGATTAGACAGTTCCATTAGGAAGGAGTGTGAACTGACAATTGATTGATCATACACTCAAAGCCAAAAGGTTGCAGTTCTCATTAAGGGCCACACAAAGCAATAACGAAACAATAACAAACTGAAAAAATACACTTAAATATAGTCTTTTTACACTTCAAAATAGTCTTTTCATATTTCAAATTTAGAATTTTAAAAACGAATTTCTTTTGTGAAGGGTTAATTTGAAATTAAATATAAAAAGACTATTTTGATGTGTTAAAACACTAATTTGAATTTTTAATTGGCTATCCTTACAAGTCTAATTTGACGCGAAAATGCTATATATTATAATATTCATAAAAATTAAATTAAAGATTCAAATTGATTATACAAGGAATTTATCAATAATTTAACTTAAAAATCTTAAAGTATTATAAATGATTAAAACCTGAAAAATTTGATAATTGATTTTCTCCACCAACATAAAATTCTTAAAAATATATTTTCATTTTATTATTTAAATATACCATTTTTTTTTTAACAGAGACACAATTGGACTCTGTAGACTATTATTTTTAATCTTTTAAAATTTGAACATGGGAATTTTCCAGAAAAATATTATCATTGAAAATACAAAAATATAACATAAATAATTTTTGAGAGATTTTCCTTTACATAAACAATAAATAAATCTAAAATTTATTTATTTTATTTTGCAAAAATAATAATAATCAAATCGTTATGGGATTTAAATACCAGATTTACAAGAGATTTAGACTATATACATATGTTTAAGCTTTTTTGAATATATTAATTAAAAATAAATTGTTATTCTTATTGTCAAAATATTTTGCAGAAGATAAAAATATATTTACTTTTTCCAGGAAATTTTAACGAATGTTTAATATATAAATTTAAGATTTTTAATTGGTGGAAATCGTGAAAATAGAATTTATTGGAAGAAGAAAAAATTTACTTAGATTTAAAGGACAAAAAGGAAAATTTAAATATAAAAATGTAATTTTCTAATTCTAATACATTTTAAGCACAATCTGATTAAGTCTTGTCTTAATAAAATTGTGTATAGAAATTCGTCTATTTTTAAAAATTGGTAATACAGACTATTATTTTCACGATGCATAATATCCGCAAGCAGTTTTAAGAAATTAGAACAATTCTAAGGGTGTAGTTACCCAGATATTCATTGAAAGTTTATCGAAAAACTGGAAGTTTGGAAGGGCATAGATAATCAAGCTAATTATAAAATTTAAATAAAATTATGTACTAAATTGCCTAAATCTAAAATTTGGCATCTAAAATTCATTCGAAAATTAGCTATCATTCACAGTACAACTTAATATTTTTAGGACAACTACACTGTAGATAACCCTGTAATTACACTGTGGATTTGAAATATATTTCATTTCAAAAATCTTATACTATTATCTGCTTTCAATCTTTAGTCAAGTGACTCCTTCAACCATTTCTCATCACTTTTTTTCCAATACCAAAACTCCTTCAACCATTTCTCATCACTTTTTTCCCAAACACTAGCAATAAAATGTTTTACCAGTTACTAACAGAAATACGTATACATATTACTACTGCATAATACTGCATCTGGATCAGCCCCGGTTTTTCTAGTCCAACATAATAAGATGCATCACGAATGTATAGCTATAAAGATTCATCTTCTCAATTTCAGAGATTTTGAAACATTCTTTCGTTATTTCGATGTAAAAGTATTTGGCCTTTCACTAGAAGCCTGCAACCTGCAACCAAACCTTAAATTTCTGTGAATTATTATGTTTTCCCTAACTAAAAAATTTATTGTTTTCAAAATTAAATTAGTTTCTTCAGCTTTCAATTTGATCTCTTTTCAAATTACATTATGGCCCTTCTTCTTAAGATGATAATTAACAAACAAACTGTAGAATCGATTTATGAGTAAAAATGTTTTGCTTTTAAATTTACAACTTCCAAATAGTCCGAAATATTTTTTTAAGGGACGAAGAAACTAAAATAAATTGTTAACATAAAAATAATACTCAATAATTTTACTAATCGTCAAATCACAATTAAAAAACAATGATAATATCAATTTAAGTGAAACTTTGACAATTTACATCCTTGGTATATAAATAATAACCAATTAACCTGTTCAAATAAAAATTATCTTAAAATCAAAACTGTTTATGTCGCAATTAAATAAATTTCAATCTAAAAACAAATTTTTTTAATTTCTCTAGAGAATTAAATGAAACTTCATTTCTTTCAATCACCCACCCCTTTAACTAAACATTTAAAAATCAAAAATTATTTTATAAGGTGTTGTCAACTTTTATATAATTATACATTTATACCAAGCTGTCAAAAAATAATTCATTCAATTGACACGACTTTTTTTTTCTTTTGGAATATTTTCATATATTTTTGAATATTAAATTTTTCAATTTAATTATTTAAATAAATTTTGTCACATAGTCAATCCTTTCAAATTTCTTATTTGTATACAGTAAAAAAAATATTATTAGTTTATAGTACAAATTGAGACGTATATATACTATAATTTATGGTGAGGGTTAAGGGTAGTTTTTTTTCTATTACATATTTCATAAAAAAAAACAACAACTAAAATAACCTGCACAAATTCTATGATATAGACAAAAAATCAAATTACTGTCGTGCCAGCAGCATGTACATATATAAAAATAGTAATTATAAAATTATATAAATGAACATAAATTTTTTTTTTGCACTTTTATGGTTTTCACATATACATTTAAGAATTATAGTAATTTATTTGATTGATAAATTATAGACTTCAAAAATTTTTTTTATTTAACATTAAAAATCGCATTTATATCGAAAATTATAATTTAGTGGGGGAAAATCTATTCGAAATTTAACTAAAACACCAACACACACACACAAATAATATTTAAAAGTAGGAGTATAATAGAAATTTCAATATTTTACTATAAAAATTTCAACTTTTTTTGCTATAAATTTTTTACAACATTTTAACCATAAAATTTCTATTTCTTCTTTTTTTTACTGAATTAACAAAATTATTTTAAAGTGAAATTTAATGAAATTTTCATGAATAAAATTTTTTTTTTAGAAAAAATTTTCATAAAAAAACTTATTTAAGTTTTATGAAATTTTCTACAATATTTATTTTAATTTTATAGGAATTACACGATATGGCGGGATTTTAATCTTACAAATACTATGATTAAAACCGACTAATACATTTACTAAATATATAAAAAAAAACATTCAAAACTCTCCCCATTGAAAATAATGTAAATCAACTTTCTGATGTATATCCTTTTTTCATACATTTAACAATAAATATAAAAAAATTCTCCTGTGTGAAGCGAAATGTTATAAAGATATAAAATCAAGTTCCGACCGAGATAAGTACGTTAAAAGTTATAGTTTAATTTCAATATAAACACAACTTTAAATTATTGAATTTAAATTAAAAAATTTGCAGGATATTCTCAAATCGAAATTATTTTCATAAAGGAAATTGAGCTTTAAATTCTCTAGTCCTTGCAACATTACTTTCTCAAAATTTGGATCTAACACATATACGACATTACGCTTCTCACATCATGAATAAATATAACTATACCTTTTTCCAATAAATTTTATCCACACACAAAAAAAAAGACCGGATTTTTTGTATATTTTCTTGATAATTTTCCAAATTTTCAATTATTTTAAAAATTGATTTCCAAATTTCCAAAAAAAAATATTTATTAAAACAATTTCAAAAAGTTTTTAGTTATTTTCACAATTTTTTTTTTTCAAAACCCACAATAATAAAATTTATGTCGCGAATGTGACTCCATTTTTTTCTTTCAAAATATTTGTTAAAAAAAAAATTATAGAAAGGACATTCAATTTTTATTTTAAAGGGGACTTGGAAGGGTAAGAGTTTTATACTTCAAAAAAAAATATGAGGGCATTAGCACTTTAATGGAGTCTATAAATTGTTTTTACACCAGTAAAAATTGATAATTTCCCAAAAAATAATTGAAAATCAAAATTGTTTTTAAATTAATTTAATTAAAATTACAATTTTTAAATTATTTACATTTTTATGTATAATGTTTTATGAAAAAAGCATAAATTTATGCATCGTCTGCAATTTTATATTTATATATATAGTTAATCGTTTTTTTTTTAGAAAAGCGCACAAAATTTTATCCGAAATTTTATTCGAAAAATTATTTAAGTTGGAAATATTTTCATATTTAAATAATTTCCCATTTTATTTCTCAAATTTCTTAATTTATTTATTTAAAAAATAAATTTAATTATGTTTAAATAAAATTAACTCTTTAAAAGAATTGTTTATACGACGGGGGAGGGTGTTAAACCACGACGTTTAAATGTCTCACAATATTAGGGGTCCGACAACGACTGAATCATACATATTTCATTAGATTCAAATAGAGGGTGCAAATTTTTTATATCAATTGAAGTTGGCTGTAGTATTTGTTATTGTTGTTGTAAGGATTTTACTATAAATTTTTCTTTAATTCTGGTACGAATTACCATAAAAATTTATATAAGAAATTAGGGGTGGTGGATGCAAAGGTATATATTTTATTTTTGCATGAATTTTTAACAAGGATTTGTTGAAGGGTGATTATTTGTATGTGTATGTGAATTTTATGGATTGCAATTTAAATGTTTATAGTGAATATGCGCAAAAGAAAATTATTGAAATATGTAATGAAATTTTGCTATATGAAAGATATTGTAGTAGATTTATTTTAAGTGTTTATACGCATTAACCGTGATGGTCTCATTAAAACATGTCCATAATCTACAATTTATTTTTACAATTTTAATTTTCTTATGGATTCATGACGGTTAGGAAGGATACTTCAATGAGCCATCCACCTATTAGCATAGGTTTTATTTCACTGCACTGCACTGCATATCGTGTCACTGACTACCAAACAGAACTCATACTCAATATAATCTTCACTTAATGCTGTAGTTGATATTTCAAAAATATATCAATTTTACAATTTTACATCACTACTTGATTTTTAACAGTAGATATTTCAAATTAAATAGATCCAATTATTTAATTTTCTATATTAATACAAGTTCTTTGGTAAATACAATAAATAGATATGTTCATCTATTTTTCGAATAATTTTTCTTGTTGAATTTTTCACATTTGTTAAGCAATTTTAAGTTAAAATGAGAAAGTGGTCAGTTACATTTATAGGTCTCACCTTAAATATTTTAACCCTTAACTATGTACGAGGGTGAGTGTTACTTTAACTTGTACGTGACGTAAATTTTGCCTCCATTTTTATTTTTAAAATTAATTACAGAAAACTTTTTATTATTTAGTATAAGTTTTAAATTTTTTCGTTATTTTACACCACACATAGTTAAAGGTTAAGGTTAACACAATTTTACTATTTACACAACATTTTTTCACTGAAATAATGAACCGTGAGGATAGTTCCAAGGCAGATTGACAAATCAAAGTTTCAGACAGAGTTCTTAACCATCAGATAACTTTTAATTTATACATTTTCTCCGGTAGAGCGAATACTTGCAAAAGTAATATTGCTACAAAACTTTTGAAGTTAAGTATTCCCGATATATTGTTTTAAATGTAAAATTGTTTGTATACAAAAAAAATCATAATATTCATGTTTTTTAGAAGGAATTTTGTATCACTGTCTCTATTTCTTCCTAGTGTTATTTTGATTTTACCTATAGTCAAGATCCTAAACTTTTGTTCCATATTTAATTTCAATTTGTACATATACATATATATCCTTTTTTGATCATTTTTTATACAATTAATGTGAAAATTATTTAAATAAATATTTTAAAATACATAGATAAATTTTATTTTTAAAACGCTAATTTGAAGTGTAAAAGGACTATATTAAAATGGAAGACTAATTCGAATTTTTAAGAGACTATATCGTGATTTTATAAAGAACTATACATACATATTTAAGTGTAAAAAGACTAACTTGACCGGAAAATGCCATATATGATGAAATAAAAGTTTAAAATTTTAGGAGATTTTCTGTCAAAAAATATGATAAATAATTTTAATTACTAAAATCCTTGAATATAATACTAAAATACAATCCATTAAATAACAACTTACTTCACTCATGACTTACTATCCCTGGGTTACTTAGAACTTTGAATTACCTTACCATAAATTAACCCCTTCATTTTATAGGATTTTTATTTCTCCAAATATATAATCGTATTTATTTTTTTTCCCTTGAAGGACATTCTATATATAAAATACATATGTATATATTTCAGAGGAGATAAAATATATAGTTGAGTGCCTTGTAAATTTAGGTAAAATAAATCGATTTTACGTCGAAATTGTACAACTCTGTTATTTATTAAAGTGTGTATTTATAGGCTTTCGACGTAAATATGAAAAAAACACCGCGCGGCTTTTTTTCCTGATTGTATATTTAATTTTCGAAATAATCAAAATTTTTATATAAAATTAATGTTTTTACTATATTTACTACTACAACTGTATATACTAAATAAATAATAATAAAGCGCCGACACCGTAATTGAGTTCAATGTTTTTTTTTTGAGCGTATGTAAAGCAAAAGGAAGAGTATATGGTTAATTTTTTTTTTGTATCCTTGAAGGTGAAAATTAATTAAAACAGATTTTAGAAGAATAGTACATGTTAATGGGATTTCTTACAAATAGAAATATGTATAATTGATTAAAATTTAATTTAGATTATTTTGTTATAAAATTTTTCTAATATTAAATTTATTTTTCAAATATAAGTAGAAAGAATTCCCTACTAGATGGCGTTATTAATCCAATTCATGGACTCATAGTTGTTATGGAGTAAACATTTCTGGAATATTGGTAATTACCGCGTTCAGAATTATCTAGCGCCTCTAGGTGTACAAAGAACCGCAGTAAAATTTTGGCCTTAATATCCCTTATTCCCTCAAAAAAATTATTCAATATTGAGTCAAAAAATGCTCTATTTAGCATAAAAATTTTCCGCTAGAACAAACTAACGGTACACTTCAAACGCTCGAGAAAATAACCTTTCAGAAGAAAAATTGCTCGTGCGCTAGAGGCTCTAGACTAGATAGTTGTAAATGCGGCAAATGTGCTGGGAAACTAATATTTCCCACACGAAAACCATAAATAAATTGTAAATTATAAAAAAATAGAGAGGTTATCATCTAATGTAAAAAACTGGGGGATACTTCCGAATAACGGGCCCGAGCTTTTAAGATGACGTTCTTTACATAATTACATAACGGTACTTTATGACGTCAGGGCTCTGAATAATGACGTCATTTTACCCGCAAACGCCATCTAGTGGCCGAGCATTACAAATTTTATAAAAAATTCATATTTTTACCATTTTCTCCTTATCGGTAAATTGTAGGATCCCAATTTTTTTTTAAATTGTAGCTAATGAAATTCCCTACATTCTGAAAAATTTTAATTATTTTTTTAAGACGTCGTCTAAAACTGCAAATTACTAGATATAGAGGTGTAGTGAATATTTTACCGTTATTATCTTAACGGTAAGCGTTAAATGGATTTTCTTTATTTAGGGTAATAGACCAAAGCTTCATAATTTTTTTTAAATTAACTTGTTCTAACAAAAGTCTTATTTACAATCTGAATTCTACTCAATTATTTTAATTATATACTTTAAAAGAATATGTCTAATTATAATATTTCCGTCGATTCAGATGATGCAAATTGTTCGATTTGCAAGAAGGTGGTTCTTTTTTGTGATAGTTTTTGTCAAAGTTGGTTCCATTGTGCTTGCTTAAATATTTCACATGAGTTTACCATATTATTAAATGAGGATTGCAACCATTTTACGTCACTTGACTGAAGATATGGTTGTGTCCCGTAGACAAAAATATTTTTATAAGATAAAAAAAAAATCTAATAGTATTTTACCACGTGACTTGAATAAAAGCGCCAAAGCTGAACGAAACTAGGTTTGATAGATAAATTAAGATAGATAAGAATATAGTACCTTTATTAATAATAAAATTAATGCTTTTGAAAAATTACTAAAATCTTCTTTTGTTACTTCAAAAGACTCCATTTGAAGCATACTACCACCATAACAACATCTCCTAGCATAGCATATTTTAAAAGTTCTGATTCTGTTGTTGGTTCTAATTTGTTACTGATTCGTTAACTGACAATTGTAATATAAAGCCCTATATTGGATTGGATACTTCAATTTAATTTGCAGCTAATGTCCGTAGACTTCATTAGCTGCACATTCGCACCTTAAAAAGGACATATCTGGTAAAAAGTTAATTGACTTTGTTCCCTCGAAATTATCAATTAAGAAGAACTTGATTTCCTATCAGTACATTGTCAAAAAAGGAGTTGACATTGCATGAGTTCCATGTAATGTGAATTAACTTCTCAACTCTTACAACGTCTTTCTGGCACAAAAATGTCACAAAGAATGACTCTGATGTAATCTGTATTGTTGAGAGATGGCTCTATCCTAACTCCTAACATCTTATCAAGTGAATTTCTTGATGAAAATCTTTATTCTATTTTTCGTCACGGCAAATTTAAAATATTTTTTTTTAGGATTTTACATTTTTTGGTAAATTAATATTATTTAAAAACGTATTTCTAGGAACATTTTCTCTCTCTTTTATTATATTTTTAATATCTATTTAAAGTGAAATGAAGCATAATAGTAAGTAATTTTGTTTGTACATTAAAAAGACTAGAAACTCCTCTTAATTTTCCAAAATAATAACCTATAATAATATTGTTCGTACTGATATATTCAAACTTCAGTTGAATTAATCGCAGATTATTTTAAAATTTTAAGTCCCTTTCAGCATAGATTTATGTCTATGTCTAGTCTAGGTCTACCAGCACAAATATGGTCTTATGTTCATAAAGTTAACTACTTGTATTAAAAGAGGATAGCAAGTTGATAGCAACGGATTTATCGTATCCCAAAAGATTTAAAAAATTTATAAAAATATCCATTATGATCGAATTAGATAATTTATGGCTTTGTTCTACATATGTATATGTAATTGCATTATGTGATTATGCCCCATGCCCTAAGCACATAAATTCACACAAATCATTTTTTTTCGTCTCTTTACTATTAAAATTTATTCGTTAAATTTACTGTCCACTGTCCTCTATTGTATATTTGAGCCGTTGATTTTGAAAGTGGCGGGGTAAGTCCATTTTGTAAATAAAATTAGTTAAAGCTAAATTTTATTACAAATTCATATAAACTTTATTATTTTAATCTATTCACAATAAATATCTTTAATATTTGTATAATTTTGTGACTAGTAATTTTATTTGGTCAATATGCGTTCATTTCCAAATTGGTAAACATCCATTTGTCCAATGAACTTGTTAAAAATCAAAGGCTCATTTGAAACTCATATTGTTAAAATTTTATAATAAAAATTATCAAAATTGTACACTTATTTCCCATGGTAAAATTTCAAGTTATAAATTTGAATCATCATTAACATTGTGCGTTTTATCATTGTTTTTAAATAAATTATAAAAGTCCAAGGTCTTATTAAAACCAATGTTACATTCCAGTTTTTTTAATCTTTTTTTTCGGTTTTATTTATAGACAAAATAAAGATATAATTTTGATAATGATCTCAGTATTTTTTCTAATTATTAATACCTAAATCCATCTAAACTAAAAAATATATTCTGCTCTAATTATTTTTTACAGATAATAAATTTAATTATTATGCAATGCTTAATTTATGTTTTAATTTTATAATTTATAAAAATAAACTTGTTTGCCAAAAAGTAAAAATAAAAAAACCGGTTGAGTGAAATTACGTTATCTCTAATTTATATTTTGAACTTAAGTTAACATGTGGTTCCATAGTGTAGCGGTTATCACGTCTGCTTTACACGCAGAAGGTCTCCAGTTCGATCCTGGATGGAACCAACTTTTTATTTTTTGAATAAATTAAATTTATTTTTAAATTTTAATAAATGATTTTTTTCATAATATCAAAATATACAATTTTTATACAGCCACGTGCATAATTTCGAAATAATTCAATTATGTACAATTACAAAACTAAATTTGATTTGAATTAGTAAAAATAAACCTCCTTAAAAATTATAAAATAATAATAAAAAATTGGCATACACGCAAATTATGATAAAGCAAAGCTTTTGAAAATGATCATCATCAAAAATTAGTAAATTTAGCTTCAAAAATTAGTAAATTTATAATAGGGCAGAAAAAAAACAAAGATATAGTAACTTTTTCTAATTTTCTCTACTGAAAATATTGGGAAATTTTTCTTGATGTGTCATAGAAATTAACAAAAAAATTTCCATTTCATAATAAAATATTTAATAAGATAAATAAATACAAATTTTATCCCCATAATGGATAAAAAATTAACTTTTTATATGACAAAGTAACAAAATGATGTTATATATGTGCGTCTTTCGATTGTAGGCGAAAGTGATGAAAAAAAATGATGAAGAAAATGTTAAACGTGTAAAAAAAATCCTTTTTTTGTAATAATACATTAAATTGTAATACAAATATGTTGCATTTAAATAATTTTAAATAGAATAATAAATAAAATAGCGGAATTTATGAAACATTTTATTTATTATTAAACATTATTTTAGAAAATTGTAATAAAATCGTTTTAATCAAATAAAATTTAACTGCAGACAGCAGACTCATCACATAATATAAGCGGTCGTAAATATTTGAACATATATAAATGGTCGTAATGGAAATATTGGAGGTATTGAAATTGACGAAATTAGACCATTTAATATTTTTTGTTGGTTACACATGACAGTAAAGTATTTAATCAGATCTGGATGGGATATATATAATTAAAAATAGTGTATGATTTTGTGAACCTCTTATATTGGGAAAGGTTACATGGCGGCTCAAAATGTAATGAATACAGTACACACACCGGAATTTGGTTTAACTATTGTCTCAGCCGCTGTATTGTCGAAACTGTAATGTGGAAAACCATTGATTTCTCTGACCATTCATATTCATTGTCTTTCTTTACTCAATTTCTCTACTCATATTCAATACTTCGTTTTTGTACTAAGTGAAGTTTTGCAACAAAATTTTATTACACAAAATTATATTTCTTAATACATAATATATTTACCTAGCGTTCCCATTAAAATTTTTAGTTTTTAGTTTTACAGGATTGTGAATGAAAAAAAAACTTTTTTGGTAAATTTGCATTTACAAATTTCCTTTTTTTTTGCCAATATCTACATCTGAGATGACCAGGTATAATTAAGATAAAATAAATTAAATAATAAAACATTTAAAATTTTGTTTCTGTTTTTGTATATAGACTTTTTTAATAGTAGACATGACTGGCCATCACATACCATTCTAGTTAATACAACTCAGACTATTCAAGATATTGGTAATTTAGTATTTTAATTTTGAAATTTCATCGACAAATTTTGTCGGAAGACATAAAACTTTTATTCAAAATATTAATAAATTAAATTTCAATATTGCAGTAGCTAATCGAATTTGTCGTAATGATTATTTAATTGAAATAGGAAATCATAATAAACTTACTTTATTATTCGAGGCTGGTATAGAAACTTTATTGTGTTCATTATAAAATAGAAATTATTTTCAGGCTTAAATGGTTTGTTCTTAATTAGAACTTAAATGGTTTGTTCTTAATTAATTAGAATTACTATATACTTTGATATATCCTATCAATATAAATATATACCTGTTATTCCTCATATGATATCTAATAATACAGGGTGAAGCAGTAAAAGTGCTAATAATTCCAATATTTTTAATTGTTTTACATTTGTACATAAAGAATTTAATTGCAAGTTCCACATCATATAATAAGTATATACGTAATTGTTTATTGATGAGAATCATGTGGTATTTACAATAAGAGTTCAAATTCACTTCTTCAATTAGTTTTGTTGATTGTTGATTGATTTAAGAACCTTCTTTCATTATAAATATATTCAGGAAAAAATCAAAAACTATAAGACTTTATGGATACCGACTAGAAATAAAATTAGTAAATAATTTTGTTACAACATTATATTATATTTTAATGAACAGGTGGTACAATGCGCCTTGTGTGCCTATTTCATTACATATTATATTTTTCACATAACATGTTACATAATTTTGGTGAAGTATTATCGTTGGGTAGGGGGTCATTCACTACGTCTTAAAAACTCTGTGAACAAAGACTTAATTTCGATATAGTAAAATCTTGCTCTCCATTTGACATTACGAATAGTTTTGCGGTCTCCGTTGTCCGTTCACATAGTATACATCCACTTTACATGCTCTAGTTATCTGAAAATATTCCTAGAATTTATGATACACATATAATCACATTTGTTGATTGTTCATATGATTTAAAATATTTATATTTTTAGAATTTGAAATCGATGGAATATTTCTAGTAAATTCTATTTTATTTTTATCTTAATTTAATTTTTATAAAACAACGATAAACAAAACTAAAATTTTTCTCGCGCAAAACAAAACTTAGTAATCTACCGTCCTCAAATCTTTCACTTATGGGTCAGGAAATTGAATGGGAACAGTCTATAAAATACCTCGGAATTACTCTCGACACGAAACTTAAATTTAAACTACATATTGACTACATAATAAAAAAATATGATATGATAATTAAAATGCGCTTCATCCTTTAATCAACCGAAATTCGAAGTTATCAATCGCAAATAAAATAATCATAATATAAAATGATTTTTCAAAGTATAATGCTATATGGCTCACCCATCTGGGGCAGTTGCGCCAAGACTCATATTAATACTCTTCAAAGAAAACAAAATAAAATTTTAAAAATGTTAATGAATTTGCCATTTTTCTTCTCTACTAAAAGACTTCATAAACTCTCTAATACACATGCGTTAATTAACCCTTTTGCCGCACATTTATTTGATTTTTTTTGTTGCATTTACATAGAGCACATTTAATTATTTAGAAACTCATATACGAAAACTATATATTTTCGTATTCAAATGCGAAACTCATTCATAATACGAAATTTTTTTAGAGAATAGAATAATTTGTAAGAACAGTAGATTTTATGCAAGAATTCATTTATTTCATGAATATAATATATGATATTGGGATAACTTTATTTAAATATTGTCTCAGTTTCAATGACGTACCAGAACGTCATAATCGATTTTGCCCAAAATAATGCATGACATTCTGATACGTCAAATGCGGTCAAAGGGTTAACAAAATTTCAAGCTATACGTTCAAATTTAAATCTAGTTGTTGAAACTTAGAAAACTATACTTTATAATACTTATGTTTAATTGATCGGTGATCCTGTATGTATTTACGTTGTTATTTATTTATGTTGTTAATTAGGGTAAGTTTTTAATTAGGATGATAAGTTGTTCTTCATAATTAAGGTTTTTTATTTTTAAATATTTTGCTTAAACTCAATTATTATTAATATAAATAAATAAAATTAATAAATTTTTTCTGTTGATAATAATTCAAATTTATGTTGTAAAGGTTAATCCTAATCTTCTATTACATATATGTATAAATGAATGAAATGTGTTTTAAAAAAGAATTGAATTGAAAAAATAATAATAATAATAAAGCAACGATATATTACGAGTATGTATATAGTTCGTTGTTATAAATTTTTGAATTTTTATGCTAACGTTTTGATTACAAATTTAATAATTGTCAAAATTATGTACATAAATATACTTATGTCCATCATTTTTTCAACATATCCCTACATAATTTTATAAATATTTTCGTTTGAATACACAAAATACCACTATGCACATAGGGTTCTGTTGATAATTTAAGTGAAGTTAGATAAATAAATAAAAATAAAGAAGTTATTATCATTTTGTTTTTATACAGCATTATTGGTGTGCCTCACCCTGTATAGTATATATACTTATCTAATCTAAAATGTTTTCTCAAACTCAAATTTATAATAGGAACCTGCCAATTGTTTATATTAGAAAATACTTACGATAAAAAATTGATTTGAAAGTAAACATTTCAAAAAAAAAAAAGTATATGTTTAAATGAAATTTTATGCTTTTGTAGAAATATTATGTATATGTATAGTAGATATCTATGAGTTATTAATAGTTAGTTACCTATTTTTATTTTTTTGTTATCTTTTCTAATATTATAAAAGATTTTATTATATATTATTATTATTATATTGAAATTTTTGTCGATGTTTTATCAGAACTTAGTTGGCTTCGAATTTACCTACAAATTAAGATCTAAATTTATTGGATTTTGGTATTCGAGCCATTAAGTTCAAATACTGTTGGAAATCTTATCTTTTCCAAAAATTACAGATTTTGTTTTTTTTTATTCATTTAATAATTTTTTTTATTCAATTTATTTCTATTATTTTAGATAATCGTAATATGCAGATAAATATTTTTGATTAATCACATTAAACTATAATTTGACTCTACATGATATTGAAATTTATGCATATGGACACATTAACGATATATGAAATTTAGGTAAATGATTTAAAACAATCAAGTTTGTTATATTAATTTAAATGTTGTACATACTATTAACGCTTTGGTGATCTCCTACTTATAATTCTCATCGGACTGATCGATGATCCTTTGTTACAGGTAATGAATTACATATGAAATTTATCCTATCCATAAGAATGTTAAAAATAACACTGAATGATTGTTTTCTATGGTTGCTTTGCTATATGGGTGAGCCATATAGCATTACACTTTGAAAAATCATTTTATATTATGATTATTTTATTTGCGATTGATAGCTTCGAATTTCGGTTGATCAAAGGATGAAGCTCATTTTAATTATCATATCACATTTTTTTATTATGTAGTCAATATGTAGTTTAAATTTAAGTTTCGTGTCGAGAGTAATTCCGAGGTATTTTATAGACTGTTTCCATTCAATTTCCTGACCCATAAGTGACGTACGTACCATATTGTATATTGTACGAGTTTCTAAACAATAAATTAAAACATTGCTAAATATTGTGACTTGTTCTGACTTCAAGCCAAAACAAATTAACACATTGAACTTTAATTGAAAACTGTTAAACATACTTTTTATATATACAAAAAGTTGTATAAAAAATATTCCAAGTTATTAAATCTTACGCGCACTAATAATTTGCTTAATTTTGAATAATTATTAGATCGCTATCGAATCATTAATTTTGAGCAACTTAATAGTTTACCTATTAAAAACTTTCTCAGACGACCAAATATTATTAAGGACATACTGAGATTAAGTAAAATTTAAAATTACAAAAAAATTAGTTAATACGATTACTAATTATACGATCAAAATTACACAAACTTTGAGAAATTGTACTCCTTTTTAATGCTTTAATAATCTAAACTAATGAACCAAAATATGAACCTTAAAAGATTCGTTTGTCAGGATGGGCAGTTTAGTTCGAAAAAAATTGCAATGGGTAACAATTTTAATTTTCAGACTAAATTATGTGATACCTTATGGTATGCTATATAATATAGGAATTTTAGGAACAGTTTCCTGTACGTGTATAATACAAATTGAAAAATTTATATATAATTATCTGACAAATTATTAATTTATTAAAAATTTTGGTATATATGTAAAATCAATTTTTGAACTATATATAAAATGAAACAGCAGAGAAATTTTGTATTTTTGTAAAATGCTGAATAAATGTTTTAAATCAACTAAAATAATTATTCAGTGTCTTACGAGTATAACTGAGAACTGAGATATCACAAGTTCGATTTCCGGCCAAAACCTACTCAAGGAAAATCGACAACCCCAAGGTCTGAGAACAAAACCTTAACAAAAGAAAGGACCAATATGATCAAACTTAATTTGCGAACTTCTTTAAAAAAAAAACTATTATTCAAAATTACATAAGTTAATAAATTTTTTTAATTAATTAATTATTACAATATATTATTCATAAATATGGAAAATTTGAAAAAATAATTATATATTTGCATATATGAAAAAGTAGTCGATAGGTTCAAAGTGGTCTCGAAACTACACTTTCCTTATTTTGCAATTAAATTTATATATTGCAATTGATGCGTTAGCCAGCGAGACCATTTCAAACACGATAAGAAATGCACTTTTACTAATTTTTAATAAATTATAAATTGCATTTTTCTTATCAATTCTTATCAAAAATTGCAATTCTATTAATTCTATTTCATAGCAAAATATTATTTATAACTATTTTACGTATATGATATCGATACAGCAAAAATAGTAAAAGCTCAATATATACAGAGGGTTTTCAGATTTTGCTATCTATATAATTTAATATTAATTTAATATAACTTGTTATTAATATTAATTAGATATTAAGTATATACACTTGGTATAAATAGTGATATATTCATAATCATAGCATAATAGGCAATTATCAAGCCAAGTTAGTCATTTTACGTTTTAAATTATAGTCTTTGGGAAAATTAAATTAATCTTTTTGTAAGTTTTACATAAACGTATATGTATAAAAGAATGTTTTAGTTCGACCATATATAAATATACACACTATGATCACCAAATTGAAAAGACATGAACTATAGTTTTTCACTTTAGCTTTTCTGATTTTATTTCCTTTTATTACATCTAATCAGTATACAACTACATTATTAGAGTGTCACTTACCACACAAACAATATGACGTACCATATTCATTGCAGTTTAAATGTGTAAATTACGAAAATTATAAGTCGTCCAGCTGCAGCAAAACAACTATGATCATAGAAAACATATCACCGGTAGTTAAGATAAATGTTAACGGAAGTGAAGCATAAATAAACATTATCTTCCACAGAGAATAGTAATTATCAATTTCAAGAATATTTAGAAGACTAAACACCCTGCAGGGTTATTGCATAAATGTAAAGTGATTTATGACTATCAACTATTACATACATATTATAATATTGCACAGAAATATCTATGCAAAATTGTAAGATGTGATAGTAGATAGTCAGTCACAAATCACTTTACGTTTACGCAATACCCATGCTGATTATTTTTTGGTTTTGTAGCGAAGTCAAGAAAATTCCATCAAATATAATTCATCGTTATTTTCCAATAGATTCTGCTGTCGTATAAAATTAAAGTTAGAAAGTTACCGGCTAAGAAATTATTAACAAATTGAACTTTATTAATTCGATTATTTAAGAAGTTAGTGAATATGAAAATTCAGAGACTTGTAACACTTTTCAACAAAGACAAGATTTCAATTAGCTTTAGTTACAAGGCTGATTTAACGAATTCTTTTCTATTCTGCTTGTAAAACGACAATATGTTAAAGTTTGCGAAAAGCAAAATTAATGAATTTATATTAAAATTCATATCGTCATCTAAAATGATCAAATAGAGGTGATATTGCAATATCCATATATAAAATTTTAGTTATTTTATCAACAAAAATTATATATCTCATTTCATTTTAGTCATAGTATCCAATGATCAATTTAAATTGAACGACATACATTTTCAATAATGTAAAACATTATTTAATAAAAAAAAATTAAGAATAAAGTATTCTTAATAATTTCAAAATTAATTGTAGAAATTTTTAGTATATTTAAATTTTAAATTACATTTTTTTTTTATTAATATTTATTTTAAATTATTAATTATATTAAATAAAACATAATTTAAAAAAAAAATTTGATGAATGGCAAAAAAAGCTGGAGCAGCACAACTTCAAGTTGATATTACAACAGATGAAGACTTAGATAGATTTTTAGATAATCAAGGATTATCTCGTAAAGAAAACTATAAATAAATTTCAAATTAATAATTTAACATTATATATATTTAAAATAAATTATTTAGTTTTAGATGTTTATGCTGGATGGTGTGGACCATGTGTTGGTATGGTAACTAGTTTAAGGAAAGCAAAACTTGAAATGGGTGGTGAAATGTTACATTTAGCAACTGTAATTTTAATTATAACTAAATAATAATTCCAAATATAATTTTATTTTTTTAAATACTTATAGTGCAGATCTGATAATATTGAAGCTTTAGTAAGATTTCGTAATAAAAGTGAACCAACATGGCTTTTTGTTACTGTTAGTAAAATAATTTTTTTTTGTGAGGAAAATTTCCGAAAATGGAGAACTAACTTTTAATATGAAAGTAAAGTAAACGCTTTCAAGAATCGCGATGTTAATAATTTCTGTCGCTATAATATGAAATCGACATGTTTAAAAATTTGTAATACAAATAGTCAAAAATGTATATCAACATAAAGCACGTAACAAATTCGGGTCAAAGATTTTATTTTCAAACATAGAATTCCTTGTTCATCTTGATACCTAATTTCCGGCGAAAAAATGTTCTCAATTTCGTTTGTTGACTTAATGCATTTCAAAGCTATAGAGAAGAGCAAATGGAATCAGACTTTTTAAATAAAGATATACTAGTCATTTGTGTAAGCTATTTATTTATCTTTGTGTTTCGGTTTACATCATACTTTTTCCTTATTTCCACTGATCGTATGATGTATGCCTTTTGTATGGTATCATCTGAAGAAGCGTTTAGATTTCATTTTAAAAGTAACTTTAATTCTCATTTTTTGGAAATATACCCTCCATCCATTCATTTGTACACATTCATTTATAAATAAATTATTATTTATTTATTTTTTTAATTGTGGACAGAAAGGAAAACTGATAAATATAACATTTGGTGCAGAAATACCAAAATTAATGAGAATAATAGCAAATGAAATTCATAAAGTTAGTACAAAAACAGCACCAGAAGGAGTATCATTGCGTGAATTATTACCAGTTGAAAAAGAGCGTGTTGCTAAAATTGAAGCTGCTGCTGAAAAAATACGTTTAGCTAAAGAACGTGAAATAAAAAAGAAACGTTTAGATTATTTAAATTATTGTACTGGTGAAATATTAGGTTATACACCTGGTTTTGGTGTAACATTATTTGGACCACATATTAATCGGGATCATATAAAGAAAGTTGTTGAAGTAGCAGAAGTTGAAAAATTAGCATGTAAAGATCGTAAAGCATTAATATTATTACCAGAACATATAGAAGTATTAAATTATGCATGTAATAATCCAATTAATGAAGATGCATTAGAACAAATGTATGATAAAGAAATATTAATATTATATTGGAAAATGCCAGATGGTGATAAACGTTCTACTGAAGAAATAATGGCTAATTTTGTTAATAGAATAACAAAACCACAACCAACTGAAGATGGTGAAGGTATGATACCACCAATATTAGCATCAATTGATGTTAAAGTAAAAGCACCTAAGGAACCAGAAATAGAAGAACCGGAAATTGAAGAAACAGGTATAGCAGATTTTGGGATGCCAACAGAAGAACAAGAAGAAGTTATAGAAGAAGATGAAGTTGTAGATGAACATGAGGAAATGGAAGTATCAAGTCATGAAAGTGTTGTTGCTAAAAAATCATCATCATTTTTATATATGGTTACAGTACCAGCTATGTGGTCACCTGGAAATCGAAAAACAACTGCAGCAGCAATATATGTATTTTTTCGTAATCAAACAACATCATTTTTACCACCAGATCCTGTACCAGAACCACCACATTTAATTGTTGTATTTGATGCTTGGAAACGTAAGGATGTTACAGATGTTATGAATAAATTTACTGATGAAATTTTAACATATGGTTATTTTACAACTGAAGAACCAGAAACTGCGAAACTTATAGCTAATTCAACATCAGCTTATGGAAAACAAGCCGCCAATAGGTTATAAAGAATAATATATATATATAAATTATTGCAATTATTTATATAATATTGATTATTTCTCTTTATGTATAGATTTGATAAGCTTGTAGTTAAAGTTGCTAAAAGAACAAGTCATGCTGTTTTAGCACTTGCTTCTCATGGTCCAAGTTATGTTAGTCCAAATACAGATATCGGAAAACTTGAGGCATTACGTTTCTTCCCCGAAGGCTACAATAATGAAGAAATTGTAGAACAGCGTGAATCAAAGGTAAATAATTCAAATATGTAATATTAAATTAAATCAAAATAATTAAGATAACATTTTGGATTTGAAAAAAAAAAAGAAGTAATAGACTACAGAATTATATTCTAAGACCAATTGTCTAAAAACTACTCTACAAACTAATCTTGTATAAAATAATGTTGATGGAAAACGATGTTAAGCACTACTTCTATTCTTGGTTTCTTGCAAAATTTAGCTCTTCAAGAACTAGTCTACATGATAAATCTTCCAATTCCTACTTTACTTAATACTTATCTCATTCAACACGTCGAAACCATGTTTGTGTTTGGACAGCCGACTTTTGAGAACCCTTGATAGATACCCCAGTGAATATCTTACACATACTTAGCTGCTTAGCTCTATATTTATAACATTTCCATCCAGTTCAAATTCCACATCTAATTGGATTCAATATTTTATTAAAATCCAAGTTGTTTTTTTTATCACATCTCGATTTAAATTTAAGAAAGTGAGAGGGGACATTTCCAAAAGTCGAAATTTTGTTGCTGTTGAATTATCCCATATGACTCCCAAATATTGCACTTATCTTCCAATTTTCTATTGCAATAATTTATTTATTGTTAAAATTTTATTTATTATTCAATATGTTTTTTATTATTAAATTTTTAATTTGATATTTTTTAAAATTCAATTTTTAACTCAGGCTAAAAATGAAGCAACTATTAAAACTGAAGCTGTTGCAGAAAAGCCTGCCGAAACTGCTGACAAACATGCTACCGGAGGTAATTTACTATATTGTTATGTAATTTAATAACTATAATTAAAAGTAAAATATAAACTACTATAGAAGCTGAGGCACATGCACCTGAAGGAGAAGTACCCGCCGCTGGAGATGCTCCACACGCAGAAGGTGATGCTCCACCAGCAGAAGCTGATGCTCCTCCACCTGCTGAAGAACCTCCAGCTGAATAAATATTGGTTTATTTTGAAAATAGCTAACTATAATAGCAACGACAAAATTGGAACGTATGAAAAGTATAATTTATATGTATTTTAAATCATTATTTCGTAATTTAAATGTAAATTTTTTATTTAATTAAATATAAAATGTATTTGAATAAATTAGTTAATGATAAATTATAAATGTGGCAAATGTAAATTTGCGTATATATTTAAGAGTGTTGTACTTCTTTTTTCGTATATCAGCTGGAATTTCCTTATGAAGTTTTATTTCTAACACCATTAGAAATTAAAGTTGTTGTTGAACATTCTTTTGAATTCATGGCCCTACCCCTATTAATTTTACATAGAATTTGAATCATAAGGTCCTTTGTACTAAATGAGTTCATTAATTGGAACAAACTAGTAAGTGAACTACTACTAGGTGAATTAATAAGTTAAAAATTATAACACTGTGAATTTTACATTTACCCCTATTATGATTGTCGTATTTATTATTTTGAGTTCGTATTATGATTGTCGATTTATCGCACCACCACATCTGTTGTACATTCAACAAAATTACAAAGACGTATTTTAAACCGAGATTTGTCGTCTGAACCCAGCGGATTTTCTGTCATCGATGTCAGAACCCTTACGTGTAAGAGATTCGTATTTTGCATAGTATTATTATGAATAAGGAAATGATAAGGGATCTGTAATCTGTTATATTCTTATTTCAGTTGTTTACCACTTGAGGGATCTTTTATTTTTTCTGTGAATCTTGTAATGCGTATTCTGGTGGTATGAAATATTAAATATTTTAAAAAATCATCTTGACAAAAACTGTCAAGACATTAATCTTGACAATTGCGCAATTGAAAAAAAACAATTAAAGAAAAACACAAAATTAAGTGCCACTTCAGGAATTGCTTTAATTCTAACTGACGATGTCCTATTTCATTTTAATTGAGATGGGCAAAAAACGAAAAAGCCCTTGAAGAATTTGCCACTCTTCAACAAAGTAATATATGGTAAGAATTAATTAATTTAATAAAAAAAACTTTCATTACCTAACATTATATTTTATTATTTTGTATTTTGCAGAAGCATGGAAATCAAAATTGCCTCTTTATCATGATTATGAATTAAATATAAGGAAACAAATTTGTGCCTCTCATAATAGAGTGCACCAACAAAGAAATAGAAATAAAAATTGAATTACTGTTATTACTGAGTTACTGAGTTACTGTTATTGTATTGTATTGTACTGTTACTGTATAATATAATATTATAAAATTTATATTGATAAAATTTGATATAAAAAGTAAAATTAATTAATTTGTATTTTATTTAAAATTATTAAATTTACAGCGACAAAAACTATGACAATGAAATAAACCACAAAAAACGCCATCTATTGTAGGGGCAAAGTGAAATCTTACACATCCCTTACATTTCTGCTCTTACACAAGCGGACATGGCCTGTGCGATAGTTATGGATAGCTAACGGGTCTATAAAGGTATACACATAAGTCATGTATAAGGCTTACCTTACACTGTTCACTGCGAAGTGATGAACTTAGTCGGTGAAGTTTTTTTATACGACTAAATAGAAAAAAAAATTAACTACATAATAATTTAAATAATTTTAAGAATATATAGGTATCATTGCATTTAACTTATAGAATCCTTCCCGATTGTGAAATACATATGTTATTGTTATTTATTTGGTGTAACAATTTGTTATGGGTACCGTCTACACACCCAATAACACTAGGAAATCATTATTTCTCAAAAAGAGCATAATTCATATGACAAAAACATTTCTACTTTTATTTTTTAATTTTTAATTTTTAATTATTTTATTTGTTTATTCATTGACGAGTAGTACGACATCTATCATATGGTTAGAACATTTTGTAAATCAACTATAATCGTATCGTATAGCTTACATAATACCATATATATATAATACCAAAATAAAATCGACACGACCAGGAAAATGAGACGACACTCTGAATATGTAAACGTATAGTATAGTCGTCTAAATCCTAAGTTAACACGAACGCATAACGTTATGCACCACGGCATAGTACACTGTTTCAATTATTATTTGATATTCGGAATCGGAATACATCCCTTCTCTTAGTTCTTAGTGTATGGTTTTATTTCTTAAAGTATACTCGTTACATTTATATAAAACAATTAACAATCCACTTTAAAACAATCTTAACATACATAATATAATATTATGAACCTGGAAAAAGAGCTTATATCCTACAACAATTCTTGATACAGTATATCATATATAAGATTGTAATGCCTATGTGGTTATAATACTAATAAAAAATTAGAATTTTCATGATATGCAAATATGCAGCTACCAATGTCTCAATAGAATATATGCAAATAAGAAATACTAATCTATCTGGAAATGCAATTAAAAATAGATTAAATATTTTCTTGTTATTCGGCATAATCTTTTTCCGATACCTAACAATATTCAACTATCGCAATTCTAAATGTTTTGCAATTGGGAAGACTTGACTATAATTTCTACTACCATAAGTATTTATCTTTTATATTACACATGTGCTATCCAACATTTGTAAACATAAATTTTAGTATATTGTATATCCTTGTAAAATTCCATGTTATGACAACTAATTACAGAAAAGTTTGATCGATTTTCATATTAAGGAATTTCTTTATAACATTTTTATTATAAATAATTATCATTTAATTTTATAATTTCAAATATGGCTAAAAAAGGTGGAGTTCAACAACTTCAAGCTGATATTAATACCGATGAAGATTTAGAAAAATTTTGTGAACGCCAAGGTTTATTAGGTAAAATTAGATCAATCATACTGTTCCAATTTCCAATTAAAATTATAATTAATTAAATGTTATTATATAGTTTTAGATGTTTATTCTGAATGGTGTGGACCATGTCTCGGTATGGTTAGTAGTTTAAAAAAAATTAAATTAGAACTTGGTGGTGATAATTTACATTTAGCAATTGTAAGATCTTATAATAAAATATAAATTTTTGTATAAAATATTTTTGAAAAATAAATAATTTCAGTGTAAATCTGATACGATTGATGCTTTGGAAAGATTTCGTAATAAAAGTGAACCAACATGGTTATTTGTAACTGTTAGTAAATTATATAGTATTTTTTTTATGTCGTGACATAAATAAATTCATACGGCTACTTTAAACATTAAACTCGTAATGGCTCATAATCATAATTTGATTTAATTCAGTTACAAGTACAAGGTCATTATAGTTTTTAATTTTTCGAATATGATTTAATGACCGTCTAATAACATTTTACGATTGACCCTTGGAAAATTAATTTTTAAACATATTAAAATAATGAAATTGGGAAAAATGTCATATAGTAAAAAGTTATATAGTAAAAGTTATTAGTTAGCTTTTAAAAAAAACCATTCGACCATATTTTTTCATAATTCAGCAAATAAATTTGTACTGCTTAATTAGCCATAATCGACAGTTAAATCGGAATTAAGCTATAATCAATATCTATAGTTTATACTCCTAAAGTATCAATTACTGCTATAATGATCGTATAAAATCGACCATATAGCTTTGCCACGTAAATGACTTTCTTTATGTCACGCGGCACTATTTAAACAATTTAACTATATGTACATATTTTTTTTAAAAAATTATAGGAAGGTAAAGCTATTAATATAATGTTTGGTACAAATGTACCAAATTTAATGAGATTAATAACATTTGAATTAGAACGACTTAAATCTACAGATAAAGATACATATGATATTAGTGAATTACAACCAATTGAACAAGAACGTTTAAATATAATTATAAATGAAGCTGAAAATGCTAAAAAAATTGAAATTAATGAAGCAAAAAAAAATCGTATAGATTATTTAAATTATTGTACAAATGAAATAATGAATAATATAAATGGTTTTGGTGTAACAATATTTGGACCACAAGTAAATCGTGATCATATGAAAAAAATTATTGAAATTGGTGAACAAGATTCAATATCATGTAAAGATCGTAAATTAATATTATTATTACCAGAATATATAAATATATTACATTATGCTACAAATAATCCAATTGATCAAGATGCATTAGAACATATGTATAATAAAGAATTATTAATATGTTATTGGAAAGTATCAGAATTAGATAAAGATCATGTTGAAGATATGATGTTAAATTTTGTTGAAAAATTAACAACACCACATGATGTTATTAGTAATAATAATAATAATAATGATGAAAATAATGAGAATATTATAACAATACCACCATTATTAACACCATTGGAAATTAAAGTTATTGCTGAAAAAGTTCCAACACCATTACCCGAAGATGATGATAATGATGAAATTAAAGCAATAGATATATTAGATGATGATATTGAATTAAATAAATCCGATCTAAATGAATTAAAAAAAAATGTTGAATCAACAAAAAATAAAAAAGAAAAAAATGATCAAGAAATTGTAAAGGTTAAACAATCAACATATTTACGTACTATTATTATACCACCAATATGGATACCAGATAATAAAAGAACTACTGCTGCTGCTATTTATATATTTTTTCGTAATCAAACAAATCAATTTTTACCACCAGATCCAATACCACATCCACCACATTTAATAATGTCATTTGATGCATATAAACGTAAAGAAATTACAGATATTATGGAAAAATATGAAGATGATATATTAGCATATGGTTATTTTTCAAATCAAGATCCAGAAACAGCACAACTTTTAGCTAATTCAACTAAAAATTATTTAAAAAGGCAACCAAATGTGTAAAAAATTATTTATTTATTTAATAATATTATTTAATTATTAATTTTTTTTTATAGTACTGATAAATTTATTGTAAAAGTAGCTAAAAAAACAAATGATGTAATTTTAGCACTTGCTGGTTTATGTCCAAGTTATGTCAGTGCAAATACTGTTATTGGTAAATTAGAAGCATTGCATTTTTTCCCCCAAGATTATAATAATAATGATGAGGATGATGATGCCGATGATGGAACTGGTGATAATAAGGAAAAGGTTTAGTAAAATTTTATTTATGATTATTTATATTTTAAAGTAAATCATTTAATTCATATTTTTAGGAGAATGAAGAAAATATTGATGGTGAAGTAGCGGATGGAAATGAAAATGATGATGAAAATGCTGGTGAAACATCCCGGCCAAAAGGTAATTTCTTTATTATTATTTCCAATAGTTTTTAATTGGAAAAACCAATTTTAAATTTATTTATTTTTACAGATGGAGAAACAACGAATACTGCTAATTCAACACCTCGTGAATCGGCAGCAAGTGCAGATTCAGCTGTTAAAAATTCAGTTTCAAAATAAAACGATCAGGAAAATCTTCAAAATTTAATATATTTTCAAGTTATCATTAGTAGAATTAATATAAAAATATAAATGAATTTGAGTTTAGTAAGATTTGTTACCAAGTTTTATAAACATTAAAGTATAGATTGCAATTGCAGCATAATGTGAAATATGTAAATACCGACTTTAGATTCCAATTTATTTCTTGAAAAGTAATTGTTTTAATTATTTCAAAGAGCCGAAATTATTCTTTAAAAACATGAATATGGACTTTGTAATGAGTTAGCTGATTAACCAATTGTAATATGTACATTATAAGAAGATTAATTTGTTTCTGTAACACAACTAAAATTATTTACGGGAATATATGTATGTTATGTTACGTACCATTAAAGCGTACAAACTGATATTCTATGAAATAATTAGTAATTTTATTGTATTAAATAAAAGTAACAGATAGTTTAAACTTTAAAATATCACTATTCTATTATTTAGGTACCACTATTTAGGTATCTAATTTTATTTAATTGTTTTTCGCTCACTTTAAAAAACTAAAAACCCTTCAACTCCGTTAACTGCAACTGCAATACAGAATTTGGCTATGGGAAACGATGAGAGTAAAAATAATTATACTATCTACAATTTATTTTATTCAAATATATTGAATTTTTTTATTTGTTTTCTAGAATAAATTTTAAGCCATAAACACAAATGAAATAAAAGGTGCATTCAATAATCTGGGGTTAATAAATATTCAATTATTCAATGAAAAATATTTAATTCCATAATTATCATATATCGTAAAATAGTTTTTAATAAATTTAATTTTATGATTGTATTTTATGCAATGCTGAAGACTATTAGCAAAAAGGAATCAAATTAATCAATTACCAAGATAATTTCGGTACGAATCGGAATGCATTCCAAATAACAAATAGGTAATGCATGTATCTACAATATAGTGCAATCGTTTTCGTTATAGTTTGCTAAAATCCACAAGATATTAAGGTGTATACCGAAAAGTTCTCAAAAATAATAAATTCTACAGTTCCTTTGCTAATAAAATGTTCTTGTTGAGTTGCTTGGTTGTTATTTTGGGTTCTTTTTTGCTTCCTTAAAGTCTGCACAGCATTTCTCTTTTTCAGCCTTTGGACCATATTTTTCTTCTAAATTTCTGTCCACGGGATCATTTGGACGACTTCTTGGTTTATCTTTGATGTTTTGGGTCTCCTTAAACTTTTTTAATGGTTCTCCAAGAAACGGCATGTGAAGTTCCATCTAATTTGGCTAACTTTCTTATGGGAAAATTGGAATTTTTAGAAAAAAATTCTAAAAATTTTTTAGTCGCCCTAATTCGTTTTGATTCATTGAGTAATAATTTCACAAAACTAATTTATAAGAAGGTAATTAAATTTTAAGTTCCAGGCCTAGTAGATGACGTTTCTGCATTTTTCAATTTTAAGAACTTTTCGGTACACACCTTATAATGAATGACTATAGGAATTTTATAAAATCCACGAGATATTATACAGAATGATTAGGAATTTTATACTTTGCCACTAATATAAATATTGTATCGCTTTATATACTCTTATAGTGTCATCATAATAGTATGTTATCGCTTACAAAACTCTATTTTCAATTAATATTTAGTCAAATTATACAATAATTTTTTTTAGACAGAAAGTAGAATAATCAATTTTTTTTTTCGAAATGCAACATTTTTATTTTAGTCGAAAATTAATAAATTTCTAAAAGTTAATAATCAAATTTAAAGAATTATCAAATTTATCCAATGTTTTTTTAATCAATATTTATTTCATTATTAATTCAATTATAATATATTTTAAATTCAATAAATTAATTTTTAATATTTCAATTTTTATATATACACAATATAAAAGATTTATATATTAATAAACACAAAAATTAACTTGACATTATACTATAATATTTCGCTCAATTCTTAAATAAATTATTATTAATAAATAATCAAATACTAAAAAAACTTGTTTTTTTTTTCTTATATTTACTTGTAATTTTTTTTCGTATATACAAAAACAGAAATAAATTAATTAATATTATTATAGTCATTATTTTTATTTATTTATTTACAAAAATTATTAATATTAATATATAAAATTCGTACAAATCCATTTTCATAACCAATAGCAAATAATTGTTTACCATTTTCATTATTATTACAAGTAACACGATTTATTTTTACATAACAATTCATATTTATTGGTGGGTTACGTTCTTTTTTTAAAAATGTTAAATCTTTATTTACAAATTTTATTGGACCAAATATTAATCCATATTTATTACGATAATCAATATCAAAAAATTTAATTGGTTCATTCAATTTTAAATCAATAATATTATTATCTAATCGAATTAAATCTGTATATGAATGTAATTTTTTATCATATTTTTGTGTTACATCTAAATTCATTTTACCATTTAATTCAATTGAAAAATCACCATTATTACCACCGCATGCCATTATATTATTCCAATTATTAAAACAAATATCATTTATAGTTGATGATTGTCTTGAATAACGTCTATGTTTATAATATATAATTAATGGATTTAATGTATATACAGAACTATTAAATAATTCATCAGATAATGAATAACATGGATTTTCCCATATTATTGGCCATACTGTTGATGTTATAAATGATTTTGATACATCATCTGTTATAATAATTGGATTACATGGATCTTCAATATCATAAATTTTATATATACGATCTCTAGTTGTTATTATTAACCATCTTGTACCATTACTATTATAATGTAAATCTAAACCTATTAAAATAATTGAATAATAAATTTAAAATATTATAAATATATATATTATATTATTTATATATTATATATAAATAATTATATTATACCGTACCTGTAATACTTTTATTACTTGCTCTAAAGTAATTAATTGGTAAAAATGTTGGTATATCATTAATCATAATCATATTTAAATTATCTTCATTTGTTAAATTCCAAATACCTATAAATCCATTACTATAACCAGCTACAATTAAATTATGTTCTTTAGCCTAAACAAAAAAAAATAAATTTAATTTATAATTAAAAAAATTCCAACAATAAAATGATAACTTACTTTAGACCAACATATTTTTGTTGCTGATACATTATAAATTTCATCATATTTATCATTTTCATTTATTAATAATTTTAATTTTAATTTCATACCAATTTTTATATCAATTAAATTTAAATAATTATTTATATTATTATCACAGTTTTGTGGTGCTTTGATTGGCAACGAATATATTATTATATCATTATTCATGCTAGCAATTGATAATAAACCTAAACGATTGATTTCTGGAATATAACCACCACTTGGTAAAAAATCAATATCATTTATTGGTCCATTATCATATGTAATACCATATTGTAAATTAATTAAATTATTTATATTATTAAATTCTGTTGTTAAACCAATTTTATAAATTAATATTAATGTTTTTTGTTTATGTGGATTTATTGAATGAATAAATTTATTATAATTTTTTTTATATGTTATTGCTAAATATTGTGGTGTTGTTTTTTCATTATCAATTGGTAACCATTTTAAAGATGTTATTGGACCACCAATAAAAATTAATTTTTCATCTATTTAAATAATTAAATTATATTTTATAAATGTATGTATATAAAAAAAATAAAAATTAATTTTATTTTTACTTACTATCAAATGTAGATGATTTAAAATTTTCCATTTCCATCCATTCCATTGATGGTTTTGTATTATTAAATTTCACATTTATTGGTGTTTTTGAAAATGAAAATTTCATTGATAAGTGATTTTTTGGTTCAAATAAATCTAATTTCAAATCGGATGGTTTACAATTGATAGTAATATTTGGAAATAATGCAGTTTTTGAATAATTATACTTAAAACTAGAAAAACAAACAAAAGAATTAAATTGACAAATTATTTGAATTGAATTTTAAAAAATAAATAAATATTTACAAATAATGTGTCCAATTCCTAAATTTAATTTTATCCTCAATTGATCTTTCACTATCAATTACTAAAAAGAAAAATTAAATATCAAATAAATTATATTAAACATGTATAAAAGATTTTTTTTTACTTAATTTATATTTATTTGAAGATTGTATACTTCTTTCTCTGCTATATTTTAATATGCTTTTATCATTATTTTCAATATTTTCTTCATCACAGTTACCATTCCCATCTTCTTCATTTTCATCAACGCCAGATGATTCATCGTCTGTTGACGTTTCATTTTCTTTACCATAATTCTCTTCTTCTGATTCACTACTATTAACACCTTTTTGTGGAAATTTATGTTGACTTAATATATGTTTTCGTACTAATTCAATTGAATCATTATGATATTTGCAACATGTACAACGATAACCACTTTTTTTAAGATATTTACAAAGTTTTACATGTTCACGTATTTCATCATATGTATCAAATTTTGATTTACATCCTTTACCAATACATGTTGCTGTACCATTTGTTGCGATTTCATTTTTCCAACTACGGAATTGGCCACCACGAACAGATGTTACCGATACTATAAACTATTAAGAATTTTAGAAAAAATATGTAATTAAATTTACATTAAAAAATATTAAATTTAAATCTTACATCGCCAACATCAAATTCATTATTATCAAATTCTTTAAATTTATCTTCAGCTTTTATCATTGATTTACGTTTTAATCGACCTGTGTTACTAATAACAATTTTTGTATCATCTTCATTTAAATTTTTTTCATCATTTTCACTATCATTATTCGGATTTATTTTATATAAATAATCTTTACATGATTTTAAATGGGTTGTTAATGAATTTCTTGAATATTCACCATTACAATGTTCACATTTTATATAACATTGTTTACGTTTTTCATCTTCTGTTAAACCACACATTTCTAAATGTGTTAAAATTCCTAAACCAGATCCAAACGGTTTATTACACAATCGACATGGTAAATATTTAATTTTACCAGTTTTGAAATAATTTATTAACGCACTTAAAACAGCAGAATGTGATGATAAATCCTGATTAACAATATAAAATCGAAATTTTTTTTAATTTATTATGAAATTAAAATATAATTTTCTGATGATATACTTACAATAGATTCTTCACCCATTTTCCATCCAATACCATAATGATTTTTTTTATGTTTTTCCCATGTTGTTTTTAATATAACCTCTTTACACGTACCACATTGTATTTCATTTTTTTCTATTTTTTTTATATCATTAATTAATTCGTCTTCTTTATCAATATCTGCGCGATTTGTTATTAATAAAAGTCTTGGATTTATTTTACGATTAATAGTTTTACGACCACGACCTTTTGTTGGTGTGTTTTTAGGAGTTTCTTTTAAATTTTCTGGTTGTATTTTAACAGGAAGTTCATGTGAATCATCCTTGATAATATTTTTTGGTTTTCTACCACGTTTTTTTGGACCAATTGGTGTAGATATACCTATGTTCGATATATCTTTTTCAATATTTATTATTACACCTAAATTTTTAGTAGTATTTAAATTATTATTATGAACATCATCACAAGATGATTTTTTTAATTTTTCTTGAATAATCTCTTTTTTGATTTCATTTTTTGGTAAAATCATAATTTTAGGTTCTGTAGTATTAGTCTTCTTATTTTGTTCTATTTCGGTTTTAACTATTTTATCATTATGGGTTTTTTGGTTTTTTAATGAATCTTCACGATTTAATTTAGTATCTTTATTTGAATTAGAATTTTCTTTTGAATTTCTGTCTTTAGTATTTGTATTTTCTAATTTATCTGGAACAATTTTAATAATTTGTTCCGATTTATGTTTATGCTTTTTTTGTTTTTTTATTGAATCTTCACTATTTAATTTATTATCTTTATTTAAATTGGATGTTACATTCAAATCTGTGTTTTTGCTATTTGATTTTTCTAATTTATCTGGAACAATTTTAATAATTTTTTCTGATGCAATCTTATGCTTTTTTTGTTTTTTTATCGTGTCTTCACTATTTAATTTACTATCTTTATCTAAATTGGATGTGGCTTTCAAATCTATGTCTTTGCTATTTGATTTTTCAAATTTATCAGGTTCAATGTTAATAATTTGACCCGATTTAGATGAAGGTTTACTTAAATCATCATTTTTAATGAAATTTTTGGGCGATATCTCCCCGTCAATACATTTATTTTTATAATCCACAGATTTTCGTATTGCCCGTTTTTTCAATGGTATATTATCTTTCTCATCTTCTGAAGAATATATAATTTTTCGTTTACTCGGTTTATTTACACTTATTAATTCTGAACATTTTTCTGAAATTATTTTATTTAATTTTATTGGTTTTTCTGCAATATCCAATTTTTCCTTGTCAGATTTTTTAATTTTTTGGGAAAATGATGATGATTTTTCTATATTTTTGTTATGTGACGTTGATATATCTTCTTTTTTTTTATTGGACGATATGTTCTTAAGTTTTTTTTTATGGGACGATGATTTCTCTGGATTCTTTTTATCCGTTTTATTTGGTGTTAAATTTGTTGATTTTGTACGTTGCTTTTCTAAATCCATTGTAAGAGATTCTAAACTTTTTTTTCGAATATCATTTAATTGCGGAATACTTTCTGGTATTTGTTTTTGTTCAATAGTTGATTCAATACTTCCTAATTTTTGATTTTCTTTTTTTTGATTCTCCGTTTCATTTTTAATTAAATCAAATGTATTTTCTTTTATTATTTTATCATTATTAATATTTAGAATATTATTTTCAATACTTGGATCTATCGAAACTATACATTCAATAATATCTTCTTTCATTTTATATTCATCACTTGGTTTTATATCAGCATCTGCGAAACCATAAAATGGTTCTTCCATTTCTAAACTATCATTTAAAGATGAATTCCGTGAAATATCTTCATCAACTTCATTTTTTATTATACACAAGTCTTGAATTTCATTTTCATTTGATTTTTCTTCATTTAATTCAATTATTGGCATTATTATTTCTTCAGTTTGCTCTTCATGCTTTATCTTACTTTGTTGTTGCATATTTAAATATTCGATTTCATCTAAAATATTTGAATTATCTAACGCAGACTTATCTTCGCATTGAATTTTTAATGAATCGTTTAAAATATTATCGGATGTAGTTATTTCCTTTAATTTATTTTCTTTTGAAATTTGTTCTGTTATTGATGTCGTAATAATTAAATTTGCTAAATTTGTATTAGAACTTAATTCTACTTCATTTGGAAAATTTCTTATGACTTCTTTTGCTGGCTTATCAACTGGTTCTTCAATTACTTGTTTAAATGATTCTTCTTGATTTTTGTTTTTAGAAATTTCATTAGATTTTTTAATATCTTGTTTATTTCTCGAAATTAAATTTATCTTCCCACCTCGCAATCTTTTAGGTTTTACTGGTGGTTTATTATGTTTAATATCAGAAGATGATTTCACATCAGTAATTAAATTTTCATTTGGTATATTAATTTTCTTATCTTTATCTTTATACATTTTAATTTCTAATTCATGGCTGCTCATACTGTCATCAAGATCTTTATCAATATTTTCTATAGTTTCTTGAATTGTACCAAAATCGTAAGATTTTTTATCTTTAGCTTTGCTATCATCAATTTGAATATCAACATTTGATATTTTTGTATCATTTCCGTTTCTTTCAGATTTATCGTTTAAACTTTCAATTGTATTTATAGTTTGTATTATTTCTGTATCACTTTTATTTTTATTTTTATCATCTAAAATACAAATATTTGATATTTGTTGATTAGAATCATTAATTGTTTCACAAATTTCTTCAATTATATATTCATTTTGATTGATTGTAATAATTTCATCAGTTATATTTTCGTTAATTTCATTTCTATCTTCAGGAATTATAATATTTTTACTAGATTCTGGGTCAGTAATATTAAATGTTGGGGAAGAATTTTCCGTTTTAATAAAATCACATGATTGTAATGAAATAGTTTGTCCAATTTCATAATTACCTTTTGTTGATGTTTCAAAACATGGAATATTTTTTAAGTAAATTAAATCAATTTTTTCATTTTCTTTTAATATTTTATTTTCAAGTACAATTGGTTTTCTTTGAGTTGGACTCAAATTTTGAAAACATAATTGATTTGTTGGTAATTTACTTTGATTATGTTGATAAGTACTATTATTATTAATTGATGGAGAACAATCTTCAAATAATTCATAATTTGGTGATTCAATATCATCATCATTATTATTATCGTCATTATGTTGAAAAAAATTATTATCAAAATTATCATTTTCATCATTATCACTTAAATTTATTTCCTTTTTTATATCATTTTGTAAAATAGGAAATATTTTAAAGAAATCAGAATTATTGGAATCTAAACTAGATTCACTTTCACTGCTACTATAATTATAATCGTCAGTTTGGTTTATCATATCACCTAAATTAACTAAAAAGTCTACACCGTCTTCTTCTTTTACTTCTATAAAACTATTTAATGGTTGTTGTTCTTCGAATTGTTTATTTGGATCTTCAAATTTTGGAATAATTTCGCTAATTAGCATATTATTATCTCCTAGTTTTTCACTTTGTAAATCTTCATTTTTAATTAACTTTTGATTATGTAAATTTTCACTAATTTCTATATTTTTTTCATGATGTTGTACATCATTATTTTTAATTTCAGAAATGTTTTCAAAGTTTTGTTGTTTTGAAAGTTTATTTTGAATTTCAGAACTATCTCCAAAATTACTCTCTAAAACAGAATTTTCCTTTTCTCTTTCCAGTGTTAAAGTAAACTTTAAATTTTCATTAGATTTGTCTTCTATATCTTTTAAGACTTTTATTATTTTAGTTTTAGTATTTTCTATAGCTGAATTGTCTGCTATAGTTGTACTCATTTTACGTTTAAGTGTTGGTTTATAATTTGTAACTTGAGCTCCATTTATATTAACAGTTACTTTAGATGTGAACAACTCTACAGGATTTTCCTTTTTTATATCAAATAGGTTTTTAAGTTGAGTATTTATTTTAGAATTTTTAATTGAGGATTTTTCAACAGATTGTTCGGTTGATTCAGATATTTTTAAATTATCTGAATTCTTTTTCATATTTAATATACCAATTGGTATAATTTTTCTACGTCTTGACGGTTGCGGTATTGGTTTCTGTGCCAGATCTGTTTTGTGTACAATTTCTCTCTTTTTACTAAGTTGTGAAGCTTTATCGCCTTTTACTGGTTCTGTTACTGGTTTTATTACTGGTTCTGTTTTTAAAAGATTTAAATTAGAATTATTTTCCGTTTTACTATAATCTGTACCATCAGTTTCATTTTTCCATTTATCAATAATATGCGATGTTAAGTCTGTAAATGATGGTATTCTCGTATCATTTAAATTATCATCATAATTTTCATATAATGAATTAGTATTTCTAAGTGGTGAAATATTGGGTATAGGAATTTTTGATGTATTATTTATTATATTTGCAATTTCTTTCGATTTTTCTATATTTTTAGGTTTTTCTTTTAATAATAAATCTGATTTTTTCTCCGATTTTATTTCATGTAAAATTCTTACTTTTGGTTCTAATTGATTATCAGATTGTAAATTGTCGTCACTAATTTTTCGTAGTTTTATATATTGTTGTATTGGTGGTGATTTTACTGGTAATAATATTTTATTTAAATTTTCTGTTTCAATTATATCATCATTACGTTTTGTATTCATATCAATTTTTTCTGTATCAATATTTAATTGTTCATCTATTGAATCATTTAATATACTATTTAAAAGAAATTCTTCTTGCATTTCTATAGTATTATTTAAATTATCTCCTTTTTTATTTGATTTTAAAGGTTTTGTTTTAATTGTATGTTTTGGTATTTTTTTCTGAATACTTTTATTAGATTCAATTGATATTTCTTTTGATAATTTATTTGATTCTGGTAAATTTGTTGTTAATTTTGCATTTTGTCTACTTTGAATGAATTTATTTAATGTACCTTTGATAATATTTAATTTTTCATTTTTAGTATCATTATTAGTATTAATTTTTTTAGAAGATTCAAATAGTTGAATAGATGCTTTGGATGTAGACGGTATTGGTTCTGATGATTTTTTACATTTCATTGTTGGTATTTTAAATTTATGAGCATTTACATTTTTTACATTACTTAAATCAATATTTATAGATGGTGGCAGATCATTATTAGCTATAATAAAATATATTCCAAATTAATATATATCGAATTATAAATGTTCAAATAAATTAAGTTAAATAGTATAGGTATATTAATTTAATATTAAAATAAATCTTATTAAAATTTAATATTAAAATACCTAATTAAAATAAATTAATAATAATAATTAATAATTAAATTATTATTTTATTATATTATTTAAATTTATACAAATATCTTGAATAAAAAATATGCTGGTATTCAACTTATAAATACAAAAACGAGTAGAATATAATATAAAGCCAAATAAAACAATTTAAAAAAACTACCCGGCTGGATGAGTGATCAAAATACTTATTAAACTTTAGGAATTGTAATACTCAAGTTCAAATCCCGATGACAACGCAAATTGGTGTAACATCACTCACTTTTTTTTAATCATTTACCTTCCACAATATTTTTTTTTTAAACAAGAGGAAATAGTTAATTTTAATAGGAGCTAAATAAATTACTAATAAATTTTATTAAAATTATAACTAATACATTTTTTTAGATTATTTACTTCATACCAATACTTTCTCTCTTGTGACAATTTTGCTTAATAGAAATTATTCTTAGCAACTTACCATCTAATTTACGAACGGCAGCTAATATTTGATCAGCAATACCAAGATTTTTAAGTTTTTCTGGATTAATTTGTACAATTTTTTTGATAATTTTTTGTGGTTTACTACCTTCTGTATTATCTATTACACTTTTTATATTTTTTATCTTGCATAAATCATTTCGTTTATTTTCAGAATCATTAGATCTACTAGTTGGCTCTTTAAAATCATTTTTTGACGGTGGATTCATTTTTATATTTTTTGATAAACTTATTAAATGAAATTTCAATTTTTAGATGAAAAACTAAAAACTGATAGTAAATTGGAAAAAAAATTTCTCTTTGCCTATGACAATTAAAATTAAAGTTGATAAAAAACGTGGTTTATGAAATTGCATATAATTGCATTTCTACTTTCACATGTTCTTTTGGAAATATTAAAAACAAATTTAATTTTTTTAAGTAAAAGTAAAAAAAAAGGAAAACTTTACTTTAAATTTTTTTT
Organism: Empis stercorea; assembly: GCA_949752835.1. Classification (NCBI taxonomy): domain Eukaryota; kingdom Metazoa; phylum Arthropoda; class Insecta; order Diptera; family Empididae; genus Empis; species Empis stercorea. The sequence goes on along the minus strand of OX457085.1, from coordinate 74,512,732 downwards.
TGGAATCGAACCAATTATATTTATTAAAAATTCCCTTTAAATCTCAGTGACAATTAAACTTTCACTGTAGAAAGAAATGAATTTTTTACGCATAATTTTTTTTAACTTTTAAAGTTGTCAAAATTTTATGCTTGACATTTGATGAGGAATTCAATGAATTTGATTCTGGAATTGGAACACTTCTGTAAATTTTTCTATAGGGTTGGAGTGGACACAAAAAGTTATATCTTTGTATGCAACGAATTAGAAATATATACCTTGTTTCCATGACGAGTTCAACTCGAGTTGAACTCGAGTTAGCATGCACGGAAACAGGGGTTAAGTTGAGTTGAGTTGGAATGGAACGAATAATTGATGGTTCCGTTCCATTTCAACCCCATTTCAACTCAACCCAACTCAACTCTGTACATGGAAACTAGGTAATATAGAAGAGGCATAAATGTTCCCTCTCTTTTTAACACATTAAAATTTTAATATATTGAAAAATTGTTTATGAAGCCACGATTTTTGTAGTTCTCTTTCCTTTTGCTCGAAGAAATGTCAAATTATTATTTGACAAATATTATAACAGCTGATTTTAGATTTACAGGGCTGGCTTATTTTTTTAATTTTAGGAGTCTCAATATAAATTAAAAATATTAACTAGCTAAACAAAAGTACTCAATTTTACTTTCCATTTGTATAATTATCGTTGCGCGTCCTAAAATATTCCTTAGGATGATCTTTACTTGTATTTTTCAAAAAAAAAAAATGTTATCTCTTTGAAAACTGCTGCCCGAATTAAAAAAACCTAATCCGCCCCTAATTTCTCATTTTTATATTTTGACAATTCGGCTAGCAAAAAAGAGACAACTATACCCGGCGTGGCTTCAAATTTTTATATTTATGCCTTATCCATATATCTTCTATATCGTTGTTTGTATGTGTAAATGAACAAAAAATTATTATGTTTTTAATAATAATGGCGTCAGGAAGGCTTTTTTGGAGTGGCGATGAAGTAAAAATTTTAATATCAGTAATGGAGGAGAAAAATATATTAAAATTTATTTATTTATTTATTTATTTGTCAATAAAGTATTACAACCTTCTTAGACCACAGAATCAAAAATTAAAAAAAGAAAATAATAAAGTATATGTATATTGATTTTTAAATTATATTAATGATTATATTACGTTAATATTTAATGATTTTGAATTTTTTTTATATTACGTTAATATTTAATGATTTTGAATTAATAATTATATTACGTTAATATTTAATGAAGACAATAAAGACAATATATATTATGCTTATTGAATTAATACGGTAATTATGACCTGGAGCATAGTAAGAGTTTATTTCTCAATGATGACACCGAAAGGCTGAAATCAATATATTGAAAATGTTTATTAAATTCTGACGTTAAACTGTTAATTCCAGAGGATTGGCCATAGTTTGACCGAGAAAAATTAACATTAAAGAATATAACATGACGTGCCCTATATGTTGGTACATTAATATTTAGGAGACCAAGAAGGTCAGGTGAATCAACCTCATCAATTAGTAGTCTGAAAGCATAGATAGCTTTCGCAACAGATCTTATAACAGATAGTGGATTGAGGTTGATTAGCAATAACCTGGATGTGTAACAAGGAAGTCTGAATGTGTCAGTCTAATGAAACCCTCTTAGAGCAAATTTAAAAAAAAATGTCTGAATGTTTTCAATTCGATTAATATGTATATTATAATAAGGACACCAAATAATAGAGGCATATTATAAAATAGAGCTGACAAAGGAAATATATAACGTCTTTATTACATAAGGGTCTGAGAAATCACCCGAGTTTCGTCTTGTCATTCCCTAGCTTCTGTTGGCTTTGTTAATTATGTATTTGATATGTAGGTTATAAGACAGCTTACAATCAAGTATAACACCCAGATCTTTAACACTGACAACCCGTTTAATAGTTTTATCACCGAATTTATATATGCCAACGAAGGAATTAACCCGACGGGAGAATGTAATAACAGAACATTTACTAATATTTAAGGACAATAGATTCTTTGTACACCAGAGATAAAAATTTTTAATATTAGCATTTAATTGCTGAAAACTATTTTCATCTTTCCCTGACATATATATTTTAGAAACATCCGCAAACATTAATAAATTACACTCCGGTAAAAATTTAACAATATCATTTACGTACAGAATGAATAATAAAGGACCTATATGGCTACCTTGAGGTACACCTGAAGGTACCATGAATTCACGAGAAAGGCAATTAGCAAAACTTACAAATTGATACCTGTTACTTAAAAAAGACGAAAGCCATTTAACAAATATATTAGGAAATCCTAATTTATTTAATTTAAACAGCAATAGTTTGTGGAAAATTGTAATAAATTCGGTGTCAATTTCCAAATCATCACTGTTGTAAACAGATTTGAAAAATGATGCAAATAAATTACAAGTATCTTGCGGGTTATCCACACAATTATCACCTAAATAAAAAATAGTTGGCATACCATCATTTTTTTGGTGGAATTATTAAATTTCCAAAATTTTTGAGGGTTAGCTTTAATACAGTTTTGTATATTATTGATATAAAGGAAATAAGCATTAGTTAATGCAGTTTTAAATTCATATTTCAGCCTACGATAACTTAAAAAATCCTTTTCAGATAAACTAGCTCGCCATTTTTTATATGCTCTATTCTTTAAAATTTTTAAATTATTAGTCACTTCATTATTCCAGGGACAAAAGTCACTATTGGTGCCTCTAACCAAAATTACTGGAACATATTTAAAAATGATTTGATTAATAACTTTATAAAATTCAGAGCATAGGTTAAATATATTTAAAGATGAGAAAAAAATATCCCAATCATAATTAGTTAATTCAAAACAAATACCGTCATAATCAGCACTGTTGAAATCAAATTTAAAAGAATTAATTGATTCTGTGTCATTTAAAATATTTAAATTCAAATATAAATTGAGAGCTGGATGGTAAACATCTTCCTTTACAAGGGGTGCAACACAACGTGAGACAAAGCATTCATCAGCAATATTCGAAAAGACCAAATCCAGAGTACGATCTTGGAAATTTTTTATAGAGTTCAACTGCAACAAGCCAAGAGATTGCCATGAATCGGGCTTTAAATGTGTTATTCACAGCTATTAATACTCCGCCAAACCTTTGGTGGATACTATTTTCGTAAGATCTATCGCATATATTAATAGTGTAATTTGATGGAAAGTAGGAACTATTATTACACGAGTCATCAAGACCAGTTTCCGTTAAAATTATAACGCCAGCAGAACAGCAGTACATGTTGATTAAAAATTCCCTACTCTTCGTTCTTAGACCTCTAACGTTTTGATAGAAGAACGAAGAGCCATTGAGTTTTTTTGTTTAGGCATAGTAATCTTTGACCTGGGAGAAAATTCCCTTACTAATATACCAGTAAGCAATATATTTACATCTTTTTTTCGTACTGATTTAATGTAGCGTATTCGTATTTATTTAATAATTAAAAAACAAATTAGTTATTTTAATAATATATTTCCAAACTAAAAAAAATAAATTCATATTTATTAATATATAAAAATAAAAAAAATAATGAATAAAAAAATTGTAAGTTTTTAGGCGTTCGTAAACTTAACATTTCCGTAAAGAATTTAGCGTACACTTGAAACAGTAGAAAAAAAAAGTTTACATTAACATTACATTTTCATTCGGAATTTAGCGTATACAATTTATGTGTACGCCAACGTTACATTTTGGTTAAGACATTTTCGTAACTTTTTAGGCGTTCGTAAACTTAACATTTCCGTAAAGAATTCGTACACTTGAAATAGTAGAAAAAAAAACTTTACGTTAACATTACATTTTCGTTCGGAATTTAGAGTATACTTTTAAATGCTTGGCGGGATGTGGCACAAGCGTCTACGGTGAGAGTAAAGTGCCAGTCACAGTCGAAAAGAAATTATAGTCACAATGTATTCGTTCCGTTTATATAAAAAAAATATGTTTAATCTCTATTTTATGTATTAAAATAAATATTTTCTGCATTTATTATACAATACTGGATGCTTCTTAACATTTTCAATAAACTCCCCCATAATAATTCAAAAAATTTAAATTTCAAATGTATAATTTATAGGTTATGTCATTCGACCCATCCGGCAAAGTTAAAATATTTTTAACTCTTTTCGAATGAATTCGTTTCGACACGTTCATTGTGACTTGCAATCCGGCATACCATATAAAATATATGGGGCTGTCAAAATTCACTGTGAAATCACTGTGACTGGCACTTAGCTCCAGCATTAGCACATTTCCAACCAAATTGGTAAAAAATGTAAAAATGTGACTATTAGTTTCACCCGTGGGTGCACTCGATGTGCGGCTGTCAGTTCGTTTATGCAACCTGAATCAAAATATTAACTATAGATAGGTACTAATAAATAAATCATTTTATAATTTGCAATATAACATAACTTTCCTCTATCTCTTCTCCTTTTAAATTTAAAAAAATACCCCTACAAAGTTCGAAAAATGTCCATATTCAACACATAATTATAACATAATTTTTAAAACAATAGCATTCGTTAAAGTTACAAATTATATAAAATTTAATTCATTTTGTTGTATAACAATACATCTTATTTATCTTAATATTCACTCAACCGTTATTATCTTATCTTCACTCAACTGTTTTTAACACCCTGTATTTCCAACCGGCTTAATATACCCCAATAGCCAAATGTCACAATATTGTGGCAAAAATACCACAAAAAATTGAGAAATGTCGACAACAACTTGTCACAAAAATGTGGCGAAATTGTGAGTCTAGTTGACGCCTATTATTGTCACAGCTGGGGTTACATTTTTGGTGATCAAAATGTGACAAGAATGTGGTTAAATTTGTCACATTTCTGTGGTTGAATTTGTCGCATTTATGTGAGAAATTTTGACACATTAATGTAAGACATTTTGTCACATTTATGTTAAAATATTTGTCACAATTATGTGCGAATTTTTGTCAAATTAATTTCAGAAATTTTGTGACATTAACGTGAACAATTTTTTTGAATATTTTTGGGGTCCAATTAGTATTATATTTTAATTAATAAAATTTTGTGGATGTTACAGTATTTATTGACTTTTTATTTCTTTATTGCAGTTCTTTTCTCTTTTATGTACATAAATAAATATAAAAAATTCATTCTACTTATTTTTATCTTATAATATTATGAAAATTATTTACGTTTATAAACAAAAAATCAAATTTCAGTGATTTTTAACTATTTACATTAAAAAAAATTAATTCATTTACTTATTCTAAATTAATACTAGAAAATTTAAATTCAAATACTAAAATTAAATTAGCTATATGCGAAAGCATTTGTGTTTGATGTTTTCTTTGTTTTCTGGTACCTTTCTTCTCTTCTTTGCACATAAAATTTTAATGCTTTTTTAGCTCATCGTCTTCCCTATCTGAAAAATAAAAATAAGTATAGTCTGAGAAATTTTAATAATATATCAATATAATCATAGATAATTAATATTTTGTTTTCTTTTTCAATATATATAAATTTAAAAAAAATGATTTCATAAATACCTAATTAAATATATAAAATTATATTAATCAATAATAATACATAAAATAATTTTTGATATAATATATATATTTTTTTAAATTACTTAAAAAGTATATACAAAATAAAATCACTTACATAAAACAAAGAAATCACTGAATTTTAATTTTTATTTAAATAAACTGCCACATTCACTTTCAATGAAAACTAATTACACATTACTAACTCTTACCGTTTACATGTTTAGTCATGTACGTTATGCATGTTTACAAATTTTTCATCAAAAATGTGACAAAAATTTGACCAAAAAATTTGCGAATTTTTAGGATTTTATTTGAAAAAAAATTCACAATTTTTTATCGTGAAATGGCCACAAAAGTGTGATAAAAAAATGTGACCACATTTTATTTGACAATTTTGTGAACATTTTTTCACATTTTTTTTGTGACAAAAGGATTCACAAAAATTTCAACAATTTTGTCATCTTTTTGTCACATTTTATTGTGACAAAATAAAATCAAAAAATGTTCAACAAAAATGTCACAATAAATCCACAAAAAAATTTGATCACAGTATCTGGCTGCTGGGGTAGTAGTCTGAAATTTATTTATTTAAAAAATAAACTACAATCTGTAGAAATTTACTCATACTCCATTTTCTTTCCGTCGCGGTCCTGCGAAAATCAAAAATCTTCATTTTTAATTGAGCAAATTTGAATTGAAATATTGAGAAAATATTTCAATAATATATTTCTTTTAAGTATCGTATATATTAATTTAATAAATTAAAATCATTTGGCTCACTCATATAACTAATCAAAATGCTTAATTATGTACTATGTATATAAAATCTTTCTAGTAAAATGTTTTTTTTTTCATATTTGTAGGTGCTATATAAATTGATGAAACCATGAACCCGCATATAGAAAAATGCGCACACAGAAAAATGCGCACAAGGAAATATCCGCGGAAACCGGAGAATTGCCCTAAAATAATTTTCCTAATAGCAATTTCCCTAAAATAGTTTCCCTTTTCCCTAAAATGAATTTCCCAAATATCAGTTTTCCTAATAGCAATTTCCCTAAAAAGCAGTTTCCCTACCCTAAAACCAATTTCCCTAAAATTGAAGAATTGGGACGGGTGTTTGTATATTTTTGTGTCTATATTTTTGTAGGTTATTGAAGAATGCAGATTAAGTGTTAATGTGAAGTATTAGTGTATAAAGTGTGTGTAGTTTTCTTCAAGGTAATATTATTTGTAAAAAAGATACTTATATGATGTATATTATATGATACTTATATGATGTATATTATAAATATTTATATAACTGCTGATTCACAATGAGAAACGATGCGCAAAGCAACGGAACGCAAATCAAAGTTAAAAAGTTGAACTATATGAAAACAATACTTCTGTTCACAATGAAGAGAGAGAGAACCGACGCGACGCGTAACAAAGCAAAAGTTGGCCAACTTTCAATTTTTACGATAATCAACGCGAGTAATTGACAGATAATAATAAAAATATTTCTCATTCTCAAAAGTATTTGTGGAAAACTAGATAAAAGGAATTTAATTTAAAAAAAATAGTTTAAAAAAATTATTAATTCGTCACCTCAGTTCTTAAGTGTTCAATAGACCATTTTTTGACAAAATGAGTTAAATATTATGCAGTTTTACTAATTTGCCTACGATCTTTCGATTGGCGTAAAACGTTTTGTTCTATCACAAATCGTTTCCAAGATATTCTTGAAAAGTTATGTTCAAAAGTTATTTATAATTTACCGGTCTACATATAATATACTGTTAATATCCAATTCAACATCGATCACTAGTTTTTTTAAAAAAAATATAAATTATAACTATTTATAAATATTTTTTTTATCACTTTTATATAAAAAAAGAAATGAAATATTTATAAAAAATAATTACAATTGTTGAAATGTTGCAAAAAGTATTAAAACTTTTATGCTAAATCATAAATTTCAATTTCTCAACATTTTTATTTTTGGACATACAACACTTAAGAACTGAGGTGACGATTTGTATATTAAATATACCAATTGTAGTAGTATTTAATACTATTAATATGTTTTTTTTTATTTTATTATTTTTTTGTGGAAAAAATGGACAAATGGACAATTGACTGAAATAAATGAAAATCAAAAGTCATTGAACGCTGGAAATACCAACACATTGTGAATTGAAAAATTATTATACCGTCGCTTTGCTTTGCGCTTGCTTTGATTTGCGTTGAAGAAATTACATTGTGAATCAGCTATAACATATTTAAATTGCAAACATTTTTTTTTCTTTGTAATCTCTACATAGTACAAAAATTGAATTTGAAAAATGAGTCAAAATGTGCAATTTGTAAAGAGCGAAACGGGGAATTCCCGTGTACTTGTTGACGGGTTTTTATTTCATATGGACTATGAACATAAAGGTAAAGTTTATTGGCGTTGCTTGCTATACTGGGGCTTAAAACGCAAAGCACGTATGGTAACTTCTGGGGAGGTTATAGTGAAGTCTTCTGCTCAACATAATGCTGCTAACGTAGTGGCAGATAATATACGCAATAATATTAAAGAAAATACTCTTACGGTTAGTTGATCACCGTCTGTGCTAGTTGCATCAAATTATAGTGAGGCACTAATTTCTGTTGCAATTAAACTTCCGAGAATCAATTCAATAAAGCGTGCTATTAGACATGTTCGTCAGAAGGATTCACTAACAAAAAAATGTTTCCATGATAAAACAGAACAAGATAAAACAGAACAAGATAAAAAAGAACATAATAAAACAGAACAATGATATAACAGAACTGTGATAAAACAGAATAGTGATAAAAAAGGACAGTGATAAAACAGAACATTGTAAAAAAAATATATTATATATATTTTTTTTAAATATTTTGCGCAAAAATATATTAAAATAAAAAAAAATTATAAGTACTTGCTAACAAAGGGGTTATAAGTGTAACTGCTAAGTGTAACTGCTTAATTGCTAACAAAGTGTAATTGGTTTTTTATTTTGGATTTTTTAATTACAAGTGTACCTACAGTGGGCCCAAAAAGTCATCGTACCCTAGTAAAATTATTAAACAAAGTGGAAAAACCAACAGGTAGAGATAAAATTAAATGAAAATAATGATTACATTTTACAGAGGCATTTATTAGGTAAATTTACACAAAAAAATTTTTGGGGTTTTTCCACGCGGATATTATAAAAATACAGTTAATATTATCTAAAAGCTAAAATTAATGCCCAAAAAGTCTTCGTACGGCACAGTTATTTGCAATTTGCAGTGCAATTAACATCAAATTCAAATCGGAAGAGTTAAATATTAATTGAGTGGACAATTTACAACAAAAAATATTTTGATTGATTTAGTTTCAATTCCTAAATGGTAATGGTAAATAAAAAAATATTTTATTCGCAAATATTATTCAACTTTTTTTCCAAATGTTCTGTTTAATCACTGTTCTGTTTTATCACTGTTCTGTTTTATCACTGTTCTGTTATATCATTGTTCTGTTTTATCATTGTTCTGTTTTATCGTGTTCTTTTTTGTCATGTTCTTTTTTATCTTGTTCTGTTTTATTTTGTTCTGTTTTATCATGTTAATTTATTAGATTCAACCAAGATGGTCCCCTGTTATTTTGAGGTACTCCTGAATTAGCCTCAAATGGCGAAGATATGATTTCTTTAAATAAAATACTAGTTTAATTTAAATTAAGTCCTATTAATCAGATAAGATTTAATCCATTTTAAAAAGTATGTAGGAAACCCTAGTTTCTTAAGCTTAAATAAGATAACTTTATGTGGAAGAAGGTCAAACGCTTTACTTAGATCACTGAAAAGTACATCAGTTTGACACCCAGCTTCCATATTATTAATAATAATGGAAGTTGACTCAACCAAATTCGTCACCGTAGATATGTGTTTCATAAAGCCATGTTGATTAGGAACTAAGAATTTTGTACAGTGTTCATATATATTATCAAATATTATTAATTCAAAAAGTTTAGGTATGGAAGATAATTTAGCTATTGGTCTATAATTAGATATTTCTTTTTTAGAGCCTTTTTTATGAATAGGTTTTATATATGATTTCTTCCATATATCGGGAAAAGTACCGGTAGATAATGAGTGTCTAAACAAGATAGCTAGAGGCAAAGTTAAAGAACTAGAACATTTTTTTAAAATAATTTCGGGAATACCATCAGGCCCAGGAGATGAGTTATCTCCTAGCTTGTCTAAGTAAGACTTAATCTGAGACTCATCAAGGTTTATATCCTGGAGGGTAGTTTTTGGAAAGTTATCCATATGTTCAAAGTATGATTCATTAATTTCAAAATTAGAATTAGAATTAAGATAAGAGCTAGAAAAGTGATCCCGGAAATAATTAGATATGACAGTAGGATCATTACTTAAATTACCATTATGAGTCATAAAAGTAGGAAAGCGATCAGATTTTCTTTTATGATTTACAAAATTCCAAAATAGTTTTGGCTTATCAACAAGTTTAAAAGACATATCGTCAACATAATTACTATAAGTTAGTTCAACTTTTTGTTTAAATATGTTAAACAAATTTACAAAGTTAGTATAATCAATGTCATTTTTAGACTTGAGATATTTACGCCAAGCTTTATTTTTTAAGTTTCTTAGTTTTTTAAGTTCAGGCGAAAACCATGGGGGACTATTATTAATTCCTTTATAAATAGTTTTCGGGACAAACAAATTAAAACCATAATTAATGACATTATAAAAATTCTCTATAACAGAATTCAAATCTACATTTTGAAGCAATGTATTATAGTCCAGAGAATTTAAAAATGCATTGAGCCCCTGAAAATCAGTTTTTTTGAAGTTAAATCTATAAGAATTAGCATTTAAAACTATGGGGGGGCAATTTATAATAAAAGGATCAACATGAATAATACTATTTTCATATTAAGAAAATGCAAAATATGCTTTTTAATAATAATAAAGATGAAATATGTACTTATATACCTTTACTTTATTAGGTTGTTAATCATATAATAAAAATTAAAATAAAGTTGATTTAAAAAAAAATTGTTATACCTACATATTAAATTTATTTATTAATATATAAAAAGCTTTTTGTTATTGGCATTATATTTCTTAAAGAGATATAAGAAAAAATTACGAAAAGGAAAAAGTCATATTTACTGTCAATATTTAAATTATTATTTTTCTTTATTTTTGGGTTTATTTTTCATATTTTTATTATACTATCGTTGATCGTTCCATTTAATTAAAATTAGTTAGTAGTCCTGAGTACATTTTAACTTTAGAACCCTTTTTGTCTACTAATAAATTTATTATATATGTATATAATAATTAATAAGTAATAAATTTATTACTACATATTAATAAATTTATTTATGCTATTTATAATTTATTTATGCACCTATAAAATTTACATTCACCCTTATTACCGTACTCGCTTCGCCAGTCGATACGCGTCGACTCTCATGAATTGGTATTATCATTGTTTATATATCTTATAGTTGTCCAATCAAGGCATTTTTTGAGTTGTTGCGCCGAGATTAGAAAATTATAGAGGCAGCACCATCGATTAGTATTGGGTTGAAAACTCTGCTATCGATATCACACATGTCCTTCCAAAAGAGCTGTAGAACATTTACTCTGTAAATCAATATAAAAAAAATTTCGAATTTAAAATTTGTTTTTTCTTTTATCATCACTTAAATAATATATTATTTTTACATATTTGGAAAAGTTATTAATTTATCTATACAAAAGTAGAAGATATTATATTGTTTAATTTCATATTTTATTAGTTATTAACGATAAATTAAACACACCTTTCCAAATATCCATATAAAATTTTATATTTATGAAAGCTTTTCTTCTTTTTCAACAACTCAAAAAATGCCTTGATTGGACAACTATAAGATATATAAACAATGATAATACCAATTCATGAGAGTCGACGCGTATCGACTGGCGAAGCGAGTACGGTAATAAGGGTGAATGTTAATTTTATAGGTGCATAAATAAATTATAAATAGCATAAATAAATTTATTAATATGTAGTAATAAATTTATTACTTATTAATGATTATTATATATATAATAAATTTATTAGTAGACAAAAAGGGTTCTAAAGTTAAAATGTATTCAGGACTACTAACTAATTTTAATTAAATGGAACGATCAACGATAGTATAATAAAAATATGAAAAATAAACCCAAAAATAAAGAAAAATAATAATTTAAATATTGACAGTAAATATGACTTTTTCCTTTTCGTAATTTTTTCTTATATCTCTTTAAGAAATATAATGCCAATAACAAAAAGCTTTTCATATATTAATAAATAAATTTAATATGTAGGTATAACAATTATTTTTTAAATCAACTTTATTTTAATTTTTATTATATGATTAACAACCTAATAAAGTAAAGGTATATAAGTACATATTTCATTTTTATTGTTATTAAAAAGCATATTTTGCATTTTCTTTATATGAAAATAGTATTATTCATGTTGATCCTTTTATTGTAAATTGCCTCCAATTATGTTTACTATTTTAATATATGTAATAATAAATTCCTTATTTTTTCCATGTGCGGATATTGATTACTTTGATTAATATTGTAAATTTGGAAAATTGATGTAATGTAAGAACCCTTTCGTAATTTGTTCTTCGACGATGACTGGAACTCTGCTGAACCCATTATTTAAAAAATATTTTTTTATATAATTTTTTTGCGTGACCGGACAAAAAAGAACATGATAAAACAGAACAAAATAAAACAGAACAAGATAAAAAAGAACATGACAAAAAAGAACACGATAAAACAGAACAATGATAAAACAGAACAATGATATAACAGAACAGTGATAAAACAGCACAGTGATAAAACAGAACAGTGATAAAACAGAACAGTGATTAAATTAAACAGAACATTTGGAAAAAAAGTTAAATAATATTTGCGAATGAAATATTTTTTTATTTACCATTACCATTTAGGAATTGAAACTGAACAATCAAAATATTTTTTGAAACAATCAAAATATTTTTTGTTGTAAATTGTCCACTCAATTAATATTTAACTCTTCAGATTTGAATTTGATGTTAATTGCATTGCAAATTGCAAATAACTGTGCCGTACGAAGACTTTTTGGGCATTAATTTTAGCTTTTAGATAATATTAACTGTATTTTTATAATATCCGCGTGGAAAAACCCCAAAATTTTTTTGTGTAAATTTACCTAATAAATGCCTCTGTAAAATGTAATCATTATTTTCATTTAATTTTACCTCTACCTGTTGGTTTTTCCACTTTGTTTAAAAATTTTACTAGGGTACGATGACTCACTGTAGGTATGATCTAATAATACAAGGTCTGCTTGACAGTTCTATAGATAAAAATTGTGACGTCATTGCGAAGAAATTTTGTATGGACGAATAAATCTATGTAAACGTAAATTTGTTTTAATTTACCTTTACAGAAAAAAAATCCTTTCAGAAAAAAAAGAAATTGTTAGTTGGTAAAGGAAAATTCCTGTTATATATATATCTATATGCTCGTGGACCAGCTGAATGCAGACAAGTAGCAGCCGATATATCATTTAAAGACCAGTGCACTTTTTTTTCAGGATTTTGCATTTTTTTTAGTTGACCCTCAGTAAAAATATGCTGCACTGAATTTTTAAAATTACTCAGTTCAATAATTTTTTGCTCCATTTTTTCCTTTTCCTTTTGCATAATTACCATTTTTTTGTTCAGCTCAATTATTTAGAGCTCCCTAGCACATTCAAGTTGTACCCTAAAATATAAATTATACATTAATTAGATTATATATACAAAATACATTTACCAAATTTATTTACTCTGTTTGAATTTCAACTGAATTTTGATTTTTTTCTTCAGTTGGGGCGATATTTTCAGCAGACACTTCTTGTGGTATTAAGCTGAAAAAAAATATGGATTAATGCTATTTTGGATGTAAAATATGCAACAAACCTTAAATCATATTCCTCTATTGCTTCCTCTACAATTTTTTTTGTACATCTTTTTAAAAAATCGGTTGTTTCGTTGTAGAGTTCGAGGGCTTGTACTTGCAGTATCTGGTAGCATTTGTGTTGGTATATTGCTTTTGGATCCAAAAATCTTTTTGCAATTTCAATATTTAGTAGTTTATCCTTTAGTCGCTAATCATCATCCGTAAAATGTAATGAACATATTCTTGCAGTTTTCATGTTAATATTTGGTTTGCCACATGCTTTCACCCATATTTTTCTTAAATTTTCGTCTTTTGGAAAGGTGAAGAATTTTATATTTTTAAAATTCTTTTCTTCTTTCCAGCTGACACAATTTTTCACTACACAATACCTCATTTTTAAAAATTTAAATTAAATAACACAATTGTATCTTTCTTATAAAAATATAATATTTTTCACTCCTGTCCTCAATTTTCCTATATTCACTCCTGTCCTCAATTTTCCACTATCATAATTAATAAATTATTATTTTAAATAATGTATATATTTTAATATTTTTCAATCACACAATTCTAAAAACATAATATTAAATAAAAACACACCGAACTATAAAATATAAATAAACAACTTCTTTCAAAATAATTCTTCTCAATGACGTCACTATAAGAAAAAATGGCAGCTGTCAAACTCTACCCAGCAGACCTTTAATTTTTAGATCATGCACTGTAGGTACACTTGTAATTAAAAAATCCAAAATAAAAAACCCATTTGTTTAGCAGTTATACTTATAACCCCTTTGTTAGCAAGTACTTATAATTTTTTTATTTTAATATGTTTTCGCGCAAAATATTTAAAAAAAATATATATAATATATTTTTTTTACAATGTTCTGTTTTATCACTGTTCTTTTTTATCACTATTCTGTTTTATCACTGTTCTGTTTTATCACAGTTCTGTTATATCATTGTTCTGTTTTATCATGTTCTTTTTTATCATGTTCTTTTTTATCATGTTCTGTTTTATCTTGTTCTGTTTTATCATGGAATCATTTTCTTGTTAATGAATCCTTCTGACGAACATGTCTAATAGCACGCTTTATTGAATTGATTCTCGGAAGTTTAATTGCAACAGAAATTAGTGCAAATGGTATTACCCCTTTGAGCAAGGTGAGTCCAAAATGAGTCAAAAAAGAAGTCCGCTATATATAGCGAATCTCATTTCTGGTTCGTTTTTCTGAGATAAAAACGTGTCATCTACGAATCATTCGTGTATGATAATTAGACTCGAAGCGATATTAAACTTCAAAATTAGTACATCGAAATTGAATCGTTTGCGAACTTAATAGTGAAACATCTGCGGCTCATATTTACATCTCCACAAAGTATCAGAAAAGCGAAGTGAAATTGAGACAGAAAATTAGAATTAAATTTAAAACCTAAATTTATTCAAAAACTGAAAATGAAATAGCAAAGATTAGTTTATAATATTATTTATTATTATCACATAATTTTATTAAAAATGTTAATTAAAATTCAATATTTTTATAAATAAATTTACATATTAATTAAATTACATATCTCATAATTTCATGTTTCATTATAAAATGTGCCTATGCCTAGAAATATATTATAGTTATGCAGCCCTAAAAGATAGGTTTTTAGATGTAGGCTTAAAATTCAATTATTCATTATAAATTTTTAAAATTATACCTGTTTTGTTACTGTATCCTTAAAAAATAATTACTTTCTAAGAACAATGACAAAACAGGTATACTTAATTTTAAAAATTTACCGTAGGTATATCTTTTGTAAAATTGAAAAAAAAAAATTAAATAAAAAATAATTAAAAAAATTCTATCAGTTATGGAGACATTTATGAGATAGAAATTCTTTCATTTACGAAATATAAATTTTTATTTAAAAAAATTCTATCAGTTATGCCGCTATAAACGATATGAAATGGAGACATTTATGAGATAGAAATTAGTTCTTTTACGAAATATAAATTTGGGTTCGCATTTATGAATTAAAATGGAGACATTTATGAGATTGAAAATAGTTCATTTCTGAGATACAAATTTGGATTCGCTTTTGCGATACCGAAATGAGATATTTCTGAAATATCTTTTTGATTCAGATTAAACGAAGCGAAATTGATACAAAAACGAAATACTTTTTAGATATGTCAAGAAAATAGTTGTCTCCATTCTGTCTCAATTTAGAATCAGACAAACTGAGCAAACTGAGTCTCAATTTAGAATCAGACAAACTGATTTGCATAAAGGGACCGTACTCGCTGTTGATTCGATTGTAGTCGATATCAGTCGATAATTATCATTCGCTTCGCCTAGAATTTTTCAAGCGAGAGGTTATTTTTTATAGAGGAATTTCATTAAAATTTAAACTTAAAAAAAATTTGTTTAATTACAGTACTTTAAATTCTGGATTTCTTAAAGATTTTTTTAAGATAAAACAAATTTAATTTTGCTGACGCGGTTTTTTATGAATTAGAAAATTAATTAAGAAAATTACAACTTTGGAAATACCCGAAAAAAAATAGAATTTATCAAAAAAATGAGTTTTGGAAAAACCTTAATTTAAAAATAAATGTATGTATAATTTTAAATTTCCTTTTAATGACGTGGTTTTTTTATGAATTAGAATTTTTTAATTTTAATTAATTCCAAAGGAGAAATTTCCTTGATAAATTCTAATTCATAATAATTAATATCCAAAAAAATACATTTTTTGCTTATTTTGAGTAGTATTTTTTACAATACTGTGACAATCAAAACGAATTAATTCGTAGAAAGCGAACCGTTAGGTTGACTTAGTTTTTGATTCATTTATCAAAATCATTCGTATTTTTCAATTTATCCAAACACAAATCTTTATATATCTCAAAACAAAAAATATATTACTTCGACCACTTTCATAATCACTGCCACATTTATGAAAGATACTTCACCTACCCCAACAGGCCGAATCAAGTCGATTAGCTGCCTTATGGACTCTAAAATAAGGGTTGTATCGAAAAGTTCTCAAAATTGAAATAAGCATTTTTTTTGCCCTTTTTTATGAGAAACGTCATCTAATGGGCCTGGAACTTTTCTCTGTAGTAGTAGTATGAAAATTTAATTACCTTATAAATTAGTTTTGTGAAATTATTGCTCATGTAAACATGAATCAAAACCAATTAGGGCGCCAAAAAAAATTTAAAAATTTTTTTCTAAAAATTCTAATTTTCCTATAAAAAAGTTAGCCAAATTAGATGGAACTTCATATTTCGTTTCTTGGCGAACCATTAAAAAAGTTTAAAGAGACTCAAAAGACCAAAGATAAACCAAGAAGTGGTCGTCTAAACGATCCCGTGGACAGAAATTTAGAAGAAAAAATATGGGGGTCCTTAGTAAAAAAAATTTTGCAGATCAAACGAGATGTGGCCGAAAAAAGTCATACAACTAAGAGTATGGTCCAAAGGATGAAAAAGAGAAATGCTGTGCAGACCTTAAGGAAGCAAAAAAACCCAAAATAACCACCAAACTATTCAACCAGAACATTTGCTTAGCAAAGGAACTGTATAATTTATTTTTTTGAGAACTTTTCAGTACAACCCTTATTTACTGCACACAACATTTCTGGACTCCAAAATATTTATTGGAGCTACGAACATCAAACAAATAAAAAAAAACGTCTCATTTTTATATATATTAATAGGGATATTTTTACTCTTAAAACTAAATTTAAATACAGAAAATTATTTTTAAATATAAAAGAATACAAAAAAAATTAATATTATTTATTTATTTTTAATCGGAATTTGTTTCATTCTTTTCTTTGGGACTTTTTGGTGTCGAATAACTATTATTACCACTTGCACCACTACTATTATATGGTGATGACAAAATCGTATTACTACTGCCACTATTATTATCACTAAACAGCGTTTTTGGTGGTATTGGTGGTGGTGGACCACAACTTTCAGCATCATCAAAATTAATTGTTCCAATATTATTAATTGAATCAATTATTATTGTATCTGTATTATTTTGATTTGTTATATTCATAATTGAATCACTACCGTTTAATAAATTACGTGTTTGTTTTTCATAAAAAAATTCTGTATCAATTGATGATGATATTGATGAACTAGCATTTAAATTATTTAATTGCTGTTGTTGTATACTATGCTCACGTGAATCGGTTGATATACCAGAATCACGACAATCATTTATTGGTATAAAACCATCTGATGATATTATGGCTGATTGTAAATGTTGATGATCATCATAATAATTACATTCTGGATCATCAAAACTAATATCAACAACTGAATATTTATGGGTACTAGTCCTTTTATTGCCGATTGAATAATTTATACATTGATGTAAATCGTTATTGCCATTACCACTTAAAAATTCATTAAGTGCAAGTGGATTTGAAGCACGTTTTTCTGGTATAACACCACGTGGTGGTAATGGTGGTGCATTTAATGAAAATCCACGTGATATATTCGGATTTTTTGTTGTTAATGTTTCAGGATTATCAAATGATATAAAGCCTGTTGATTTTGGTCGACATGGTATTGGTGGTGCCTTATATTCAATAGGTTTTGTATATGTATCATCTTGTTCGATAAATGTATTTCCACCATTATTACCACATCCACTTAAACTTACAGCTCTTTTATCAATTGGTAATGGTGGTAATGGTGTATTCACAATACTTTCAGAATATTGACGTTTTAATTTACCCAATTCAGATAAACTTTGTTGTAATTGACTAAATCTTTCTAATAGTCGACTATGTAATGGTTGAACACCAGGCGGTGCTAACTGACCATGTAAATCTAATGCAGTTTGTATTACCTGAATTTGATCCAATATTAAACATTTTAAACGTTGTACACATGTTATTTGATTTGGATCATCTGTTTGTTTCATAAATTGTTCACTAAAAAATGCTTCTTGATATTTACTAATACCACCCATTACATTTGCATCAATAATACCTTGTAAACGCATTGAAAATGGATTTATATTTCTTTTTGAATCATTACGATATTGTACAATTAAATCACCTAATTCTTTACCAATATTTTCCATTGTTTCACATGCAAATTCAACTGGTGTTATTTCTTCTACTTGTTTAGCAGTTACCTCAAACCACCTTAAAATACCAGGTAATGGACATGCAATATCTAATGATGTACGTTCAATCCATAAACTTTTAAATTCATTATCTTTATCAACAGGACCTTTATATACGGGACGATCATGTATAAAACGTGTAACATCATTTACTTCATAAAAACGAGCAATTTTTTCAGGTATTGGTACCATTGCTGTAGCAGGTGGTAATACATCACGAACTGGTTTAGCATTACTAATTTGTATATATTGTAATGGTGATGTTAAAATTGAATTTTTTGGTGGTGAATTAATTGTTAAATTTTGTGCTTGGGGAAATTCAGTTTGTAAACGTTGTGTAAATGTACCAATTCGTTCATATTCTAATCCACGATAAACAAATTGTTTATTACGTACAAATAATGGAAAACCCATTCCATAAAAACCAACACGAAAATATTCTGGTTCTGGACGTAATTGTGTTAAGATATTTTGAAAGAATTTAGCTTCCATTGTTAATATTTCACTTAATTTATTATAATCAAATAATCGTGTTTCATATAATATTGCTAATTCTTTGCATAATGGTATACCTTTTTCCCAACATTTACCTTTATCAAAATAATTTAATATTTCATGATACAATTTCTCTTTATAACGATATTCAGGTTGGGGATCTTTATCATTTGGTGATTGTATTAATGAACGTTTATCCCAATTTAACATATCAGCATATAATTTTAATGTAAAACCAGCTTCAGTATAATTTTCAGCTTGTAAATGTAAATCATGTAATTTATATATATACCTTAAATACATTTCTTTACGATTTATTTCATTTTTATAAAAATTTAATAAGTTTACAGTACATGTCATACGTTTATCACGATTTTCATCACCTTGCATTACACTACGATAATCTAATAAACGTTCTAATAATCTTGTTACAGATGATATAAATGTAATACCAGATTCACGCCATAATGGATTTTCTGTTTGTACTTTATTCATTAATATTGAATTAAATAATTCACGGTAATTATCATCACCTTTATTATCGCTTATTAATAAATCTAATTTATCAATTAATTCACTTTCTACTAATCGAAATGAACCACGTTCAATTTGATCACATTCCATCATATCATAAAAAACTGTAATTGTAGCACGTCTTAAAGCTGGTTCTGGTACTAATGTGACTTCTAAAAATGGTCCAACCATTGATGGTATAAAATGTAATTTATGTTCACCTAATTGTGACCACATACTTAATATTTGAAATCCCATATGTACACGCATATCACCACCATGTGAATATAAAATTTTACGGCGTTTTATTTCATTATATTGTTCCAATTGTAAGCATGGTTGTGTTAAAAATGATACAGCTAAACTAAAATATGACCACCATAATTGCGAATCAAAATCATCTAAAAATTTATATACCAATGGTTTTGCAAATTCTTCTAATGCTTTACGTATACAATTATTTGCTGATAATTTCATAATAAACCAATCTTGTGGAAATACATGCCAATCTTGACTAACTAATTCTTTAAATACAGCCAAACTACAATATAAAAAATCTTTTAATGGTTGTGTATCATAACCACTAGCTAATTTTATAATTAATTTATCCCAAAAATGTTTATAATTCTGTTCATTTAATAATTGTAATAAACCTAATAAATTAGCAATTAATGGTGCTAATATTAATGTTGATCCAGGTATTAATTTTTTTATAGTTTGCATTAATATACTTAAAATATTATTGCACAAATATTCAATATCATTTTGTAGAGTATTTGTTAATTTATCACCTAATAGTTCTTGTTGTTTCTTTTGTACATCATGTAAATGACTTAAAATTTCGGATAATATATCAGCACATAATTGTAATTCATCATGTCGCATTAAATGTATTTGTAAATGTTTACATGCAACTGTTAATATAACAAATCTAGATTCATCATCATGAAATAATTCACCAGATACTAAATCTTTAACAGCATGTAATTTAGCTTGAATTAATTTTGATTGTGAATCTTTTGGTATTGCATCTAACATATTTCTAGCTAATAAACCTAATTCAGATGGTGGTAAAGTATCTTTTAATTGTTCTAATACAACACCAGTTGAATGTAATAAAGCTTCTTGTGTTGGCATTATAACATCATATGATGGCACTACTAACATACTATTAAATGCACTAAATAATGAATATAAATCACGTCGGAAACAATCTTCATATTCACCACCTGTTGAACGAGCAAATAATTTTCTTGATTGTATTATTAATTTAAAAATATATTCCAATGAACCAAAACATTTTTGAAATGGTTCTGGATGTTCAGCTTTTGTCATAAATACAGCTAAATGTTCAACAGATGTTATTAAACCTTTATAAACTAGAGCAGCAGCAAAATGATTTTCAATATATGCATTCATTACTGGTTTAAAATGTTTAAATTTATTACTTTGTAATAAACTAAAAATACTAACCAATACATGAAATACTAGACCAGAATTTTCTGTACTATTACCTTCTTCATCAGAGAACATAGCAAATAATGCATCCAGAACATCTTGCAAAAATTTCACTAATTCTTCATCTTTTAAACGAAGTAAACCAGTTAGAGAATCTTGAATTTTATTTGGATCTGCACGCCATTGTAATAATGATAATAAATCACTATTTTGTGTTAATTTTGTTGAACATAATAATGATTTTATAACAAATAATTCTTTTGAGCTACGATTAAAATTTGAATGTGTTTCTTGTTGTGCTTGTAAATCTTTAGCTTTACTTGGTAATTTTAAATAACCAGCTGAATTTAATTTATTTATATCTTCGCATTTATATACATATAATTCATGTAAACCATCTGCTAATGTTGCACCACTATTTTCCATTAATCTAGCAAAACTAAAACCAAATAAACGACGTTCAGATTTTTCTCTAGTTGAACAATGTCGAAACTCAAAGCGTACATGAGCACAAGAAAATTTATCAATTGGTACACTTAAACGTAATGTTTCATTCCAATTTGGTGAATTTTGATGATATAAAATCATTGATTTAAAATTATTTTGTGAATCCATACCAGATGCACCCCATAAACAATCTGATAATATTTTACCATTATTTTCTAATATTATACATGTAACTTCAATATTTTTTGCTGTACTTTTACCACCTTTCTCAAATTCACCACGTTCTAATGTTATAAACATATCATTACGTACATCACCAGGCATTATTACATCTGGAAAACCCATTTTTCTAGTTATTGTTGTACCTTGAAATAATAATGGTTGTTCTTGACGTGCTTGACCTAAACCACCATGTAGTAATTTTAATGATACAACAACACCATAATTATTTTGTCCACTACTATTGCTACCACCACCAACATTTAATGGTGAATATTTACCATTAGCTTTTTTAATAATTAATTCATGTAATTGATGGAAATCTTTTTCATCACATTGATATATACCAAAACTATATTCTTTTTCTTCAGTTTCAACTGTTGTATCAAACTGACAAATATCACGTAATGACAATACACCAATACCATATGGTCGACGATATGTACTTATTATTACTTTATCATTTTTCTTTATTGATTCTGAATGTATAATTTTACCAACACGCATTACACATGCTATTAAATATAAATTTTCACCTAATTCAGCAGCACCTAAATCTGTAAATACTGTACAATTACTATGTAATTTTTCAATATAATTTGAAAAACCATCTTTTGATATTTTTACTAAAAATCGTTCAGATAATGATCGCATACGACTTGAATATGCATCATATAAATAAAAATATACTTCAGCATCATCACCAATACGATGACCAAAATCACGCATACAAAAATATAAATGATGTGTTAATAATTTTTTAATTTGTTTTTTACGTAATGTACCACGACTTGATGATGCTTTTGCATTTTCAGCACTATTTACATGTACTTGATGTAAATTAACAATACCGATATCATTTGAATTAACAGCAAGTGGTCCAATACGTGGTACTAAATCTAAACCTAATTTACGATTACCCCAATCAATTTTTGATATCACAACCATTTGTAATTCTAATGTTTGATCTTGTGTTAATGTTGCACCTAATAATTCGCGACGACTTTCCAACAATGAAAACATAACTTTACGTAATGTTGTAAATTTATATGTATCACGTTCAACATATAAACGTTTCCATATTTCAGACCATTCACGTAATACTTGTGCACATTCAGCAACAACTGGATCAGCTTTTGTAATGTCCTTTATATAGACATATGATTTTGGAAATATACCAACTTTACTAGATTTACGGGGACAATTACCACGATACCATTCTTTACCTATATATGAAAAGAAAACAAACAAAAATTGAGTAAAATATAACTTATAAAGATGCACTGATTCAACTTACATTGTTCTAAAATTTCGACTGAATCACCAACATCAATGCTTAAACCAAATTGAATATTTTCTGCGTTGAAATTATGTATAGCCACACCATTTTTATTATTTGCTGATATCCACATATTTGTGGCCCTTATATTATATTTTATCAATTTTTAACAAATAATTTAATATATAAAATTGTTTTGAGAGCTGGACAAGAGACAAAAATAAAAATATAAAATAAACTTTTTATTGATAATAAACTTTAGGGTGTGAAAAGTGAAATCAGCAAAATTACAAATTTTGTTTTTTATGGGGTTTTATGAATGGGGGCGTTCAGTGGCAACAAAAAAGTAACTAAAACCCAGTGCGATTTTTGACGTGGTTTTTACGTAAAAACGACGTTTATGTTTCACGTTGAACGCACGTTGAAAGCCCGTCAAATGCCCATATAAAATTTTCAACG
The DNA here is from genome assembly GCA_949752835.1 of Empis stercorea. Taxonomy (NCBI): domain Eukaryota; kingdom Metazoa; phylum Arthropoda; class Insecta; order Diptera; family Empididae; genus Empis; species Empis stercorea. The sequence continues at coordinate 74,489,123 of OX457085.1, read as the reverse complement.
ATGTCCGCAAATTTCAGTACATTTTTTAAATTTTCAACGTGCTTATTTGACGTCAAAAGAACGTTTAACTCTAAACGTTAAATTTACGTGGAACATTCAACGAACTAAAATAAGTTTGTATTGCGAATTTTGTACTTCAGAAAATTGATTTTAAAATAAAATAACACAAAATTATAATTTTCCATAATATCTTTAATTATTTACAAAGTTTACAATAAAAATAAATACTTAGAAAATAAAATATAATTAAAAAAGTTAACAAAAATTACAGTCTTTCAAAATTCTTTACGACTTATTTTACTTAAAAAATAATTTTAATAAAAAGCTAACAAATATTTCAGTCTTTAAATCAATTTCGACTGATTTTACTTAAAAAATAATTTTAATAAAAAGTTAAAAAAAATTACAGTCTTTAAATCCATTTCGTTAATTGTTGCCTTTTTAACTCTTTGAAAACGCCTCTGCCGAGCAGCCAGCATTTGGGTTGTCATTGATGTGGCATATCCCTTTTTGCAATTATACCAAGCACCTGCAAATTAAAAAAAAATTAAATTAGGTTGCTATAACAAATATTGGAAAAAGTTACCCATATAATTTAAGCTTTTCAATGAAGAAAAGTCTTCGGCCATGCGATCCGTCCCAATTCTATTAGGCCAAAATATTGTCAGGAATTTATTTTGCTAATCCAGCAGTATTTGGGATTTGAGCAGTAATTTTGCGTTGGTTTAAATTGTTTAAGTTTCTTTTCCTAAAAATAATATTTTTAAAAGCTTTATAATAACATTAATTATGTACATACCAAATATGATGCATCATTTTCAATTTTCAATAACAAAAAATCACGTTCGCAAATTAACTAATTTGAACAAAGAACAAAAACAAACTAAATGAAATGCCGTAATATTCAATTTGACAAAGAATTTTGCAAAAACAGTACACCGAAACTCGTCATCGTCAAATTATCAACGTTCATTTGACGTGAAATAAGCAAGTCAAAACTACGTCGCACATTTTACATAAAAAGTTTTTTCGCTGGGAAGTGACTAACCTCGTATTCGATTGGCAGGGAACTAGGTTAAAGTGCGGAACTAGTTCCCAATTTTCCCCTTTTTTTACGTCAAAATGTGACCCTAGCATGTATTATTGGGAATTTGACATTTCAAAAAGTGTAAATCCAGTTCCTTATTCCGCCATCTTTTTGAACTCATTTTTTTTTCAGTTCATTTTTCCCCTTCAGTTCTTTCCACTACATAAACAATTTTATTTATGTCACTTTTTTGAAAATGTAAACAATTCAAAAAATTTGAAATAATTTCTCAAAATAAAAACTATTGGACATTTTGAAAATTGGTACTGAATAACTGAATTTATATAAATATTAAATTTTTGATTGAAATAATTATTTATTGTATAAATAATTAATTGTCTAATTAACTTTATGTCTTATATTATTGTAAAATAATTATTTTTAATTATTAAACAGATTTATAAATTTTGTTGGATACAAATATTTCAACAGTTTTTTAAATATAAGAATTGTTATGATATGTTATTTGTGGGTATTTATAATGTAATATTAAACATGATATAAAAAAATACGAATGAAAATATATATTCCTTATTTATTGCAATAAACAATTATTTATTGCAATAAAATTTTTATTAAAAAAAATATAATTCATTGGCTTTTAAAAAAAATTATTGTTTAAAAAACAAAATTTTTTGTTTACAAAATAATAATATTTTGTTTACATAATCAACAATTAATTGTTTACATAATCAACAATTAATTGTTTACAAAATTGTTTACATAAACAAAAAATTTTACAATTAATATGTGTATATTCAGTGCGCACCAATACATAGAAACATGTTTCATTGGGACTGACATAAAAATAGTCAGGTTTTTGGAACTGACGTTAGGGTCAAATGAACTGACAGCGGGTTAAAAAACCTAGTTCCCTACCAATAGAATACGATGTAAGAGTTACAAAAAATGACTACTTATCGTTCAGTCCCGCCAAGCATTTAAAAGTATACTCTAAATTCCGAACGAAAATGTAATGTTAACGTAAAGTTTTTTTTCTACTATTTCAAGTGTACGCTAAATTCCTTACGGAAAAGTTAAGTTTACGAACGCCTAAAAAGTTACGAAAATTTCTTAACCAAAATGTAACGTTGGCGTACACATAAATTGTATACGCTAAATTCCGAATGAAAATGTAATGTTAATGTAAACTTTTTTTTCTACTATTTCAAGTGTACGCTAAATTCTTTACGGAAATGTTAAGTTTACGAACGCCTAAAAAGTTACGAAAATTTCTTATCCAAAATGTAACGTTGGCGTACACATAAATTGTATACGCTAAATTCCGAATGAAAATGTAATGTTAATGTAAACTTTTTTTTTCTACTATTTCAAGTTTACGATAAATTCTTTACGGAAATGTTAAGTTTACGAACGCCTAAAAAGTTACGAAATTTTTTGTAAAAAGTTACAATTTTTTTATTCATTTTTTTTTTATTTTATGAATTTATTTATTTTTGTTTGGAAATATATTATTAAAATAACTAATTTGTTTTTTAAATATCAAATAAATACGAATGCGCTACATTAAATCAGTACGAAAAAATTAGGCTAAATTTGTACGTATACGTTACACATAAACAGTACGCACAAGTTACGCTAAATATGTACGAATACATTACACCTAAATTGTACAGAAACATTACGCTTTTGCGAGAACTTATCGTAACGAAAAATAGTGTCACTTCTCATATAAGGAATGTAACAGTTGCATATCAATTCTGTTACGCCAAAACGTAACATTTTCCAAGACCTTAGAAGGAATTAGACTCGGAAAACTTTACGTTTCCGTTACGCAATGTTTGGCGGGACGTGGTACACAAAGGTGTCAAAATAACACCGACTAAAATCGATTACGAGCGTTCAGTGAACACACTTTGTCTTTGATCGACATCAAATGACTATTTTTGACTGCAGTCTAGAGTGTAGTTGTAGGATGTTATTTTATAGTAAAGTGGCAGTCACAGTACCGTTCGTTTCGAAAAGAAATTATAGTCACAATGTATTCGTTCCGTTTATATAAAAAAAAAAATGTTTAATCTCTATTTTATGTATTAAAATAAATATTTTCTGCATTTATTATACAATACTGGATGCTTCTTAACATTTTCAATAAACTCCCCCATAATAATTCAAAAAATTTAAATTTCAAATGTATAATTTATAGATTATGTCATTCGACCCATCCGGCAAAGTTAAAATATTTTTAACTCTTTTCGAATGAATTCGTTTCGACACTTCATTGTGACTTGCAATCCGGGATACCGTATAAACGTGCCGTTCGAATCGAAATCACTGTGACTGGCACTTAAGCAAACGAATTGTCATTTTTGTAAACAAATATTTCAGTTGTTTTTTTGTTATTTATTTTAAAATTAAATGTTGAAGATAATATGCAATTTGATAATATACAATTTGAATATAATATATAATTTGATTTGATCAGCTGATATCATATGACAGTTGGAACACCAAATGACATTGCTCGTTCAGTGCACCGAAGTTACTTTTTATGACACCATATAAGAATTTTGACAGTCATCGACATCGACACAGACTACCAACTACTTTTGCCACTGAACGCTCCCATTGATGATGCCCCATAAACAAGAATACTCGGTTTTCATACTGAAATGTGATTCTGAATGTTGCGATTTGCGATATGTCATATCATACTCTGTCCCTTTTCGAGGCATATGCATATCACAAGATGCGATGGTAATTAACTGTCATAATTATGAAACAGCAAAAGAGGTGTTAGTGAACAAAATAATATTTTATATTAATAATGTTTAAACGGTAATTTTTTTTACAGAAATAATAGAATTTTGCCAGTTTTTAATAAATTTAAAAAAAAAGTTAAATTTTTTTTATGTGAAATGGTATTAAAACAGACGTTACAAAAATGAAGTTTTTATAGTGGAAATATCCAAGAATAAAACGGGATCATTCTCTAATATTCTAAAGCTAAAGCATAAAAAATATATACATATTATCATAAATTTTTAATTTGTGTTTTAATTTTAACCCTTTTTTTATTCATCATTGCTAAGTTCAAAATATATCATTTTTCTTCAAAATGTCAAAAAGAAAGTAAAACTAAAAAATTTTGTGCAAAAAGTAATTTCTTTAAAAAAAAATAATTCAATAACAAATCAATTATTAATTTAAAATATTATTATTTTTACATTATCACTTTTTTTTGCAACACCTTTTTTGCTGTTTCATAATTATGAGATTATGACAGTTAAAATGCGACATTTCATGGTACTATCCTACGAATAAGAATATATGGAAGGAGTATAAATGTTCCCTCTCTTTTTAACACATTAACATTTTAATTTATTGAAAAATTGTTTATGAAGCCACGAATTCGATAGTTCTCTTTCTTTTCACCACCGAACTGTCAAATTAATAATATGAAAAATATTATAACAGCTGATTTTAGATTTACAGAGCTGGCTTATTTTTTTAATTTTAAGAGTCTCAATATAAATGAAAAATATTAACTAGCTAACAAAATTACTCTATTTTACTTTCAATTTGTATAATTATCAATGTGCGAACTAAAATATTCCTTAGGATGATCTTTACATGTATTTTTCAAAAAAAAAAAAATTTTCTCTCCTTAAAAATTGCTGCCCGAATTCAAAAAACCCTAGTCCGGCTCTTATTTGCTATTTATTAATTTTGACAGTTCGGTGGTGAAAAGAAAGGACTACTATATCCAGGCTGGCTTCAATTTTTATTACTTATGCTCCTTCCATAATTTCTTATTCGTAGGTACTATCGCATATTGTATTGCCCATAAAAGAGGTAGGTCGATAGGTGATATTTCCATATGGCAAAAATTACATCTTAAGATTGTGATGCCTCTCCAGATTTATTAGTTTGTGGCCAACTTTGTGCCCCTCTTCGTTGCATACCCTCTTGCCTATAAGTGTTGTGATGTAGTGTAGTGCATACTCGTGTAAATTAGCTCAATGGGATTAAAAAATACAAATTTAATCCTCATCGTTTCCATGCACATAGGATTTAGTTGGGATTGAGCTGATAGTTTTGAGAAAATTATATGACATTTTTATGTAATGAAAAAAAAATTTCTACTATATTTTTAATATTTATTTCCTTAAATATGTTTGATTATTCTTATTATATTTATTAAATTTTTTCTGTACTATTTATAATTGAGATTAACAAAAAAAACTTAATAATAATTAAATATATTAATTTTCAACTTTTAACTTTTTTTTATAATATATATTTATATTATATACGGCAAGCAAAGCCGTTATAATATAAAGATATTCAAAATAACGTGCCGTTCGAATCGAAATCACTGTGACTGGCACTTTTAAAAACCGCCCCCGTTGATTTTTTATCGATAGCGTTAACTTAAAAAAGTTTCAACATATGGAAATCAATGTAAGCGAACACAATACCAGCATCTAACGCTAGGCGAAAAAAACGCATATAAAAGTTAAAGTTTACGCTATCGTTTAAAGCCCCAATTCTGAGCCGGCCTTAAAACCCAGCATTAAGTGCCAGTCACAGTGAAAAATTTCAAATTTTGACAGCCCCCATGTATTTTATATGGTATGTCGGATTGCAAGTCACAATAAACGTGTCGAAACGAATTCATTCGAAAAGAGTTAAAAATATTTTAACTTTGCCGGATGGGTCGAATGACATAACCTATAAATTATACATTTGAAATTTAAATTTTTTGAATTATTATGTGGGAGTTTATTGAAAATGTTAAGAAGCATCCAGTATTGTATAATAAATGCAGAAAATATTTATTTTAATACATAAAATAGAGATTAAAGAGATCTCTAATATTCTAAAGCTAAAGCATAAAAAATATATACATATTATCATAAATTTTTAATTTGTGTTTTAATTTTAACCCTTTTTTTATTCATCATTGCTAAGTTCAAAATATATCATTTTTCTTCAAAATGTCAAAAAGAAAGTAAAACTAAAAAATTTTGTGCAAAAAGTAATTTCTTTAAAAAAAAATAATTCAATAACAAATCAATTATTAATTTAAAATATTATTTTTACATTATCACTTTTTTTTGCAACACCTTTTTTGCTGTTTCATAATTATGAGATTATGACAGTTAAAATGCGACATTTCATGGTACTATCCTACGAATAAGAATATATGGAAGGAGTATAAATGTTCCCTCTCTTTTTAACACATTAACATTTTAATTTATTGAAAAATTGTTTATGAAGCCACGAATTCGATAGTTCTCTTTCTTTTCACCACCGAACTGTCAAATTAATAATATGAAAAATATTATAACAGCTGATTTTAGATTTACAGAGCTGGCTTATTTTTTTAATTTTAAGAGTCTCAATATAAATGAAAAATATTAACTAGCTAACAAAATTACTCTATTTTACTTTCAATTTGTATAATTATCAATGTGCGAACTAAAATATTCCTTAGGATGATCTTTACATGTATTTTTCAAAAAAAAAAAAATTTTCTCTCCTTAAAAATTGCTGCCCGAATTCAAAAAACCCTAGTCCGGCTCTTATTTGCTATTTATTAATTTTGACAGTTCGGTGGTGAAAAGAAAGGACTACTATATCCAGGCTGGCTTCAATTTTTATTACTTATGCTCCTTCCATAATTTCTTATTCGTAGGTACTATCGCATATTGTATTGCCCATAAAAGAGGTAGGTCGATAGGTGATATTTCCATATGGCAAAAATTACATCTTAAGATTGTGATGCCTCTCCAGATTTATTAGTTTGTGGCCAACTTTGTGCCCCTCTTCGTTGCATACCCTCTTGCCTATAAGTGTTGTGATGTAGTGTAGTGCATACTCGTGTAAATTAGCTCAATGGGATTAAAAAATACAAATTTAATCCTCATCGTTTCCATGCACATAGGATTTAGTTGGGATTGAGCTGATAGTTTTGAGAAAATTATATGACATTTTTATGTAATGAAAAAAAAATTTCTACTATATTTTTAATATTTATTTCCTTAAATATGTTTGATTATTCTTATTATATTTATTAAATTTTTTCTGTACTATTTATAATTGAGATTAACAAAAAAAACTTAATAATAATTAAATATATTAATTTTCAACTTTTAACTTTTTTTTATAATATATATTTATATTATATACGGCAAGCAAAGCCGTTATAATATAAAGATATTCAAAATAACGTGCCGTTCGAATCGAAATCACTGTGACTGGCACTTTTAAAAACCGCCCCCGTTGATTTTTTATCGATAGCGTTAACTTAAAAAAGTTTCAACATATGGAAATCAATGTAAGCGAACACAATACCAGCATCTAACGCTAGGCGAAAAAAACGCATATAAAAGTTAAAGTTTACGCTATCGTTTAAAGCCCCAATTCTGAGCCGGCCTTAAAACCCAGCATTAAGTGCCAGTCACAGTGAAAAATTTCAAATTTTGACAGCCCCCATGTATTTTATATGGTATGTCGGATTGCAAGTCACAATAAACGTGTCGAAACGAATTCATTCGAAAAGAGTTAAAAATATTTTAACTTTGCCGGATGGGTCGAATGACATAACCTATAAATTATACATTTGAAATTAACGAATACATTGTGACTATAATTTCTTTTCGAAACGAACGATTCGAATCGATTCGAACGTGCCGTTCGAATCGAAATCATTGTGACTGGCACTTTACTCAAAATATTCTTGTCACCGCGACTGCCATATTTTATGATTTTTAGTTCTTGCATCTGAAATCGAAATAATGAAATAGTATACCGTGCAAAGCATTCAGATTGATCAGATTAATATACAATTTGTTAATAGGGATTGTTTTTATTTTTTTTAAATATACATTACATATGTCAGATCAGACGCCTACCTATCCTAATCCTTGTCAAAAAAATTTCCTGGGAATGGCGCTATTTTGGTTGAAGAAAAATATAAATTCTTGAAAAAATATCAAATTTCGAAGCAAATAATACGAATTGTAACACCAAAATATTTTAATCTAATGCCAGATTTAATAACTCTTTGGATATTGTTTATTAAAAAATTTTTTTTAAAGATATTAAAAATGGCAAATTTAAGTCGTAAGCTTGCAGGTTAGTTCATCAAAAACTTTATTTATGAATACCAATACTCAGAATATATTTTAAATTATTTAAATTAAACTATTATAATTTTTATTAGGATCAAATTGGGAGAGCTCTGTACTTAATATACAAAATAATCCAACAATATCACCACAAAAAAATGGAAATACAAAGAAAAATTTAAATAATAAAAAAGAAAAACCATTAATGAAATTTGTAGCAATGGACTGTGAAATGGTTGGTATTGGACCAAATGGTATAGAAGATATGTTAGCTAGAGTATCAATAGTAAATCAAAAAGGTGATGTTTTATTAGATAAATATGTTAAACCACGAGAAAAAGTTATAGATTATAGAACAAGTGTTAGTGGTATTCGTCCAAAAGATATTGAAAATGCTGACGATTTTGATAAAGTACAAAATGAAGTTGTAAAATTATTACAAAATAAAATATTAGTAGGTCATTCAATAAATAATGATTTAACTGTATTATATATAAAACATCCGCATAAATTTGTAAGAGATACAGCTAAATATCGTCCATTAGCAAAGTTAGTATCAAATGGTGCAACACCAAGTTTAAAAAGACTGACAAAAGCTATTTTGGGTATAGATATACAAAATGGTGAACATAATTCTATTGAAGATGCTCGAGCAACTATGAATATATATAATAGATTTAGTGCAGATTGGGAAAAATATGTTAAGAAAACCTTACAAAGAAATCAACATAGGCATTCAAGAAAATCTTAAGTTTTTTTTATTAACTATGTTAAATTTTTCGTTATATTATAATACTATGAAAATAAATAAAAGATAATTAAATTTTGTTATAAATTCTGACTTAATATAAATATGAAAAATACACGAGACTCTATTTCCTGTTTATATTTTCATATATTTCCTGTTTATATTTTGATTTTCATCCATATTTAGCAAATTTAAATAAATGGATAAAAAAAAATACATGAATTTAGTTAGTTGGCTGTATATGCCCCAGCAGCCAGAAACTGTGACCACATTTTTTTGTCGAATTTTTGTGACATTTTTGTGCACAATTTTGTGAATATTTTTTGTCACAACGAAATGTGACAAAAAGGTGACATAACCCGCCAAACCTTGCGTAACGGAAACGTAAAGTTTTCCGAGTCTAATTCCTTCTAAGGTCTTGGAAAATGTTACGTTTTGGCGTAACAGAATTGATATGCAACTGTTACATTCCTTATATGAGAAGTGACACTATTTTTCGTTACGATAAGTGCTCGCAAAAGCGTAATGTTTCTGTACAGTTTAGGTGTAATGTATTCGTACATATTTAGCGTAACTTGTGCGTACTGTTTATGTGTAACGTATACGTACAAATTTAGCGTAATTTTTTCGTACTGACTTAATGTAGCGTATTCGTATTCATTTAATAATTAAAAAACAAATTAGTTATTTTAATAATATATTTCCAAACAAAAATAAATAAATTCATATTTATTAATATATAAAAATAAAAAAAAATAATGAATAAAAAAATTGTAACTTTTTACAAAAAATTTCGTAACTTTTTAGGCGTTCGTAAACTTAACATTTCCGTAAAGAATTTATCGTAAACTTGAAATAGTAGAAAAAAAAAGTTTACATTAACATTACATTTTCATTCGGAATTTAGCGTATACAATTTATGTGTACGCCAACGTTACATTTTGGTTAAGAAATTTTCGTAACTTTTTAGGCGTTCGTAAACTTAACATTTCCGTAAGGAATTTAGCGTACACTTGAAATAGTAGAAAAAAAACTTTACGTTAACATTACATTTTCGTTGGGAATTTATAGTATACTTTTAAATGGTTGGCGGGAATTGTTGAAATTTTGTGAATCTTTTTGTCACCAAAAAATGTGAAAAAAAGGTCACAAAAATTTCAAATAAAATGTGATCACATCTTTTTATCACACTTTTGTGGCTATTTCGCGACAAATAATTGTGAATTTTTTTTCAAACTAAGTCCCCAGTAGTCAGAATTTTTTTAGCATTTTTTCGTCAAATTTTTGTGACATTTTTGATTAAAAATTTGTAAATATGCGTAACAACGTGCATAATTAAACGTGCAAACGGTAAAACTAAGTAGTGTGTAATTAGTTTTCATTGTGAAAGTGCGCAGTTTATTGAAATAATTAAATTACAATTAATTGAATTCTTTGTTTTATGCATGCCGATTTATTTTCTATATACTTTTTAGTAATGTAAAAAAATATACATTACTTATTTTCACATGGGTAAGAAATTAAGAATTTGTAATAAAAAATATAAAAATAAACTTAAAAAAAAATTTTTTTTTATTTTTCAGATACAGTGAAAATAACTAGACACGAAGATTTTTCAGAACACGATGCGCTAATTTTATCAAAAAAAAAACGCTGAAAAATCATAATATTTAATTTTAGTATCTTATTTTTATAACATTGAATTGATATTGAAAATAAAAAATAAACAATTCCTAAAAACGTTTTTTAATTATGTAATTGACCATAATAATTCGAAAAATTTGTACACAAAACTGTCACAAATTCGTCCAAATAAATGTGACAAATTTGTTCACAAAAGTGTGACAAATTGGTTCACAAAAATGTCACACTTTTTCCAACCAAAATGTCATAAAAATGTCGCAATTCGTGTAAACCACAGTCACAATTTTTCCACCGTATTGTCACAATTTTTTGTCGACAATTCACATTTTTTTGTAACATTTTTGAAACAATTATTTCACATTTGGTTGCTGGGGTGGTAATGGTACTATTATTATTAATGTACAGTGATGCCAATTTAAAAATGACAGGCGTGCTAGACATAGTCCGTGTCAGTGCTAAAATAGTGCTAGATGGTAAAATTTAAGTTATAAATGCAAAGCGCTTTTTGCAAACAAATGCAAAATTTAGTTATTATTCAAACGAATTCATTTTTTTTATATTTTTATTTCACAATCTTAAAGTTATAACTGTTTCAGGTGGTTGGTGATGTTTATTACGTTTGAATTTTTTGCCATTTAGGGCATGTCTAATTTAGTTAAAAGGTTAAAAAAAGAAGAAATAATTTTTACCGAGTTGAAAGATATTTAATCGCGGTAAATATTTTTTACACTGTTGACAATTCAAATTAAAAATTATGTTCAAGATGAGTTAAAATTATTTCCAAATTCCAAATATATATAAAATAGTGAAAAATTATTTCCAAATATAACCATTTTATTGGAATATTTTAAAAACAATCAATGCAGATTTATATATTTCCGCATTCCCTTTAATATACAATTTATGTTAATTGAAATATTGTCATTACAATTAACTTTTACGCTAGTATTAAAATATTTTTTAGATTAGAATGAAATTTAACTCTTTTGTCAAAATTTATGGCTACTCAGACAGTCGTAAAAGTTAAATTTCTTGCGCCTGGAAAAGATGAATTTGAAGGTCAAAATTTTGAATTTGGAAGTTTTAACTATTTTAACCAATTTAGACAGAGCCAATTTGAAAAACCCTGAAAGCATGAGGAAAAGAATTTCCCCACATATCCATAACGAAACGAACGATACATAAACGAGCAGTAAATTCCAATTAAACGAAACCAGAAATTTTAAATGAAAAAAAATTCAGAAAGTTATATGGAAACCAGTGTTTTTTTCATAATTTCAAATGTAAATATATATAAACAAATTTCTCTTAGAGAAAAGGCAAAAGTGCTAAAATTAGAGCTAAATTATATCATTAGTGCTAGAAATGCACCTAAGTGCAATTTCAAAAATTATAGTGCTAAGAGTCAATGAAAAGTGCTAGAACTAGCACCGAAGTGCTAAGTTTGGCATCACTGTTAATGTATTAATAAAAACGGTAACTCTGCTTAATATTGCTTTATTGCAGCATATGGAAAATGACATATACTTTGTTTCCATGACGAGTTAAACTCGAGTTCAACTCGAGTTGAACCCCATGGAAACACGAGTTGAGTTGAGTTTTCGTTAAATCCATTTCAACTCCACGAAACTAGTGGGATTGAGTTGAGTTATGTCATTGTATTATTTATTTTTATTTATTTATTTGTAATTTATTCAATCAGGCACTCAGCCCATTAGATTGTACAGTTTTTATTAATATATACAATAATGCCAAAAAGTAAAACTAAATAACTAACAAAAATCAAAAACTTTCTTATATTTTAAAATTTTTTAGAATAATGAAATAAAAATATATAAAAAACAAAGGTTAGAATAACCAGCAATCTACTTAAACATTTTTATATCTTTAGAATTAGAATAGAAATACAAAAATAAGAAAATATATAAAAGCAAAGAGTTTAGTTTATCAATGATTTACTTAAAAATTAATTTTATTTGATATACTACTTATCAAAATAGATTTAATACTAAAATCAAAACTAAAAATTATGGTGTAACCAGCTTGACTATGGTTGATGAAATACTTGTCCATCGCCTCCCCTCCCCTTCCTAGGTAAGACACAAAATAATTTAAAAGTTAGTTAATCTGCAAGAAGCAGCATCAGTCCGAGTAACACTAAGAAAGGATACTTGTAACAAGAATGTGTAATTAAAGAGTTGAGCTTTGTAAACATAGTGTTACGAATTAATACAAGCAAGTAATTTATTTTTAAACACTTTGGGCGACATCAGCGGCGGCTCGTCATATTGGGCAGGGTGGGCTAAGCCCAACCTGAATTTACAGGAAAATGCTACAAAATATTGATTTAAAATATATTATAAAAATGAGCAAAAAAAATTCAAATTTTTTTTTAAATAAATGTCATATAATATACGTATATATAATTTTTTTCATCGAAATTCGTACACCACCGCTGCGAAATATAATATGTATATAAAAATATAATCTAAAATCTAAATAAAATATGAATATGAACGCTAAAATACAAATATATTATACTAACACTACATAACTTTTTCATTATAAAAAGACAACTACTCTTTTCTCTTTACTTCAGGGGCTAATTGAAATTTGCCCACCTTATTATACTAATTTTATACAAAACAATTTTGCGTATGTGTTGAATTTTGTATGGATCAGGCTGGGCTAATTTAAGCTAGCCCACGAAGACCACGTGTTCCCCATAGAAATGCGAAATATTTGTTATTGCTATATGATTTTCAGAATTTTATTATTTTTTCTATGGAAGAAAATTATTAGAAAATTTCCATTATATGAGCAAGCAATGTCAATTTTCAAATTTTTTAAACCAAACTACCAGGCGCGCATATTTTTTAATCAACACTATTGAGTTGAGTTATTTCCTTCTCCTATATTAACAAATTTATATTGAGAAAAATATATCATGGGATAGAAAATCTCTTATCCATAGAAGAAATATTCCTATACTGAAAATTTGCATGAAATATTTTTCATTAAAAAAAAAGAGAAATATATCATCGTGGGCTAAAAAATCGCAGCCCCTAGAACGAATAATTCCTTTGAGTAAAAATTTGCATGAAATATTTATTTCGTTATATAAATATTTTGTATTAAAAAATAAATAAATATATCTTCATGGGCTGGAAAATCGCAGCCCATAGCAATAATTTTATCGCTTATATTTTAAATTCCCTCAGTAGACAAAAAATTATTTAATTATAGCACACTTTAGAACTAAATTTTTAAAATTAATACCAGGCGATCATAAATTTCACAAAGTAACAATTTTATTCTTAGTTGAGAAAACTTAAGACAATTGCATACAAATATAACTATTCAAATATGTATGGAGTGTGCCATGATTTTCGTTTATTTAGTTCGATTTTTTTTGAATGTGTCTAATTTTTTTTGTGTATAATATGTGATTTATTTTTCTTGTGTGCATTGCATAGCATATGCATAATGATTTTTTTTATTAGAAAGAAAATGAAAAACATATTAAGATGCCAATGTGATTAACTAACTAATGATTAGCTTAGATGCCAATGTGATTAACTCACTAAAACGAAAAATTCAAAAGGTTGTATATTTAATAACCTCAAATCTTTGCTTTTCATACCAAAATTTTTTCCTTTAGCCCACCCAGAACTTTTGATCACTGTCCGCCACTGGGCGACATATTGAACCTTCTCAACCCAATCGGTACCATTTTATTGTAGAAGCGTGCAACACGAACATTGAAAGATTTACCCCAGCAATCTGATGAGACTCTAGGTAGGACTAAGTTCCGTACCCTACTTGAGGAAGAGAAGTTAAAGCGACAAAGCAAATAGGAAGGCGATTGATTACGAATAGCCTTGTAGAGAAATTGAAGGAGTCTGAGTGAAATGTACGATTTAAAATTAGTACCCAGAAGCTTCTTCGTATACTCCGATACGTGATCCCTCGAACGCAGGTTGAAGATAAATCTGACAGCAGCATTGATAGAGCGTTCTAGACGTAATAGCAACAAGTTCGTACATCCTGAGAAAACCTCCAGAGCATAGTTAAAAGTTGGCATTATCAGTGCTTGTACCAACTTAAGTTTAACGTCTATAGGCAACTTATAGTTAATGCTATAGAGTTTGCGTAGTATAAAGTTAACATTTCTGACTATACCATTTATGTGCGGTTCCCAGGACAACTGACTGTCAATAATTAAACCCAGACTTTTCGCCTCAGATACAAAAGGTAAAAAACAACCATTCAAATTAATTCGAACATCATTAGTAGGAAAGGATGAATAATTAAACAACATAGCTTTCGATTTATCTGGATTTAATAAGAGCCCATTATCATAAGCCCACGCACAAATAGCCGCCAGATCTGAATTAACTTCATCAATGCATTGGTCAAAACAAGAAGAAGGAAGAGAGTGAATTGAACATCATCAGCAAAGAGGTGTATAATAGAAAACGAGACAATAGTAGACAGATCATTTATAAATAAAGAGAACAGTAACGGACCCAAAATAGAGCCTTGGGGCACTCCTTTCAGCTTACCAAGCAGCACACTAAAATCAATAGAATCAAAAGCCTTGCTAAAGTCCAGAAGTAGTAACACAGAGACACGCTTCCTATCTGTATTCAACCTAATTCTATCTGTCACATCTAAAAGAGTAGACGTAGTACTATATTTCTCTCTAAACCCAGATTGCCTCTCATACAACAAATTATTTCTAGTCAAGTGATCAACAATTTGATTACTTAATATTTTCTCAAAGACTTTTGAAAGCACCGGAAGCACACTGACTGGTGTAATCTCCTCCTGACCCTTTCGGAATAGGGATTACTTTAGCCTTCTTCCACACATCCGGAAAAATATTTGTTGTAATGATTGAGTTAAAGATATGCACAATGTGACGACCAACATACGGAAGTAAGATTTTAAGAAATTTTAATGATATATTATCAAGCTCAACAGCATTAGAAGAAACAGAATTTAAACTGTTTTCGAGCTCAATACATGACACTACTCTAAAAGAAAAAGAGTTTGCTACCTCTGGGAGAGCAGTATCAAATCTTTGTCTAATTGGTAAGTTGTTGGTAGCAATGAATTTAGCATTTAACTCATTGAGTTCCACAACATTAAAAGAGACTGGGTCAACCGACTCGTTACTGGCACCCATCTGGTTTAATTTTTTCCATAATTGCTTAGTAGATAGATCACCACCGAAAATACGACTACCCTGTGCCCTCTTTGCATCCCTCACCAGTGCTCTAAATTTGTTACGAGAGCGGCAATAAGTATTCCATCGAGAAGCAGAACGATTTTCCCCATATGCAATGAAAGACAGATCACGAAGACTTTTTATATGAAGAGTATCCGAAGAAAGTACCAACTTTTCAGATGAAGTCGTGCTAATCCTCTTGAGCGGAACATAATTGTTAAACAACTCAGACATAATTGAATTCAAAAAGTTAATTTGACCATTAGGATCATTAGTACGATACATACATGAAAAGTCCGTAAGATTAGCATTATTAATAAGTAACTCCATATTGATATTGTTATAATCCCGAAAGAATCTATCTTGGCTTACACGTCAATGGAAACAAAAATAAAGGCATGGTGAGAGATACCCGGGACCCAAAACTGATCCTGATATTTAACACTGGTATTATTATTAATTAGCATAAAGTCGATAAGCGAAGTAGAATTACATCTCAAATCGAAGTGAGTTGGAGCACTATTGTGAATAATATTCAAACCCAACCTATCACACACAGCCTTACACGCCTTAGCTTTAGATGGTATCAATAAATTGGTGTTAAAGTCACCCATAACAATGACGTGAGAATACCTAACTCCCAAATCAGCATACATATTTTCAATTCTGGTGAAATCCCTACCAGGTAAATAAATGACAGCCACAAGTAATTTAGAGGAACCAGCCGAGATTTGAACGAACAAGGCTTCGAAACCAGGTTCGCTGCAAGATGCCACAATTTTAGAGTGCAAGCCTACCTTGACGTACAGAGCCACACCTCCTCCCTTCAACACTTCTCTGTCATTTCTGTGAACTTTGTATCCATCAATTTCAACTGCAGAGTTGGAAACATAAGGTTTAAGCCAGGACTCAGTAATTCCAACTACATCCAAATGACCACCATGAAGAATACATTTCAATTAATCGAATTTGGAACTTTTTGAATTAGGTTTAATGCTTTGCGTGTTTATGTGCCCAAGATTCAGAAAACGTGATTTATTAATTAAAGCTCGTTGAAGTATAGTGTTATCGGACGCCGCTGCACCAGGAAGGCTATCCTGCATCATAGATATAAATCCACCCGGAGCCTGGGGTTGGAAGGAGACGGACAAGTACCACACCAAGCCTACAAAAAAACATAATTAAAATTAAAAATAAAACCTTTAACCTTTACTTGAGTTAGCCACTAAGAAAAAATTATTAAACTTTAGTATGAATAATACATATATAATTACTTGTAATGATATAATGAAAAATATCCAGAACATTTTAAATTTAATTTCAAAATCAATAATTCAAAAATTCATAATAAAGGATTGAGTATTTGTAATATAGTAATTATAAACAATTTCAATTATCAAAACAATTCCAACCTAAAATAAAACAAATTGAATGTTATACACACCTGCATCTCATTACATCCCTGTCCTCAAAGAATCATAATTAAAATTAAAATGAAACCCATGTCATTATTTAAGTTAGCCACTAGGATAAAAATTAACAAACTTTAGTATTAATAATACCGATACAAGTACTTATAATGATTTACTGAAAAATATCCAGGTCATTTTGAATTTAATTTTAAAAACAATAATTCAAAAATTCATAACAAGAATTTAGTACTTGTAATATAGTAATAGTGAACAATTCAATTACTAAACCAATTTCAACAAAAAAGAATTGAGCATTAGCAGATATAACAAAGATGCAATAAAGATACAAGTACGCACAGCATGTATAATATAAAGATTCAAA
The DNA here is from genome assembly GCA_949752835.1 of Empis stercorea. NCBI lineage: Eukaryota > Metazoa > Arthropoda > Insecta > Diptera > Empididae > Empis > Empis stercorea. The sequence goes on along the minus strand of OX457085.1, from coordinate 74,471,520 downwards.
AATCCAGATTCCAATAAAAATTAATGAAGTAAAAAGAATTTTAAGCAAGGCTTAAGTACACTCCAAATGCATAAGGAGTTGAGATTAACAATTTTACTGCAGAAATGCATAAATAAAATAAAAGTATGTAATATATAGTAATAAAAAAAATAAAAATAAAAAAAACAAAAAAATATACTGAGTACTGGAAATGCAGCATTAACCATACAGCTTACATTGATGGATCCAGACATCCAGACAATTAAATATTAATTGCAAATTGTATGATTAAAAATCAATTGTAAAAAATTTATATTTATAAAATTTATATTGAATCTCCTATATAAATATTTGAATTTTTTCTGATATAATTATCACACTTTTCTGAATAATATATATACATATGTATATTAATAAATATTTAAAATTGAATTTGTTGTAATTTAAAAAATGTTAAGTAATTTATTAAATAATTTAATATATTAATAATAATAATAATATAAAAATTTATTTTTTATTATTATCAACGAACGTTTATAGTTCGGTGATTATTATTATTAAAATTTATTGATTAATATATTATTGTGATGCATTTGTGTCAATTTCATTCAATCAATTAAAGTTTTAAAAAATATACGTATTATCTTTTTTGCAAAAACCTGGAAATAATTTGATTACCAATCGTTAATAATATTTTAAAATACGAAATTACTAAATATAAACTCATTATAATAATTGGAAATAATAATTTTAATGGTACTGTCCAAAATTAATTATTTACATCCTTGTACATGAAAAAAACCGGCATAAACAAAGTCAATTAATTTTTTTTTAAATTATTAACATTTCCATTTTTTACATTTTATATATAAATTTAGTTCAAAATATAATTAACATAAAAAAATGTAAACAATAAAAATTTTTAATGGCAATACTGAAATGTCAAATTTCAACAAAACTGTGATACCATATAAGAAGGATTATCTATGGTTTTTAAAAAATATCAAAAGTTATCTATTGCAAAATGAAAATTATCCCTTGCAAAAAAATTATCCCTGGTAAAATTTCCCTTGCAAATAAAAATTATCCCTGGTAAATGAAAAATATCCCTTGCAAATGAGAATTTGTTGTTCTTGTCGCACATATTAAAGAAATAAAACCTTTCGGTCAGATTTTCCTGCACAAGCGGCAAATTTTTATCATTAAAACCCACCATTATATTGATATGGCACTGTAGATATGGTATGAAAGTATGATACAATGACAGTGCACTACTACTGTATGACGCCGTAAATACTGCAATGGTGATCTTTAATATACTGTACACTGCTATGATGATTATGATTTGAATGTGAAAAAGTTGATACAGCAATGATGATCAATGACAATGAACTGCTATCTGCTACGAAGTTATCAATATACTGATACGATGTTATAAAAATATAAATAAAAAAGTTTTTTAAAAATACTTTCCCTTAAAGAAATATTCAACTAAAAAGTAATAAACAAGCAAATAATGCCAAATCAATGTACTTTCCCGTTGAAATTGAGCAACTGTCAACAATAGTAAGGGAAAGTAGACCTTATCAGAATTAATGCCATTTATAAAGAGGTCTACCTTTCCCTTACTATTGTTGACAGTTGCTAATATCCAGTTGCTAATATCCATAGTTGCTAATATCCATAAACTAATATCCATAATTCATTCATATAATATTTTCAATTGTCACTACAGTTTAATTTAAATAACTAAACTAAATTAGATAACTTTAAATTTAGTAAACCTAATAACCCAAATATTAAACCTAAATATATAATATTACATAGGTACTCGTATGTATGTACATATATTTAATTTTTACTTTTATAATTATTTTGGTTATAGAAAATATTATTTGTTTATTACTTTTTAGTTGAATATTTCTTTAAGGGAAAGTATTTTTAAAAAACTTTTTTTATTTATATTTTTTATTTTACACTTTTTAGTCGATCAAATATTTATTCATTTAACCGACTAAAAATATTTAAATACTTTGACAACTTGGGAATGATTTGTTTGAGCTACTCATGGCCCACGATTTGGAATTCCACATGTGGCTGATGTTTTTTGTATAATCGGCTCCACATGACCCAGGGTACTGCTCGGACTACGCTTCAAGACGTTTTATTTGATGCCCCACCTGATTTTTTTATGATAGGCCCCCACATGACACAGGTTTTGGGCCCTAACATGAATTATGAAGCTGCACGGACTGCGCAACGAGATGTATTTTTCAATACCTTTTATTTGATCCCTCTCATGTTTTTTTGCATTATGGGCCCCACAAGACCCAGAGTACCTCTCGGAACAGATTTTGGGCCCACTTGACCCACGCACTACGAAACGAGATGTACTCTGCACGACCTTTCATTTGTAACCCTACACGATATTTTTATGATTTAAGGCCTTGTGACCCACATGACCCCCTTTTGGAACCTCGTGTAACCCAGTGTGTCTTTACGGACTACGCTCATTTAAATATACTCTTCAAGACCTTTCATTTAATACCCCACATGATTTTTGTATAATGGGCCCACATGACCCACTTTTGGGCCCCCGTATAATCGAATGTGCCCCACGGACTACCCTCATTGAGATCTACTCTTCAAGACCTCTCATTTGATTCCGCACACGATTTTTTGTATGATGGGGCCCCACATTGCCCCCGTTTTGGGCCCGAGATGACTCACGACGCCCTCCGGATTACTACCCATTGAGATGTACTGTTGAAGACCTTTCATTTGATACCTCACATGGTTTTTGTAAGATGGGGCCCAACATTGCCCCCGTTTTAGCCCTACATGACACACGGCGCCCCAAGAAATACACCACATTGTGATGTACACTGAAATGTACACATACAAACTTTTTTTGTAATATGGGGTCCAACATGGCCCCCGTTATGGGCCCCGGCATGACCCTCGTCGTCCCCCGACTACCCCCATTGAGATGTACTCTTCAAGACCTTTCATTTGATACCCCACATGTTTTTTTTTGTTATGGAGCCCAACATTGCCCCCGTTTGGGGACCGACATGACCCACCGCGTCCCCCGGACTACCGTTCAATGAGATGTACTCGTCAAGACCTTTCATTTGATACCCCACATGATTTATTGTGTTATGGAGCCCAACATTGCCCCCGTTTTGGGCCCGGCATGACCCACGGCGCCCCCCGGACTACGGTTCAATGAGATGTACTCGTCAAGACCTTTCATTTGATACCCTACATGATTTTTTGTATTATGGGGCCCCACATTGCCCCGATTTGCGCCCGACATGATCCACGGCGCCCCCCGGACCACCGGCCAATGAGATGTACTCGTCAAGACCTTTCATTTGATACCCCACATGGTTTTTTGGTACATTCAAAAATTAAACGGCCATTGATGGCACGAGCTCAACTTCCAAATTTGAGCTCAATTGGTGAAGCCGTTTAAGAGTTATGGCCAGGTGAGGAGAAATATATATACAGTTGCTCAGAAAAGTATCCGGCCACCCTACTTGGTTCAAAATATTTAATGTTTTTTACTTCATTTTCAATTAAGTATTTTTTTTAATATTGGCTATAAAAAACCTTTACTAATGCACTTTATAATACTAGAAAAACATATGAGAAAAATGAATTAATTATCAGAAAAACTTACATAGCTGTCCGAACTCATAAAACAATTGACACTAAAGTCGGCCACTAAGTGTGTATGCAAACGGGAGACTTCCCCAAAGTAAGTTTATTTACCAAATAGTTTCCAAATAGTGCGTCATTCGAGAAAAATTGCATTTCCGAATTATGTACTTAATTGTTTGGTTGTCGATTTTTTCTGAAGTATATTTAATTTTGATATTTCTATCATTGGATTATAAATTACAAGACTAAATAATGTTACAAAATAATAATTATTTGTTTTCTGATATTTAAAACTTAACGTCTAAGATTAATTCTACTGAATAAAAGAAGTGGCCGGATACTTTTGTGAGCAACTGTATATACCTATATACTGGAAGTGTGAATTCATAAAAGGGAAAGTAAAAAAGAAAAAATAATAATTTTTTGTTCATGTATTAGTAAATTGACATTTTATATCTTTGTATGTGTAAATGAACAAAAAATTATTATTTTTTTAATAATAATGGCGTCAGGAAGATTTTTTTGGAGTGACGATAAGTAAAAATTTTAATATCAGTACTGGAGGAGAAAAATATATTAAAATTAATGACATAAATTTAATTATTATTAAATAAAAAAACCTGTTTTATATCGTGTTGCCAGAACTGTCAGTTCAACTCAACTCGAGTTTTTGCATGGAAACGACTGGGGTTGAAATTTGGATTTTTTCAACTGAACGATAACTCAACTCAACTCAACAACTCCGTGCATGGAAACATGGTAATAATGAAAAATAATACAAAACATAACTACCAAAATCGTGGCTTCATAAACAATTTTTCAATATATTAAAATTTTAATGTGTTAAAAAGAGAGGGAACATTTATGCCACTTCCATATATTTCTTATTCGTAGATTGTACCATCAAAAATTTCAAGAGGCTAGGAATTAAAAACAAGTTTTTCTTACTTTTAAATATACTATTACTATATAATAGTAATTTAATATTTGCATGGTAAATTTTCTATATTTTTCAATGGGCATTAAATTATTAATTCAAACTTTTATTCAGCAATTCCAAACAATTAATTCAAATTCAATATGAATAAAATAATTTTAGAAGTACTACAAAATGATGAATTTAACAGTATATCTGCAGAGAGTCTTACAATAATCTCATTATATACATTTTTACAACATTCACCAAATATTCAATTACAATTTAGTAAAAGAATTTCCCCACCATTAAATGGTAATTTTAAAATAAAATCTAAATTCTCAACATTTAGTAAGACACATCTTAGAAGAGACAAAACAATAAAATCATTATGTTTACCAATTTTTATAAATAATAATATACATACATCTGGTTTATGTGCAGTATCTAGAAAAATTGTGTTACATAGTAAATATACCAAGAATAATAAAAATTTATTAGGTTTTAAAAATAGTTGTTTACAATCACCAACCGAAAGTTCACTTTGGACACGATTTTGTGAAATTGAAATTTTTGATGCAATTTATTCAATATTAAAGCATAATTTTATAAAAAATGAAGAATATTTATTACCAAATGTATTTAAAAAATTTGAAAATCATTTAAATCAACCAGTACGAATGCATAATATTTATAAAAAACAAAAAGAAACAAATGACATAAACAATGAATTACCACCACATAAATTTGCTGAAGGTATTTATTTTACAATTGCCGATATATTATTATATATTAATTTCTATATAATAATGAAATATTTACCAAATTCAGAAAATGTATACCCTAAATTACCATTATTATATAATTGGTTAAACACTGTTAAAATGCATAGTTTAATATTATATAATATTATTAAAGAAATTATATTAATATGCGAGAAAAATGATCATAAAGATTTCGATATATCTTTTAATATAAAAGATGTAGAACAATATAGTTTATATAAATGTGATCCAAAACGATATAAACCAAAATCTAGAATATTTACAATACAAGATAATATTTATGAAAATATAGAAAAATTTAAAAAATTAAATATAAAAATTAATAGCAAAAATGATATTATAACAAAAAGAAATTTTCAATGGTGTAATATAATTGAAAAGGCAAATTTAGAATATGGTAATATACCGGAAAAACGTATAATTCGAAAAAAACAACAAATTAAATATATGATTGATGTTATATATTCAATAGCTAAAGATAATGATATAATTGTTGATTTTTGTTGTGGTACTGGTCATTTAGGTATTATATTAGCATGTATATTACCAAAATGTAAAATAATATTTCTTGAAAATAAACCATTTTCAATTGAAAAAATTCGCCATCGAATAGATACATTAAATTTAAAAAATTGTATATTTTATCAAAGTAATATTGATTATTTTATTGGTAATTTTAATATTGGTATATCATTACATGCATGTGGTACAGCAACAGATATTGTATTAAGAAAATGTATATTAAAAAATGCTACTTTTATTTGTTGTCCATGTTGTTATGGTTCAATTAGTCCAATGCCACATATTAAATATCCACTTAGTAATGCATATAAAATTGGTTTAACTGAAAAAGATTATTTATATTTAGCACATGCTGCTGATCAAACACAAATTATTGATAACTATAATTTTAATTCTAATAAAAATTTACAAGGTGAATTTTGTATGGATATTATTGATACAGATCGTAAATATTATGCTAATGAATATAAATATAATGTTATATTAACAACACTTAAACCAGAAAATTGTACATTGAAAAATCGATTACTTATTGGTTCATTAACAAATTTTACAGATGAAATTCAAATAATTAATTCACAATAAATTTTAAAATTATAAGAAATGTAAACTAACATAAATTAATTTTTATATTATAGCATTATAGTAAATAATAATGTTTGTACATTTATTAAGAAAAATAATAAATTCTAAGTTGATTACTGAAATTTTTTTATTAATTATTTAAGTTATATTAACTATAAAGTACGATAAGAGACAAAATAACTAATTAATTGAAATAAAAAATTCGAAAAAAAACAATATTATATTATAATAATTGTATACAAAATACACTAAATCTGCCTTAAGATGTATTAAGCTAGATATTATATATCTAGCATATATAAATGCTAGATATGTGTATAATACATTGTATTATGCTTTGACTATGTATTATGTATTAAGCTACAGCTAGACTCAGTATCGTATATTTTTTTTCACAATATCTAGCCAGCTATGCTGTATTTTTTTTAGCATAATTTAAATAATTTAATATTTAAATAAGAATTAAAAATTAAATTTAAAATGATTGTACTGATCCTGTTAAATATATAAGTCAAAAATGATTTTTTTATATATTGGTTTAATAATATTGCTATTAAAATTTTCTAATGCAAATAATTTATTAAATGATGTGGACAATAATACTAACTTACGTAAGATAATATAATGCATTGTGTATTGTTATAAAGAAAATATTTACTTTAAATAAATTGTTAATTTAGATAATATTTCAAATTATCGGATAGTAAACGGTATTTTAGCCGATCCAAGTTTATTATATCCAATAGTTTCAATTCAAGGAGTTATTCAGAATAGGGGTATACATTTCTGCGGTGGTTCAATTATAAAATCTAATCAAATTTTAACTGCTGCTCACTGTTTTGGTGACATATCAGACGATATAGAATTAATTGTACTAGTTGGAACAACTGATATTCGTAACAACGATCCCTTATTAGTACATGCTGTTGATGAAGTTATTATCCATGCCGAATATGATAAAAATACAAATGATAATGATATTGCAATAGTTTATTTAAAATCTCATATTTCCTATGAAATTTTGAAAGATTGTCAATTACGATTACAAACTAAGAAGGTAGTTAAAAATACAAATTGTTATATATTTGGTTGGGGTAATATGTATGTGGTATTGACTTGTTTAAAATTATATTTTAAAAAATGATTATAATGATTTGATTTTTAGAAAGGACCAACTAATAGATATCTTTTAGTAGGGATAATAAAAATTTATGGAATGGAACATTGTTTTGCACCAGTGCAAGTATTTATATATAGGTAATTAAATAAAATAATTTACAAAAAAAATTTGAATGGATCGGCGGTAGTTCTATAGGTTTATTCAACTTTCAACTATTGATATTCGTAACAAGAACTTGAACCAGTTGGTACTAAATATTAGAAATTGCTGAATTTTTTGGTATTGTTATTAAAAGTTATAGTTATCTCTAATTACTATTAATAATTTCTCAAATACAATTATCATTCATATGGCTCGGATTTCATATAATTTCAATAGAATATCTACACTTAATATTTTATGCAAGCATTTATTTGCTGATTTATAACTTTGTATTCAATGATTAGTCGATTCATTTGGATATGATCATATTAGAAATTGCTTTATTATAATATACCAAAATGTATCGATTCATTAAACCATTAAATTATATTTAAATATTATTTAAGTAAGAATGTAAAATAGTAAATTATTTAATAATTTTTAATAGATATATCTAATTTCATCCATGTTACAAAATCATCATGTGTATATAATTTATCCAGCGGTGGTATTACATAAAGTGATTTGTAACTATGAACTATCACATCTTACAATTTTGCTTACGACATTTCTTTGCAATATTATAATAATATGTGATAGTTGATAGTCACAAATCACTTTACGCAGTACCACTGCAAATGAAAATGATATTTCAATCTCTCTCTATTTGAAATTAATTTTTTTTTTTTTGTAAATTTATTATATAAAAAAGAATTCAAATAGATACAAAAATTTGTGCTGGTTCTTATATGGGTGCTGATACATGCCAAGGCGATTCTGGAGGTCCATTGATTTGCGACAATAAATTAAGCGGTATTGTTTCTTATGGATGGGGTTGTGGTTCTTCTCCAGGTATATATACAAAAGTATCAGCATATTATGATTGGATAATAATTGGTAGAGCCAATAAAAATATATCGACTAATAAATTTTTACAAATATTATTATTAATTCGGATTGCAATGATTTTTTAAAATGTATTAAAAAAACAAGTATATGTACAAAAAAAAAGTTATTGGAGGATGGCAACTTATCATTATTTTTCTAGTTACAACATTACAAATTTATTTAAAAAGAAATTTTGACTTTAATCTTAACACGGATGTAGGAAAAAAAAATAGTTGGTCCACTTAGTATGTAATAAAATATTTAAACTTATAAGGACGGAATGTGAACCAAGAATATATAACAAAGTATTGGAATTTTTATTGCATAAAATTGAAAAAAATATTCAAAATTTACAGTTTATTTATCTATAATATATTTTTAAAACTACATATTATATTTAATATTATTCTTTTCATTCATGGTTCAAAATTAATTTAAAAATATATATAATTTTTTTTTTCTGAATTCTATAGATTTGTAAATTGCTCTTTAATATATGAAAAGCTTTTGGTCAGAGATTAGATTATGATTCCCATTTTGCGTTTCTGTTACATTACATTTTTAGTTCCAATTTTCAATATTTTACATTTTAAAATTTATAGCAATGTAAAAGTGAAGTTCAGAAATTATATGAAATTTTATTTATTGTTATTTAAATTAGCGTTATCTACTCTACAAAACACAACGTTATTTTTTACATTCTATATTTTTCAAACGGCTCATTATAGGAATATGTAAAATTTAAATACCAAAAATAGAGAACTAAAGTTGCTGAACAAATTTTCACGCGTATGGTATGCGTATGGACATGGCGTATGTCCTCTTCATTTTATTCTTCCTTTTTCCTTTCGTTGTTGACAGTTGACCTATTCATTGTCCATTGATAATATAAAATTTACATTTTTAATTGTTGGGAAAACCTCTAAGAGGTAGGCTAAAAGAATCAAAAGTTTTGCAAAAAAAAAAATAATAAAAACAAATATTGATACAACATTTTAAATAGTACCTATATATATTTTAAGTGCTTTACCGACTACCCGAAATGAATAAAAAATTTGATATCATTTAACTCAAATAATTAATCAAATTCAAAATAGGTATAATATCAGAGAGAATAAAATAAATATGTACACAACACATATCTATTTTCTCTCTGCTAATATAAATTCTTTAACACGTGCATATTTTTAGGAGCTAATTTCAATATAAATTAATATGGTGAAGTTATAATACACCCTTAATTTGAATCCCGCCCCTCCCCTACTAAAAAAATGTATGAAATGAAGTAGCGCTGGCGTTTGTGTAAAACTGTAAACGAAACGCTGGCAGTCTTTTCTTCACCGAAAATTTTGGAATGTACGTTACGTGGCGTGGAGCGATGGAGCGATTAAATATTGCGCGTTTATGTAACACCTTAAAGCAATTCGATTTGAAGCAAAAAGTACGGTACAAGCCTCTAAAATAAACATTAAATTAAAATATTTATGTAAAAAGTTTATATTTATGTCAATATTATTTCGTTAAACTCGAACCTAAAACGGTGCAATAACGAAAAGCTATTGTGATTGTGTTTTAATTCCGTGTTTAATTTTCATTTAATTTCATTTTCATGTTTTGTTCCCGCTACGCGTTTATTTCTAAAAGGGTTTTACTATTTTTAAATCCCCTGTGTTCCAAAAATTTTCTTTGATAACGTTTTCCAAATGCAAATGCAAACTGTATGATTTTAAATATTCGTTATGTTGGTATGGTGTATTTCGCAATTCGAAGAAAGTGAAAAACGAGACGAACGTAAATCGTTTTTACTGCTGAAAAAATTTTCAAAAAAAAAAACGAACCAAGGAAAAGGTTATAATACAATAAATTTTTAATTCAAATTTGTATATCATCAATATGAATATAATTAGACTTTCAATTTAAATGATTTATACATATGTACATACATAGGGAAAAAAATATATTCAATCAAACAAAAAATAAGATTATGTTAACTTTTTCACTTTAATAATTTATGGGAAAAAGGCAATAGTACATAATAGGTAAAGGAGTTTATTTATTAATTTCATAAAAAAGAATTATTTTAAGAATGGCAGCAAAATTTCAACCTTTACCAACTAGAAAAGTTAAAGGTATACAATTTAGTATATTATCACCAGAAGAAACAAGACAAATGTCGGTAACTGAAGGTGGTATTAAATTTTGTGAGACAACATTAAATGATCGACCAATTCAAGGTGGTTTAATGGATCCACGACAAGGTGTTATGAATCGTAATAGTCGTTGTAAAACTTGTGCTGGTAATATTACTGATTGTCCAGGACATTTTGGTCATATAAATTTAGCTAAACCAGTTTTTCATATTGGTTATTTTATGAAAACAATGAAAATTTTACGGTGCATTTGTTTTAATTGTTCAAAATTATTAATACCAACAGATACACCAATTATTAAAGATATTGTAAAAAAAACTCGTGGTCAACCAAGAAAACGATTAATATATATTTATGATATGTGTAAAACAAAAAAAATTTGTGAAGGTGGTGAAAAAGTTAATATATGGTTACCAGATGCTGATGCTATAAATGCTGCAGCACAAAAAAGTGAAGGATGTGGTCATTATCAACCAAAAATTAAGAAAATTGGTTTAGAATTAACAGCTGAATGGAAACAAACTAATCATGATTCACAATTAAAAAAAACAACAATTAGTGCTGAAAGAGTACTAGAAATATTTCGTAAGATATCAGATGAAGATTGTTATATATTTGGTATGGATCCAAAATATTCAAGACCTGAATGGATGATATGTACTGTATTACCAGTACCACCATTATCAGTTCGACCATCTGTTGTAATGATGGGCTCTGGTGCACCAAAAAGTCAAGATGATTTAACACATAAATTAATGGATATTATTAAAGCAAATAATGAATTATTAAAAAGTGATTTAAAAGGAGCACCATGTCATGTTATACTAGAAAATTTACAAAGATTACAATTTCATGTAGCTACATTTGTTGATAATGATTTACCTGGTTTACCAAAATCAATACATAAATCTGGTAAACCATTAAAAGCAATTAAATCACGATTAAAGGGTAAAGAAGGAAGAATACGTGGTAATTTAATGGGTAAACGTGTTGATTTTTCAGCTCGTACCGTTATTACACCAGATCCAAATTTAAGAATTGATCAGGTAATAAAATTTAATTACTTACCTAATATTGTTTTTTATTATTTTGTTAAGACTATTTAGAATTATGAATTTTTTTTTTTTAATATACTGAATATTTCTTCTTTTTTAAAAAAAAATTTAATTATTTATTAAAATTCAAAAAAATAAAATTTTATAATAAATAATTATATATTTAAAAAAAAAGAAGGAAAATCATTCCGCACGGGATTCGAACTCAGCACTTACATCATAATAATAATAAAAATTTAATGAAAAAAACAGTAAAATGTAGTATAAAAATTAATTAAATAATATATAAAAAAATAATTTTAACAATAATTTCTTAAAAATGGCAAAATTTTAATTTTTAAGTTGGTGAATCTTTAGTTTGAGATTATAATCCCCTCTATTATAAAGTTTACTATACAATAGCACTCTGCTCATATATGTATGATAATTTAAAATTTTCTTTTCTAAAAAAAAAATCCTAAGTTAAAAATTTCAAATTTTAAAACTTTCATTATTTCAGGTTGGTATTCCATTTTCTATTGCTAAAAATTTAACTGTACCAGAACTTGTTACACCATATAACATTGATCGTATACAAGAATTAGTTGCCCGAGGTCATACACAATATCCCGGTGCTAAATATATAATACGTGATAATGGTGATCGAATTGATTTAAGATTTCATCCAAAATCAAGTGATTTATATTTAAAATATGGTTATATTGTTGAACGTCATTTAAGAGATGGTGATATAATTATATTTAATCGTCAGCCAACATTACATAAAATGTCTATGATGGGTCATCGTATAAAAGTTTTACCATTTTCAACATTTCGTTTAAATTTGTCTGTAACAACACCATATAATGCTGATTTTGATGGTGATGAAATGAATTTACATGTACCACAAAGTTTAGAGGCACGTGCTGAAATTGAAACAATACATTTAACTACACGTCAAATAATAACACCACAAGCAAATAAACCAATTATGGGTGTTGTACAAGATACATTAACAGCAGCTGGTAAATTAACAAAACGTGATACATTTATAACACGTGATGAAATAATGAATTTATTAATGTTTTTACCAATATGGGATGGTCGTATACCAATACCATGTATATTAAAACCAAAACCATTATGGAGTGGTAAACAATTATTTTCAATGATTATACCAAAAGGTAATATTAATATTATACGAACGCATTCAACACATCCAGATGATGAAGATGATAGTCCAACATATCAATGGTTATCAGTTTGTGATACTAGAGTATGTGTTGAAGAAGGTGAATTAATTATGGGTATATTATGTAAAAAAACATTGGGTACATCAGCTGGCAGTTTATTGCATATTTGTTTTTTAGAATTAGGTCATGATATTTGTGGACAATTTTATAGTAATATACAAACTGTTATAAATAATTGGTTATTATTAGAAGGTCATAGTATTGGTATTGCTGATACAATTGCAGATCCACAAACATATAAAGATATTCAAGATGCTATAATGAAAGCTAAAGATGATGTTAATTGTGTTATAGCTAAAGCACATCATATGCAATTAGAACCAACACCTGGTAATACTTTGGTACAAACATTTGAAAATCAAGTAAATCGAATTCTAAATGATGCCCGTGATAAAACTGGTGGTTCAGCTAAAAAATCATTAACTGAATATAATAATTTAAAAGCAATGGTAGTTTCAGGATCAAAAGGATCAAATATAAATATTTCACAAGTAAGTAATAATATATGATGAAGAAAAATGTTTCATAAAGTTATTCTAAATTCTCAAATTGTGTATTCTTACTATAGATAATTATAATTTCAGGTAATCGCTTGTGTTGGTCAACAAAATGTTGAAGGTAAACGTATTCCGTATGGTTTTCAAAAACGTACATTACCACATTTTCGAAAATTTGATGCCGGCCCAGAAGCTAGAGGATTTGTTGAAAATTCATATTTAGCTGGTTTAACACCAACAGAATTTTATTTTCATGCAATGGGTGGCCGTGAAGGTCTTATAGATACAGCTGTTAAAACAGCTGAAACTGGTTATATTCAACGTCGTTTAATAAAAGCAATGGAATCAGTTATGGTAAATTATGATGGTACTGTACGTAATTCTGTTGGTGAATTAATACAATTACGTTATGGTGAAGATGGTTTATGTGGTGAATCTGTTGAATTTCAAAATTTATCAACATTAAAATTATCAAATCGTGTTTTTGAAAAAAATTTCAAATTTGATTTAAATAATGAACGTAATATGAGGAAAAATTTTACAAAAGAAATTTTTAAAGAATTAACAGAAAGTGGTACAGAATTTGTACATGAACTAGAAGTAGAATGGGAACAGTTATCTAGTGATCGACAAGAATTACGTAAAATATTTGCTAGTGGTGAATCAAAAGTTGTATTACCATGTAATATACATCGTATGATATGGAATGTCCAAAAGATATTTCATATAAATACTCAACCTACTGATTTATCACCAATAAAAGCAATACGTGGTGTACGTGAATTATTAAACAAATGTATTATTGTTGGTGGTGATGATAAAATATCAAAACAAGCTAACGAAAATGCAACATTTTTATTTCAATGTATGATACGTGCAACATTATGTTCAAAAGCAATTACAGAAAAATATCGTTTATCATCAGAAGCATTTGATTGGTTATTAGGTGAAATTGAAACAAGATTTCAACAATCACAAGTTAGTGCTGGTGAAATGGTTGGTGCATTAGCTGCACAATCATTAGGTGAACCAGCTACACAAATGACATTAAATACATTTCATTTTGCTGGTGTATCATCAAAAAATGTAACATTAGGTGTGCCACGTTTAAAAGAAATTATTAATGTTTCAAAACGACCAAAAGCACCATCTTTAACTGTTTTTTTAAAAGGTGAAGCTGCCCGAGATGCTGAAAAAGCTAAAAATGTTGTTTGTAGATTAGAACATAAAACTTTACGAAATGTAACAGCTAATTCGACAATATTTTATGATCCTGATCCACAAAATACAACAATTAAAGATGATCAGGAATTTGTTAATGTTTATTATGAAATGCCTGATTTTGATCCAAGATATATATCACCATGGTTATTAAGATTTGAATTAGATCGTAAACGTATGACTGATGCTAAATTAACAATGGAAGAAATTGCTGAAAAAATTAATAGTTCATTTGGTGAAGATTTAAATTGTATTTTTAATGATGATAACGCAGAAAAATTAATATTACGTTTACGTATTGTTAATAATTCAACATCTAATTGTGAAGAAAAATTCTTAGAGGATCAAGAAACAAATGATCAACGAATGGAAGATGATATGTTTTTACGTTGTATTGAAAACAGTTTATTATCAGATATGTCATTACGTGGTATAGACTCAATATCAAAAGTTTATATGCATTTACCAAAATCTGATTCAAAAAAACGTATAGTTATTAATCAAATAACTGGTGAATATTTAGCTTTAGCTGAATGGTTACTTGAAACAGATGGTACAGCATTAATGAAAGTTTTAAATGAAAAAGATGTTGATACAAGTCGTACACATAGTAATGATATTTGTGAAATATTACAAGTATTAGGTATAGAAGCTGTACGTAAATCAGTTGAAATTGAAATGAATGCAGTATTACAATTTTATGGATTATATGTAAATTATCGTCATTTAGCTTTATTATGTGATGTTATGACAGCTAAAGGACATTTAATGGCTATTACACGTCATGGTATTAATCGGCAAAATGTTGGTGCATTAATGCGTTCGTCATTTGAAGAGACATGTGATATATTAATTGATGCTGCTGCACATGCTGAAGTTGATCCAATGCGAGGTGTATCCGAAAATATTGTTTTAGGTCAAATGCCACGAATGGGTACTGGATGTGTTGATTTAATATTAGATACGGAAAAATGTAAACTGGGTGTTGAAATATCTGATGATATTATACCAGCAATTTTAAATAAAACACAAAAAAATGATCGCAATCAATTTCCAGCACAATTGACACCATGGAATGGAGCGGCAAGTTCTTATTCTCCATTCGTTTCTAGCGGTACACCATTTAATGCTAGTTTCTCACCAATATGTGGTGGAGGTGAATCACCTATATGGTCACCACATACTGCAGCATCACCTCAAAATATTGGAAGTTTTAGTCCGTCTATGTCACCGTACGAAAATACGTTATCCCCAAGTTATTCACCTGTACTTAGTCCAAGTTGTTCCAGTTACACTGAGTTATATAACAATAATGGTGGATTTGAAATAACTTATTCACCAACGAGTCCAAACTTATTTTGTCAATCACCAGCATACTCCCCAACAACTCCAGGTGCTGGTACTACATATTCACCAAGTTCACCAACGTATTCACCCAGTTCTCCAACATATTCACCAAGCTCGCCAACATATTCGCCGTCAACACCCTCATATTCTCCAACTTCACCATCTTATTCACCAACATCGCCGGGATATAGCGGATCTTCACCAAAGTCGCCATCAACATCATATTCACCAATATTAACTTCCAAATCATCTGGTTGTAATTATTCACCAACTAGTCCAATTCTGATGCGTGGTAGTACACAATCTTCATCGTATTCCCCAACATCATCGGTTTTTCCATACAACTGTAAAGATTCATCACAAAGTTATTCACCATCTTTAAGTCCCTTATTAGCAAATAAACGATATTCACCGAATAGTCCAAATTATTCAACTATGGGTTCACCAAGACAGCAACCTCTCTATTCACCAACAAGTCCAACAATTATATCAAATTCATTGACACCGAGTTACACTCCATATCGGAATTATAATAATAGAATACTCTCGCCAACCTCACCACAGTATTCACCAACATCTCCTCAGTATTCACCATCATCTCCACAATATTCGCCATCGTCACCACAATATTCACCGTCATCTCCACAGTATACACCATCATCGCCCCAATACATACCAACTTCACCTCAATATACACCAAGTTCTCCACAATACACACCAATATCACCACAATATTCACCAACTAGCCCAGATTATTCTCCAAGTCCACAATATTCACAGAATCAATCAGAATCATCATGTAGTCCACGTTATTCGCCAACTAGTCCTCAAAGTCCATGGCACTATTCACCATCAACTCCAAATTATCCATATCCTGGAGCATCAACATTATCGAATATAAATTATTCACCAATGATGTCTTCAGATGATTCTAAATCAAGCTCAATATATTCGCCAATTTCGCCAGATATTAATCCGTATAGTTCATCGCAATATGGGAAATTGAGTACAAGTGCAACACCAAGTTACAGTAAGAAAGAATATTTCTACTCTTCAAAACGAGAACAAAAATACACACACAAAAAAATATCAACCGCAAATCAACGCTATACACCATCAAGTCCGTGTTGGGATGATAATGCTAGTAGTGATAAAATGACCTTAAATTCTAATAAATCTGGTTATACACCGTCAAGTTCTTCCTGGGATGATAATGACGAACCAGCTAACAAAAAATCATCACTACCTCGTTATACACCATCAAGTCCATGCTGGGACGACGATAATTATAATAATAACGAAAATGGTGGAAATAATTAAAAAACACAAATTACACTAAAATCTATGGATCTAATAAATCCACCAATTTATCTAGCTTGGGAGGATTGCAATGATCAATCGAAACATATAACAGATCATTTAAAAAGGTTTCACCGGACTAGACTTTATCTAGTCCGGTGAGACAATGATAATAATAATTAACTTTTGTCTTTTTGTATACCGAATTATTTATTTGAAAATATCATAATTTTTATTTATTTGAAAATATCAAAAATTATGTATAATCAGCTTATTTAAATTATTATTTTTTATTTATAATATATAATTTAATTTTTCTATTGGATTTCAAAAATTATGTCAATAAATTTATCATATTTCCAAGATTATTTGTATTTTTAGTTTTGCTTGATTAAGTGCTTTTTACAATAAAATAAAATTATGCTGTTTTAAAATTTAGCAAAATTAACTCAATGAACCGAGCAAAATTGGTAATTTCCAGTTTTTAGTTGCTTTTTCATTCCAATTCGAAGGACGTGATTGAATTATTAAATAATAAATAAGTTGATAGTACCCTCATACTTTGAATTTAATTTAGAAAACGCATTTTTTTACAATTTTTGCATGTCTTACGCCAAAAAATTAGGAAGGGTTTCCCTTTGGAAATCGAAATTCTCCAATATAGACAAACTTGGTATTTATCGACGCGAAACTTTAATTATATCAAAACTGAAAAATCTTTTAATTTGCCCAAGTTATAGTAAAAAAAACTAGAATATTGTTTTTATTTTCACAAGAACCTTTTTTTTTCATGTTGGTTAAAAATATAGAAATCTTTCTCTAATATTTTTATTTTCTATTAGATAAATCATAAATATGATTATAAATGTTCAAGAATTTAGTCCATATAATTTGACTCTGCTAAATGCAGAAATAATATAGTTCAAATATTTCGGAGACAAAAACCAAATTTATAAAACAAAACAAAAATATTTTTCAACACTAAAATTATATTCTTACATTTATAAATTATTTATTATTGTAGTTACTTATTGTATTAGAAGCAAAATGAAACGTCAAATCAAATAATTATTTACTTATTTCTATTTACAGTTTATTTCAAAAAAGATTTTGGTGTTTTATAACAGATTGCATTTTTTTAAAATAAAATTTATTAAATATTTTTATATTATAATAATATAACACAAAAAAATTTCAAGTTTAATTTTGTACAAACTTTTAGATCTTTACAATTGTATGTATATGTACATATAAGTTATCAATTATTATGTTAAGTTTTATTTTAAAAAATTAATTTACTAATAAACGCGATAAAGAAAATATATTTTATTATGATTAAATAAAAAAATAAACGCATAAATTTTACAAAAATTATTTAGAAATTGATGATTTTTTTTTATTTTATACAAATTAAAAACATTTACGATTAAAAAAAAAGATCTATAGAACTATGTTCTTATTAAAATTAA
Organism: Empis stercorea; assembly: GCA_949752835.1. NCBI lineage: Eukaryota > Metazoa > Arthropoda > Insecta > Diptera > Empididae > Empis > Empis stercorea. The sequence goes on along the minus strand of OX457085.1, from coordinate 74,452,648 downwards.
TATAATATAATTAAATATTAATGTAAAATCTCAAAACCTGAAACTTATTTTAAATTTATATATTTATATTAAAATATGTTTTATTTTATGGTTTTTCTCGTTTTTTAAAGTTTCTTTTTGATGCACATCGATGAATTATATCTGATACATGAGATTTATGATCAAATATTTTTAAAATTTGTCCACGAGCATCATTTACACCATCTGATATTATTTTACTTCGTTGCATATTTCCCTAAAATGAAAAATAATCATGAATACAACTCTTAAAAATAATAATTTTAATTTTTTTTTATTAAATCACCTTTATTAAATCACTAACTCGATCAATATCTGAATGTTTACCATGTAATTCAATTTTTTTCAACATATCACCAAGTTTATCATAAACTTGTGCTTCAATTTCACTCTAAATAAAAAAATCAATTAATATCATTTTTATTTATGGAAATAACAAAAATTTATATTTTATTTACCAAGTCCTCCATTTGTGCGCTTAAATGATGAATTTTCCAACCATTTATACGTTGGGCAACATGGGCTTGATTTGCTAAATCCATAACAGTTGGACGTCTTTCTTCACGTGGTTTGACATCTGAATGTCTTTGGAAATGATTATTTGCTGATTTCCAATTTTGTTTATAACTCTGTGAAGAAAAAAATAAGAAAATTAATTTTCAAAAAAAAAAAAAAAACGAATATAAAAGTAATTTTTTTTTAAACTTACATCTAATAAATTACAAGTTCTTGGTTTCTTTAAAATAAAATCAGTTGGTTTAGCATTTTCTTTATTATTAACAACATTATTATTAACTTTGTTTTCCTGGGTATTAATATTATTTAAATTAATTGAATTACTACTACCAGAACTTGTAATATTATTTTGCTGATTAGTAGAATGTTGAATTTGTTGAATAGAATTTTGTTGATGGGAAGCAGAAGAATTTTGACTGTCGTTCCTGAAAACAAAACAAATAAATAATAAAAATTGTTTTAAATAAGTAAAAATTAAATTTACGTTGATCTCCTTGATTTTTTCCTCGGAGTACATTCAATTGTACCATTACTGGCATGATCATGTTGTTGTTGTAATTGTTGCTGTCGTCTAATAGACACTGCTGAAGATATTTGATTTTGATGATATGGATATAACTGCAATTAAATTTAAATATATAAATTTGATTAAAATTCGGAAATTAAGTAATAACAAAATTTTCATTAGAAAAATCTTCTTTTACTTACATCATTAATTGGATTGAAATGTGATTCATTAGTCATTCGATTAATTGGGGTTAATTCTTCATTAATTTGTTGATCAACACCAGGACTGGAATTGGCACTAACAGTTGTTGAACCACCTGATGAGCCTGGTGATATCGCACGTTCTTTACATATTATTTGTTGATGTTGTTTTTGTTGTTGCTCATTTATAACACTAGTTATTATTTTATTAGTTAAAGACGATACAGTTGGTCCAGCTAAAGTAACAACTGTTGATTGTGAACTACTATTACCAATTGAACCGAGTCCAGAACTAGTACTACTTCCACTGCTAGTCATTGACATTAATGTTGGTTGAAGATTTTTCGCAGCACGTATTGGAGAACCATCACTATCACGTTTTCTTAAATATGCTGTATTTACTGAACCTATATTTGTAATTCCAGTTGCCCGAGATGGTGATGCAGAAGCTCCACTATTACCAGTTAATTTAATTGATGTTTGTACTGGAATTAACATTGCTGTACCGCCACTACCAATTTGTTGATTTGTCTGAACAACTGTTGATCCACTAACACCAGCTACTACAGTGGCCGATTGTTGTGATCCTTGCATATTAATAATTTGATGATGATGATGTGGTGTTTGTTGTTGTTGTTGTGTTGATTGTGACATTTGTTGATTTTGTATTTGCTGTTGTCCAGTATTTTGTTGTAAAATTGTATTTCCACTTGTTAATTGTGCTGTAACTGTAACAGTTTGATCACCAGCATTATTACCACCAGCTGTTGATATATGATGTGGATTAAAGCGTATTGGTACTGTTTGTATTTGACTAACATTAACAGCACCGACACCAGTATTAACCGTTGATGATACAGGTATTTGAATTTGTCCAATTGTACGATTACTAATATTATTATTTGAATTACCAACACTACCAACAGATGGCACAACTGTAAATGTGGCAGATGATGGTGAATATGGTATAGATGTAACAATACCAGATTGTAAATTTGTTGTTGTTGATATTGTTTGACTTTGTGATATACTAGATGTTACTGTTGTTGTTGTTAATGATAAAACACCTGTTGACACTTGTACTGAATTTGCAGGTACAGATTCATAATAAAATGTACCATCTCCCGCTGGTAAAAATGTACCACTACTAACTGGTATTACTGTTGCTGTAGTATTACCTGTACCACTTATATTACCACTCGTGGTTTGCTGTGGTCGTGTATGAATAAAAACATTTGTTGGCTGATGATGTTGACCACCAACAACACCAGATGATTGAGTAGATGTTATTATTTCGGCAAGTTGTTGCTGTTGTCCAGATGATGAAACAGATATGGTTTGATGATGTTGTTGTGATTGTAAAACTTTTGTAATTGGTGCTGAAATGGTTGTACCAGTTGATTTAATTGGTGTTATTGTTCCAGTAAATACATTTGTACCACCAATTTTATTACTTTGTATAGCAAGTGGTACAACTGTTGCCGATGATGGTACATTCTGTGTTATTATTTGACCAGTTGTACCTGATATATTTTGATTAACACTAACAATTTGTGTTATGGGAGATTGTTGATTTTGTGATACATTAATTGTTTGCTGTTGTGATTGTACGATATTACCACCAGCTGATACAACAACACCACTTGTTGTATTTAATGATGTTGATTGTTGTTGAGATATTGTTGCACCTTGTAAACTTCCAATTGCTGATTGCTGTTGATTTGTTGTTAATTTACCAAGTCCTAATTGAGTTATCGTTAAAGATGGTTGAACTTTTGATGTAACTGTCGTAGTTGGTCTAATTCCTATTAGAAATTTAAAAATGTATTAAAGTGTTCAACAAATAATGACAAATATTATTTTAATTCCACTTTTTTTATATTTAAAAAAAATATCTTACCTATTTTACCACCACCAGTTGTATTCATTATAATTGGTTGTAACATTAAATTACTTGTTAAACGACCAGAACCAATTAGTTGTTGACCACCAGTTCCTGGTTGTTGTTGTTGTAATTGTATAATTCTAGTTGTTGTTAAACTATTTGTTGATAAATTAACATTACCAGTTGTTGAACGTCCTTGTATGGTACCACCAGTTATATTACCAACACCGCCAACACTTGAGTTACCTGCATTTAGAGCTGGTGCTAATACTGGTATATTTGGTCCACGAATACTTATACTAGTCGTATTCATACCACCAACACCTAATTTAGCTGTTGAAAATGTACGATTACCCAATTGTATTGGGCGCATTTGCCTTTGATTATTACCAGCACCAGCTATTGATGCTGCAGCAACAGTAAAACGTTGTGTTGTTGTACCACCAGTTGGAGTATATTGTTGTCCTTGTGAATTTGATACATTACTATAAACTAATGTTGCTGTTTGTTGACGAGGCGGTAATACAGTTGCTAATGTAGCGACAAATGTTTGTTGAGAATCTGAAAAATGTTATGTTTAAAATATATTTATAAAAAATATGACTAAGAAATACTTTATGCATTACTTTCTATGATGACGTTGAATTTGTCTAAAAATTTATTAAATATTAAAAACATATAAAACTTCCCGTTACTTACTTTGATTATTTGTTGCAATTTGGTTCTGATTTCCACCTATATTAGTCTGTCCAACAGCAACAACACCCGTTGTTGTGCCAGATGTTGTACCCACTGATGATGTAATATTTTGTGTTATTAATCTTTGTCGTGGTTGATTTATTGCACGTATTAATTGTACTTGACCGGTACCACCAGCAGCTGCCATCCAAGTTGCATTTGTTGGCGAAATAACTGTAGTAGCTGGTGATGATGAATTTCTAGCAACCGTTGTACCACGTACAAAACTACCTGCTGTTAAACCAGTTACTGTTGGTGGTGTCGGTGTACGAATTGGTGCTGTTAAACGTTGAGTTTGTATATTTGTAGCTGTAACACCAGCTCTTGGTATATATGTAGTTGGTGTAACTGGTCGAGTAACAGTAATTGATGTTTGTGATATAGTACGGGCCGGTATTGTTGTTATTTGGGTACGTACACCACCAGTTGTACTATCAATTTGTTTAATCATTGCTTGTGGCATTAATGCACCTGGTGGCATAACAACTCTAACATGTGGTTGTGGACCACCAGTAATTGTCGGTTGACCAGCAGCACTAATACGAAATGTTGCAGTAGCTGGCTGTTGGCCACCACTAATGTTTGCTTGTTGCTGGACAACTGGTGCAACTTTAAGTGTATCAATTGTGGTAGATTTAACATGAGTTAATTTACCAGATGCTAAATTAATTGGAAATGTAGCTGTTGTTGTACCGCCTGATTTTTGTATAGCAATTTGTTGTTGTAATTGATGTTGCTGTTGTTTATCACTAGCTCCACCACCGCCACCAATTTTATTTTCTGGGGCACCGCTCATCGTGATGATTGCTTTTTTACTAAACGTTTTGAAATCGTTTTAATTTTTATTTTATCTTAAATCTGAAAAAATACAATATTAAAAAGTTCTTTAAATAGGGTTTTTTTTGGCAATTATTTTTGTCAAAATTATATTTTATACATTTTTAAGTACCTGTGTGATTGGGATTACTATATTTATTTATTTTTTTGTATTAAATTCCTATAAAATTATTAAATCACAGAAAATATAATTAATAGTCTTTCTTTGTAAAACATTTCTTGACTGTAATATATTTAATTTTCCTTATGATGGATGCTCGCGTTGGTTTTTATATTTGACATTAAAATTTGTAAGTAGTTTTTTCATATTAGACTTTTTATAAACTCACCATACGCACACCAATACTACTGTTCAATAAAAAACAGTAATGCCAACTGTTGAAAACAAAACAAAATATTACTGGTGAGCTTCGGTTCAGACTCAGAATAAATGTTATTCCGGTAGAAAAATGAAAATGAAATATTTGGGATAATTCTGTAAAAACCTTTTTCAAAACCTGTAAGGTCCATATTAAATTTGACTATGAGCAGAATTTTAAATTTTTATATGTAGAAAAGTAAGACCATATCAGGTTTTACAGAACCACCCCTGTTATTTTCGGTATCATATACTGCAAACTGAATATAGGGTCGTTAACTACCTTTTTTTAAAGAAAGAAAGAGAGAAGAAAAGAGAAAGAGAACAAAAAAAGGAGCACCAATTTCAATTAATGAAGAATAAACAAAAGTATTATTTTTATTGTTTGTTAGGTACGTATTATAATTATTTTTTTATTTTATTTATCAAAACCAAATCTGCATGCTGCTATAATGATATTTTTAGTATTCGTAACTTTCTCCATACTTAATATAAAGGAGTTACGAATACTGGAAATATATTTTTCTTTGACTTATAATATATGGACTGCTAGTAACCAACTTCATTGCTGTAGCTATGACCGACTATGCGCATACCACCAGAGATGGCGAAAAAAGGAACTAACTATTCCGAATTGCCTTTGGCGACGCTCGCCTTTTTGACGGCCAATAAAAAAGTCATTTATGAGAATTCCATAGATTTTACTTGAGAATTCTACTGGATTTAATTCAGAATTCCATAACTTTAGTTCTTTTATTGGCCATCTCTGGTGCTATGCGCTACCAGTCATAATAGTATTTTTTTCTTTGACAGCAAAGGAAATTATAAGCGATTAGTTTATATTTTTGGTTTATTGTATTTTTCACCATACTAAAGTTCACCACATTTGAAATGGAATTAAATGTAATTGAAACACAAAAAATCTTTTAACTGTCAAATATCATTCCTGGCTGGAATCAAGTATTTTTGCTACAGAGCCGCTTTTATTATTTATATTTAAAAATACCATAAAAAATTAAATAAAATGTCAACCCCTAAACCAGCCAAAAAGGAAGAAAAACCTCAAAAAGAAAAACCAGTTGATGAAGTAAATTTAAAAAGTTTATATTACAAATTTCCAATTTTCTAAAAATACATTTAGTGGACACGTCAGTTCACAAAAGAACAAAAAATGATTGCTATGTTGGCGTTTCAATAGTGAATGTTTTTAATGTTTGTTTAATTACCTGGAAATCCGGATGTTATCAAATATTAACACTACAAATAAGAAACATTAATTTCATAATTTATAAAAGTTTTATATAAATATAAAATTTTCAATTATTATTCATCATTTATTCATTTTATAGTGTATCAAGACATTACAGTGAAATCGAAAATATCAACCACATCATTATGTATTGTCGGAACAATTCTGAGTTTATCAGAAAATATGAATATATACATAATTTATGTTGTTGATTTAATAATAATCAAAATACAAAAAAAATTAAGTCAATTCTACAGTCTTCACTTGAAAGTTTTACATTACAAGAATAATTCACATTAAGATATTATTTTATAAACCTCTTGAAATCAATTGAAAATGTTGAAAATTTACAAATAATTATTGTTTTTTTCATATGTTTTTTTTTCGTATATTTAAAAAAATGCACTCAGAAATTTCAAATTTTACAATAAATTTTATAGCAATTTGACCTCATTTCTACAAAGTGATCCATTTTTCTTATTTTATATAAATAATTTAAAAAATATTAAATAATATATGTTTCTTATATAAATCGAATTTATCATTTTTCTATTTTACAGCCTGTTAAAATTAATAAATGGGATGGTTCAGCAGTTAAACATGCATTAGATGATGCTGTTAAAAATGCTCTCTTAGATCGTAACAATTTTAGAGAAAACTTTGGTTTAATTGATGGACGGTTATTTATTTGTGGTTTAGCTGTTGCAATTGCATTGACTGCATTAGGCTGGGATCATAAACATCCATTCCCTGAATCACGTCCAGTTTTAATAATATGTGTATCATCATATTTTGTTTTAATGGGTATATTAACATTATATACAACATTTTGGGAAAAAGGTATATTTGTTGTTGCAACACAACATGATGGTAATACAAAAAAAATGTGGCAGGCTAGTTCTGATATGAAAAAATATGATGATAAATATACACTTATATTATCTGTAAAAGATTCAAAATCATTAAGGGAAGTATCTTCAACAAAATCATGCGCTACATTTATTGATAATAATGGTGTTATTTTAGATAATTTAGTTGCAAATGAATTAAATCGATTATATAATTCATTAAATTCAGAGAAAAAAGATAAATAACTATCTTATATCATGGGTTCAATTCATAATATTTAAATATAAAACATATAAATATAAGAATATATGGAAATAATGTTCTTAACATATATTAAAAAAAAATTTATATTAATTTGAAATAATCTGTGAATTTGATGTTTTCAATAAAAAAAACAAAAAGAAATATTAATTATTAAGAATAAAACCAGAAACTTATTGTTATATTATTTATTTAATGACACTACAAAATTTCTTTAAATAGGACGATCCCTTAAAATAATCTTAAATGTCATAACTAAAATTATCCAAGGAATAACATAATAAACTATAAATTCAACTTGAATGCTATTATTTACTTCTTTTACATTTTTTTTAATATAATAGAATTCTAAATTCTTTTGTTAAGATAAATCAAAATGTAAATAAGAGTTTATCTTTTTTAATTGAAATTGATTTGAAAAGCTTTTTATTATTTGTTTTAAAGTTTTTTAATTTCAATAAAGAATTGAAAAAGTTTTTTTTCTTCTTATTACTATTTCTCTTTTATGCTGTAGAAAGGATATCTAAAATAAATATCTATCTAACTCTAACATACATATACATTGTAATTAGTAAAATAATGGTCATTGGGTTGATATAAATATATTTTTGTTTCTATTATACTTGATATAGAATTCTGTGATCGAATTCAAAATTAGTTTTAAGGCTTTTATAAGCCGAATGAAAACAATTCATTTGTGATCCACTATTTTCATTGAAAATATGTAAAAACTAAAAATTTGTGAAGACTTAAATTTATATAATAAATAAGTATTACAAATTTTGTGGTCTTATCAGGTATTTATTCAATAACAACTTTTTATGCTAGCAAAATTTGATTGTCGATAGCATTGATATTTTCTCATTAAGTTTCAAAAGTAATTATTAAAAAATGACAGTTTGAGTTCAATTTAGTAAACTATAAATTAAACATACTCTTTTTAATATACCAATCACTTCACAGTCAACCTGTAGATAGATACCATAATACAAATGTAACTAAACATATAATGACTCTTATTAAGGATAGTAAATTTTAGTTTTAAAAATTATATCTATAAAAATTAATTATAATTGTAAAAAAATTAAAAAAACCGCAAATCAATATATTAAATATTACTAAATTACTAAATCAATATAGTAATTATTGCCTGAACAATTATAGAAATGCAGATTATGTTTTTATATAGTTATAAGATAATTTATATGTTGTTTAATATCTAAATTAATACTTTTTTCCTTAACTTTTATTTTTGGAAATTCTGTCACTATAATTATACATATATAATTGTATACAGATAATAAGAATATTAATATAGATTATATAATGTAAAAAATCTAAATTATTAGATCCATATAATTTATGTATTCGGTTACATTACACTACACCATGAAAAGATTTATTATTATTACTTTAACATATTATAATTAATCTTTTGAATTATGAGATTAAATTAAATTTGTCATGTTTTTGTTTTGACTACCAACATCCATATAAAAATTTTTAAATTTTTAATTAAAATACGAATATCAAGAATAACAATACTGACCTTGAGAGTCATGAACTTGTTAAAGTTTTTGTATTATGTATAGGAAGCACTATTTAGTTATGGTTTATGTCCCAAGTGCAAGTGTCTAATTGTTTAAAATAAAATTGAAGTTTTAATGGTGAAGGATCACAAATAAATAATTCAATAATGTAAATTTCAATCATAGACAAAATAATTTTATTAATTTCTGGGCTTACATTGCAATTCATGTTAACGCTATTATGTATACCAATAACAATAATTATCACTATATAAATTTATAAATTTCTTTGTTAATCATTATTCGGGTAAATATTCATTAATTTGTATCAAAAAGTTTATTGATATCAATTAATAATAAAATATTTTTAAGTAGAGGTATCATTTTTATTTCTCAATATTTGTTTACAATCTAATTTCAAGAATGTTGACATCACAAAATATAGTTTTACAAAATAACAAAATACATTTATTACCAAAAATAATAATAATTTAAAATCACTATGGAGCTTTTTGGAACATTTTTGACTAATTATGTAAATATTTTTTTTTAAATATTCTGGTGGTAGGTATTTTCTAAAATTCCATATTCTAATATAATACAATGGATGACTCACTAATAATTAAATCAAAATAAACAATAATTTAAATTTTAATGTAAAAAATCAAATAGATTTTGTTCTTAATCACAGACTAAAATTAAGGGGACGACCCTTTAAAACTTGTAAACACTGTATAGAATAGACTTTAAGGGGACGACCCTTTAAAACTTGTAAACACTGTATATGTATAGAATAGCATTATAATTTTAATTAATTTTTTTTTGGGAAATGGCATATTTTGGTAAATTTCAACCTTTCAATTTCAAAAGAACATTTTTCTACGAAATCATATAGCAACCTCTTCGTCTTCGTCTTCCTCAATATGGCTCCGAATAGTAATTATAAGAAAGTATCTTTGAAATTTGAAACTTTCTTCTTTTGAGCTTAGGTCTAAACTCTTCTTATCAGTAACACTACACTAAGATGAATTTTCTGATAAACGGATATCTTTTTTCTCGCTACTACCCTACTACCGAGCAGTAACTAACAAAAGATTTCCCGAATATTGAACATTTTTCTTTTGAACAGTAGCTATAAAGAATATTTTTTTGAAAAATCTTCCTTCACTGGTAAAAAAATATCATAATTGATGATGAAACTGCAAAAACTATATTTGCTGATTAATTCAGTGAGTATACCAAAATTTCGACGAAACTAAAATATAAGTTAATAAAAAAAACATTAGTAATGAACTTCAAACAAAATTATTTTTGATCAAAATGATGCGTTTATGATGTTTTGATATTTCAATCAAATAAATCAATAAAACATTTTTTAATTCAATTGAATTTTAAACTATATATTTTGTATGATCTACAAAATTTTAATCGTTCTGATTAGAGATTTCCAATGAATCATTTAATTTCCTTATATTTTTCAATTATAGAAGATTCAATTTTAAATTATACCATTAATTATACCAATATCTACATATCTTGTTATATTTATTTATATTTTATAAGAATTTCACTTTTTACACAAAAATATAAAAATTATTAAATTTTTTAAATAAATTTTCATTAAAAAAAAAAATTTGACTATGGTGTGTCTAATATCTCTTGTCTAAATTAATATTAAAAATCATGTTTAATGTTAAAGTTATACTCAGTAGAAGAATAGACAGATACGCAAAAAAAAATGATAAAATAGGAAAAAAAAATTGTGCTTTCTTTTTTGTCTCTTGATAAGAAGAGGTGGTCTACTATGGACAGGAACAAATATATCCCTAGGATAAGGCAGGAAAGGAAAACAAAAAAAAAAGGTTGGCTCCTTCTTTATTTTTTGGAGGGTGGCGGTGGTGGTGTGTCTATTATTGATATCGAGGAGAATTATTTTATATATTTTTCCTCTCTCACATTTAAATAAAGTAAATATTTTTGTTGCGAAGTTAAAAAAAACATATATTTTTACCTTATATATTTTATATACATAAAAAATAATCTTATAGATAGATATTATTTTATATGCTGGTGTTTTTCTGTTGTGCAAGTGTGTTTTATATGAACACGCTTGTAACATATATATTTATGCGGTTTAATTTAAAAAGTATACACAATTTTTATTTTACTTTTGTTTTATATTTTATGCTTATATCTTTTTGTTATGTTTATATTTTTATATATCTAAAAATGTTGTTAGTATATATTTTGGAGAGTCAAAAAGCGAATATCTCATTATTTTGATTTTCAGTTTCAATCGAGACGTTGTTTAGTTCAGTCTGAAAAGAAAAAAACAAAAAGTTGAAATATTTTTCTTCAGTTTTTTTTTGTTGTTGTTGGAAAATCGGAAAATTTATATTAAAATTGAAAGTATTTTAAATGTTTTTATAAATTTTTTTTTGGAAAAATACAAATTGTGTATAAAAAATATTGATAAATTTTAATTTACAAAAAAAAAATCGTAAATTTAAATTTTAATAACCGGCCGGTTTCTAAAATATTTTTTGTTTTTATTATTATTTATTTTTTATCGTTAACTAGTATATTTTTATTTACTATGAAATCATAAACAAATGATTTTTTGTGTATACTACAAACATAATAAATATAATTTATAAATCATAATAATAGTGGAAAAAAACGTGGTTAATATAAAATAAAATTTAACGCGTATATTTAACTATTAAATATAAAAAATAAATAATTTATAATTTACATACAAAAGTAATTTTAATGTGGTAATTTTATTACTTAGAAAACTAAAATATTAATTATGTAAATAAATTTAATTAATTGAATTATTTTTTAGTGTAAAATATAGTTTAGACTTTAGAGTTTAGTTTAGTAAAATAATATTTGCTATCAAAATATACATAAAGGGGCAATGGGGTCATAAATTTCTTCATTATTAAGAATAAATTTAATAATTTTAATTATTGTTGAATACTTTACTTACAATTTTTTGTAGTTATTTCATGAAATTAAAATAATTTTTTTTTTAACTTTTGAAAGAATTGAATTATTATTGAAAAATTAAAATTATTTTTTCTTGTTATAAAGAACGTAGTTTTGTTACCTACACAATAAATGTATATACCTATTCTTTTCCTTAGTGGAAAATTTTACGGATATTAACTATTTAAATATTCAGTGAAATTTAAAATATTACAATAGTAAATTAATGATATAATTCATTAATATTATTATATACAAAGGCAAAAAACCTACTGCAAATTTTTATTTTAAACATTGAAATTTCAAAATAAGTAATGACAAATTTGATTTGTAAATATTTACAAATATACCTACCAGAGCATATTTAAATTTCAGTAAATTCTTTCAAATTTCAAGTATAAATTTATAGTTGTAAAATTGTTTAAATTCTCCAAAATTTCAAATCGTTAGTGAAAATTTTATATAGGTAAATCCTTTCAAATTTGGAAGGATTTATTATACTGTTACTGATATAGTTAATGATTTTTAGTTGCTGGAAAATTTACTTATAATATTTATTCACTGGTGGTTTAATATTTATTAGAAGTATATTAGTAAAAGTAAAAGTATAGGAAATATGTGATAAGTACCTATGTGATAACTAAAATATTTGATAAAAGTGTTGTCCCTAACCTAAATAAGGTGTCATTGTCATTTCCTCACTATGACAATATAAATTCATTTAAGTTCATATAAATTTTATAAATAATAAATGTTTTTAAAAACAAGTAAGAGAGTATATTTTTATTTTCATAAATTGTTTACAAATTTAAGGTGACCACAATTTATAATTCCATGTGAAACTATGTGTAGCTTAGAAAATCTCCAGTGTAATTATTGAAAAAAAAAATTAGGGAATATTTTCGTTTATTTATTTCCATTGAAGTTGAAGTATATTTTCGTTTGAATTAATAACGAAATCAAATAAATATATAGTAATTATTTAGAAAATAAAAGTATTTAATCATTTTAATGATTCATATAAAAAATCTGACTTTGATTTAAACTTAAAAGTATGTGCATTTACTTCTTTCTCATTCTTTCTCATTAAACATAAAAATTTCCCTAAAATACTTTGAATATATAAGTATAGATTTAATTTCCATGGACTTTGAGGCATCATTTGTTCTATTACGAAAACAATTCTATTTATTTAATCTATAGTATTATTACTTAGTAAATTGACTTAAAAAATGGTTTTTTTATTATACGATTAAAGTATATATTTCTCATTGAAATCGATCAATCAATTTCAATCGTATAATACCAGAAAATAAAACACATTTCTATATTTAATATTTTCAATTAAAACCATAAGCAAAAAAAGCTTCCAAATTTTTATTTGGAAAAATTATTATGGTATGGTTTTCCAAAATCATTAATTTTTCTTTTTAAATATTATTTACAAAGATTTTCACTTTCAATGAAATTATTATTATTAATAGTGATTGATTATTGACTGAATTTTTTTTTTGGTTTAGGTGCTCGGTCATAAAATCATTGGACATAAAGCCCATAATTATTCTATGCCCGAATTTTAATTCGGTTATATATAAGGACATATTATCATTTTTCCGCGTATAATATGATGGACTTATGATCGTACATAAAGTCATATTGTAAGTATATAGTGTAATAATTTTGGGCGTAGCGTAATATTTAAGGTCAAAAGGTTGCTGAATTTTTCCACAGCAAAAGCCCAGCAAAAATCTAGTTTTTCGTCTATTACACGAGGTTTTCACGAATATACGTTTTCTTCGTTTTCTCTGTTCTTACGCACAAACTATTTTTGTCCTGGGGATATTTTTGTGTTTTAGTTTTTAAGTAAAATGAGTTGAATTGAAACAAAGAAAATGAAGAATGTTGAGCACCACTTGTGAAAACTTGTGAAAACTTACAAAATAATTATACTATCTTTTTTAGGGTCTTAATGTCATTATAGACTTACATATCCGATTTTACTCGCAAAAAATTGAAGATTATAACTTTATGATCGAATAACATCGAACATAAGACCATATGGCTTTCTGTCCGTGTACCTATTTCCTTCATTATTCATCACATATATGTACATATATGAAAAAATAATCGTATTTTCAATTAATTTACAAAAATGATTTATATAATTTTATAATTTATAATCTCACAAGTTTTTAATTGAAAATTTTTTTGGGGAGAATTTTATTTATAGAGGTTAAAATTTTTAAATGATTTTTGATTATTTAAAAGATTTATAAATTGAAAATTAAATTTTGAAGAATTTTCAAAATATAAATTTCAATTTGATTTGTAATTTTAAATTAAATTAACTATAAAATTTCAATATTACTTTTTGATATTCTTAAAATTTCTGGTATAGGTATGTATATTGGTTTTTTTTTTGTATTTTTCATGGAAATTTTATTTATTGTTCAAATCATCAAAGTGGACATTTAAATTAATGATTTGTGTATTTTTAAAAGAAATAATTATACATATATAATCAAATTAAATTACCAAAAAAGTTAATAACAAAATAAATTTTTATGATAATTTTGCTTATTTATAATTTATTTTTGTAAATAATTTCAATTTAAATTGGTAAATTTTTTATTTTTGTTATATTTCCTTGAGGGTAGAAAAATTAACATATAAATTTAATTTAATTTTCTTTGTGAATAATAAAATTTTTGGGGGTTTTTTTTTTTTGCAAAAGATTAGAAATCAATAAATTACGAAAATTTAATAAATACTTGGAAGTTATTGGAAATTAAAGCGAAAAATCATTAAAATAGTTTTGTTATCGTAAAGAATATTTTGTTCTCTATACTAAAAAGATATTTGTAATTTTCAGTTGTTATTAAATAAATCTGTTTTATCGTTTTATCTTTTCCAAAAAAAAAAAAAAAAAAGAAGTTATAGAAAAATGAAGTCGTATTTTATTTTAGGGGGAATTATAGATATTAGAAAATAGATTTCCCAGTTTATTAAATATTTAAGAATTTACCAAAATTCATTATAGGCATTGAATTTTTTATGAAATAATTGAATTTTGATAATAAATGGAATAATTCTATATTATCTTTTTATATTTATTTTTATTGTCGCATTCGTTAATTGGTTTCTTACTATTTTTTTTTATTTATTTACTTTAAATATAATATTTATATTTTGATTAAAAATATATCAAAATTCGATTTCAATTATAATATTTGTTTTGTGTTATTCTTGAAAAGTTTCATTAAATTTCTCTTAATAATATAAATTTAAAAGTCTAATAATTTTTATAACTTATACCACAAGGATTAAGAAATGATTTTAGGGCAAAAGCCTATACCAATTGTAATAAAAATCCCAATAGACTATATGAGACTATACCAAATTTTTGAGAGATTTACTAATCGAATTATTAAATTTGAAACATTGTTTTTTTAACAATTTTAATTAAAGACTAAAGACAAACAAACTCAGAAATATTCATAATTAAATAATTTAATAAAGAAATAGTTTAGTAAAATATTTAATTTTAGATTCTTAATTAAATATTCTTAATTGTTATTTAAGTTATATTTAAATACTAAAATATAAAATAAACATTAAATGACTTTAAATAAAATTATAGTTACCAAAAATTTGACTTTATTATAAAAATATAAAATAAACATTAAATGACTTTAAATAAAATTATAGTTACCAAAAATTTGACTTTATAAAAATTTGAAAATAAATGTATATTAAACAGAAAAAAGGTTTTACTATATGTATATACCATAAAAAAAATGATAAGGTAGATCGTTACACATATACATAAAATTCTATGTAAAATATACTTTAGTATAATGTAAAATATACTAAAATCTAAAATTGTCCTTTAATTAAATATATATAAATAATTTATAAATCTCATACACTTTTAAATAATAAAACCATTTTCAGATTAAATTAGTCGTTTTTTCAAATTGAATTAATTACCAATTAAAATTGTCTGAAATATAATCTTAATACTGCAAAATCGTAATTAATTAAATTTAGTAACTATTTTAAATTATTTAATTGCAAATATTTATATTACATAGAATTTTATTATTATGTATTTAAATATTATCCTCATTGCAATAAATTTACTTTTAAAAATTAAAAAACTTAGGGCACAACATTAATAATTTACTTTTAACAATTTTTAAAAATTATTTTTATTGTTTAGAGAGGCTCACCAAACAGATTTGATTATATGGAACCTCTTCTTTGTTAAAGTTTTTTTTTAAATTTAAACAGCTAAGTGGTATAGTGGTTGGAGACGTGCCTTTGAGTCCATTTCGAATTCGAAGCGTATTATAACTTTTATCTGACTTAGCTGCCATTCGTCATTTGGGATAAAATTAATGACATTCGGTGTAGGTTTTAAGAGTATAGTTCCAAAACAAAATATACCGAAATATACCATTCCCAATATTCTTTAAAAAACCATTTCCCTTAACCTAAACAGTTTTTAAAAAAAAACTTTAAAGGATCGTCTTCATATCCTAAGTTTAAGCAGTGCTTTAAAAAAAAAATTTAAAGAGATCTCGAGCTGATTTTTTTCTAAATAAATCGGTCTTGTCGGGAATGGGACCCTGGACTCTGGACATCTCAATTATAAGTCTAAGCCTTTAACCCACTAGCCTACTAAAACTTTCCATTTAAATTTTATTTTGATTTATTTTTATGTAAAAAAAATATTTAATTTAGAATAAAGACTAGTTTAATCTGAAAATCATATACCAAATTAATATTCAGTTTTGATATAACATAAAATTAATATTATTTTATACATAAATATATATATATTTATATATAAATAATATTAAATAATACTTTATAAAGGATCTTACTTTACGGATTTATATGTCCTCTCTTATTAATCTATAAAAAATATGAAATTTACATGGAAACTTTCTGAATTTTAAATTAGTTTTAGATTTATTTTTAGGAAAAATTTATAAGAAATAGATATTGTATAATATATACTTGAAATTTGAAATTTTCATTAATTATATAACAAAAACAAAATTTTATCTTTTACATTTTTATGATTTCAATGTTCGATTCGGTTTACAAGAATAAATTAATTGGAATTAAGAATTCTGAAGAAATTGACAAATATTTTGTCGTTTATATAAGAAGAAACAAATTGTTTGTAATTTATCACACGACAATTTTAATTTTAAGTAACATCAAAATGATTTGATTAATTCAAAGTTTTTTTTTTTAAATTATTGTTTCATTACTCCTAAAAATTATATTAATTATTCAGTTTTATCTTTTATTTTCACTTTACCATTATTTCAAACTTTTTTTTTATAGGAGAAATTTTAGATTTTAATTCTTAAATGTCTGTCCACAATGGTTCTATTGAATTAAAGTTATGTATTAGAAATTGAAAGTGGTTCATATTTAATTTATTTCAAACGATTCTGAGTGAAAAATGTAATTTCTTAATCTTTCTTATTTCGAAAAATAATGAAATTCGTAATGAAATTATTAAGTTATTTAAATCTGATTGTTAAAAGAATTCAAAATTAGAACCAAAAGATTAAGTTTTGATTAATAATTGAATCAATGTTTGATTATTAATTATCAATTTACAAAGACTTAGAAGATTTAAGAGGATCCTATTTGATTGATGTTTAGATCCTTACTCCGAAATTAGCCTATGGTTAATAACTTAATATTGCACTCAACCCTTCAATTAATACATTTACTTCCAACAAAAATGAAGACGAAAATTACCACTTCAACTCAAATTCACGATAATTCTTATTAAATGGAATCATTGTGTTTTCACTTTTTTCTATATAATTTGAAAAAAAAAAAATGGAAATTAATGTTAACGCATGTGACCGAATGAATAATCAATTACAAATATAGAATTTTTTATATTCATTATATTTTTAAGGATTTGATATAAATTTCTAATTTAAACTGTTAATCAGATTTGATTTGATTATATCGCCGGTTTACTTAATATAACTTCTGTTCGATAACGATACGAAATATAATTTTTAACAAGATCTAATCAAGATTGGGAACCCAGGACATTTTAATTATATGTATAAGTAAATTGCACTAACCTGGAGGCCCATTTTCATTGAGTTTAAAACTGAAACACAAAGCTAAATGTTATATACCGATTAAAATTATTGTGTTTAGCCTTGAACAATAATAAATCTTCATCTAAAATATACTGTAATGACAAAAAAGAAAAACATTAATTATGTATAAGAAAACTCAAGACTAATTAACTTTTATCAACATAAAGAAATATAAAAGAAAAATATAGAATTTTTTTTTCTATTTAGAATTTTCAATTTTCCATGTCAATTTTTTTTTTATTCTTCTTCTTTTTATATTCAGGATTTTTTAATTATACAAAACATTTTTTTTTTATGAAAATGACCCAAATTACTTTTTCGTTTTGTTTTTTATTTTGTTTACGAATTGTACAAGAAAAAGTACAGAGGATAATAAATTAAACTTTTATTAACATTTTTGACTCTTTTTATATAGACTATTTTTTAAGTGCTAATCAATTTACCTTTCCTACAGGCTTTTTAAGGGATAAACTTTGATATAAACAAAAAAAAAATTATTAAATTAAAAGAAGACATAAAAAATAAATTAAAAATAAATAATTTAAAAAAAAAAGTAAAAAAGAAAATAAGAAAATAAGAGATTTTTTCTTTTTAAGTGAAAGTATAAAAATAAAAAAAAAAAAAAAGTGTCACTAAAATGTCAGCTACAACATTTTCACGTTCTTTACGTCCTACTGTATCAACAACATCATCACAATCATCTCATCAATTAACAGAATCTGTAGTTTTACCAAATAATATACCAGCATTAATTGGTATTGGTAGTCGTGGTGTTGTTGGTGATATTAATGGTATTGGTGGTGGTGGTGGTAGTAGTATAGGTTCAAATAGTGAATCATCAGATCCATTAGAATCAGATTATGATGATGAAGAAGATGACGATGATGATGAGGGTGATGAAGATGATGATGATGATGATGATGTAGATGATGGTAATGAATCAGATGAAAATGATGAACCAGATGAAGATGATGATGATGAAGATGATGGTGATAAAAGTAATGCTACAACAAAAAGGAACAGAGAATTTCATTTAGATGATTTTCAAATTATTAAAACAATTGGTAAGTCTATATTTTATGTAAGTTTTATATAATGTTACATACTTAGTATATATTTGCTTTGAAAATTTTGTGGAAAATTATAATTAGAATTTTGTGTGATGACGACCATGATAATTTATAATGAGATTTAAGTAAATAAGAATTTTTTTGGGTATATTACTTAGAATTAGTAAGGAAAAACTTTTCGAATAATTTGTTTTTTTAATGTACTATCGTTTTTATAGTCATTTGTCATTGTCTTAATTTGGCAAAGAAGTCAAGTGCATATTGTCAACTACGAATGTGTAAACGCGAAAATGCAATTAATGTAAACAGCAACTAAGAACAATTAATATAAATAATCAGATGTCATGTTGTTAAGAAGAAGATAATGGTCAGTCGGTAATATTAGTCAGTCGAACGCAGTTGTATTGAGAACTCTAGTTAGAACGGTTGCATTAATAAATGTATTAAAATATAAAGTACGCATGTTTTATTTAATTAGTAGTAGGAAAGTATATTGAATTCCTTTGTTTCGAACGTCTTTTTATAATTCAGCAAGATTTTAGTTTAACAATATGGAAATAAACATAAGTTTTGTGATCCATTAAAATTGTGGACAAATATCTATTAAAGTCAAATTTCTTATATATGACCAACCATAGCCATTACAAAGCTACATAATTTTTATAAAAAATAATAATTATCACCACTTTTTTCCAGTTTTTGCTGCACTATATTGCTAGAAAAAAGCGGTTATAAATTTGAAAATTCAATATTTTAATAAATTTAGCACGTTACTCTGAAATGTTTTTTATTATCTCTAATGAATTATTACCAACCCCAATTACAAAAACCATAAATAAATTTTGAAAAATTTATATAATACAAATATTACTCAAATATGTATTACATATAATAATCAATTACCGACCACAACTAATCTTAATAGTTACAAATACTTATAATCCTTATAATCTGCATTAGATTTCTCAAATTTTAAATGTTTTTTTTTTTAATTATTAATATTATAATTTTAATAATCATATCCGTTTAATATAATTAATTATTAGCTTGTTTACAATATAAGATTTCAAAAATTATTATTTTTTTTTTATTAAAACATTTTGTTGATTAGATAAGAATTTGAAAAAAACAGAAAAAACCCCATTTAATATCATATCTCAGTATGTAATAATGATATCAAATTATAATTGATTTTGAACATTTTAATCACTAAGAGAGGTAGAATGTGTTATTTATAGCCTTATTAAGTAATCAAAATATTTTATTAATATCAATAAATGTTTTTAAATAAATGCAAAATTAAATATAAGTAATTCAAATTAGTTTATAACAACATGAATAATTAAAGCAACATGAATAATTGAGTATTTAGTTGCAGAGAAGTGGCAGAGAAGATATTCTATCGACAATTACATTAGTTAATGGCGAATTTTTATATTACTGCTCACTTAAATTTGAGTTAACTTGATATCGTTACATTTGCATGAATTTAACTCACGAATTCATGCACCGCATCATAGTAATATACACTAAACACTGAAAAAATAAACAAATTTCTTACGTAAAGTATTTATATTTTGCACAAATTACAAACTATTAACAGTATTAGTTAAATGCACAAATTACAAACTATTAACAGTATTAGTTACTCTAGTATTTACCTTTAATACACCTTCCTTACAGAAATGAGTTTAATTTCAGAGTCTTGTTTCTATGAATTAATTTTCTAACCAAAATCATGGAGGTCAGTTTAGTCCTCTTCGTACCAGTCTTTTTTTATTATTAAATAATTATTATGTCCAAAAAACTCATTAGTCTCTATGTTAATAGTAGTAACACGAGTTTTTGAAACAAATTTGAAAATATATATCATAATGGATAAATTTACCATGGGTGATAAAATGTAATTGAACTAATTACAAATCAATAAAAATTCCTAAAATAAAATATTTCAATTATTGAAAATAAAATTAAGTTAACCAATTAATGATTTTTTTTTGTGTACCACATAATTGATAATTGACATTTTTAAAAAATATTTCCTATTATCGTTCAATTATTAAAAGTTCAATAATTTCTTAAAAATTTTAAAACAGAAACAAGTTTAATAAAAATTCTCAAAATTTTTATATTAGATCAATAAATTCTTTCAAATAATTAATTAATTTTATCTTTTCCAGATAAATTAATTTTATGACAAAATTGTCTGTGAAACCAGTAGAACAAAAGTCATTAATACCATAACAAATTTTATTAATTTAGAGATAAAATTTTACTAGCCAAAAATTATTGAAAAAATTAACACAAATTTTTTTTTAACATTTCCTTTGTTTTTGATATTTTCAAATTAATTAATTAATCTAAATTATCATAGTTTTTTCAATTCATTGTAATTTTTTTAACATGTTTTACTTTCAATATTTTTTTATTCCTGGTAAAATTAGTAGCCAACTTAATTAGTGTGGCCCCATAGTTTGCTTGCTCACACGACCCGAACCTTCAATAAAGGATTTAGTACTCATGTGCGTACTAAGCTGCGATGAACGAGGTCGTGATCGTGATTTCAATTCAACGATGTTCTCGTTGACTATCAGCTTTAAACGGGTACCAGTACAGTAATCAAAAATATACATCACTGGAAGAAATTTAATACTGGGAGATATTCTAACCTCGAGTCCAAATTCTGACATCAATTGACTCACTACAAAAGCTATTACCTTGTTAAAATCATATAAAATTAATAAGTCCTATATTTAGAATAGTAAAATCATTGAAACGTCTACCGTGGATGATGTCCTTTGCTTCAGGAATCAATAAGAATATTGTACTCTTACAATTCATCTTTCTGAATAATATAGTTCCTAATGTAGTATATATAATATTTAGTTCAAGTTTAACTTAATTCCTTTTTCGTGCGTCAGTATAAAATATCAAAATTTTGACACAATCAAATTTTTTGCAAATAAAAATGTTTATTATAAAATTTTCCATCATACCATCAGTAATATTTTATTTTTTTTTAGAAAATCATAATGAACTTATTAAACATATTTAAAATCTTATCTTAATTTGCAAAATGAAAAAAGAAATCCCACACAATTTTAAATTAGTTGACAGTCATCATAAAATTTTTAAAATTTTAAGTTTTAAAAGCAAAATTTTGAATGAAAAATATATTATGTTTCTTTGTCTTGTATTTATGTTATAATTTATTTATTTATTTTAAATTTAAATATATTGTTAATATTTTTAGTTGGGAATAATATTTATTTTAAAATAACAAATAAACATTATAAAAATAAATTTTAATTTTTATATAAACATTTTCAAACATAGATATAAAATCATAAAAATAATCACTAAAATTGTTTAATATAGAAACAATTAATTTTAAAATGACATCTATAATCTCTGGCTAATGACGCCGATATGTTCCGATAAGTTAGCTGATTGAAATATCACAATGAATATTATTAGGCCGAGGTGATAAGGTGGATTATATCAGCTGCTCATTTCATAATCTAATCTAATCTATCTGACTGAATAATAGTAAGGATCTTATCATGAAAAATAAATATAAGATAATAATTTTCGTTCATTTTATTTTCATATATGTACTTTGTACAAATGATTCTTATTTGGTTCGTATTTTCGTATTAGAGCAAAAAATTATTGCGTTATCAAAATATTGAAAAAGAATTATTCAAAGATCCACAGAAATGAAACAGAAATATAGTAATTCTTCTTTTAATTAGAAGCCTACACCTCTCGTTATTCTGTTGTTGCTATTTGGGAATTACTTATTTTAGACACTAAATCATAAATTTATCTCTAGCGGAGAAACTATTTATTGCAACAAGATAATCGCTAATGGCTTTGTACTGAGTCAATTGTCAGTAATTGAACTCGATAACTATAGTATTCAAATTTGCATTACTTTATTTTTTATGACTGGTATTCATTTAAAGCTGAGTCATCTTAGAATGACTATGACATCGGTGCCTTAGCCGAATTTAACTCAGGATACGACCTAATTCACCGCATCATAGTACACTACACAAAATACACACAAAGCTCTCGAATTTATGACATAATTTATGACAGCTCTTGAATTTTGTGATTATGACTGATAAAATGATCCTTCAATTGTAAATATTTTGTGTTGTGACATGTAGTCATGTCGAATATTGCATACTTAATACAAATTAAGAAACTTTGCAATTTATAATTTCGAAAATTCCCATCAGAGTCTAAATATATTCCAATTCCATCATACTAAAAGCATTTTATAAACCAAAAATTGCTATAATAGTAATATAATACGAACTTAAATCCTCTCTAAATTTTATGTAATTAATATCAACAGATGGTACATTATTAAAGTAATTTGATGTTATTTCAACCAAATAAATGATACAACAACCAAGAACAACAAAAAACATATAAAAAATAACGATTTAATTTTCCCTTTAAAATCAATAAACACTAATTTTGAAATTCTACTGTGTGTGTTGATCGTCTGTTTAACCATGTTTAAATAATTTGTCCATATACTATATAATATCATCATCATCCACACAATGATTAATCAAACTTTTAGTTGGTAACAACCAGATAAACCATTTTAACATTTTATGCATTTTTATGGTGTAGTTTTTCTATTATAATAATTATCATAAATCTTTGTTAATAATGTTGATTGTGTGCATGGATGAGTAGTTTTTTTTCTTTCTACACAACATTATTTTTTATTGAATAAAAATTTATTTTCTTTTATTTTAAATAATAGAATATGTATGTAATTTTGTTTATGTACACATTTTCCCTATATGTGGTTTTTGTAATGATTATAATACACTGTGGTTGGAAATTTGTTTAAAAACGTTAAAGATATATTTAGATGTACGATATACATATACATAGGTGAAAAAAGATATATTGAGGAAATTTTAAAGAATTATTATACCAAAAGACCAAATCTTATTTAGTAAATATTTATTTTTCACTTTACTTTTAGGTAAATAACAATTTTTATTATCAACAAAATATAAAACATAAAAAAATACGAAAATTCTGTTTTTATATAATTTTCAAGTGAAATTCGTCATTTACCAAAATCAAATCAGTATCAAAATATTTAATATACTAAATATGTTTTTAAAATATAGTTAGAAAATAGTTAATATACTGACATTTCTGATCGTTGTATAATCATTTAATTCAAAGTTTATAGTAAACTACGATTTTAATTTAAAATTTTTTTATGGAATTTGATTTGAAAAATGACGAATCTCGTTTAACAAATTTGCATATATATTCATTTATAAAATCCAAACTACGATTTTAATGTAATAAGAAATTGTCTATTATATACAATCATAGAATAGGAATTATAATTTTTTTAAAGTTTATTTCTTCCATTAAAATTTCTATAAATTTTTACATTTAAATCCTTTTTTTAGGTTGTTTTCCGGTAATCAAATCTCAATCTCTTTTGTATTGCTCCAAAATGTTATTGACCTTAACAGAGCATCTTTTTTGTCCTTTTTTTTATGTGTATGTCGACTTTTATATAATATCAAATTTATGA
The DNA here is from genome assembly GCA_949752835.1 of Empis stercorea. Taxonomy (NCBI): domain Eukaryota; kingdom Metazoa; phylum Arthropoda; class Insecta; order Diptera; family Empididae; genus Empis; species Empis stercorea. Next base: position 74,427,897 of record OX457085.1, on the reverse strand, counting down.
TAAATCATATCAAATTTTATTTTGTTATAGTAAATTGAGGAGAAAATTAAAATTTGAAAGAAAAAAATAATAATTTGTTTTAAAAATTCAAGTAAATTCCATTTTTTACGTTGTATATATATAAAATGGAAATTTAATATTTTTGTTTTATGACAAAGATAAACTCGAGACTAGAATTTAAATATCGTTATAAAAAAAAAAAGGAATAATATTTTATCATATACATAATTTCAAAATAGATTGTAATTCTAGATAAAATTCAGTAGGGCCTAAAAGATTGTCGGCATATTATTATATTGAAAGCATATTGAATTCATTAACGTTTTTTTTTATACATATTTATGATGAAAAAAGGATATTTGATAATACATATAAAAGATTTTATAAAGAAAATACTGTTTATACATAATTTATTGGAAATAATATGGTATTAACTTAAATCCCTAATTATTTCCTATTATTCAAATAATAAGAATTTTGCGGAAAAGGAGATAATCAGAATATAAATATGAAAATAGATATATAATAAGTAAGTAGGTATATAGAACAGTTAAGAAGAAAATTAATCAGGTAATGGAAACTCATAATTTCCATGGGGAATTTCTACTATGTAATCAATAGAAGTAAACTAAACTATATAATCATATTCATAACATAAGCAATTGGATAGTATTTATAAAAGGAGCTTATGATATTGTAGAGCGTGAGTTAGTAAAATTTCTTAGTTCATGTGTAAATTTTTTAGGTTTCTCCAATGTGAACCCAATAAAATTTGGAAATACCAACTGTAATTAGTCCTACTCCTAACCATTTCTTAGGCCTTATTAAACATTTTTATTTATATCCTTATTTGGGTGCATAACAAAAAATAATAATTAAGTACTTCCTTTGAAAATATAAAAGTCAAATTCAGGATAGCGAATTAATTGGAATTTTACATTATTTACTAAATTGGTTCATTCAACCCACAACAAGTTTGATAAAACTCCGTTAAAATGGTCTTGAAGATAGTTGAGAATGTAATCAAAATATTTAACGTTCGAATTCTTTTAAAATGATTAGGACAATTATTATATGTATTTGTTGCTAATAATTATCCTATATCATTAAAAGTCAATTATAGCTTTATTAAGTCATATATAAGTCATTTAATTACTCTTCCAGGAATTTAGCTTCATTTGGATAACTCGCAACCTCATATCCTATATATCCAAACAAACGTTTTGGTAATTATAAAATTAATTATAGATGATTTCTTTTTAAAAGATTGGAGGTTGGAGTTGGAGGTGGTTTCTTTATACAAGTTATGCCAATTATAGCTAAAATATATTCTAATGAGTATAAGAAAGCAAAAATAATTTTTATATACATATACTCTATGTAGAGACATAAATAATGTAAATAATATTAAAAATAAATCTAGGTTAATATGAAACACTTTATCAAAAATAAACCAACAGAAACTTATTATTTTAAGAACCTAAAATTAACTAAATATATGTTATACATTTTTAGTTGTTAACAAGGTTTTTTCGTTAAAACATTATAACATTGCTAATTCCATATGTAGTTTTTATTTTTGTGATGGTACTAAAGGTAAGTTTTCTTGTTAACAAATCTACTCACACAATTTTCATAAATCATAAAAAAGCAAATCTAATAATAGTTCTAATTCTATATAAATAAAAAATTAAGTATATATCTCATGGCAACATTTTTTTTTATTATTACATTATTATGGGAAAATTTTTTAGATTTTCTAATTGGTTTGTCTGGTAAAAATAATAAATCAAGTATAAAAAAATTATATATTATTGAATAAACAAAATTTTTTTTTCATTTATGGTTGATTTTTCGCTCATTTGTCTAATTTTGTAAAATCCCAGATAATAAATAATCATTTTTTTTTTTAGTTTAAATATGTATATAATAATAATAGTACAAAAATTTTTAAATGGTTTTCTCTCCATTAATGTCAAAGCAAATAAAGATTTTTTTTTTCTATTTAATTCAGATTCTGACATTATTATTATTATTAGATATTAGTTTATTTATGTTTTCTTTCGAATTAATTAAATTGAAATTTAACCATAAAAAGTAATAAACAATTTCTAACTATAAACTATAATTTTTAAGTATAATATAAACAGATCAGAGTTGTAGTTAGGAATAGGCTTAAATTGTTGAATTTTTTTTTATCAAAATCATAATTTTTGTTTCAGAGAAATTGCAATATTTTTAAATTGCTTATGCAATTATGAAATTATTAACAATTTTTTGGTTCATTTTCACACAAATTTTCCAGCATAAGTTCGGTTTGATAAGTATAAGTAAGATGATTACTCATATTAATATTAATTTTTAATTAATTAACTAATTTCAATTATAAATATACATAATTAAATGTACTAAATGTACTATCTATGTAAATTGAATAAAATTTATGGACTGGTCATTATTTAATTACTAATCAAAATTATTAAATTATGTTGAAAATTGGTTAGAAGGGAAAGGTAAGAAAGATTTCTGATTACTGGACCCAGTTACAAACTGTATATAATAATTATGATTTCTAGACAGTAACAGATACAATTATATCTGAGTAACTTTATATCAATATAAAATTGGTAGCTCGACCTAATCTCAACAAATTGGGGGAAAATCTAAAAGACCTAATATCGAACTCTTGATCGAATAGAAGAAAATATAAATATATGTAATAGTGATAATTATTATATAGCATTTCAGTCCAAATTTGCATTTTTTTCAATCAATTTAATATTTTTCTAATTTAAATTCGTATGAAATTGAAAAAAAAAATACGATTTTGAATTGTAAAAATACGAATTGGAGTTAAAAAAAAAATACGAAATTGAATGAAAAAAAAAACTAATTTGCCCTGAAATCGATATTATATTTCGCCACACTTTTATTTTTCCCATAATCCGTCTCTAAGTTTTCTAATCTATACTTAAATGAGTTCCATTACAATTTATATTTTGCTTTAGTTAATAACTTTCAATTTAAAAGATCTCATAAATCGTAATATAAATAATAAATAAAATATAAATGAAATCTGAACAACAAAATTATAAATTAAATTAAAAAAAAAATTGTGTTTCGTTTTTCTTCACGGTTTCAAAAAAAGAAAAAAAATAACTTGTTAAAATTCCATAAAATGATTATCTATAAAAGGGGGCAGCACACAACAAAAATAATCTTAGAAAATTATCTTAGAAAATATTATTACTTATATCTGTAACTATGCTAAATATAATGATCAAAATAATAGAAATAAAAATAATTGAATTGAAAAGGAAAACTATATAATTATAAAATTATAAAAATAATTTTCACTAATGGATTTTCTACAAATAAAAGATAAACACATGCGTTGCGCATCATCATTAAAATTATCACTTATATTTTTTTTTTCTTTTTGTATTATTTGAAAGTAGGTTAAAGCGCATCGTAATTTTAATTTTTGTACATTAAATTATCTAGTAAATTTGATAATTTACTTAATAAATACATATAATAAATGAAATTAATTTTTTTAATCTATTTTTGCGGTAAATAAAAGTCGAAATAATTTTTGTAAATCATGTTTATTTTATATATAAATTTTTCCTGTTGCGTTGTGTGAGACAATGAAAAATATGTATGTACATATATATAGAAAATTTATTTTTAATTTTCCAAGAAAAAATTAATGGAATAATAAATACCATTAAAAATTTTTTTAATTAGTATATAAATAAATTTTTGCTTATTCACTAGACAAATTGACGTCCGCCACTTATGATTTGTTGCAACGAATTAAAATAAAATACCAATGATTTTCACTTGACAATGACATAATTACGGCCGCCTCAGAAGTAATGAAGGCTATTCTGAATTCTGCTATATAGCAGTCGTTGGGTTCGGGTCGTATCTGATTCTGCGATAATCCGATTTGTATATTTAAAATTTTTGAAAGCTTTTGGTAATGCCGATTTTTGAAAGCTTTTGGTAATTTAATAATGAGACCAATTTGTTGATTAGTAAAACTATTTTCAGTTTATTGAGACTATTTGGTAATAGAGACAAGGTCAGCATAACATAAGTTCAGCATATTGAATGGATAAAGTGAGAAAGATGAACCCTTAATTTATGGTGCCCTACCTAAGCTAATTGTACTTTATGTTTCTCTAACCTTTCATTCTTACATTTAATTTTCTATGGTAATGTCTCGGTAATTAAAATTTGCCACCCGCTTGTATGAACCGATTTATGACTCGAATATTTGTCGAGAATCTTATTTCAAATGAAACTATATAAACACAGTTATCGTTTAGAGAGTCTATACTATACCCTTATTCTTACATAATGTAAGACGTTGATTTTGAAAGTGGCATAAGTCGCTTTTTGCAAAAAATTATGATTGAATTAATGAAAATATTTATGCTATTTATGATTACAAATATTTACGATTTTTTCATATTTTACTGATTTATTGTTAATTTATTTCAAAATTCTGTATTATTTGGTCCATCGAAATTTGACTGGTAAACACAATTGCAAAAATATTTCTAATATCTTGAAATAGCATAAAAGTGACTTATGCCACTTTCAAAATTATCGGTGCATATCTAAATATACAATTATAAGTAAACTTCTTTATAATTTCAAATATTTAACTATTTACTGTAGATCTACAACTATACAAATAGATAAGGTACAACATCTTTCTGATTCATCATTGTAGCCAGAATGGCTTATTGTGACTTCCCTGACCAGTACTGACTGACTGGCAATGAAGCTATAGTATAGCCTGTTGTTAAATTATAATATTCTTATACAATTCTAATGGGGTAATTATATAACTATATGTAGATGTTTCATAGTAATTATAAGTAATATATTCATATTTTTGAAAATATCAAAGATAAAAATTATATTTAAAAAAAAATTTCATAAGGTTTTGTTATATATTTAATGACCAAATAATAATTGTAGAAAATAGAATCTCTGCCAAATTGAGTAGGATGTAAAAATATGAAGTAATAAAATTACATACATAAATACACTAGAATATTACATATGTTACGAAGACGACATTAAAAGCATAAAGTTCGCATTGCACAAATAAAGTTATTTATGGATTATTTTAAATAATTGAGTAAATATAATTTTTTTTGTTTTTGTAAAAAAATTTTTCGTCTTCAATTTTGAATTTTTTTTTTCTGAATTTGAGAAATAAATATTAGAAACTTAAAACTATTCTTAATATAAAAATTTCATATAATAGTTTTACCTATCCTATTATGAGTTTATGATATTTATGATATTCAAAGAAACTAAACATATAATATATGTATTCCCTTTGCTAAAAAAAGGTTAAAATGTAAGAGACTTTAATTAAAGATTCAAATAGTCAACTATAATTTAATTTACTATATACAAGGTTTCTATTATACCATATTCTGTTGTAAATAAAGTTTAAAAACAAAATGTATGTAAACATCATAATTAAGTTTAATAATTTATGTAGTCTAAAATTACACTATTACTTTTCCACCTGGACTACAGGACAGGAAATGCATTATGCATAATTACTTTTGATTGAAACTTTTATATATTTTGTAAAATAAATTGAAATTGAAAGTGGTATTTTAATTTTTTAAAGATATACCTTGTATTAAATATGTAATGCAAATTTTACATACATGATTACTGCAAGTACGAATTTATGAAATTAAAATTTTTGTCTTAAATCATACATAGAGGCAAATTACTTGTCTATGCTTAAAAATCTAATTTCAAAATATATTTTATTCTACTATTATTATAAATAAATAATGAAACGTGATTGTTGCAGACTTTATCATAAACTAGTTTAGATTTATGAATTTAATATCAAAAATTTTAATAGTATACTTATTTAAAAGCATATTACAAAAGTTAAATGTTAAAAAATTCTTAGTTCTCACGACAATTGAAATGAACGCCATCTATGATTAAGAAAAAATTGTTAAAGCTATTTTATGTTGAGTAGGGAAAATAATTTAAATCATATTAAGATGAATAAATTAATAATTTATAAATATTATGGAAAAAATTACATTTTCAAAATTGTAATTACATTATATAAATGAATTATGACTATTGAGTTAGATGGCAAGAGTGATGCCTTCCGCCATAAATGGATAACATTATAAGCCTAGTCATTATTTGACCCATACAAATCCCCTTTTGTAACCCTATACAATACTAACCTCTGACATAAAAATAGTATTTGAATATCAACAGTTTTCTAAACAATTTTATTTTTGAATGTCTGAATAGCATATAAACAAATTATATATGTATGTACATAAAAGGCGAAGTGTTTATATATGGATAATCAAAAAATCTTTTAAAAAAAATTTTGAAACCCTTTTATAAATTATAAAATCAAAAAACTTCTTGATTCTTTGTTGGAAAAACAATTAAAAAACTAAATTATATTTTTTGGGGAAAAACTGAAATACAAAACTTTTCAACCTTATGCAAAAATTTTCTGACTATGCCATATCAAATTTGAAATTATTTACTAACAAACTCTTAAAAAAAATTTAACTTGTATATTTTTATTACTTATTTTATTGAAGGAAAACTTTCATAATAGTCGCACCAAATAAACTTATGGTGGTAAAAACAGAAACAAAATGAAAAAAATTTGATTGTAATCTATATAATTTTGCATGATAAATTTTCATATTTTTTTTTTAGTTCAATTTGAAATTTAAAATTTATATATAAAATCAAAAAGTTTATTTAAGTTTTATAATAAATCCATTTTACTTATATATGTTTATATATCGAATTATATTTTATATACTTATTTAATATTTTGCTATGGAAACAAATGTTTTGAATTGTGAACAACTGTTTATATATAGTTCTGATAATTTTTTTTTATCATAAATATTTTTTATATAAATTTTATAACCAATTATAAATTTAATTCATTTTGATTTTTAATATTTATATGTACATTTATATACCATAATATTTATAAAATTACAGAATTATCAACTACCACCCATAATATTAATAATATGATCTTATTACAAATTTTGATATTTTTTTTTTAAATTATAAATTTTTGGTTTTTCATTTTACCATAAATTCGATCTGACTTTATATTTCATTATAAATTAATTAGGTAATTAAAATTTAAATGTTTAATTACAGAAAATATGGAAAATTCTAATAAAATTATGATATTAGATATTTAATTAATATTATTAATTTATAATAACATTTTGTTGTTGAGAAAATTATGTACATAGGTATATGGATTTCACTAGAAAGTTGTGGTTTAGTAAGAGTCTTATAGAATCATAGAGCAATTTACAATCTTATATTTCCGGAACTACAGTTTACATTACAAATAAAAAAATGTAAATATAAATTATTTTTTGATTTTAACCAATTTTAGATTTAACTTCCTCAAAATCTATATATACCTTTTGTAATTTAATTTAATTTGTTATTTATATTTCACATAAAAAATCATCTTCGTTAATTACATAAACCTCAGAAACAATTAATTTTCATCAATTAATTGACGTGTTATATTTCGTCAAAACCGCATATTTTTTAAAATATAATTAAATTTGTAATTAAATCATATTTAGACAAATCACAAAAATTTAAACACAATAATTAATAAAATTTTAAAATTAAAATAATTAAATTAAAATTTCCAGATATATTAAATAGAATAATTATTAATTATTTGAAAATATTTATAATAAATAATTGAATTATTTAATTCTAGTACTTATACATACATGGCCATATTCAAATTTCTAAATAAAGAGCCAAACAGAATATGTGGTTGTCGCTATCGCCTGTCGTCGTGTTTTTAGCCAGCGATGATTTCGCTGTCGTTGTCGCCCCTTAACTAAACACAATAGATCGTCGCGAGTAATTGTCAATTATCATAATTTAATTTGTGAAAATTATATTTTCATTATAGTGTGCTCTGGAAAATAATTTTTAAATAAATTAAAAAAATGTCAAAACTTAGCGACGAGCGAAAATATCAAATATCAATTGAAATACAGCGACAACGACAACGACAGACGACATCATTGTGGTTCAATAATGCGATATACGTACTTTTGATTTTTCTTTTGACATTTCACGACGACAGGCGACAGCGACAACCACATATTCTGTTTGGCTCTTTAGAATTACTTTCCTTGGACTTTTTTATTTTTTTATTTTGTAAAGCCTCCTTTAATTAATTTTTACTTTCCTTGACTACTTTTACATTATTAACAATTTCATTCGAAATTTTTTATCTTATCATTTTTACATCACTTTCTAAAATCAAACGAAAGAAAAAGATATAAATATTGTCGAATGAAAAATTGTATTTTTATTATTATGAATTTTCGCTCATTTAAGATAGAATAAAACCATTCATTATAAACATTTGGCAAGTCAAATTACTTCTTTTACGTTTTAAATTCATTCTTTTATAAAAGCAAAAGTGCCCAACCTATCCTTATCTAGCACACGTCAAAGCACGTCGGATAAAAGGAGAAAGGTTTAAATGGAATTAACGTTTGAAGGAACATAATAGTTAATAGTCTTTTTAAAATTATTCAAATTGACTACCTGTATAGTAAATAAATATACAGCAATGTAAATTTTAAGACTGGGAAAAATGCTAGCGGTCAAATGCAATTGCTGACAACAATATTGACTCACAATGCCAAAGCCATTAGCTTGTTGTAATAAAAAGTTTCTCCTCTATACATGAATTTATGGTTTGGAATCCATATACAATACAATTAGTTGGTCCTAAATTGCAATAAAATGTTGGGGAAAACCTCTAAGAGGTAGGTCTACACCCACATCCGGCTGTTGTGCCAAAAGAAGAAGAATATGACTTATCAATTCTTTAAATCTTCTTAGATTTTTTAAATTTTTTATACAATTTTATATAAGTAAGAATGAATTTTTTTCTTCATTATATCAGACCGTTTACTATTTCACTATTTTCGTTAGAATTTAAAAAATAAATAAATTAAATATTGATTTAAAAAAAAACTTTTCTGTTTATATACTTAAAAAATTACTTAAATTCTTTAATTTTTTAAAATAATACGTAAAATGTAACCAAAAAAAATATTAAATCTTTAATAATAGCTTTTCCACCTGTTGTGGTGTGTCCGTTTGAAAAGAGCTGAGTATATATAAAATTTATGTCTAAAGAAAATATATACATTATACAATAATATTTAATATTAAATTATTGCAAATCATTTTTAATGTATTTGAAGCATAAAACAGAAACTTTCCTTTTTTTTTATACATCAGTCTTTTATTTTTTTGTAATTAAATTTTAAGCTTTTTCCAATAAATTTCCATCAAATGGAAATTATTTCTCATATGTATATATTGCATATATAAAATGTCCTTCAAAAAGTTGATGTTAATTGTATACGTGTGTATGTGGGTGTATTAATTTAATGCACTTAAAAAATGACTAAGCAAAGAATCAATTTACAAGACCTGGTGTCTTCACTAATAACTTTTTAATTTTACTTAACAATTTTTTTTGAAATAATTCTAAACAGCTGAACTTTTATATATGCAGAGTAGTTTCATAATTTATGGGCTTTAAAGTCTCATGTCTCAAGTAGTTTAAAGAACATACTTGTACTATAATTAAGTCAAAGGTAAGAATTTTTATTATCATTAGAACTGACCTTATAATACTTAGTATAAACATCGTCCTAATTGAAGGCATACATTTTTCTAGTGTTAATCCTTTTATTCATCAGAACCGTTTGTTTGTGTCGTACATTTTCTGAAATAACAAAAACCACAATACAATAAAACCAAAATACAATAATCAATTATCTTGATGGCTTCATAAGAGAGAAAAGATGTATGTATACATAATAAGGCATAATAGTTCTGAGGAGTATGAGTCTAGTTCTACAATGAAAATATCCATATTCATAAAATGTCAGTTTAATTATCATTATGTATGGATATTTGGTGTACAGTTATTCTGTTAATTATAATAATAACTAACAAAAAAGATAAATATTTAATAATAACGCCATCTAGTGAATATTATTTAAATTGCCATCGTTTCTGTCAGATAACTAAATCTATTAAGTTTTTTAAGAAATGGTTCTTCTTCTCTTGGCTCAAAAGCCAAGACTACCTCTTGGAGTTTTTCCTGATATTCTCTTGTAATTTGGGACCTACTGAAACGGAGAAACTATTTATTGCAACAAGCTAAAGGCTTTCTAGCGTGAGTCAATTGTTATTAGCAATTGGACTCGACCGCTGTCATTTTTTTTCCTTGTTATAATTTTCATTCCTGTACTACTGGTACTTATTGAAAGCTGACTCAACTTAGGTCGACATTGATGCCTCGACCGGGAATTGAACTGATGCACTGCGGCATAACGTATAAATACACAACACACTAAGGCAGCGCCGCTCTTTGTTTATTGACACTGGTATGTGGTATTCAAGAAATCTTTAAATTTAACCAAAAATTATGTATAATTATGTTATACATAATTTTTGATTTAACTGACCAGACAAACAAACAGACAAGTAATCGCAAAGATTTATTATTTCGCAAAAACAATCTTCTTATTTTCACAGAAAAAAAGTACCAGAGCAAACATTAATTTAACAACAAAAATATATATATGTATGTACATCGATTTTTATATTATATGGCAATGTCAATAACCGGACCAGGAGCATATATATGCTAACTTAAATTATCATTAATGTAGCGCAACTCTTTGAATATTGTGTCTTAATGTACATCATGTATATGTATATAACGTGGACAAGTAAAAAAAAAAAGTAAAGAAAAAAAAACAACATAAAAATTAGGTCAACTTATCGTACAAATTTCTACATGCTTTTTTCATCACATTTTTTTTTTCAATCACATCCAGAAAAGTTAAAGATATGATTTTTGTTCAAGTTATTAAAAGATCAAAGCTGAATTTTCTTTTGTATATTACAGAAAAATTTCATTTTCTTTTGAATATTTTCTTTTGAAATTATGAATTTATAAATAATATATTTTTGATTTTTGTAATTTATTTATTTATTTTGATAATAATTTAGGATTTTTCAACAAACTTATATTTCAAGTTTTGATTTTCAATTTGATTTTAAAACAATTTTTATATTAGACAATTTCAATTTATTATAATTTAAGATTTATTTTGATGATTTTTGAAATTTTTTATTTAAATTTCTACGAAATTATTTTATAATTAAAGAATTTTGGTTAAATTACAATTTTCGAAATAAATGAAAGTCAAAATTTTTTTATATAAATTTTGATAAAAGTGAATTCGAATGGCGAATGGTGAGAGATGGTTCGACTTTATTGTAGATTGAGACACCTAAGTTACTCTAAGTTTACTTAGCTTTTAAAAATTAATGCCAGTCTTTAACTATATCTGTAAATATGGGCTGTTGGTAGTCAACTTAATGGTAGTGGCCGATATTGGACGCTCATGTCCTCTATGAATCATCTTCTATATGGACATTAATTTTTATATTTAAAGGACAATATATTCGAATTAATTAGTTAGCAGTCCATAATTATATAGTCAAAGATGCTTGTATACATTATTTATTACAGGTGGAGTCCAAAATGCAAAGAAAGCATATAAACTAAGTATATACTCACTATACTAAAAATATATATTATAATAAATAGGTCCTATAAATCTTAAATAATGTTGGGTCAAAGCTCTATGACGAAATGTAGTGAAGAGAAAAATGAAGTTGATGAAATTCATTAAAATGTCAATTAGTAAGATTACGTCTATGATATGCCCCCACCTACAAGCCACAAGGATATAAAAAGAATAAAAGAAAAGAATAGAAAATCTAAGAAATGCCAAAAAATTAATTAGGATTATTACATCTTTGAATAACATTATATACATATTATATTATCTTTTTACCTAATGAACCTTTTCAGAATAAAAAATTATAAATATTTAAAATAATCTTATAATTATACACAATTTTATTATCAATTTTTTTATGAATAAATATTTAAAATAATCTTATACTTAATTATAAACAATTTTATTATCTATACAGTGTGAATTTAAATGGAAAAATTCAAAATTACATATATACATTAACAATTTTCATCACGTAATAAAAAAATTATAATTAGTTTAATTATTTTTGGAAACAAAATAATTTTAAATATTATTCCCTAACACATTTGAATTTGACATATATAGTGGGATTATAAAATGTTGGATAGAAATATTTAATTAGCATTTTCAAGTCATTTCACAAATCAAAACAATTTCTTTTTCAAATTTAACACACAATCTATACATTATAATTACTTATTTGCAAATGGTTATGTATTACGTGGAATTTACAAGCTCTGTATACAAAGCCTTTTTAGTACTAAAAGTAATACTTTAAAATTTATTTGGACATTTGTGAAGATTTTCCATGTTTAACATTAGATATACCGACAATTTGACTATACCTATTTCTTCCGACACTGGTCAAAATGACTGGTCTTAGAAAAAATGGTTAGTGTCGTTTCCAGTCTTTATATATGTATTTTAAAAAAATGATAAATTACTTCAATTAGGTTAATGTAATATATTTTATTAATTATAAATTCATTCATTATCATTAGTTAATTAAAACACAACAATATTCAAATTCGTAAACATAAATAAATTGTCGTGTGATTCCACATCCACAACATAACATATATATATATATATATATATATATATATATATACATATTATGAAAATGTATGTACATATATAGTATAAAAGAGTACAGTAAACTTATAAGATCAATAGCAATTCGAAATTTCAATTCTGAATAAGAAACCTACATAGTATATTAGTAGTATTGAATTTGTCACAATTTTTACATACTTTTGGGAAAAGAAAATTTATTTCGTTTTGCCATTTCGTCGGCCTGGCGATAATTATAAAAATAAATTGAAAATAATAAAAGGATAATATTTCTTTCTATATTTAGTTTTCTTACCAAAGAATATATTATTCAATTTTTTAGACTCCAAGGAAATGGTTCTTTCCAGTGTTCTCAACAAAATTTCACAGCCGACACCCCTCAAAATTCAATCAACGACTGGAAATTTATAACGTATTGTCCAGTGATCATAAATTTACCGTTATCACGAATTGTATCATTATCACCCGCATGACTTTTTTTTATTATCGCGCTACAATTACCCAGTATTTATTATTTATTATAACTGTGCAAAACTCATTCCATCGCATAGAAAAATGCACCAGTCATTTTGACTGGTTTTGGTATAAGTATACCAATAATAATCAAAAACTTTTTGATTTTGAATAAAAAAATAAAAATAACCGCCTAATATTATTCATTTAATTATCGTTACAAATATCATGACATCGTTTCAAATAAAAAAATTAATATTAAGTAGGAATTTGAAAATGAAATTGTAAAACCAGTCAATTTGACTGGTGTGGTAAATCTAGTGTTAATCCACAAAATTGTTTTTTGTGCTTTTCCTTTTAGACCTCAAAATAAAAATATTTCATATCCTTTTTTTATATTTTAAAGACTATGATAAAATGTTACCAAAATCTTGATTTTATTAAAACTAAATTGTACTTTATCTTGTTCCAAGCTTCTAAATTAAATTCAAAGTATATGTACTTTGAAAATTTATAAGGTTTTTCAAAAAAAAATTTGCTTCTAAAGGGATTTAAAACTAAAAATTGATATTGTGGTTTACTATAAAATTAAATTAATTGCAAATTCATTAAGTTAGTTAATAATTTAAATTTAATATTTATTTATGTGTAAATATAAATATTAAATTTAAATTATTATACCTTCTCGATTTAGTTATTGGTATATATACAATCATAATATTTTAATCAAAATTATTCATTTTATTAAATCATAACATTATAAATATTTAGAGCTTCATTTTTTTATCATTAAATCATATCTTAAATTATAAATATATTAACAAAGTTGTATACATGAAAAATTATTTGTCCACCTACGACATCAGAATCTCTAAAAATTTATTTATTTATAATTTGTCCAAAGTCTTTCATATAATAAAATAATATTTTGAATTAATTTAATTAAATAATTTTATATATTCATGAAGAAATCTTATATTTTTTCCTTCTTTATGGAAATAAATTCAAATAGAAAGTAAAATTAAAGATTTAAATAACTTAATGTTTAAATAAATTGGAAATTATAATACACAAACGATCACTTGGATGTTCTGCAAACAAGTTAAATTGTCAGTATAAATGAATTGGCTATTGATGACGGGTAATTTTATTTTATTTATTTTTTTATTTTGAAAATACACTCCAACCAGACAGTAGTTACTGAAATCAATTATCTCTAGAGACTACTTTCTGTCTGCAGTAGCTGACTGGCAAGTTTTTATGTGCGATGCTATTATTTTTTTGCTTTTTGCTTTTATTTGAAATACCGTATATGTACATAAAAAATTTATTACTTTAAGATATTTAAGACAAGAGACTACTTTTTAAGATTGTATTGTAAACTAAATTTTAGTTTCCCAATTTTGTGATGTTGTTTAAAATAAATAGTATAAAGTATAAATGGAAAGTGTTTTACGTAATTCATTTCGTTTTAAATATGAATTTCGTATTTGCAGCCAAATTCTCAACTGTCGAAATTCGAGTTCCGATTACCAAATTCGACAACTTTCCGTAATCCGTTTTTGTTGCGTGCAAATTATCTAAAATGGTTTCTATAATCCTTAGAGAATTAAAATATATACAATATACATATAGAAACATTTTCTTATAATTCAACATTTTGATATTATAGATAGAGCATTGGGCTCATCATATGATCGATGAGATAGAATCAATAATTTAGTCTATTCGGGTAATGGTCAATGCACATTAAAAACGTCAGAAGTTTTAAGGATCAGAATTCTATCAATAACCCAGGCAATTGGTATTTTAAATGGATTGTTATTTAAGCTTTTAGAGGAGTACATGCAGAACATACACAAAATCAACGATTAAAAATTAGCTCGAAAGTAATTATTTAGTCTATTAAAATGCCTAAAAATGTATATGTTAAATGATTATTTTTTAGAAATCTGACATTATAGGCATTTACATAAACTTTAATAATTAATTTTATAGTGAATTGTTTAAATTTTAGCGCAAAAGTTTCTTAGTGTGTAGTGTAATTATGCTACTAGAATTAGGCCATTGATTCGATTTCAGTTTACTCATCTTTCTAATTTAAATACTGGAACAAATTCTGTTGAAGGTATTTCATTGTTATTTAGTTTATTGCTACGCTACAGAGTAAAAGCAAAGGAAATTTTCCAAATCCATATACAAATTATTAAAAGTTATAGTGGTAAAATTCCAACTAAATACAAAGGAAATCTCTAACACGTAGTCTGACGACGGCCATATCTATAGTTATTAAGCTAACAGTAGGTGTGAAAAAGGTGAAATTTTTGGTAATTTATATTTATAACATAATTATATATGTAATGTAATATTTAATTTAATATAATGAAGATGAGAATCAAATAGCAGAGAAATAAATTATATATTTTGTTAATTACTTACAGAAATTAATAATTTGTCATATAAATATTTAGATAACTTCCGAATATGTACATACAAATAAATCTACATAACTTATAAGTTATAATTTCTAATTTATTTGTAATCGTATTATATAATTAATAAGTAATATTAAATTGATTTTATTTGATCAAAATATCATCATCATAATTTATTATTATCATTTTTTCTTTCGAAAGTATATATAGAAATAATTCATCACACATTTATAGGTTTTAATGTTAATAATTTCATCTGGCATATACATATAAGTGAATGATATAAAAACTTTAACATATCAAAAACTTTTGATTTCTGATGGCAGTTATGGTAACATGTTTATGATTCTTTTTGATATTTTTCCATAGAATAAAATTTCAAAATAAAGATTGTACATTAGGGGAGGCCAAATCATAATACGTACTATTTTTTGTTATGGTTTTTTGTTCTTTTTTTAGTTATGTTATAAACGTAAATGAAATGATCAGAAAATGAGACAATGTTAAAATATTTATACACGTTTTATGGATAAATTCGATATTTTATTTATATGCTTAAAAATCATATAAAAAAAAAATGGGATGATATTACACAAAAAAAAAATTCCTGAAAAAATATTAAAACTAACAATGTTTTTTTTCTTCTAAGAAGTTATAAAAAAATGATGATAATTTCATTTTTGTGGTCTTAAATTTCATTATATGAAGCAAAAAGAAATTTTCACTAATGTAATTTTTATAAAATAAATATGAGAGTCATCTTCTAATTTGGCGTTGGCCTATATTTCAGTTTAATCAAACTCTCCACAGAAACGGTACCTTTCATTTTAGATGTCATAAGAGACTTTATAGCTTTATAGAACTCGTTATCCTAAGAATTGTTATATTTAGTTATAGATGCTAGGATTCGATAAATTTAATCTGAAATATACAAACTGAAAAGTGTATCTCAAACAATAATTCCATCGATTTTTTTTTCCTATGAACACTTTTGCATTGTTAACATTTTATTTTTTATTATTCTCTCAACAATTTATAATTATCAAAATATCATAACATTAAACATTTATCACTGAAATGAGAAAGAGAGAATGAGACACACACAAAATATTAGTCAAATTTATTCAATCGGATCAGCAGCACTCAGCAGGAGTCAGGTCAGGACAGGAGTTAGGTGGGATGTGCCTGACTTGACAGGAATTTGAAATTGTTTAGATTTGTCATCTTCTCATATTGTTAAGATAAAGATAGATAGAGATAGAGAAAACAGAGAGAGAGAGAGAGAGTCAGAGAATAAAGTGAGAACTATATTCATTATTGATTACAACATTATCTAGTTATAGTGATTCAGAATTATTGATGCAGGAGCAGTTTCAATGGGGAATGAAAATGTAAATCTCAGTTTTTAGAGAACCAAACCAACCAATTGAAGCATCAAGAGAATATATTCTATTGTGTAACAATTATTCGATTATGGAAATTTTAGTACCAAAACTAAACTCTACTAATATGAATATATCAAAAATTCTAAGTTTTCCAATACCTGCGACACTTTTTCCATATAGAAGAAAATAATATGTATTTCCAATATGAAGAAATATACTTAACACTCAATTTCAATAGTTTTCATTTTAAAAATAAACTTATTCCTGGACTCTTTTTCATTTAAAACCACCACAAAAAAATCAAAACCAATAATTATCGAACCAATAATTTTTCCACTTGCACTTGCACCAAAAACCAAAATAAGGGAAAAAATTATAAAATATAAAATTTTATGGACATTTCTATATCATACAACAAAAAAACATAAAAAAAATTAAAAAGAAAGTGAAATATTTATTTTATGCTTTAAGCATAATTTTTTTTATGTATGTATACATATTTATGTTTAATAAACAAACTTTTAAAAATCATTTTTGAGTCCGGTTTCAATAAACAAACTTAAACAAAATTTGAACTGGTTCTTCGGTTTATTAGATGCAAAATCAATGAGATTGTCTGTCGACTTTGTCATTCATGTTTTAAATGATTTGATAAAAAAAAACTTTTAATAATTCGGCACATTTCTTTTATTTTTGTTGTTATGTGCTCAATAATTTTCACTTTTCTTGAATTCAAATTTTTGCACAAATCTTGAAGTATAAAATTTATTTCAAGTTTTTTTTTCATTCACATTTGAAATTTCTTAACATTCTTTAGTATATTTCCAACCAAATTGTTAAGAAATGTGTATATTAGTTTCAATCTGTCTTTCCGTCCGTTTACACAAACTTCTACATCTATTAAGATAGAGTTTTAACCATAGATAGAGGATAATAAAATAATAATTACATTTTTAATTTACTTGTAAAATTATAACTACACAATATTTTGAAAAACAAATATTTAGAAAACTTTCGAAAATATTTCTTTTAAGTGCATTAATTAATAAATGAGAATCATTTGCTTCAGTCTTATAATTAATCAAAATGCTTAATTATATAAAATCTTGCAAAAAACTAATCTTTTGCATATTTTTAGGTGCTATATAAATTTGAATATTGGATAATTTCAGATCACATTATGTACGAGTTCGATTAAAAGTAAAATTAGAGAAAACTTAAATCATAATATTTAATTTTATGATTTATGGTAGTTATGGTAGTCATTTTCTTGGAATAATAATCTTAAATCGAACAGAGACGCATTTTTCTACTTATATATTATCATTGCAAATACTATAACAGGATTTTCTCTTTGTTTCGTTCATAGTTCTATTCTACATGAGGCGATTTTGAGGAAATATGCTTCTGGCAAACCCGAGGTTTGTTTTTTTATATTTTTACAATTCACGCTCCTGATTTTAATAACTATGCTGTCAGGTGGAAACATTTTATCGAT
This sequence comes from Empis stercorea, assembly GCA_949752835.1. Taxonomy (NCBI): domain Eukaryota; kingdom Metazoa; phylum Arthropoda; class Insecta; order Diptera; family Empididae; genus Empis; species Empis stercorea. The sequence continues at coordinate 74,409,341 of OX457085.1, read as the reverse complement.
TATTTATTTTAATTTCTTTTTAATAGTTTGTTTGAGGGCTTTGAGAGATTAATATATGATTTTAAAAATTATATATGAGTAATTTGAGAATACAGAAATGTTTTACATTTTTTACTTGTTATGTTTTTAGTGTTATAAGAATTTATGATCCTTATGATAAATAAGAATTTATGATCAAGAATTTATGATAAATAAGAATTTATGATCCTTTTTCATAATTTCGGGTTAATTTGAATTGACAGTACTAAAAGTAAAAGACATTACTAGTCTAACTACATACTAACAAAGAATCATTAGTATAGTTTTATACGTTAACAATAAAAACATTTTCAGGATTTAGAAAAAGGCTAAAAAAATTTCTGGGTTTTAAACGGAAAAGAAATTTAAAAAAAAGTTGAATCCTGCAATTTAGTTTGATAAGTCTCCAATGGCAATGACTAAAAAAGTTTGTTGGTTGTGTTTTTCTAAATGATCTTGGTATACATTCTCATATTCTGAACGATATTCATTTCAAGTATTTTGTTAGCTTAAAGTTCACATTTATTTACCCTTTAATTTCGACTAAAACAGAAGTTTTTTGCTGGACATATTTCGATTTGATTCGGTAATATTTTATAATATGATTAAATGGAATCATTGGTAAGGTTATTTATTGGTAATATTAAAATCCACATTTGATGAAATTTTCATACTTGAAATTTCTATCATAAATTGAACTTTGATGAAAAACCATTGAAATTGTTATTCACTATTTAAGTTTTAGCTTATAGTTCATTATTTAAGGAGATTTTTATACCCTTTTTCAAATTGTTTAAATTTTATGAAAATTTGTAATTTTATTAGCATTAATTACGATTATTATTCATTTACGTGTCTATTTCAAGGACCACAAATTTTAAAACCGCAATTGCATAAATAAATTTTTAAAAAATTTTATAAAGGGGATATTTTACTGATTCTTAATTCGGAAATGACAATATTATAAAATAAAATTTGGGTTAAATGAAGCATTAGCAAAATATTATCGTTAATTTGAATTGATATAAAACCCAAATTACAAGTCATTTCTTTGAAGTTTCACAATAAAAAATAATCTTTACTCATTTATTGTTTTTCAAATTCTATAATTAAATCAGATAAAATGTCTAATATGTATATGCCTCACGTGTATTTAACAGATTTTCCAATGATCCATTCATAAAGTTGCACGTGTAAAACATAATTGTTCATATATTGAAATAATTATAATTACGAAAATACATATATAAAAAAAATTATATTCATTTTTGATCATTAAATATTTTTGAGATTTTACTATAGTTAATAATGGAATAGCCAGATACATTTCTGCTACATAGTAATAATTTAAGTGGCTCCGGGAAAACCAGTCAAAAACATTTCAGTAAAAAAAAAGGAATTTCAGTCAAAAATAAGAAGGCATCTGTGTCAAAATAAGTTTTGACTGAATTGCCTTTTCAGAAGGATATTCAATCAAAAAACTGAAAAGGAATTCCAGTCAAAACCTCAAAACCGTCTGGAAAAGGTAAAATATCTTCATTTGTTTATAATTTTTTATAAAAAAATTGGTTAATAAAGAAAAGGCAACTGAGTCAAACTTTTTTTGACCGGAATGCCTTTTTTTTTTACTGAAGTTCCATCTTGAAAAGGCACTTCAGTCATAAAATTTGTATGAAATTATTTTTGACTGAAATGCCTTTTTATTTTTGACTGAAATGTTTTTGACTGGTTTTCCCAGCCCCAATTTAAGTAACCAAATATATTAATTATATAAAATTTTTGTTTGCAAATTCTAGTTATGACTGCAAACTAGGCTAATTTGTTGTAAGTTGAATTTTCCTGATCCTTAAATCATTTTCTTAAAATTTGCAGAATTTAATTGAAATTAATTTTATAATTATAATAATAATATTCTCCTTTAAAATATGCAAAATTTACAGTCGGATTTAATATTCTGTCCAAATCTATTCCCAATGTTTCTTCATTTGCTCTTCAATTTCGGCATAAGGATTCCGCGTCTTAAGGATCCTAATATGGTCGTCCAATCCCAATCTTATTACGGTCGTCCCTAGGACGATTAAAACTAGAACTAGGAGTCCATATGCCGAAATTCAATAGCAATTGAAGAAACATTGGGAAGAGATTAAAAATATGATAAATTAATTTCTTTCATAATTTAGGAATAAATAGTTAGTATACACTCAAAATTCTAAATGAAATTAAATTCAGTAAATCCATCAAGAATTAAAATCTGGACAGAAAAAAAAAATATAATTTCTATATTAACAAAACAAAAAATCTATAATATAATTTCAACTAATTATTTAAAATAAAAACTTCAATACTAGGTCAAAATGTTTTTCATAATGATAATTGGGAAATTTGCCAAGTAACGTAATAAAATATGGAATAAGAAAGAAAGAACAAAAAAAATGCTCTTTAAATTTTTTATTAATAACTAAAAAAGTTTTTATTTAAAAAAAAAACACAAAAGTTTCATTAGACTTTCTGGCACTTAATTTAATAGTTTCATATATGAACCAAAATTATATACAATGTTATTTTAATGAGAACGACCGAAACCGAAACTATATTAATAGTCTACTATATACGAGGTTAATTTGAATTTTTAATTAAAAATATATGTAACAATGTTTAATGTTATTAAACATTTTATGAATATTTTAATAAACATTTTGGATTCGATTAAAAATTTTATTATACGAAATTTTTTGTTTGTTTTTTAATCGATAGCCTAAAAAGTTTTTACAGAAAATTTTACAGAAATAGATTTTTGAATAACAAAGAATATTTAAGTTTTTGAATTTTCATTGAAATGTTTTTCATAATACAATAGGAAATAAGTAAAAAAGCTTTAATTGTTTTGCGTTTTGTATTTTTTGGGAAAATTTATGAAAATATTTAAAGTTTTAAGAACAAAAAAAAAGTTCATAATTAATAGAAAATACTAAATAATCCAAATTTCACATTATAAGTTTTGACAGCATAACGAAAATGTGTTAGCTCTTTGAGTCAGTCATATGTCGAAAAACGATATCATTTTAGAAGTGTGGGATAATAAATCTCAACAATGTTCAATATATGAAACATTATTTTCGAATTTTGTGAATGAAGGCCATTTATATAGTGCCTCAAAACAAAAAAATTGAGCTGGATAGGACACACACATCGAAAAAAACAGCGATGAAATATAAGGACAAGTTTTAGAATGAAACCCACAGGCGCAGGGAAACAGAAAACGTACCAAAGATTAGCTGGAAAAGAACTCTGTCGAGTCCGGAAAGACATGACGTGAAATTGCAAGATATAATTGCAAAAAATAGAACAAGATGGAAATGCTTTACGGGTGACCTATATGCTCCACAGGGTATAGCAGAGCTTAAAAAGAAGAAGATAGTTCACGTGATAATGATCAATATTTGTTTTCACGTGCGTCAATGGAAAGAAAACACATGAAAAAGGAAAAGGACAAGAATATAAAATGTGATTTTCAAAATTATAAGATGTCAATGGATAATTTTTCATAGAAAAACTTTAAATTTGGTTTTTCATTGAAGATGTAGGACTAGCTTTACGACCACATCGGGTTGTCGTGGCAACAGAAGAATTAGTAAACCAAATAATTTTGTATGAATTCCGAATTTCGAACCACAAATACCTCTGTAGTCGAGATATTTTTAACTGTAACAAACTAATAGAAGCCAGTCAATGGTTGCTAGCAATGGAACTGGATCTGTACGATTTCTTACAATCTTAATCATAAAATGATTAAAAATGTCTCTTCATTTTTCCAACCAAATACATCGCTGCTGAAATATATTTATCAAGTCACTACATCGGAATTAGTATTTAGGGCCAACAACTTTCTCCCACAATTTATTATTTCGCATATTCCTTTTACTTTCCATTTATTTATAAGTAAGGCAACAAAATCATTGTTTCATTCATATTTTAATTGACTTTAATTATAGAATTCCAATTCAAAAAGATTTATAGTTAATAATAGTCATTTATAAATACATATATATATAATTAATGATTAGACTTTTTTGTTGACAGGCTCACCTCTTTTGTATATAATCACAATAGTATATGGCATTGTCCGGCACACATATGAAATTAATGTAGGAGTATGTATGTATGTATAGAACAATTTGACCGTCTCGACAAAATCATATACGTTATATATTTAGTTTTCTATATACATTATTATATAAATAATTTTTCTACGAAATCTGAGCAACAATAAAATGAAAACATATTTAAAATTGGTACATAAAAATGTTACGACAACTTGCGACTGTGACGTTGACGGAAAGAGAACGTCCCATTGAAAATGTATATAAATATAAAAAAATATATTTTTTGTTTGAAAATTTATGACGCAAACGGATAATATTTTATTTTTACTTTTTTGGCACTGTATCACTCTGGCAGAAGTGATGGAACCAAAACAGCAAACATTTATTTCTTTCTTTCAAAATTTTTTTTTCCGCAATATTATTAAAGATTGCAATATTTCCTTTTTTTTTTTTGTTTTTTTGTAAAAAAACATATTTTTATGATTTTGACTGATTTTTTATTATTAATAAAAAATAAATTTAATATTCAAAAAAAATATATTTTGATTATAGAGTTTTTTTTTTTGTTATTTTTGTTTTTATATACAGCGCGCCATAGAGAGAATTAAAATTTTTTAGATTCTTTGACAGAAAATTTAATAAAATAAATTTGATTAGAAGATTTTTCATGTCTTTTTTTTTTTTTTTTTGAGTTTTGAGATTTATTTTTAGAAATATATAATAGCAAACATTTATAATTTTCCAACCATATAGAAATGTATAGATGAAATTTATTTTAGGCGGAAATATTTCATCATATATTATAATAATAAATTCATAAAGAAAATTTTTGTTTCAATGTTGTTGTTTTTTTGGAAATATTTCGTAAGCTACTGTAGGGATGTTAGATCAAAAGGTCTAAGCTTTCTATTTAGATGTTTCTTTGAAATTCTGTTGCAATTAGGTTTAGAGGTGCTTTTTGATATTGTCTACGTACTTTATACAAATTAATGCAAGTTAATGGTTATTCGAATCAGTCAATTGTTTCTTTAGGAATGAGATCCATTAGCTGACATGAGATCCATTAGCTTTTCCTCAATATAATAATAATATTTATGTCAATTTGACTACCGTGTCAATCGAACACATGCAATGCATCATACTAAGGCACTGTAAGAATATTTAATGTTTCATAATTTCACATCTCATGCATCAACTTATCTTCCTTGCCTCCTTTTTCATTGCTTTTTCGAGCCCTATAAATATTCTTTGATAAATTTAATGACATTTCTTTTTACCCTGCAAGTTAAGTTTAAAGCACAGCCTTATCTTCTGTTATACTGCTATACTTATTTTACGAAATTCAATCATATAGTTATTCTTCAAAATTAGATAAAATTTTATATATCACATTTACAAATTCTCAAATATTCAATTCTTAGTTACCTCTTCTACTGGACAAGAAATATTTTATCAGAAAAGAGAAAACTATTCTCGATTAGTCAGAAAAGTGAAAAATATATAGGAAGGAACAACAACTAAAAATGAGCCGGAAACCAAAATTTTTCCACCCACAAATTTATTATTAAATTTTTGAATCTATAATTTTTAAATATATGTATTTTACGGTATGTTCTCATCAGCGTGAAATTATATGATTTCGCTTCATGATTTCAAAATTACGTCTAACTTTTCGCAGATATGAAATAATTTCGTTTGACATTTAAGGTTTTTTTATGATTTATAATATTATTTCTGAAATAATTTTTAATATTTTTATGGTTGATGACAGAAAATACAATGATGACTTGATGGCAGAAAATACAAGATGACAGAAATGACAAGATACGAATACGACACGAATCAATTTTGCACGGTTAAATTTTTACGGTTTAAAATCGATTAATAGGGTCGAACATTGAATTCTGACATGATTTTGCACATGATTTCTACAAAATTACAATATTTGATGTGATTTCCAAATTATCTCAATGTATAGGAAATTACATGATTTTGAACTTGGTTTTGGTCAAAATCACGATAATAATAAAAATCACATAATTTCGAGTTCGTCAGAACTTACTATTATAGATTCAATTTCAGTTCATTCATATATCAAATATTTTTCTATTAAATTAAAATACTTTCTGATTAAATAAAATAATATTTAAATAATTCGATAAATAACTTTTAAAATTACAATTTTATTTTATTTTATTTTTTGGAATAATTTTTTGTTGTTAATTTGTTAAAATAGATTAAAAAAATAGAAATATTAACGAACATTTTCCAATCAAAATATTCTCTTTTCTTCGTTATTATCGATAATTACACTAAAAAATATAGCTAAGCTATTACACTATTCCGAACCAATTAATAATAATAATAATAATAATTTTGTTATATTTTATTCATTAAATATTTTATCTTGTAAACAAAAATATTTTGTAATATTATAGAAAATAAATTATAATATAATTTTATTATTATTATTTGTACTAATTTTTAGATTAATTTACAATTATCGGTATGTGAATTAATCATGCAAAACAACTGACGTCAATAAGGTAAATGACAAAAAATATATAAAATACAAAATCTTAATTTCTACAAAACATGATTTTATAATAAATGATTATAATTTAATGCAAAAATCATTAAAATTTTATTTATTAAATTAATTTGAATGTAAAATTTTTTCAAAAAAAAATAATTATTTATGATATTTTTACGTCAAGTATTTATTTATTACACAAATTACATATAAATCATTACACACAAATATATTTATAAGAAAAATGAAAAATCGTTATTTTTGTTGGCAGGACATATATCATTTACTACATACAGTCATTTAATAGATTTTGATCTATATAATTATAAATTAATTTTCATAAAATAAATACAAAAATTTTATGTAAATTAGTTAAATGGAATCTTTAAATAATAATATTTACATTAAAAATTTATTACATGGTGTACTGATGCTGTGTGTTATAGTCAAAAGCTGCAAAAAGTTTATTTCCAAAAACACCTACTAACTTTACGAGATTTTTAGTAAAAGTATAATTTATTAAAATTACTTGTTTTTGTTAAAATCAGATTTAAAAAGAATTCGGCCGTTAAACAATTTACAAAAATGCGATGTTTTCGCAATTATTTCTATTTTCTTTATTCACTATCAAATTCATTTGCCAAATATCATTTTAGTTCACGATGAATAATAACATGGAAAAATGTAGCGCAGCTAAATTTTCTCATTGCTACATATTATTTAATATATGAAAATTTAAGATTATTTTGTATTCAGCGTCTCTATTGGAAGAAATTTGAATTTTTTTAAGTTGTTTCGTATTGTACTCAAAATTATCTTTCCAACGAGTAGTCGTAACGAGTAGTTCATTTTCCATTGATATTCATTTTCCATGGATATTTACTATATGAAATTACAATTTTATACCGAAAAATATGTTTCAGCTAAATGCGAATTGAGCCGTCAACCGGACGAATTTTAAATTTCTATTAATTAAATCTGGTTGTCAATAATTCCAGGTTTCCATCATTGCGTCTATCACAAATTTATGTGTACATTAATTATGTAAAATAACAAATAACTGGTTTTTACTGTGTACTTCGGACAGACAGACTGTCGGAAAGACGAACAGAAAAACATTAAGATAAGGAATTTTTTTTGAGGAATAAATCTCTAAAAGCGATGTATAGTAAAGAAACAACATTTATTTTAAGTGGCCAAAAATTTAGTTTATTTTGAAAACAATTTTTAGAAACAATTGTCTCTTCGCAAATTTCCTTTTAATGTCAACACTGGTGGTAAACAAATTAAGTAAAGCTTTTGACAAAAAATTTCTACTTTTATTCGAAACTTTTTATCAATAAAATCTGAAATTGAACAAAAAAAACTTGTAAATATAATACATAATTGTATTATTGGTTTGCCTAAAAAATTCGAATTTTATTTATACAGAAAAAATGATTTATATAAAATCAAATAATTATTAAAAATGAAATTTGTTGAAACGAAAATGAATAACTTCAACTGCAGAAACACTTCAAAAACCAAATCAAAACATAATTGAAATAATATAAAAAAAATTTTTCTGCAAATTCTGGGGGAAAATTAAATCTAATCAATTTCAATAATTCATTGTGTATAATTTCACACTTAAAAGATTTCAATTCACAGACAAAACAAAAAAGATTATTAAAATGTTGAGAAATTTATTGACCCAAAACTTTTGATCCTTTTTGATTGGAATCCCTTTTTATCATATTAAGACCATAAATTTGTTTTTGTTTGACACTCTTATAGAACGCTTTAAAATTTTGAATATTTTTTTTCATAACTTTTTTTTTTGTTGTAATAAAATTTGAAGAAATTTTTTTTTATTATTTACCAAAGGTCTCTAAATAATTCATTGAACTCTTTAGCTTACTAATTTAATTTCATTTATGAAAATCTTATTTTAGATGATGGTAGTAGTGTATGAAGAGCAAAAAAAAAAGAAAACCTTTTAGCGTTCTATAAATTAATTGAAGAAGCTTTTAGTAGCTCATAATTATCTTTCCAACGAGCAAAGAAATTTTTTTAACGCTTTTTAAAAAAAAAAAAACAGATTTAGGAAGTAAATAAATATTATATTAAAAAATAATAATCACACGCGTTGTTAGAAATAGATTTTTTACACCTTACGAAGTAGTAAAGAAGAAAATTGCAAATATTATTGAAATTTTTCATAAGATCCGTAGAACAGTTTATTTAAAAAATATTAAAAAAAATAAATTATTATATACTTTCAAATTAAGTAATGTTTGCTTCTCTGTGTAATAAGCGAGTATACTTTTCTCGGATAATATTACACATATAGCCGCCGACTAGACAATAATAGATCCCTCCAGTGGAATATCTTTGGTACATATTGTAAGTCCTATTTATACTATCCAAATTGTCATTTTTATGAATATCAATATAATACATTAGCTGGCAGTTTTTCCATCTCTCTAAAGGTAACCGAAAACATATACTTAAGGATTTTGGCACAGACTGCGATCTTAGCACAGTAGAAACGTGCTCCAATATTCTGTCATCCATGATAAGGACATGTTTTGTAGTATAGAAAACTCGATTGAAAATTTTCCAATTTCTGATAGATAAATCGGAAACTATATTTCAGAAATATATGAAGAAAATATAAAAAAATCGATCTCTGTATAATGAAAATTTCAATAAATATTACAAATTTGCTTTTATAGATAAAATGTTACACCTTAAAGTTTCTTTTATTGATTTATTGATACTTTAAGTTAATAAAGTATCAATAAATCAATAAAATTTAAATTTTTTATGAAGGTGTAAAAAACAATCCAAGTAATTTCGAGTTTTCTATATAAAAGTATACTCCGAAAATCAGCGATGAAAAATATCATTAAGCTCCAGGTTCCAGTAATCATGCAAATACTAATTAGAAATTACTAATATAAAATATTATAACAAATAAATTTTTTCAACATTTCAATTAATTGAAACATAAAATTCACACCAAGCTAAATGCTAAAATTTCTTTTTATTACTATCGGAAACTAATATAAAAAATTAAACAAAATAAAAAAATAAACACTCAAGTTACGAATATTCATACTTAACATTTTTTTTAAGCTCACCTGGGGGGTGATTTTTATTTACTCATTATTTTATTATGAAAAAAAAAAATGGAAAGAAATTTTTTTATAATGTGATTTTTAAATAAACTTGTATTTTGGTTTTCCTCAAATTTATATTTGTTTACAAGCAAAAGGCATTAAGTGAAAAAATATAATTTTTGAGATAAATTGATTATTTAGGAAATAACAAACTGAATTCACACATAATGCATCGCAAATTTAGTTGTTAAAAAAGCAAATTAACAACTAAATTCAAATATATCGTAATGCAATTAAATATAATAGAATTAACAACAAAAATATTTATTATTCTCTCTTAACTATATTCTGCGTTGGCGTATCGTTGCGATGACTCAGTTTTTATTCTTCGTGTACTTATTATTTGAGGAGTACGTTCTATGGTTCCATATCCCATCGTGCTTTGTTAGTAATATAATTTACTTTTCGAAAAAGAGAGCTAAAGCGATAATTGAGCATCGTGTTCTTCTAACTATTAATTTCACAGACAAAAGATCTTTGCGATATCACCTGAATATGATCGGAGAGTCGGAAAATACTGATAGCTCATACTGTTTGGTTCAAGAGCAAAGTGCAGAGGACGTACTTTGCGAATGTGACCCGGAAGAGGCTAGAATACCTCAAAATAATGACTATCAGGAAGATAGCTTCCAGAGGAGCTTAGATATCACGTGACTTTGATATAGGGTAACATATTAGATAAGCACAGCTACGACCCTAGTATAATCTAATCTAATCTATTGAATTCAGTTTATTTACATCAAAATATCAATATATTGACTTAACACATTCTGCATATAAATCGACAATATTTTCCGCATTATAAAAAATTTTCTATTAAAATAGAATTTTCAAAAAAAAAAAATTATAGCTTCCGATTTTTCTTATAATATAAATTTTTTTACATCTGACTCATTTTATTTCATGTGGGTTTCCATGAAAATTTTAATGTTAAAAATAGAATATAATAATATAAATTTTTTTTTTTTAATATTTTTTTTTCCAAAATGTGTTAATAGACATTATTGTGCACGAAACGAATCCCACCTGGTGTGATGCAAAAAAAAAAATGTTGTTAAAACAAAATTTCAATAAAAAAAAAATGATGGAAACGTAAACGTTCTTGGTGCTTGGAAACAATACTGTGTAACACATCAAACTAAGTGCCAAAATTGTCTAAATGGAGCTAATTAAATATATATGTGTAAAAAGTTTTTATTTATTTTTTTAGGTCAATGTAAAATATAATATATTAATCATCATGTTACCTTCTCTTATTATAAAATCATAAAAAAAAAATATTGAAATTCTATAGATTTTTCGAAATGAATCTTTGGCCTAAATTTTTGATATAACACATAAGAAAATTTAATGTTGGCCTACTATATAATCATTTTGCGTAAGTAAATTCAAAAATTCTTAAATTATGTCAAAAGATTAAGAAATTTTCGATTTGGTATAAAATGTGGAGATATCGGGAAATTCTAATTACATGCAGAAAATTAGTTAATATTTTATTAATTTTTGGGCTAAGTAAAATATATATTGATCTTGCGAATATCATTTCGATCAAAAATCAAAGCGATGAAAAAAACCAAAAAACTATCAAACTTTCTGTTTCGATTTGCGTGCTTCGATAACGCATTTTATCAAAAATCTGATAGACGTATATACTTGTTTATCGATTCTCAAGAATGGTAATTAATTTTTTTAAACATTTTTATCTCTTAAAATTTTGATGTAATTAAATTATTGAAGGTACAAATACATTTTCGTCCTTCAAAATTCAAATTACAGTCGTTATACATATTTGAAACTATTATAATATATAACTTTTGTATAATTTGTAAATTGTTATTCCAAATATTTAATGAAAAATATGTTAAGGCAAGATTGAATTGTATCTAGGCTATACTAATCTTCTAATATTAAGCCATATATGTATGTACATTAAGATATTACTCTCCAATAAAACAAATATTTAAATATTTTTAATAATATATAATTGTCTTTAACTAATTCGGAAATTTTCTAAATAAATATTCACCGAGATTCCTGGATTTAATAAAACGATTATAAATAGATATAAATCCTTTTAATTTCAATAAAATGTATCCATCATTACCCTACAACACAACAAATATCGAAATAAAAAAATAAAAAATTATGGTGTAAAAATAAATATAAATGTATGCAATTTTTTGACTTAACTGAAGTCGTAACAGCCTTTTATATACTATCCCTTAATTATACATATTACGAATTACAAAATATTTTTAACACTTTCTAACATTTTTACCAGGCATGTGATTAGAGCCTGATTTGAGTAATTATACCAAATTTTTAATTAGTAAAATTAATCGGGATGAATTTTATTAATTTATTTATTATCAACAAATTATAAAGTTTCTTGGGCTAAAAAAAAACTATATTATATATTTATTACAAGCAAAAAGTAAATAAGGAGCTGAGAGCACGATTGACATATGTATTACGTATAATATAAAAACAACTACAACTATGAATACATTAACTTATTAAATTCAAAGATTAAACTCCAAAGGATTGTCCATAATTTGAAGGCAAGAAATTAACATTAAAAACTCTAAAACAATGGACTCTAATATAATAAGGAACATTATAAGGAGACAGAGAAGATCTGGTAAAATTCTGCACATAATTTCCATTTTTTTATACGATAGCAAATATAATTTACTACTAATATTACTTTAGCTTTAGCTACAGACCTTCTGTCCGACAGAGAGTTTAGGTTAATCAATTTAATCCTTGACTCTTACATAATAATCCTCAAAAATATTTTAGTCCATATCTAACATTAGCACACATTAGTTCACATCAATTAGTTAGAAATGTTTAATGGTTGGAGGAATACTTGTATATTTTTATTTGAACTTGAAGAAGTGATTCTGATGAGATGAGTACGAGATATGTATGTGAACCGATGAAGTATGGCTGAGATGAAACGAAACGAGATATGTATCTCATATGTAATATTGAGATACTTATGTATAAATCTACTATACTGATTAACGACACTTTTATAAGAAAACTCCCATTCTAACAACACAAACTTCACCTATACATAGTAATGTTAAAATTAAACATAATAATTGACTATACATATAAAATTATTTAAAAAATATTTAAAATGAAAAATTGGTATAACAAAAAAAAAATGTTCTGTCAAATTTGTTTTTAAAACAATTTTCAATCAAAATTTTACCTGATTATCATCAATAAAATGAGAAACAATTATTTGGGGCACATGTGGTGGCACAATTTCTATCTTCTTATTATATATATATTTAGAAGTATATGTACTTAAATTTTTTTGTTTTCGATTTTATAATTTTTTATGATTTTTTTGATAAATTTATGTTAAAAATACTTTGTTGTAAATTATAATGTAATTATGTTGTGTTTATAATAAATTTATTTGTATATTTGAAAAAAATTATCGTTTATTTACATTATCAAAATATTTATAAGTGTTTTTTTTTAAATAGATTTTCGGTTTATCGAGAGTTCAATGTTCTAATTGTAAACATAATTTATTTCATAAAAGTTTTTTTTTTAGTATAGATTTGTTCTTGTTTTCTTCTCTAGTTTGAATTTGAAAAGAAAATATTAAACTTTAAAAATAAAAAATAAACTTTTCAAATTTACACAATTTCATAATTTATGTAATATAAATGATTCATCTTCACACAGAAAACCATTTTTTTATAATTTCAAATTTGGATTATAAATCCTTTTTTTTTGACATTTTGTATATTTTTCTTATTATTTCAAAAGTTAAAAAGTTTAATAGTCAATAATAGGGTAAGTTAGTTAATAATAGGGTAAATAAAAAGAATTATATATCGTAGATATGTTGTTAACGATCGGTGTTAAGAAAGTAAAATGTCAAGAATTTTTTTGTTATTTCAATTCAATCTTAATGCGTTTGCAAAACTTATTTTAGGTAGAATCGAACCGAAAAAATGAATGGGGTGTTTTTGGGCAATACAAATCACGAGCGCGAACGCTGTTGCTATACATCCTTCTCTACTCAACCAAGAATGTTTTGCCTAATGTATGCATATATATAAAATAAGAACAGTACTGCAATATTTTTCCTCGTTTAACGTTTTCTTTCAACATTTTATCTAGCCAATATTTTCTCTATGCATATTTCAAAATAAAAATTGAAATTAAAAAATTTGATTTTCGGTTCAACTTTTGGAAAACAAAATGAATGATTTTTTTTTAAATTCATTCTGTTTTTATGTTAGAAAAATTTCTAAATTTTTTTTGCACAAAATAAATATTACAGAAAGTAAAATAACATTCGAAAAAGCTTAATGAGTATGTCGAAGTTGACTGTTGAGAGAGATTACATAATTTAAAAAAAATATAGTACATTCGACAGATGGCAGTGCACGTGCAGGCAGTGCAATAAACAAAAATATAGTAAATGGAGCCGTTAATTTTGAAAGTAACTTTTTGCGAAAAATGAGTTAGAGCTATTTCATACATTATGTATGATTTTTTCATGTGTTACTGATTTATTGTTCATATCTGTCAAAATTCTGTATTATTTCGTCCATTGATATTTTACTGGTATATACACAATTGCAAACATATTTATAATATCTCAAAATAACATAATAATGACTTATGCCACTTGCAATATTAACGGCTCAATTAAAACTAAGGAACAAATTGTTAAGAAGAGATGAAGTGAAGTTGGATACTATATTTTCAAACTATACTGTTTACTTTTATAGTGTCAATATTAGGAATAAGTTTTAATATTGAAGTGTTAATATTTTACGATTAAATTTTTATGAAATTAAATTATCAATTAATTACGGATTCTATCAAAATCATAATTTATAATTTTAAATTATTTCTGTCTATACATAAAATATACAGAATGTAATTAGACTTAACTAAAAGGTTTAAATCTTTAAAATAAATAAATAATCAGCAATATGAATTGCTATATTATGTAATTTCTTACCATTTAATTTCTTTTATACTATATTTATATTTGTTTTGCTTAATTTTTGTTTTTTAAATGGTATTAAATTTGTTTTACTACTATACAAAATATAAATCTACAAATAAATTTGTTTATTTTCATAATAATTTCAGAATTATAATCAATTCAAATAAATAATCGTTTATGATTTCAAATATAATATAAGAAAGGTCATGTTGTATATACAGAAAAAATCAATTTTCAATTATAAAATAAACAAGTAAAACTTATGAAATATATTTTTGTCTTATAAATATTATCAGATTATTATACAAAAAATTACGCATTTGATGAATTTATAAATATACATATTATTGGGTAATCAGTAAGTAGTTCATCTTTGGATTTGATTTTATATATAATACTAGCTTTACTATCCGGCTTCGCCCGGTAGTTGAAAGGAGAAAATAGAAGTTGACCTTAAAATGGCAGCCAGAGTGACATTTGGAAAGGCAGAGTGAATTTGTGACAGACAGACACATACATATGACGGATTTAATAGAGAAAGTACACATACATTTCAGAATGCTTCAGTTTGGTATGTATTAATGCTTGAGTTCAGTCAAAGAAATCGATCTCTTAACTTTATATTGCAAATGGACCTGTTTAGTAATTTCTAAACTTCGTTTATTGTAAACAGTTATATAAATTATTAAAATATATTTTAAACGATCGTTATGGTTAAAATTCTATACCTGTATATTTCGAATGATCTTTTTCTTCAAAATTGGAGGTTTTAAAGCAAAATCAAAAATATTATGTATGTAGTATAACGTTTTGTGATTTGTTCAAGCTAAATATTACTACAAAAAGAAAGAGAAAAGGAAGTCCAACTCCATGAAGAAAGCTAGCAATAAATTTCATAAAAATAAGTGCAAAGATACCCAATTGATTGAAGTTTGCTCTACGGTTTTCTATAAATTTCAAAAAGCATCGGAAGTTATCTATAGGAAGTGATTCTCAGTATCGTCCCGTTTATATCTAATCTATAAATAAAACAACTATGACTATATTACTATATACAATTTATGGCTGTGTTGTTGTAGCTTCTTCGGATTCGTATTCAATTTTCATTAAACTATAGTTAAGCTATTTTATTAAGTGTATTCCACCCTATCTTAAATTGGAAATATTTATCAGTCTAATATGTAATTGTGAAATTCAACAAGGAAAATATGATAAAAATTTTTCTGTAAAATGTATTTTCTTCTAAAAGTATACATAATAAATTTGTAATACATTGAAAACTTATGCATTACAAAAATAGAATATTTACTTTATGTATGTATATAGCTATATACTGTTTCACCCTCATTAATAGTCCACTATAACTATACTAAAAAATTGTCCAAAAAAAAAAAACACTCCATTTTTGTAGTGTGTTTGGGTTTTATAGTTTATTTAATCATGAAAAGTAAATAAACCAAAATTTCTTCTTATAAAATTTGAAAATTAATTCGGTTCACATGTTTAAAAACCTTTAACCTATGTTATTTTTTTTTTATCTATGTATAACATTAAATATTATTTGATTAGGGTATGAAATAAATATACAAAATAATAAATAATAAAATAACCTTTTACTAATCATAATTTAAATCAGTGAAAAAAAATCTCCTTTGAAAATACGACATGAAATTTTTTTTTGTATTATTTTAGTTACTGGGAAATTTGTAGATTAATTTCTTCTTATCATTTAATTTAAAATATTTAAAATGATTTTACAATAATATTCTACATAGTAATAAGAATTATATTTAATGATATTTTTGTCGATAATTTTATTGTATAAATGAATTTTGGCAGTGGTGGATGTTAGATGGGAGTTTCTGTTTATTTAATATATCTTTTTTGGGTTTTGAATTTGTCATGCTATGAGTACAAGATTTGTGGGATTTTCTAAAATTATATAAAATATTATATTTTAAAGTATATATATTTTTCATTCCGACAAAATATGTACTCAGCTTGACAAATTACAAAAAATAAGGTACATATTTGCGACAATGAATTTAAATTGAAAAAAAAAAATTAGTTTAATGACAACATATTTATCATACAATGATAATAATCTAAATAGTTCATACCAATCCTTTATGGTATTACTTTAATAAATTAATTCCTATATTAGTCCGATCAATCAACCGATTTCTAGACGAAATCTTATATACAAATTATGTGAAATCATTTTCCGATTTTGTCTGTATCTGCAATTTCGCCGTCCGTCAATATTGTTTTGAGTGCTAGATATAAAATAAAATAGAATTAGGTACCTAATTAAATATTTTGTCTTAAATAATATAAGGGAGATTGAACCCTCGGTATTTTATACTCAAATGAACCGACTTATTATATTATAGAGTTAAAATTATTAAAATAAAATATACTTAATTATTTATAATTTGTTCTGATTATTTATATATTTTTTACGTTATCATCAATTTTTCATAAAATTTTCATTACATAAGATTTATTTTTATATTATATTAAAAAAAAAATATTTATGATTCTGTAACTTTTTTGGTTAATTTTTGTACTTTTTCAATAGTATCCTTTAAAATTGATTCAAATATTTTATTTGCATCATCAGATAATTTAGCACCTTCAGCTGGTACTCTATTAATTAATCTTTCAACATCTTTAATAACTTTTTGTGCACCAACTTGGAATTTCTCCTATAAATATATTAAATATAATATTATTTAATAAAAATTTATGAAAAAATATTTAATTTTAATTATATAACTATTTACATTTAAAGCTTTAGCATCATTTGTAATAGCTGGATTTTCTTTAATTAATTCTGCTAAATTTTGTTTAACATTATTTACAATTTCTTGGGTTTTTTCACTATTTAATTGTTTAGCTAATTCATCAAATTGTACTTTAGCATTTTCAACATATGTTTTTGTTTGTGTTTGAACTTTTTCAACAAGTTCTTCATTTGATTTAACACCAATAAATTTTAAAAATTCTTCATTAGCTGTTTTTAATGCTTCATCAGCTTTGGCAGTTAATTCAGTTAGAGTTAATTGTGTTGGTGGTTGTTGTGGTGCATCACGAACAATACGACATGAACTTAACTATATATTTTGGTATATAAATTTTAATTTACTTTTTATAGATTTTTTTATAGACAACTTACTTGAACCAATAAAAGTGCAGCTAAAATAATACAGAATTTAGACATTTTGAATTGAAGTTTTTTTTAGTTAAATTTGATGCTAAAAAAGACTTTTTTTTTTTTAGTGATGACTGATCAGAACAAGATCACTTGAGAAACTGATTTTATTTAACAATTTGAAGATTATAAGTAAAGTTTTTTATATATATATTTTGAAATAAGAAAAAAAAAAGACATTATTTAAAGGAAAATTTTCTTATCAATATGTAAATAAATTTTTTATATATACATATATGTATATGCAATGATTTTTGATTATAAAATGTGGTCAAAGGTATATTAGAGATAATAAATTTCATTTTTATTAAATAAAGAAGTAATTTAAATGTATAGAGTAAAATATTGAAAAATTAAGGGGGAGGGATGTTATATTTTTTTTGTACTAAAGATTTTTACTTACTTACTGTAATGGACGTTCATGATTCGAAAATTCAGATTTGGTATATCTAATACGTATCCACTGCATAGATGAACCCAGAATAATCATCAGATTTGATGATTGAAATCAATAAAAATATTTCTAAACAAAAATATAGTCAATAATTTTCATTTAATTTAACCCCCTTATACCTTTTTATCGTAAAAGAAAGAGTGAAATTAAAAACATACTAAAAATATTGATTGTGTCTGGCCTTTCGTTTGATTGAGTTAAAAAGTGTTTAAAGAAAAATAATACATAGAAGATTTGGATGTTAAATTTAGTGATTAAGTTAACAGATTTTTCGTTTCTTAATATAATATGAAGACCGACATTAAAAAAAGAACATAAAAAATATCTTATATATGAATCTTCCAATATAATCCGGTTCATCCAAGATTAATCTTGAACAAACCAAATGATAATTTAATCTGCGGAAATGAAATTAGTAAATAACCAATATTTCAATTTATGGATTTTTATGTAAACACATAACAACAGTCTGTGTAGTAGTTTCATTTTGCTCCTAAAATTCTAAAATGAATATTATAAAATTTAGATAACTTAATTTACTGTAGAAATTTAATGCCTTTTGTAACTAAACGTCAGGAAAATCAGTCTTGAAATTCTTATCTTACAATCATCAAAAATGTTAAACAAACCTAAAAATTATATAATCATTAAATTCAACAATTCTTTAACCTATATTTTACTTAACAATATTATGTTTTCTTAAATTTTCAATTAATAATTGTTTACTTAAATTTATGCTCCAATCACTTTATACCTCTGAAAAAAATTTAATAATCAAAATTGTCCTTGATTTTTAAGACAAAAACAAATGAATATAAGTAAATAGTTATTTTGCTATACTCTGTTATTATAAGGAATTATTATATTGCTAAATTAAATGATAAATCGGAAAATTATGGACACATTTAAAAAAAATTTATAATTATATTTTACAATGAAAAAAAATTTACAAATTATGTTCAATTAGAAATAAATATATTAAATTAAGGCCCGAATTTATAAACGAAACTTAAACTTAACACGGTCATAAGTCTAGATTTCTAATTTCTAATATCTAATTTCTAATTAGGAATCTATACTTATGACCGTCTTACGTTTGTTTCGTTTATAAATTCGGGCCTAAGGCTAAACCTAAATTAACTTTGAAAAGTGGAAGAAAATATTATCTTAATAGCATTTTAAAACTTTAACGTAATTTTTAATATTAATTTTACTTGTATAACAAATAGATGGATGGATCATATTAATAATAATCTGAGTAAATTACTCATTGCTAATCCTAGTTAAATTCTAGTTTCTATATATATGCAAAGCTTTAATTAAAAAAAATACTCTTCAAGGCGAAAGACTAAAAAACTCTTTAAGGCTTTACTAACAGCTAATAAGTAAATATTCGGTATTAAGCTTAGTTTTTCTGCGAATATCAGTTAAGCATAGCATAAGAGAAATTGAAGCATTGAAATTTTCTGTAAATGATTTTGATTTTATAATAATAGCGAAAATACTCCATGTTCAGTTTGTTAGCAATACCCGTCGTACACGGTTAAGCATCCAGTCGCTGTACAGTTGTTGCTGCAAGTCGGTCAAATATTCAGTTGTACAGCCAAAGCAGCGCAATTTGTCGGATTAAAATTCAGTATACAATTAATGCAACCCCTATAGTTTACGCACATTAAAAACTAAATAAGTGACAATAAGCTCAGTCGACAGCTCGGATTTCTTTATAATGAGTATACTCACTATTCTTCTTCTACTTTTGGCACAACAGCCCGATATAGACCTATGTAGGCCTCTACCTCTTTAGTGGTTTTCCTGACATTTTATTGCAATTTTAGGACCTATTAATTTTTTGTGAATTCCGAAGCATAAATTCCTCTGTAGCGGAGAAACTATTTATTGCAATAAGCTATAATGGTTTTCTATTGAGTCAATTGTTGTCAGCAATTGGACTCAACCACCACCGTACTCACTATAAAATGCTTAAAATTTTGAGGATCTGCGAGTATTCTTAGATTTATTTATAATATAATAAAGCTTTTTTCTAATAAATTATTAACCAATAATTTCTCTCAGTGAATATATTTTGATAAGACTAAATTTATATATTTTTTAGATTTAGTTAGAGTATAGACTAGCACTAGACTAGACAATTTGTTTTTGTTTTGCAAAAAAAAACATTATCAACTGCTTTTGGACAGCAACTAATTTCCAGTTCACAATTTTGATTTTATATAATTATTATAGGATTTTAATTATGTCTGTAGCTAATATAGACATGCGATAAAATGAAATATTTTATGGGAAATTTTATTATATTATTTTTTTGTATAGTTATTATAAACTGAATTTTGCCATAATTTTTAATCTATATATAAAAATACAATTATTTAAATTTATTGAAAAAATTAAATATATGTACGTGATTTTTAATCATTTTAAATAATTTTTTTTATATATTAAGCCAAAAAGTTAACGAACTTTTATACATATATGTAAGTAAAAACCAAAAAAAAAAAAAAATGGAATTATAAACCAACAAAAATTTAGAAGAACAAAAATGTAATGATGATAATTTTTGAAAAAAATAAATGGAAATTTTATTTTTAATTATAATTAAGAAAAAAAAAAAACTTTTTATATTTTGTTAAAAATTATTTTACACAGACGTAAATAAAACTAAACTCTTTTAGTGGGCAGTTTTCCAAAAATTTAAAAGTTTTTCTAATTCTTGTGGCGAATAATCTTTTTTTTTCTTTGTATAACTAATTTTTTGAAGAATTATAATTTTTCAAAATTTTCAAATTTTCATTTATATGAATAATAAAATGAAGAAAATTATTTTTAGATTTTTTTTTATATAATAATCTAATATTAAATAATTTCCATTAATATTAATTTATTTTAAAGAAAGTTGTTTAATGGGATTACAAACACCAAAAATTACCCAAATACAATGTAATTATTTTATATACTATAAATAAGATTGAGAATTATTGTAAATTGAAATTATAGTTCTAATCTTTGAATTTTTAATATTTCAAAAAAAAATTTGATTTATAAACATTAACTTTACTTTTTGAAATTTATAACCATTTAATTAATTTTGAATATCAAGTAAAGATAAACATCCCTAACTAGGGATGAATGGCGAGAGAGATCGGTAATAACAGAAGAAGAGAAAGCAACATTCACTGATGCATCAAGCACTACCAATGGAAAAGGCTCAGGTATATATTCCGAATCATTGAATATAAGTAAGGTTACCTAACAAGAGCAGTGTATTTCAAGTGAAAGAACTATAGCAGCAGCTGAGGGCGGCGGATATAGCGCCTGGCAAGATATAATCAGAGGAAAATATCACTAGTTATTTATGTCAGGCAGCGATAAAAGCATTTAGTACAAATATCGTATCTGGTAATGAGTTGTATAAACAAAGTGTAGACACTCTTCGCAGATATAGTAAGGTGAGGATATGTTGGAAGCCTGTTCACTGCAGACGAATCAGCGAAGGATTCAGCGCTCTCTCTGAGGCTACTATATTTTTGTAATTTAAATCAATTTACTTACGAGTATTGCTTAGAAATAAATAAAACTTAGGTTCGCGTATATAAAATAACTTAGGCAGTTCCAAGACTATAGTGATCCTTACATAGTTGCCTAAAAGTAAATTAGAGCTGAATTCTACATCCAATGCGGTCAAGGAGATCTTGTCCAAGATGTTTAAGTATAGTGATGGACAAACAAACTTTCCCAAGATTAATAAATAATTGCGTATATCTAATGGACAACATATCAAATTCGATTTTTATATAATATATTGCCGTCAGTTTTTTTTAAAGAAAAAACTTTAATTTAATTATTCCTGATGGAGAAAACATTTTCAGACACTTTGTAACCGCGCTATTAACGCCATTTTGTCTGTGTATTGTAATTGAAATTACAAATTGGGTAACATTAATAAAATTTAAATAATGCTAATTTTCAGTTGTTAAATAAAAATTAATTGTAAATTTTGAAAAAAAAAAATTATTGATGCTTAAATTTTGATCTTGAAAACGGCAACGAAATGTTTTCGGTTAACAAAGAATTATATCTATGTATAATATCATCAAAATTTGAATTCTAATTTTAAAAAGAATTATTTTATTTTGTCTGGTTTATTTAAATTAAAGATATTATTATTATGCATTTATGTGCCGCAATGGCCGAGAGGAAAATTGAATTGATATTTTATATTGAAATATACTGAAGGAAATAATGCAATAGAATTATATTTAAAATGAACCAAAACCAATTATTTCATCGATAAAATACAAAAATAATTAAATAACAGAAACCTTGTAAAATTTTGAATTTAGTTTTTATTTATATCGGAAATAGAAAATTAATTCATTTTAAATATTATTTTCTTATGGTTAATTTGATAAAATATAATAATTGCGAAAATTTATTTTATATATGTTTTTTTTTTTTTTTGGTAAATTTCAAAATTAAATTTGAATTTTTTGATGGTTAAATTGTGAAATCAAAAAATTATTTTGTTGAAAAAATTCATTCAGCTGTGGAAATGCAGCAGCTGGGGAAATAATAATTGTCTTAAGTCTTAACAATAAACTGGCCAAAAGATTTTAATAAACTAGATTTCGGGAACAGTTTATAGTCTATCAATTTACACTCGTGCAATTGATTAGAAATACGATTTTTTTACCCATCATATTGTCTCATTTAGGTTATATTACGGACATAAGTGAGAATTATACCAATTATCGGTTTAAGTTTCCAATTTCATTCAGATGTTGCCTATCGGTTTAGTAGGTTTCCAATTTCAGATGTTAATAGTCTATATAAAGGAATTATGATAATTTTCGGTAAATGATAGCAACCTGTTTTCACCAAAAATTGTACATACATCAAGTTTTATCAAATACTGGAAAAACCGAATAATTTGACATACTGCAAAACAGCTTAGTTCTATGGCCGATCTGCCCAAAAGTATTTTGTATGTCGAAATATACTCCATTTTGCGCATTACAACCAATGGTTTCGGGCAATAATAGCTTCAAAAGTAGATAATAGCATAATAATTACAGTTTTCTCAATTCGTTAATTGATTTAAGAAAAATCAAAAATTTAAATTAACATTTTTATGATCAATTTTATCCCTCTACTAATTAAGATATTTATAATTTAAAAAATTCATAAATTTACTTTTAAATAAAATGTTCATAATATTTGTAGAACATAATTCATAAAATCTTTTTTAAAAAAATATTTACATATATCTACAAAATGATGAAATTATTATTTTATGTTTATTATTATTTTGGAAACTTTCCCATATACTTAGTATATAATTTTGAAAATAAAAAAATTGATTGATTTTACATTTATGATTAAAATCAATTTATTGACATAATACATTTTAAATTTGTGTTCTTCTTTAAATTAAATTTTTAGTAATAATTTTATAGCTAAATTTTGAAAATTATTATATAGATTTCATTTAATTCGTAAACATTTTTATATATCTAAATTATTAGTTTGTTTGAAATTATTTTTTTAATATCTTTTTAAAAATTATATTTTAAGCTAAAAAAAATTTATGGCAATAAAATATTAATAAATAATTTTTTAAAATATATTTTTTTTAATTAATAATTTCTTTAAACATTTTGAAATATTTGAAATTAAATTTAATACTTTCTCAAATATTTTAGAAACCATACATATAAGAATTATTATATTTATAATTTTTTCTCAAAAGTTTAGCTTAAAAAAGGATATCTTAGACCTGGCTAAGGGTGTTGGCCTATTTTGTGGTTTCCTGTCATTTATATAAATCATTGTTGAGGTAGTAACTTAATTAATTATAGAAATCCTGCCCATCCCGATATGTGAGGAACTTAATAGGTACTTACCATTTGCCTATAATATATACAGTTGTGAAATTATAGCTTCGTATGGTGCAGTGGTTAGAGCACCTGCCGCCCAATCGGAAGTTTCCGGGTTAGAAACCTATTAGAACCATAAAAACTTTTATCTGATTTTCATTGGGATAAAATTAATGACATCGGTGTGGGGTTTAAGAGCAGCGCAAAGGTTTGAAATATACCGAAATATCGAATATTCAATGTGTTAACATCGGTTCAATTTAATTACAGATAACTATAAGTATCTAGTTTCATAATATTAAAGATCCATTGATTATCATATACTTACCATTAGAATTATCGTGGTATTTCAAATGAAAAATTGTAATATTAAACCTCAACAAAAATCAGTTCAATAACAACTGCTAACAGCTAAACGGAGATTTAGAGATAAGTAGAAAAGTAAAATTTCATTGAAAAACTTTTAATAATATTCAAATAAATTTTGATTTTTTAATCCTAAAAACAAAATGCTACTACAAAAAACATCAAAGCTTTTCCTGTTTTTCTTTTTTTGATTAATTTTTCATATAAGAAAAATAAAATGAAAGAAAATTTATATTTAAAATTCAAAAACAAAAAATTGATAACTTTTTTTTATAAATATATTTTTATTATAATTTTTATTTTCTTTGAATTTTCCAGGAACTGGAACTTTTGGTCGGGTTTGCCTTTGTAAAGATAAACAATCGGATTCATATTGTGCTATGAAAATTTTAGCAATGTCAGATGTAATTCGCCTGAAACAAGTTGAACATGTTAAAAATGAAAAAAATATTTTAACAGAAATAAATCATCCGTTTATTGTTAATATGTAAGTTTTAAATTATTAATATTTTTATATATCATATTTTTTAACATAAACCTAAAAATTATGACAGTGTACAAGTACAATATGTATCATATTTAATATGATATTTACACTATCAACTTTAAAAATAATATTTTATTGGATATTCATGTTGATGACAATTTAGAATTTATATGTATGTAAGCGGTGAAATGTATAATTCAGCATGACTACACACTCGCTATATAATGCCTAAAATTATTAGACCAAAATGTGTGACAAATTTAATTTTGTACATTTTTTAGCTTAGACATTTTATATAATACCGAAGAGTTTCAGTAAAATGAATTTTGAATTGATATAATAGATTTGATTTGCAGTAATGACAAGAGGATATATTAGAAATATCGAGTAGATTATGTATATATGGGACCATTATTGTATTATATAGTTCCAACAAGATCCGACGAGACAAAATGTCTAGGAATGTAATAAAATGTAAAATTACGATGACATATACAAGTAAACATGTTATAACTCGGTAGATAGCTATTTGCAAAAAGCCGTTTTATGTGAAACTCATATGCAATTTTTTTTAATGCATAAACATAAACTTCGTCTATGGACATAATCAGAACGGGTATTCACCCAATATTTTTTTGCCATATTTTACTTAAAAATACTTAAGAAAAATTGACATGCGCACGTAAAACACGTCGATTGAAAATTCGGGCGTAAAAGCGGTTGGCTAAGTCAACCGCTTTCAATTTCCCAGGTCTGATAGTGAAGTCCGAGAGTGTAATGAACCTACGTTCGCCAAGTGCGTGGGTCCCTCAGGATCCATCTTCGTCAATCAATCCATTCATCCAAAACCCAAAACACATCTACTTAAATAAATCCTATGAGCATAGTGCGAATATGACTAATGAAATATATAGAATAAGGAAAATTGTATCAAAATAAAAATAATAAATCATTTTTACATATTAATATTTCATTTTGTAACGTTTAAGGATTATGAATATAATTTTGTTTGTTTTTTATTTTATTTTACTAGGCGATGGTCCACAAAAGATGATTGTTGCCTTTACATGTTATTTGAATATGTTAGTGGCGGTGAACTATTCTCATATTTAAGAAATTCCGGAAGATTTAATAGTCAAGCAGGTAAATTATATTATAATGAAATATAAATATACAATTAAAATATTTATTTCCATTTCCACGTTTAAAATGAATATTTTCTTTTTGATTTTATTGTATAATTTTAATTTGTATCCTTAATTAGTAAATTTTCTATCCACATTAGCAAGACAAACTGAAATTTATTTAATATATCAACATAAATTTCAGTTATAGTTTATAGATTATATACATAAATTTAAATTTATATAATCCCAAAAATATGATTTTAATTTGAATATTTTTCCCAAAACTTTTCAGATATTATATTATTATAATTTAATAAAATATAGCATAGTAAAGTAATTAAAAAGCTAATAACTTTTCTAATTTTTAAGAAAACTTCTATCACATTATGGAAATTTTTTTAGATAGATTTAGATAGAAAATATTTATGAGTTGCGGATTAAAAAATATGAAAATATTTAGTTTTTTTCTAAAATAATGCAATAACAGGCAAATTTTGTTGTTTTTATATTAAATAAAATGTTCTATAAACTTTATGCTAATAAGTTTAGGATTTAAAAATTCTTTTAAAACCAACAACAAAGCTTCTGATATTACCTTCACTTGTTTTTATTAATTTATATTTTATTGGACTTATATAGATTGCTGATTTTTAATCAAAAACTCATAGTATCTTCGCTATAATATTTAATTTCATAACAACTAAATTATTTGAAGATGAAGAGTGAAGACTATATATACTGTCTGCCCAAATTTGAAGCTCTCTAACTATAGCTGAACATTAGTCAACCAATCCATTTTAAAATATAAATAGAAAATCGATTCCTTCTTATACAAAATAAAATGTCGTAACTATTTTTATCATGATCGAAATCGTAATTATCTGCAAGAATTTTCTTAAACATTTCCTAATCACAAATTAAATTCAAATTAAATGTATATACACAAATCTTTAATTTTATTATCTATGTTTATAATTGTAGCCGACAGTGGCATATGACGTGTAATTATATTGCGTCGATATGCCAGTAATCGAATCCACGTATCAGTTGATTCTGTAAATTTTAAGACATTGGGTAAAATGCGAGTCCAATTGCTTTTCAATTACCGTCCGGAGCATCGATATTATTCTTAGTTGACTCAACTTTTCTTAAGTAGCAGTAATAAAAGTCAGCAATGTAAATTTAAAGACTCTGGGAAAAATTCTAGAGGCCGAATCCAGTTGCTGATAACAATTGATTCACTAACAAGGCCATTCTTGCAATAAATAGTTTATCTGCTAAAGATGAACTTAATTATATTTCAAAATCTATGTAGTATATATATATATAGCATTTTCCGGTCAAATTAGTCTTTTTACACTTCGAAACAGTCTTTTTATATTTCAAATTAGCCCTTCACAAAAGAAATTCCTCTCAACCAACCAAGAGGACAAAGCAATTGCAGAAGTTTCAAATCAAGGCTAATATAATCATAAGATTATATTGATTATGATTATAAAGGCATAATAATATAATTAGCTTTTAGATTATAGCATAAATAATTTTAATCTTTATCCAAAATTTAGGAAATAAAAGTTAACGAATTTGTTCTATCCATTTTTTTTTTTTTCAAATTACATAAATTTTTAGACTTTGATATTATATTTCTAATAAATTTTAAGGTCTTAAATATAACCGAAAAAAAACACCTACACAAAAAATATATTCTAGCCAATAATAGGACTAAATATTTTATTTATATCACAGTTTTGGTTAATGACCACAATTTGTTATTTTTTTATCAAGAAAATATAGATTTAAGTTTTTTTTGGCAAACATAATTTATAAATAAACCCGACAAACACACACAAAAAGGAGGGAAATTTTCTATTTAATAAATTTTCATGAAATTTGAAAACATAATTTAAATGCAATAAAAAAATATATATATATATATATATACATTCATTATAAGTATATTATAAAAAGACGTAATCATAATTTAAAATAATTTTTTCTAAATGAAAGTGACCTACGAAATTAATTTTAAAAAAATATATAAAATTATTTTACTAACCTTAAAAAAATAATTAATGATTAATGTGTATATATACACAACAAATTAAATTAATTAAAATATTATATAAATATACATATATAAATTAAAAATAGAAATTTGTTTTTAAAATTATTGACTAGCTGAATTTTTAATATTCACACCTGTCATCTTTTTTAATTGAACGCCATTTTGGTTATGTTCCAAAAAACAAAATTTTTTTTGTTTCTAAATGAAATTTTTTTTTTTTTTGTTAAAATGTTGTCAAAACAAATTAGAAAAATTATAATTTTTAATGGTAATAAAAATAAAATCAAAATATTTTTTAAATTTTTTTAATATTTATTCAGAATCAAACGAGCTAAGAGGAATTACTTTCTTCTGAAATTAACGAAAAAATTCGAGTAGAAAAGAAATTATTATAAAGATTATAAATTTCATAATAGATAGTTCGAATATCCTTCATTCAGCAAGAGAGTATACAGAGAACTAAAAAAAACCATACTCTTACTTCGCCTAGTAGGGTTTCATTTTATCAACAATTTCTGAACCATGCCAATAAAATGTCTTTTCTTCTTCTTTTCTTTGGCTCCACCAGAGTTTTTCCAGACATTCTGGCAAATTTAGGACCTACTAATTTAATATGGATTCCGTATCATAAATTTATCTTCCAGTGGGGAAACTATTTATTGCAACAAGCTTTGTAGTGAAACAATGTTGTCAGCAATAGGACTCAACAACCGCTATTGCATTTTTCACAGTCTTAAAATTGCTGTATATTATTTTCTATATTCATTTAAAGCTGATTCAACTTAGAACGACATTAATAAATCTCGGCCGCGAATTGAACTCACGTCCTTATGCACCACAGTATACGAGTATAAACTAATATTATTATTATACTCACTAATCTAACGTCGCTCTTCTATCCTTTAAATTTTATAAAATTTAAATTATTTTCAAATTATAAATTTATATAAATTTTTAATTATTTATTATTATTGTTATTTTGCAGCAAATTTTTATGCCTGCGAAATAGTTTTAGCTTTAGAATATTTACATTCATTATCAATTGTTTATCGTGATTTAAAACCAGAAAATCTCCTTATTAATCGTGATGGTCATTTAAAAATAACAGATTTTGGATTTGCTAAAAAATTACGAGATCGAACATGGACTTTATGTGGTACACCAGAATATTTAGCACCAGAAATTATTCAATCAAAAGGACATAATCGTGCTGTTGATTGGTGGGCATTAGGTAAGTACCAAAAAAAAAAAAGAAATATAATTTAAAAATAAAAATTTATTAAACCAAAATAATTGTTTATTTTAATTAACTTTAAAAAACAAATTTTATATAAAAACAAATAAATTAGAACCATTATTTTTGTGGTCAATCATCTCTATAAATCGAATTAATAAAATATTTTCATTGGTTTTGGAATTTTTATGTTTTTGTTAAATAATCGCCCACATTAATTCATTTTTTTCTTATTAAATCAACAAAAATTGTATTACTAAAAAAAATACAGTAAAGTCTTGTTAGTTTTATGGATTTAAAAATTATTATAAAAACCTTTAAAATTTTTGTCAAGAATTTGTAAAGAAAATAAATATTTAGTGAGATCATTCTACTATACAAACTCGTACTTGTAGTCGGTGTTATAAAAAATTAAGAGATTAGTCAGACCTAGTTTTACCTATTAGTAATAAAAATCGTGAATTTGAGAACACGATTGAATTTGCCACACTTATTACTTTTACGAATCATAAAAAATTGCATTCATTGTACTATAGAATGGGCAGATTTTTGATAAAGTGATGTAAATAATTTACTGAATGCTGTAATAAATGTTAAATTTTGTAATGAAAAACGGTGTCCATAAAAAAATGCTTATTATTAGCATATCACAACACAACTAACAAATGAAGATGCAATACAGAAGCAGTAAGAAAACTATTTTATTATACAGAATTGTGTAGCACAGGATAGTAATATGACAAATTTAAAAAAAGCAGAATAAGATTCGGAAATTATTTAAAATCACACTATCAGATAAAAACTTAATTTTACTTTTACGGTTTGCTAGTGGGACCTCTAAAAAAAAGTAATATGTTTGGGTCCATAACTTTTCAAGGGGTCCACGTTAAAACTAGTTTTGGTTTTGTTGAATAGGTAATAGACAGGCCCTTAACACAAGCTATAAAGAGTTTTCGTAACTTCAGGGGTTTGGAGCCTACATGCCCCGAAATGTAATTTTTAATTTTTTTTTTTTTAATTTTACTCTAAAAACCGATTTTCTGAAAAAAATGTACACGAACAAATAATTTTTTTTCCTTATAAAAATGCGCACTAATATCTTCTTTGAAATAAAAAAACAATTACTAAAATATCTTCACCCTAACTCTCAAAATATAATTTATATAGAAGCACTTCAACATGACGTATATATACGTCAAACGCGCTTAACTGGTTAAACAATGTATCTACGTCATCATAGAATATCCAATATGAGAAAATCAATTCTGTTAAATTTGATAAAGTTTTGACTAAATAATTGTGTTCAATATTCAATTTATTCGAGATGCGACTGTATCTATAGCATAATTACATATGTTTGTTAAACACATTTTTAAAAAAAAAATTATTTACATTTCTTTGCTTTTTTTAGTATATATTTAATTTTTTTTTTCGTCATCTAAAGTGTGAAATATTTTTATTTATGATCTTGAAAATTTTTGCAATGGCTAATTTTAATTTAAAAAAGTGATGATATATTCACTACTATACACGTACACGATTTATAATAAAACAGAAGAAAAAAAATTAATGAAACAAAAAAAAAGCGAAGAATTTTAAAATTTTCTAATTTTTAGTCTGGAATAATAAATCTTTTTTTTCTGAAATTTGTATTCAAATTCCATAAATCAATTTTAAACATATAAAATTTTTATCGTAATTTTACCCACTAATTAATGTTAACATTATACGAAATTTTTTATATGATTTTAAATATTTTTAAAGTGTTTCAAAATGGTTCTGCAGTGATTCAATTTTTATTTTATTATAATTAAATTTAGTTTGGACTTATATTTCCTTGAGTTTTAAAATATTTAAAGGAATTTTTCCATCTACAATAAAAATTATGAATAAAAGGTGAATCTATTTTATTATGTAATATATTTTCAAAAGTAGTAAACATATAACTTAATTACTGAACATTAACGAAAACAATGACAAAAAAAATTTAAATTTGATCGATTTAAATTATACGAAAACTTAAAATTTACTTTTGTATATAATTAAATTTATTCTGCATCAGAAGCCAATAATTTCCATTAAATAAAAAAATCGCATGTCTTAATAATAATTTAATTTTATAAAATTAATTTTTATATTTTAATTTTTCCAGGTATATTAATATATGAAATGTTAGTCGGTTATCCACCATTCTATGATGATAATCCATTTGGTATTTATGAGAAAATTTTAAGTGGTAAAATTGAATGGGTACGACATATAGATCCAATTGCAAAAGATTTAGTTAAAAAATTATTGGTATTGGATAGGACAAAACGTTTGGGTAATATGAAGGTTCGTATATATGATTACATTAAATAGAAATAAATAATTTAATAACTTTGAAATTACCTAAATAACTAAATGGAGAATAATTTTGAAAAATGTCTGGTCGCCGCGTCGTGGGTAATGAGAAATGTTTATTTTGCTGTTTATTTTGCTAAGTTATATAATTATGCTTGTTTTTTTTGTCAATCTCAAAACTTTCATTCTCCTTAATTAAATTTCAATTTATCTACAAATTTTAACATAATATGTATATATAAAAATTTTGATCAACAATTAAAAATTTAATTATAATTTAATTTCATTTGTCATTTAGAATGGTTCAGATGATGTAAAAAGGCATCGATGGTTCAAACATCTCAATTGGAATGATGTTATGCATAAAAAACTTACGGTAATACACATTTTTTATTTATATATAAAAAACAAGTACATAATTTATTTTGAAATATAATTATTAAATATACAAAATTGTTAATTAATTCAAAATATTTGATTTATTATTTTATAAATTTAGAAATAAATAATTTGTACACAAAATAAAATTACAACAACAATCGTTTTATCTTCTTTAGCCAAATTAGTATATAGCTAAAGAAGTAAAAATGATTTATATTAGCAGCTATATAAATCGTTTGCCAAAATATTCATTTTTATTTTGTAAAAGTCAAATTTTTAATTAATCTCATAAATTGATGTTTAATTTAAATATATAATGGTAAATTTATTATTTCTATTTATAAATAATATTTAAAACTTTTTTTGTTGTTTTTCAACCAACACGATTAATTTATTTATTTTTATTTCCTTGAATTATTCTAATCTATAATCGGTTTTATTTTCTTGATGCCAATAATCTATCAAAATTAAAATTAATAATTATATTATTTCAAAGTGTAAATATGGAAAATTCATTGTAGAAAATTTATCACAAGAAAATTTATTTATCGGAAAAAGCATATATGAAAACCCGAATCAGGGACAATTCATCGTAAATTAGTCACTGGTATATAGAAAATTCACCGTATTAGCTATTTTCTTGATATTTTGTTGTTGGACCTTTTTCCAATGTAAAAAATCCATTTTTTAGGAATTCATATTCAAAATCTTTAATAAATGATCACTGTAGCATTTGAAGCTAAGTTTTTGAGACTTCCCGTAAAATGGGAAAAGTGGAAACAAAACATAATGATTAATCTCAAATGAAGACGTTTTGCTTTTGCATTTTTCCGCTTAATATAACACGTAATAATGCAATTTTGAATTAAATAAATTTTCTAATTAACCTTTACCAATTTCACACTACTACATATACTAGTTTTAAAATACACATTAAACAATATATTGAAATATTTTTCAAAATTCTAAAAGTTTGACACAAAATAATGAATTCTGCTGATGCTGATATTCAGTTCCTTCCCCTAAGATACTGCCTCGCATAATTCCCAAGATCTGTACTTTTTGAGACACTGCACCTCATGAAAAGGAACTGAAAATATGGTTTAATATTAAATTTAATTTAAAATTATTTAAGAATGTGTGCCCCAAAGTCAAAGAACTTATTTTATTATAGATATTATTATAAAAATATTGGGGGTTATTCTACAAAACGGTGTATTTGAAATAGGTTCGTTTCTGCGTTTCACTTTCGTATTATTTTGCTATGAATGCAGAATGGCCATATTTTCATCTTGGATTTTCTCTGGTACCTCTAGATAAATTGGGCTGATATTTGGTAAAGATGAAAATATGGCCATTCATAATTTTATCCAGACTACTTGAATGTGTTTACCAAATTTTAGCACAATCCATCCATCCAGTCCAGGGGTGCTATAGAAAACATCCAGGGAATATACATATTGATATTTCATTAAAACAATTGTAATACTTACATTTTCATTCAAAATACGCGAATATATACTTGCATATACTTGCGAATCCCAAATATATGGAAAACGTTTCATGCTTTCGATATCACCGTATTCCAGAATAACAAAAAAACTGCAGTTGTAATATAGTCTTACATTAAACATAATTGCGTTTTGCAGAATTTTGCTAATAAAACAAAACATTTTCATTACAACATTTCCAGAAATATTTTGTTAACATCTACCATTAATTTGATTAAAGCGTAGTGTGAAAACCATATTAGCGAAATAATTTTTCTTGTGTTTCAATTTATATATAAATGTAGTTAGAAATAATTTCTGTAATTTTCAATTTTAATTATTATTTTTTGGTTGAAATCTGAAATTCACTTAGGACATTGTGGATTCCGAGAAATTAAGGACATGTCTGCTTTCCTAGGGGGGCCCTCATCCGATTAAACGCCAAAATATAAAGCTATGTACAACTTACCGTTCATCCAGGGTTGGTTGGGCAGTGGAACCGCAGTGGGACCACTTTTGGGTTTTTTCACAATTTTATGTGAATTTCTAGTAATTTTTTGGATTTATTTTTAATTTTTTCGATTGTATATTTGACTGCATAAATCGAATGGAGATTATTCCAAAATGTTCCGTGTGCCCGAAAAGGGAGTTTTCGGCAAAAATACTGTTAATATCTGTTGAGAATATTAAAATAGGATATTAAAAGCATAGTTTGTTGCAAAAGAGGATATTAAGGGCGGTGGAGATAGATGAAAGAAAATATTACATCCTCTTTTGCAACAAAATACTGTCGCAGCTGTAACATCTGTTGTACTTACTCATCAAATGTTACAGCTGGTTCAATTGGTTACATCGACATTATTTCTGGAACATGTACTATGCGAGGTAACCTGGGAAAAATACTACATACCCCAACTAATACTAATGGAAAAAATCCTTCATACGCCAACTAATACTTGGCGGAGTTCCCGAATGCCGCAATTACTCCAGTATCGGGGTCCTTGAATGTCACGGATTGGTCAACGGTCATGTGCGTATAACCATGGACCTCAGGTGACATATGCTTTCCAGCAATCTGAAATGATGGTTGTTACCCCGGGAGAATTAATTCACGAATTATGGGTAACAAGGTTTTTATAAAGATTATGAAGAGAACCGTTCTCCATAAGCGTATGATTAACAGGGTCGACAGACTATCTAGAAGGTCTCGGTCCCAATTGTAATATCTGATGCGTGTGTTTCTATATTCTATAATCTGTATACCATATATATAAAGTTAGATGAAATTTTCAAATAATTGCAAAAATCAATTTTTAAAAATCTAAATCGAATTTTATAAAATAAAAAATTAAATTAAATTTAAATAATAATGTATCTTTATCTATTTTTAGCCGCCATTAATACCTCAAGTTTCTTTTGATGGTGATTCAAGTAATTTTGATGAATATCCAGAAACTGATTGGAAACCAGCCAGAGCATTAGACCAAAGTGAAATGCAACTTTTTGATGATTTTTAAAAAATATATGTAAATTTTTATTTTATAATATTTTATTATATTTTCATAAATTCATAAGGAAAGAAAACAAAATTACAAAATAAAAGAAAATCTTTTTTTAATAAAAATGAAAAAAAAAATAATTTAGTTTGAAAAAAACTAAATAATCTTTCTTTTAAATAAATTTTATTACTTAGTTTAGATATTTTATAATTTAAAACTTGAGTGTATTTTTGTGTGTATTTTTATAATTATTGTTAAATTATTTGTTTTTTTTTCTTCAAAGATTTTTATCTAAATAAATAAATAATTATTTTAATATAATTGTTGTTTAATTTTATAATATTATATTTTCTTAATTTAAATTTGTTAAAAATTATTTTATATTTTTTAATAATAATTATTATTGTAATTTACATATTATAGTTAATTTTAATTTACATAATATTATTTGTAGCCATGTTAGATTTAACAACAATAAAAAGAAATATATATAAACAACCAAAACACGCTTTAAAAGCAATAAAAAATTTAAGTTTTTAAAATATATTTATAATAAATATATATATATATAATATTGATATATTGTAAATAATTTTAATTTGAAAATATCTTTACACAAAAAAAAAGAAACTAAGAAAGAAAGAAATAAAATAAAGTATATTTAAAAATATTTAAATGATTTTACCATGACCGTCAATTAACAATTTTTTATTATTATTCTTCTTCTATTAGCGATACAGCTCGATGTAAGCTTTGGCATCCTTCACTAAATTTGTCCAGGCAAATACGGTTCTGAGCAAGATCTTTTCAATTTCGGATCTTATTCATCTATTCCTCGGCCAACCCCTATTTCTGACATATGTTGGTATGCCATGCAAAACAATATTTGGTCTTGGTGAGTGCTTATCATTCATTCTTATCAGGTGCCCTGACCATCTTAAGCGCTGTGCTTTTTTATTGTCTACTAGCCATTTGATTCCCCATCTCGATAAGATGATTCAGCAACAAAACTGATGGCTCCTCCATTATTTCCCGAAAAATATCAGAAAATCACGTTTTCATCATATAACCATCTTCCAAGTAGAGCTAATGGAGGAGCACTAGCATAATTTTAAACTATAGAACACTATAATGAGTGTGTTTACCAAATTTTAGCACAATCCATCCAGGGTTGCCCTAGTATAAGCACTAGCATAATTAACTACAGAATAATATAATGAGTGTGTTTACCAAATATCAGCCCAATCCATCCAGAGACAATAGAAAATAATTTGAATGTGCTTACCAATGGGGCTACTATGAAACTATTCGACCGCCGCGCGTATCGTATATTATGCGCAAAATAAAAATGCAATCCGCGTCGAATTACCCTACTATGAAAATTAGATATCTTACAACTTTTTTGACACTTTATCCGAGACACATTTACAAAAAAAATTGGCGCTTTCCCAATTTGTATAGGCGCATTGCCATTACTATTGGCGCATTTAGACTATTGTTGTGCTGATTCTTATGTCTCGAGCAGAATCAACGCAGAATACATACGCAGCCAACATAAGAAAACGCAGCCTACATAAGAAAAAAAATTGTCGACCACAATGAAAAGTAGTGTTGCTGCGTTATGTAAATTTCACAGATATTTGTTTTGCTTTTTTTTAATGAAATTTTTGAAAAATTTTTGAAAACTCATTAATTTTTTTTAATTTACACGCTTAATAAATTTCTAACCCGCAATCATCAAAAATAAATTTGAAAGGATAATATTTATGACATTCACCGGCGTTGCCTGCGAAAAAAGTTAAAAGTTGGTTAACTTTTTTTTCGATTCTGCGACGAGGCTGCGTAGGCTGCGTTTGTTATAATCGGTTTCATATGTTTTCATACATTTTAACTTTATTGACATATCTTATGTAGACTGCGTTATGTATTCTGCGTTGATTCTGCTCGGGGTTTTAGAGTATATCAGGAGACGCTATAAGTATAAAAAAGTATCAGACGTTTTTGTAGGGGGAAGAAAAGAAATATTTCATATATTTCTATATGAAAAGTGCGAATATTTGACAACCAAAGTGCGAATTATTGACAAGTAATGCTCTAAAATAATAAAAATAATTCTGACACATCTTGTAGGGGCAAATTCATGTTATAGCATCTCCTGATATATATACTCTTAGTGCTGATTGTGTAAAAACATAATTTTTGACATTATAAACAAGAAGTTTGTTTTGGTAAACTTAGTTGTTATTAATTTGATTTTGAACAAAATAAACTAAAAAAAGTATAAAATGGATTTATTGCATTTTGCTTATTAAATATATAAGATAAAAAATAATATTTTTTCGATGAACTCGTCATTCGATGAATTGATCATTCGATGAACTCGTTTTCAATGAACTCGTATTCGATGAACTCGTTTTCGATGAACTCGGCGGGAATCGCGGCTATGAATGTACATGGGATCATATAGTCAAGTAATAGCAAACTCATATCAATTCAAATATTTTTATTACTTTAGTTGATGAATAATTTGTTAAGCTGAATGAAGCTAAAATCACAGAGGCATGGCTGGTTCTGGACAATTGTACAATTCATGAAACTCGAGCAGTGCGAGATAAAGTTAGTGACATAACTCATAGATTAATTTTTCTTTCTCCATACTCCCAGATGTTCCCAGATTTCTCCAGATGTTGAAGGTTTTTCCAAAAATAAAATTACAGCGAAAGATTTTCTGGTTAATCTTAATCCACAAACTAATAAAAATTAAGTGTAATTCAAACATCCGTGGCAATTGTTACCTCAGCCGATTGCAACAATTATTACGTAAATACCCAGCAAACATGTCTTCAATGACATACCCATGAATCACCCAAGACATCCCAGCAAACATGTCTTCAATGACATACCCATGAATCACCCAAGACATGTCTTTAAGACAGACCCAAGACAGACTGCTGACATCGCCATACAAATGTCACAAGTCGTCATGCATGACGTGTCTTGGGTTTGTCTTGCATGACATGTCTTGGGTGTGTCTTGCATGACATGTCTTGGGTGTGTCTTGCATGACATGTCTTGGGTCTGTCTTGCATGACGTGTCTTGGGTTTGTCTGGCAAGACGTGAATTATGTTTGTCCTTGTGAAAAAAAAAATCATATTATATATGAAAATCACTATTTTTTATTTAAAAACTAATAAAATACATTTCAAACTAATCAATAAAAACTTTTAACAATAATTATAAGTCAAAATATGACCTAAAAAAAATGTAATTAAAGAAATTCACAATTTTTTTTCCGCAAGACAAATACAATATATTACTGTCTGACACTGAATAAAAAAGATATACAAAAAATAGAATTTTTTTTTAGTTTTTGTAATAGTCACCAGAGGCCTTACCATCGCATATAATGAAATATTTTATTTCGAAAAATATTGTATACCTATCTCTTTCTTTCTAACACATTTTAAATTACCCAAGACATACTAGTGACATGTCTTGGGTCGGTCATGCAAGACAGAATTTTTGTTGGGTACTTATGTCCATGAAATTGCCATTAGCTGCAATCTGCAATTGAACAACCAACCACAATTGTTCTATATATCTTTAACCCATTCGCCCGCATTTAATTCCCGTCATAAAATTTTGAAAGGTAACTCTCATGAAGGGAATTCCCGCAATTCATGCCAATGGCTTAATATACTATTTATACATAGTTAAAAATTAAAAATAAATATAAATTTTTTTTACAAATATTGGATTTGAAATGAAAAAACTTCAGTTAGTAGAAGTGAAAAACCTAGAAGTTAAAGTAACAACGATATGACTAAAAATAGTAAGCACAAATATAAGTTAGGTATTCCTATTACACTATACATGTTAAAGAATATACAAAGTTTTTGATATATATTTAAGCTATCATATTAAAATTTAAATAAAAATAAATATACAATAACTAATTTTATTTATCATTTTATTACAACGAAAATCTAGCAATTTAATTATAGTTTTGGTTTATGAAAATAATAATATTTCACAGGTATCTATGTACATATTGTATGTAGAAATGTATGTACATAACTACATATGTACATATATTGCTCTAGGTTAATACCATTCATTAAATATTCTTTTCTTATATTACAATATAATTATCTATAATATCTGATATCATATCGGTTAGGCGTTCTCTGTACAATTGATCAGATTTAAAAGCATGTACACATATTTCACCACGTTGATTATTATTAATAAATTTATCAAAATTATCAGAATTATTTAACAAATTTGCTGTTAATTCTTCTGGTAATATTGTCAAATGTGAAAATAAACAACTTTCAATTAAACCAGCTAATTTATATTTTTCCATACTTTCGTTAAAGTCTGATTTTGTTATAAAATCTTCTAAATTCATAGCATATTTGTTTAAATTCATTTGTAACGTATTCCGATAATGTGTTAATAAATTCTTTAAATTTTCGTTACGAAACTTACTTGTTGTTGGTATTGTTAATACTGTAAGTACATCTAAGGCTGGTGGTGCATATCTAGCTAATTGAAAATCAACTAAACGACATTCAATTGGTTGATTATTTTCATAACGAAACATTAAATTGTTTGCCCATAAATCACCATGTAAAAATGTATTATAAAATTTATCTGATGTTTTACAAAATTCAAATATTAATTTAAGTTTTTTAGGAAATTCAATTAAAATATAATTTAATTTTTTTGAATTTTTATATTTTGGGATAATTTTAATTAATTCACATAAAGCGTTTGATGCTTTTAAAAAATATTTTGAACGCATTGCATTTGGGTCAGCTGGATATGCATTTTCGTTAAGTATGTCTTTATAAATTTGATTAATTTTCATTCCAGTATTTGATTCGAATATTAATGAAGCTGCATGTAAATGTGCTAAAGAATTTAAAGCACATATTAAATGTTCATGACTTAATATACCATCACGTTTTGCACCTAAACTAAATCCTTGATCCATTAAATTTTCAAATATTAAAAAGTTTTCTTTTCCTAGATAACATTTTGGTGCAAAATATTTATTTGTTAAATTAATATTTTCTAGTTTTGGAATAATAAGTTTAAAAACATCAACTTCTTTTTTAAAAGCACCAAATTCTTCAATATATTCCACTTGTGCGGGTACATCATTTGGCGATGACTTCAGAAAAAAACGTAATTGAATATTAATATGATCATTGCTAGATGTTTTCTTCTCGATGATAACATTTAAGAAACGATGAAGTCCAAGGAATCCTGTTGGTGTACCACCAATTGAAGAAACATTATAATTTATAACACTTAAATCTTCTTCGGTATTTGTTAATAAATATCGCTTACAAAAGTTTTCTATCTCAACTTTAGAAATTTCTAAAAATTCCGACATAATAAATAACGAACCTTTTACTATGAACAATTAGTTGTTAATGGTTAGTTAATACCTCCGTTACATTACTTAAGGTTTTAAACTTAATTCAGTACGTAACTTAAAGTTTTAAGATTTATTTAAAATGTATAAATCACTTTATTTGCTTTTAGATTTTAAGATAAATATTATAATCTTTTAAATGATAAACATTTAATGCCTAGATATAATAAATAAATACTTTCTGGAAAATAATATTTTTCATATTCAAATAACTATTTTTCATATTCAAAGAATTTTTATCTATTCAAATATGTAGCTAAATTAATTTATTAAAAATTTGAGTTTGTTAAAAGCACATTTCCATGAAATGTAGTAATATGAGGAAAAATAAATACCGATTGAAAAACCATTAAGGAAATGCTAATGATATGAAGCGATAATCTGTATAGGAATAATATTAATTATCTTGGTTCTTCAAGAATCTTGGAGAAAATTTCAATAATCTCTTTTAATTTAATTTTCACGCATTCAAAGATCTAAAAAAAAATATAAATAAAAAAAGTTTTTTAAAAATACTTTCCCTTAAAGAAATATTCAACTAAAATGTAATAAACAAGCAAATAATACCACATCAATGTACTTTCCTTATCAGAATTAATGCCATTTATAAAGAGGTCTACCTTTCCCTTACTATTGTTGACAGTTGCTCAATTTCAACGGGAAAGTACATTCATGTGGTATTATTTGCTTGTTTATTACATTTTAGTTGAATATTTCTTTAAGGGAAAGTATTTTTAAAAAACTTTTTTTATTTATATTTTTTATTTTACACTTTTTAGTCGGTCAAATATTTATTCATTTAACCGACTAAAAATATTTAATTACTTTGACAACTTGGGTATGATTTGTTTGAGCTACTCATGGCCCACGATTCGGAATTCCACATGTGGCTGATGTTTTTTGTATAATCTGCTCCACATGACCCAGGGTACTGCTCGGACTACGCTTCAAGACCTTTTATTTGATGCCCCATCGATTTTTTTATGATGGGTCCCCACATGACACAGGTTTTGGGCCCTAACATGAATTATGAAGCTCCACGGACTGCGCAACGAGATGTATTCTTCAATACCTTTTATTTGATACCTCTCAAGTCTTTTTGCATTATGGGCCCCACACGACCCAGAGTACCTCTCGGAACAGATTTTGGGCCCACGAGATGTACTCTGCACGACCTTTCATTTGATACCCTACACGATATTTTTATGATTTAAGGCCATGTTGACCCACATGACCCCCTTTTGGAACCTCGTGTAACCCAGTGTGCCTTTACGGACTACGCTCATTTAAATATACTCTTCAAGACCTTTCATTTAATACCCCACATGATTTTTGTATAATTGGCCCACATGACCCACTTTTGGGCCCCCGTATAATCGAATGTGCCCCATGGACTACCCTCATTGAGATGTACTCTTCAAGACCTTTCATTTGATTCCGCACATGATTTTTAGTATGCTGGGGCCCCACATTGACCCCGTTTTGGACCCGAGATGACTCACGACGCCCCTACTACCCATTGAGATGTACTGTTGAAGACCTTTCATTTGATACCCCACATGGTTTTTGGTAAGATGGGGCCCAACATTGCCCCCGTTTTAGCCATACATGACACACGGCGCCCCAAGAAATACACCCCATTGAGATATACACTTCAAAACATTTTATTTGATACTCCACATGATTTTTGTGTGGTGGTGTCCAACATTGCTCCCGTTTTGGGTCCCGGCATGCTTTTTAGGTACATTTAAAAATTTAAGCGGCCCTCCGTGACCCCTTTCCCTTTATCAAAAAGACCACAAATTTATAAGGCACCAAACTTCCAAATTTGAGCTCAATCGGTCAAGCCGTTTAAGAGTTATGGCCAGGTGAGGAGACACCGAAATACCGACATACTGGAGGTGTTAATTCATAAAAGGGCAAGTAATAAATATACTGGAAGTGTGAATTCATAGAAGGGAAAGTAATAAATTTTACATTTTTTGTAAAAATTTTAATTTTCTGTTAAATTTTGCATTTTGCAATATATTTTACATTTCTTTTAAAATTTTACATTTTCTGTTAAATTTGCATTTTCTGTTAAATTTACTTCTTCTGTTACATTTTACAATTTCTGTTAAATTTACATCTGCTATTAAATTTTACAATTTCTGTTATATTTTACATTTTTCTGTTAAATTTGACACTTTCTATTAAATTTTCATTTTTCTGTTAAATTTTACATTTTCTGTTAAATTTACATTTTCTGTTAATTTCAACATTTAACATTTTCATTTTCTGTTAACTGGTCTTGGGCCCGTTAACTGGTCTTGGGCCCGTTTGACCTAAGATGTACTCTTCATGACCTTCCATATGATACCCAACATGATTTTTTTTTTATTTTAGGCCCCACTTGACCCACGGTGCCCAATGGACCACCCAAAGATATGTACTCTTCAAGACCTTTCATTTGATACCCCACATGATTTTTTGTAATATGGGGTCCAACATTGCCCCGATTTGCGCCCGACATGACCCACGGCGCCCCACGAAATACACCCCATTGAGATGTACACTTCAAAACCTTACATTTGATACCCCTCACGATTTTCTGTAATATGGGGTCCAACATGGCCCCCGGCATGACCCTCGTCGCCCCCCGACTACCCCCATTGAGATGTAGTCTTGAAGACCTTTCATTTGATACCCCACATGATTTATTGTATTATGGAGCCCAACATTGCCCCCGTTTTAGGCATGACATGACCCACGGCGCCCCCCGGACTACCGTTCAATGAGATGTACTCGTCCAGACCTTTCATTTGATGCCCCACATGATTTTTTGTATTATGGAGCCCAACATTGCGACCGTTTTGGACCCGACATGACCCACGGCGCCCCACGAAATACACCCCATTGAGATGTACACTTCAAAACCTTACATTTGATACCCCTCACGATTTTCTGTAATATGGGGTCCAACATGGCCCCCGGCATGACCCTCGTTGCCCCCCGACTACCCCCATTGAGATGTACTCTTGAAGACCTTTCATTTGATACCCCACATGATTTATTGTATTATGGAGCCCAACATTGCCCCCGTTTTAGGCATGACATGACCCACGGCGCCCCCCGGACTACCGTTCAATGAGATGTACTCGTCAAGACCTTTCATTTGATACCCCACATGATTTTTTGTATAATGGAGCCCAACATTGCCCCCGTTTTGGACCCGACATGACCCACGGCGCCCCCCGGACTACCGCTCAATGAGATGTACTCGTCCAGACCTTTCATTTGATACCCCACATGATTTTTTGTATTATGGGGCCCCACATTGCCCCGATTTGCGCCCGACATGACCCACGGCGCCCCCGGACCACCGTCCAATGAGAAGTACTCGTCAAGACCTTTCATTTGATACCCCACATGGTTTTTTTGGTACATTCACCAAATATTTACCAAATATCAGCGCAATCCATCCACGGGTGCTAGAGAAAATCCCAGATGAAAATATGGCCACTCATCATTTCATCCAGACCACTATAATGAATGTGTTTACCAAATATCAGCCCAATCTATCCACGGATGCTAGAGAAAATCCCAGATGAAAATATGGCCACTCATCATTTCATCCAGACCACTATAATGAATGTGTTTACCAAATATCAGCCCAATCTATCCACGGGTGCTAGAGGCTAAAATTGTTCCTCTACCTAAAGTTAAAAGTCCAGTAGTTGCTGCAGATTATAGACCTATTTGCATCTTACCATCCTTGTCAAATATTTGTGAACTAGTTATGAAGGAGCAGATCAGTGAACATCTTAATGCTAATAATATGCTCTATAAAAATCAGTCTGGTTTCAGGAAGGGTCACAGCACCGTTTCTACAATCTTAGACCTTACTGAATCTATACAAGCGAACATAAATAATAAGAAACTATCAATTTTACTGCTCTTGGACTTCAGCAAAGCGTTTGACAGTGTAGGTAGACCATGTTATGTT
Source organism: Empis stercorea (assembly GCA_949752835.1). Classification (NCBI taxonomy): domain Eukaryota; kingdom Metazoa; phylum Arthropoda; class Insecta; order Diptera; family Empididae; genus Empis; species Empis stercorea. The sequence continues at coordinate 74,364,547 of OX457085.1, read as the reverse complement.
GTGTGCAAAGCTCAAAAATAAATTCCAGTTCTCTGGCACGGCTTGTAATCTGATCTACTCGTATCTTAAGGGAAGAAGTCAGTGTGCTATATCGAATGATATTAGATCAAATTTTCAAAAAACCTTCAAAGGGGTGCCACAAGGTTCCATACTTGGTCCACTACTGGTTACTTTGTTCATCAATGATCTACCAAGTGTATGTACGGATAGTCTCGTACATATTTTTGCAGATGATGTTCAGATGCTGTGCTCTTCTCATATTGATAACATGAATGATGCTGTAGATATGTTGACTATGGATGCAAATAGAGTTTATGACTGGGCTGTTGCTAATGGCTTGAGTCTGAATCCCAGCAAATCGCAAGCTATTGCATTTTACAAATATGAAGTAAGCTCGCAGTTGAATTTGATTTTGATCAATAACCACCAGGTGCAGTATGCCAATAGTGTTAAGAGTCTTGGGATTTGGCTGGATTATAATCTTTCGGGGGAATCGCACATAAATAAATTAGCTAATGGCATAAAAGGTTGAACCTTATTCAATAAGCTAGTAACTTATTCAACTTAAATAGTTATCTTCCTGTCAGAGTGAGGCTTAAACTAGTTCAGGCGTTGATTTTCCCGCACATTCTCTATGGTATGGAAATATACTCGGGCTGTTCTAAATCTATGATGAATAGAGTTAGATTAATCATGAATGATTCTATTAGATTTGTCTTTAACTTAAAAAGATACGAGCATATTTCGGCATATGTTAGGAGGGTGTTGGGCACAACTTTTCAGAACTTTGTTAATTTGAGGCTGGTGGTGTTCCTTTTTAGGATAACCACCTCGAAGCTTCCAAGTTACCTTTTTGATAGGCTTCAATTTGTCTCGTCTCCACGACTACATATAAATCTTATTTGTCAGTCGTTCAGTTGTAATATATCAAAGCTATCATTCTTAAATAGAGCGATTAAGATCTGGAATTTGCTACCAACACCAATAAAGCTTACTTCGGTGAGCTTAACTCATTTCAAATCAATGGTGCTCAGATACCTCAATAATCAACCAGTAATCTAAATGTTTGTAACTAATACTTCTCTTTATATTTATTTATTTCCTGTGTCTTATGAGGGTTCTACTTTATGCTATATTTCAACTTTATATTCTGTTCCAACTTTAGGCTTAAGAAACTTAATCAACGCATTTTTAATTCAAATCTTCAAAACTACCTTTTATATTTGAATTCCAAATTTTTTAAAAAAATTTTTTGAATTTTTGATTTGCAGGCTTTGAGTCTTAAAGTCTGAGCAATTTATTAATTCAAATTCAATATTTTTTCTACTTCAGCTATAGCTGTTCACTTTCTCTTCTTTCTTCTATATACTGGATGGGTTTCTTGAATTTATTTATGGTATTTAGATTTCTGGTTCTTGATCTTTGAATTTCTGAATTCCAAGTCTTGAATTTTAAGGCTTGTGTAATTTATTAATTTAATTAAATATTTTCGCCAACGGCTATATCTGTTAACGTTACACTTCTTTCTTTATTCTGGAGCATTCAATCACTAACATCATGTAATAAAATGTCTGTTGATGGTAATAACTAGATTCTAGTAGTAAGTTAACTATTTTATTAGTCAATATTTGAATTGAACCTTCTAGTGGTTTTCAAGCAATGGAAATTCTGTTTCCGATTATAGAATTCCTAAATTTGAATCCTAAAATGTGTTTAATTTATAATTCATAATATATGTAATCAAAAATTGCTATTCAGGTGTATTCAGGTGTATTCATGTCCTTCTCTATCGCCTTTGTCCCAGGTCTCAATTTGCATTGTGTCAACAGCAGTATTTTATCAGTCTCTCGGCTTTAGTGGGTGTTTGTAGCACTATGTTGCATCCTGTGATACATGCTGACTGATTGGGGTGCTTACAGATTTAATAACGTAATGTAGTCTATTGTTTTTATATTTAATGGTAATTGTATTTTGTATATATACATATAATATCTTGCTACCTTTAAGTAATAAATAAATATTATAATCTTATTATATTTAATTCTCATTAAGTTGCATAATGACTGCTTTAATGACTGCTTTAATATTGTATAAATTCATTATATTAATTTTTATTAAATTTTGAACTGTAACAATGTGTAATGTACCTAATTTGTTTTAAATTGAATACTGGGTTTGAAAGGCATAATGAATAGAAATAATACATATATCTGTTAAAGTTTAATTAAGTTTAGCAGTTCATGAACACTTAATATTACTTAATAAATATTACAAATTATTATCGATTTCAAGTAATTGTATAAAAGATCTAGATTGTAGGATGGTACTTATTTTGTAATTAAATAATAATAATTAAAATAATAATAATTATATAATGTGATAATTGGAAACAAATTTATAATCAAATTGTATTTTATTAATTATATAGTTTAAGTTTATTGTAACGGCTAATTTATAATGTCTATAAACCTTCACATAAGCTTCATAGCTTTTTGGTTGTACTTTAATGAAATAAATAAATAAAAAAAAAATAAAAAAAATAAAAATCCCAGATGAAAATATGGCCACTCATCATTTCATCCAGACCACTATAATGAATGTGTTTACCAAATATCAGCCCAATCTATCCACGGGTGCTAGAGAAAATCCCAGATGAAAATATGGCCACTCATCATTTCATCCAGACCACTATAATGAATGTGTTTCCCAAATTTTAGCACAATCCATCCAGGGATGCCAGAGAAAATCCCAGATGAAAATATGGGCATACATAATTGTAGAATTATAACACCAAAAAGAAAAGAATTATAACACTAAATAAAATTTTGCCCGAAATTTTACTATCATTTTTACCAAAACGACGCAAACCGGGACGACGTAAATGGAGGCCGCAGTGTATTCAATAAGTGAAATTATATTCTATAATTTAATTTATTAAAGACACCAATGGGCACTGGAGATTATTCATAATCTCCGGTAAATTTGATAAATTTATCACATTCTTTTACATAATAAAATAGGTAAATTTACATAATCGCCGGTAATTATATAAATTCACCTATTAATCGAATTCACCGTAACATATATATATAGAATAGACTGTTAGAAAGAATACACAATCCAAATATAGTTAAAGATCTAAGCAGTTCAGACTACATCCCTGTAAGAACAGAACCAGTGAATTCACTATATTACCCCTGATGAATGGAACTGGTGAATTCTCTTATGAACTCAATATAGGCTCGGTGAAAAAATTCACCACTTTTATCAATGAACGACCTATGAATGGTCACCATATATTTCCCCATATAGTGAAGGAACGAGTTCCATGCACTAGTGAAAGAACGAGTTCCATGCACTAGTGAAGTAAGTAGTGCATGGAACTGGTGTGGTTTTGGTGCATATTCACCTAAAAGCAAACCAGTTCCTTGCACTAGTGACATAACTAGTGAATTCATGTAATGAAATAACCAGTGCAATTCATATGTTTTGTTTTAAAATAATTTATTTAAATTATTTAAATAAAAATAACATTTCATTAAAAAAATATATGAATACAAATAGTATATGTAAACAAATTACTGTGTTGTATTTCTTTTCTTTTTGGTGTTATTGATACTATTGTGGGAGCGTAAAATATATTTTCTTATATTTTGTCCCAATTCGGGTGCTGGAAGATTTGAACAATCTAAAAAGTTTTAAAAAGTCCAGATTTAATAAAAACAAAATGTATTAAAAATATTTTTTTACCAATATAGGTTGAAAATAGTTTTAATTTTAAATTTTTCAGTCCTCTTTTCCCAAACCGATCCCAATCAAATTTTATATAAAATTCTTCATTGAATTTCCATGAAGTCCTATAGATGTTCTCTAAGAAGTAGACTAAAAATAAGAAAATTAAACAAATAATTATAAGTTGCTACTATTTTTATTTTAACGTATAAAATAGTTTAAAAAGAAATGCAGCAAAATTGCTGCATTTAGTACTGTTGATTTTGTTGCACTTTTTTAAAAATATTTTTGCGCTTTTTATGGTAGTGGTGAACGGCCAAGAAGTTCACCAGTTTGTTCCTTAGTTTTTTCACCTGTACAATAAATGCTGGTTTTTTCAAGGTTTGCATTAAATTCTTTAATTAAAAACAATAATTATGAAGTTAATTCTTCGTACGAAGAAGTAAATACTTTGAAATTACCGAAGTAAATACTTTGAAACAGGTGAAAAAACTAGGGAACAAACTGGTGAAATTCTTGGCCGTTCACCACTACTATTAAAAGCACTTACAGCAAAAATTACAGCAAAATATAATAAAAGTATTTTATGATTATTATTCAATAATTACGAATTAGTAACGTAATTATTGAATAATAATTAATATTTTTTTCAACAAAATCACAATCAAAGGTAAAGAATAGAAAGAAAACTAAAAAAAAAATATGGCCTGATACAAATTGCATATCAAAATGCAAACTATTTAAAAAATAGAAAATAATTATATTAATTAATAATACACTTAGCTGAACGTTTTATTAATATTTTTTCCAAAAACTATTTTTCACTTTAATTAAATTAAATTTTAATTAACTTTCACTAATGCTCTTAGTCTTAACCGTTCAGAGTCTGACTACTTAATAAATTTTGACGTTTCTGAGTTAATTCGCGTTTCTGACACTGGGGGCGTTCAGTGGCAATAAAAAAGTAACTAAAAGTTACCGTTCAGTCCCGCCAAACATTGCGTAACGGAAACGTAAAGTTTTCCGAGTCTAATTCCTTCTAAGGTCTTGGAAAATGTTACGTTTTGGCGTAACAGAATTGATACGCAACTGTTACATTCCTTATATGAGAAGTGACACTATTTTTCGTTACGAGTTTAGGTGTAATGTTTTCTTACTGTTTAAGTGTAATGTTTTCGTACAGTTTAGGTGTAATGTATTCGTACATATTTAGCGTGCGTACTGTTTATGTGTACCGTATACGTTACGTACAAATTTAGCGTAATTTTTTCGTACTGATTTAATGTAGCGTATTCGTATTTATTTAATAATTAAAAAACAAATTAGTTATTTTAATAATATATTTCCAAACAAAAATAAATAAATTCATATTTATTAAAATAAAAAAAAAATAATGAATAAAAAAATTGTAACTTTTTACAAAATTTTTCGTAACTTTTTAGGCGTTCGTAAACTTAACATTTCCGTAAAGAATTTATCGTAAACTTGAAATAGTAGAAAAAAAAAGTTTACATTAACATTACATTTTCATTCGGAATTTAGCGTATACAATTTATGTGTACGCCAACGTTACATTTTGGTTAAGAAATTTTCGTAACTTTTTAGGCGTTCGTATACTTAACATTTCCGTAAAGAATTTAGCGTACACTTGAAATAGTAGAAAAAAAACTTAACGTTAACATTACATTTTCGTTCGGAATTTAGAGTATACTTTTAAATGCTTGGCGGGGTGGTACACAAAGGTGTCAAAATAACACCGACTAAAATCGATTAGGAGCGTTCAGTGAACACACTTTGATCGACATCAAATGACTATTTTTAACTGCAGTCTAAAGTGTAGTCGTCGGGTGTTATTTTATAGTAAGCAAACGAATTGCCATTTTTGTAAACAAATATTTTAGTTGTTTTTTTGTTATTTATTTTAAAATTAAATGTTGAAGATAATATGCAATTTGATAATATACAATTTGAATATAATATATAATTTGATTTGATCAGCTGATATCATATGACAGTTGGAACACCAAATGACATTGCTCGTTCAGTGTACCGAAGTTACTTTTTATGACACCTTATGAATTTTGACAGTCATCGACATCGACACCGACTACCAACTACTTTTGCCACTGAACGCTCCCACTAACTGGTGAATTTTTTTTCCTAATAAGTAGGTAATTCACCAGTTCCTCTTTTTTTGACACGCATACAGTCTTAAAACCAAATACGTTAGTGTGAGAATTGAAAAAAAAATAAACTGGTGAACTATTTCTTGCAGGGATGTTACCTTTAGTAGAGTAGTCCAGAACTTTCCGCGACATACACAAGATGATGTTTTGCAAATTCTATCAACATAATGCCAATAGGAATGTATCAAAAAACTTATTTCATTATTAATTTATGTTATGCAAGGGTATTTAAAAGTATTTCTTTTTCAATGGCACTAGCATGTAAGAGGTTTCTGGCGCACATACCTACGACAGAATTTAAAATGAAAAATTTAGCTTACATGCTAATAAAATTATTGCCACAACCACAAACAACGCATTCACTTTAATCAAAGCATTCAAATAATTTGGAATAAACCATATAACATTTTTTGAATGCGATGAAAAAGTAGACGATATAGATGATGCTGGAACTACATTAGAAAATAAAAGTTTATATTGTTCTTTGTCACAGTTTAAATTTATTAGGATCTATAGATTTCCTTAAAGTAATTAAAAAAACAGTACAAAATATAATTTACATATTAATGTAAGTTCAAGTAGTTTTATTAATTTTCATATCTATCCACATTTGCCTCACTTATTATTTTTTTTAGTTAATAAGCTGAGTGTAATCATTGTTTATATATCTTATAGTTGTCCAATCAAGGCATTTTTTGAGTTGTTGCGCCGAGATTAGAAAATTATAGAGGCAGCACCATCGATTAGTATTAGGTTGAAAACTCTGCTATCAATATCACACATGTCCTTCCAAAAGAGCTTTAGAACATTTACTGTGTAAATCGATATAAAAAAAAATTTTGAATTTGAAAAAACATTTTTCTTTTGTCATCACTTAAATAATATATTATTTTTACATATTTGGAAAGGTTATTCATTTATCTATACAAAAGTAGAAGATATTATATTGTTTAATTTCATATTTTATTAGTTATTAACGATAAATTAAACACACCTTTCCAAATATCCATATAAAATTTTAAATTTACGAAAGCTTTTCTTCTTTTTCGCATTAAAAAAATACGCGTAATATTTTTTTTAGCTTTGTTTTCGCAATAGTTTGTTTGGATTGTATAATCTTATGAATTTTTTTATAATTATACAATACAATCTCATGCGAATACCACCCAAAACTATATAGTTTATATAGTTTTGGGTGGAATTCGCATGATTGTATTGTTTATTGTATAATTTTAATAAAAAGTTTTGGTGTTATGCTGAAGTGGCATTTTAAAGTGAAATTGCAATTTGCAATAGTGTAGTATTTCATACATGGTCCGTTTCACGGCATTCCAACTTCAGAAAATGACATGCAATACTACATTATAAAACTGTCATTTTCATGAAATAGCAAAATAGTGATTTCATTAGTGTAAAATTAGTGTATTTTTTATTATAAGTTTTTTATTTTTATTTTTATAAATTTTGGAAGAAATGTAAGTAAAAATAATATTTAAACAATTTTTGTAATATATAAATAATAAAAAAATTATGTAGGGTAGAAAAAGTAAGTAAAGAGCAGGTGGATTTGCTAATAAAATTTATGAACAGCTTTAAATATTATTTTTACTTACATTTCTTCCAAAATTTATAAAAATAAAAATAAAAAACTTATAATAAAAAATACACTAATTTTACACTAATGAAATCACTATTTTGCTATTTCATGAAAATGACAGTTTTATAATGTAGTATTGCATGTCATTTTCTGAAGTTGGAATGCCGTGAAACGGACCATGTATGAAATACTACACTATTGCAAATTGCAATTTCACTTTAAAATGCCACTTCTGGGTTTTAATGATAAAAATGCGCCGCTTGTGCAGGAAAAATAGAACGAGATAGTATATTGTATTTTTATATGAGAAAAAAGTAGATCGCTGCAGAAGGGAATTTTTTTTTTGACAAGGGAATATAAAATGGCTGATTATCTCTGTACAGATCACAGATGGCACTGTTGAATGGCAGTAGAATTTTATTTTAAAAAATAATAAATCATTTCAACTATTATATTTAAAATCAGCAATTAAATATTAATTGCAAATTGTATGATTAAAAATCAATTGTAAAAAATTTATATTTACAAAATTTATATTGAATCTCTCAAATAAATATTTCAATTTTTTCTGATATAATTATCACACTTTTCTGAATAATATATATATTAATAAATATTTAAAATTGAATTTTTTGTAATTTAAAAAATGTTAAGTAATTTACTCTATTAAATAATTTAATATATTAATAATAATAATAATATAAAAATTTAATTTTTATTATTATCAACGAACGTTTATAGTTCGGTGATTATTATTATTAAAATTTATTGATTAATATATTATTGTGATGCATTTGTGTCAATTTCATTCAATCAATTAAAGTTTTAAAAAATATACGTATTATATTTTTTGCAAAAACCTGGAAATAATTTCATTACCAATCGTTAATAATATTTTAAAATACGAAATTACTAAATATAAACTCATTATAATAATTGGAAATAATAATTTTAATGGTACAGTCCAAAATTAATTATTTACATCCTTGTACATGAAAAAAACCGGCATAAACAAAGTTAGTTAATTTTTTTTAAAACTATTAACATTTCCATTTTTACATTTTATATATAAATTTAGTTCAAAATATAATTAACATAAAAAATGTAAACAATAAAAATTTTTAATGGCAATACTGAAATGTAAAATTTCAACAAAACTGTGATACCATATAAGAAGGATTATCTATGGTTTTTAAAAAATATCAAAAATTATCTATTGCAAAATGAAAATTATCCCTTGCAAAAAAATTATCCCTGGTAAAATTTCCCTTGCAAATAAAAATTATCCCTGGTAAATGAAAAATATCCCTTGCAAATGAGAATTTGTTGTTCTCTTCGCACATATTAAATTTCCATAAGAAATAAAACCTTTCGGTCTAATTTTCCTGCACAAGCGGCAAATTTTTATCATTAAAACCCAGCATTATTCGTACATTTGAAAATATTCTAATTCATAAATAAATTCTAATTTTAAATTTTTAGCAAAAAGAAATATAGTTTCTTATATATTGAGAAACAGTACAGAAGTACAGTCGTTTGGGTTATCTGGTAATATCAATTAAAAAATGTATGGATTATTTTTTTTCAGACTACATTAGAAGTCACAAAGAACATTTTTATCATTTTTAAAAATATTTTATTCATCTATTAGTTATAATCAACATTTAATATTCTATAATTATAGAAAAAAAAACCCCAAAATCAATTGAATTTAATTTGAAAATTTATTAATTTAATTTAGAAAAGATTAAAATATTTTTAATAATGTGTTTGTGTTGAAAAATTTCTAATTTATTCTAGAAAAAAAAATACATGAATTTTTTTAATCGGTATTACCAAAATCCCCAAAAGCCTGTACTATTCTTATAATATATAGAAGAAACTATAACCCTGGAGTAACAATGTCGCTCTCATTTCGCTTTCATTTCGCCCTCTATTCGCTGTCTTACGCAGTCTACAAACATAGTAGTCACAATGAGAATTTTTTTTGTTCTTAAATATCAGTTCATTGTTTATGTTTATTGTTTTTTCAATAAACATTGTAATTTTTTTATAACTAATAATTATAAACAAATAATTAATGATGGCCCACAAAATTAAAAAAAAAATTTTACACACAATTCTATTATTTTGACACATCAACGCGTATTTTCAGCAAAAAAGTTAAAAGTTGACCAACTTTTTTCATAGTTGCGAAATGTGAGCGATAAGGATGCGTTCATTGTAAACATCATTGAATTTTGTTGGGCTTTAGCTTTTATGCTAGATAAAAAAACAGTTACATAAAGTTAGCGCTCACATTCTCTGCTGTGCTTTATTCATAAATAATTCTAATTTTCAATTTTTTCCAAAAGAAATATATTTTTGCAAATGAACGAATACCATCAAAACTATTTATTACACAATACAAACAAACTATTGCGAAAACAAAGCAAAAAATATATTACGCGTTTTTTTTAAAGCGAAAAAAAAGAAAAGCTTTCGTAAATTTAAAATTTTATATGGATATTTGGAAAGGTGTGTTTAATTTATCGTTAATAACTAATAAAATATTAAATTAAACAATATAATATCTTCTACTTTTGTATAGATAAATTAATAACCTTTCCAAATATGTAAAAATAATACATTAGTGGTCTTCACGACCTAAATATTTTTTCTTGATATTTTGATATTTTACGAAATAACGAGTTTTGATTGGTTGAAAAAAATATTAAAATATCACGATAGTGTCAAAAAAAATATCAAAAAATTATTGCCGCAGGGCATGTATTTTTTGATATTTTGATATTTTGATATATATGTCAAAATACTACTGTCAGAAATTTTCTGTTTTGAAATTTTAAATTTTATTTTGTGTTGTGACAATCCCCGTTAATTGTTTATTAAAATTAGTATTGCAGTTTAAAATTAGTATTATTACATATTTACTTATTTTTCCTTAAATTTTGCCATTTTTCCTTAAATTTTGCCTAATTTTTAACAATAGCTGTGTTTTTTTCAAATGGGTCTGGGTCAAGGTTTGAAAAAAACGACAAGGATCATTTATTCGGGTTTCATAAATTTGAACAGGTGGTACCGGTTTGTCATCATTTTAATTCTATGTACATATGATAATTTTTTTTATTCGTATATATGAATAGTTTTAAAAAAGGATAATAACATCTTAGCAACATATATTTTTGAATTTTTTTATATTTTTACAGTATTTTTAAAAAAATAAATCACTAAGAAAAGATTTTTTATCTAATTTTGTTTGCACCGCCATCTGTTTGTAAATTTCCACATTAAATCTATTCAGGTTTCAAAACCTCGAACCAGATAAATATCTGGGTTATGTTGTTGTTGTTTTTCATATAAAAATGAAAACCTTGACCGTTTGAAAAAAACACAGCTAATATTTGTTTAAATTATTTCAGTGCTACCAGATTATATAAATATGTAAAATAAACGTAAAAACATGAAATATTCAGTACTGCCAGACATAAAATGTAAAAAAAATATCAAAATATCTCAGGCACCAAAAACGTAATTTAAAAAAAAAATATCAAAATATCAAGAAAAAATATTTAGGTCGTGAGGACCACTATTATTTAAGTGATGACAAAAGAAAAAAATTTTTTCACATTCAAAAATTTTTTTTATATTGATTTACACAGTAAATGTTCTAAAGCTCTTTTGGAAGGACATGTGTGATATCGATAGCAGAGTTTTCAACCTAATACTAATCGATGGTGCTGCCTCTATAATTTTCTAATCTCGGCGCAACAACTCAAAAAATGCCTTGATTGGACAACTATAAGATATATAAACAATGGTGTAATGCAATTTGTACAAGTTAACCGACGAGAAACAAGTTAACCGACTTTGGACAAGTTAACCCGACTTTCAATTATCTTCTTGAATATAAATATGTATTCGAACCGATTGCGAAGGATATGGATAAATATTTTGATTTTTCACCGAAATATGTTTTTTGTTATATAATGCCAATAACATAATAAAAATTTAATTTCAAATATTAATGTAAATAATAATGAATAAAATTATTCTCATCCTTTGGAAAATGAATCTAGTTTATATATGGCAAATTTAAGAAGAAATGAAAAGGGAGCATTTTACTCCATTGTCATCTTCAGGAAATACTCCATTGTCATCTTCAGGAGCTGTAGAAAGGTTTTTTTTATTTGCGGCTTGGTAAATAGTCCAAGAAGCGGACTATTATCAGATGAAAATTTTGAAAAATTAGTTTTACTAAATTCAAATTAAAATATACATCATATGGCAACACTGATGTTGAAATAATTTATTAAGTTTCGACTGCTAATGACAGACTAATATTTTAAAATAATTTGCAAATTAAACTATCTTGTGTGCTTAATTTTTGGCCATTATCAATTGCTACATCTGGATTACTAAAAATAAACATCAGTCACGTTATAAATCTTAATTAATTTTGGTTTTAATTATTAAGACTGCTGTACAGTAGGTGTTTTTGCTTTTTATTTATTTTGTTTGGTGCTGTCATTGAAACTTTGTGCATTTCATTATTTTTTTATTTCTCGTTCAATACTGCAGGATGTCTACTAAGAACACAACCATACACATCTGCTCTGCCCTCAATCAAATTGAAAGTCATAGATGGTATAGCTTGTGATATTTGTGACAAGTGGTTCCACAATAAATGTTGTGGTCTTTCCTCTGATGAATTGGCTAAGTTCGAACGAGATAAGCAGTCAACCTGGTATTGCACCAAGTGTAAACCTATAACTAGCAGCACAAATGACATGTTTGCAGTGCGTTTGTCAAAATGCAATCCGATGCAAAGTAAAAATGATGATAAATTTTAATTTACAAATTAAAAAGAATGCTGATGAACAAATTTCACTAAAATCAACCATTATCAAAATATCTAAGGACAATGTTGAGTTTAAAAAATCTTTGCCACAATTAATTACTGAAATGGTGACAAGATTAAAGATGTAATTACTGATGTTAACCGTATGAAAACTGAAATTATTAACATAAAAACAGAGCTCGATTTATTATAATCTGCAGCTGTACATTTCTGATAGTTCAGATGTGAAAAAAAGATTAAGAAAAGTGGAAGAGCAAGGTGAACTTCAATTAGAACTACTTAAAAGAAATTACTTTTTAATTACTGGCGTGCGTTGTATAGTGTAGGTGTAGAGGACCTGGTTGTAGCTTTAGTTGAAATATTTTGTGCTTTAGATTATGCTGTCACTGCTAATGACATATCAAATTGCTGCTACCTAAATAAGAATAAAACTGTCATCTTAGTTTCACTACATTCGCTACAAAAACGCAATTCTATTATGCAAAAATACTTTAAACATGGTAACCTTAATATTTCAATGTGAATGGTGTTTTTTCAATGATAATTTACCACCTAAACTATCTATCATGGTTAAGTTAGCAAGACATTTAAATAAAACTGCTGTTACAAATAGTCTTCATGTTGGCATATCGGATATTACAATTAAAGCTGGTGATGAAACTACACAATAATTTTCCACTATTGAAGATCTAGTATTGGCATTTCAAATTTTGAATGAGAGACTAAATGGAACTGCAATATAAGCACTGCCTTCAATCAACTAATTTTACTCAAGTAATCGCTTTTGCACTTTTTTTATATATATCGTCGACTGAATATTGATTTGGTCCATACGCCATTTACCTTATTTCGAGTAAATCAACTTTTAAGTTTGAAGGTAAATATATTTAAAACTAGCCGATAGAAATTTTTTAAATTTTAACTGTACAATCTGTACATATTAATGTATGTAAATTTGAACGTGATAGCAACACATAATAAGTGATTGAAGTTTTACTGAGACTGGAATTTTTCAGTTTGTTCTATATCCACACATTTTTCACTACTTTGTTAACATTGTAGGAGGTGGACCAATCTGATTTCGATATGGAACAATCTAGTTCAAATAAAGTACTTTTAAATATTAATATTGTATATATAATATTTAACCACGGAAATTTATAAAATTAAACACATTCAGATTCAGACACATTTTTTAATTTTGTATAAGCTTCTAAGGAGTCTAGACAAGAAGATGCAAAGGGGGTTCGTTACTCCTTAGTTATGTAGCTCTTAGGTTTTTTTGCGTATGTGGTATGTTATGTTGCATGTAATTAGGATCATAAAATTTTTCCAAAAGTAGTTTGAAAAGCAGTGCTAGTTACTATTTATTCATACTAAAATGACGAGGGATCATCTTTGGAACAGCATATCTCAAATGCGGTTGAAAAATTAGATTAGAAGGTTAATGTAAAATTCAAAAATAAAATCAATAATAAAAATTAATAGAACAACAATGTTTTGGTAAACAAAACATAAATTTTTGGAAAATGTTGGAATTTATTAATCGAATTTTAATTTTGAGAATAAGAAAAATTTAAATTATATTAAAAATAAATGTAATAGTCAAAATAAATTCCAAATCAAGGATTAAAATGAAACAAAATTCGTAAAGATTATTCCAATATTAGCCCTGTTTTTTTGTAGACGGGTATGTTGTATTGCAAAATTTTACATTGAAAACAACAACATTTGTTGGCAAAAAAAAGAGAATTACAGTAGTTATTTATATATCGCAAATGAATTGTAATTGATAAATAGTTAATAATATGACATGTAGATGGCTCTGTTGTCAATATTCCATTTCATTTCATTTCATTTATTTCAAATACATTGGACAAAAAAGGCATAGCCTATGTTTTTTTTTTACATTAAAAAATAGCAATTTATTAAAGAAAAAAAGCAAGTTTTATATTTTTTAATGACATTTAATGATTTTTGTTTTACGTTTATAAAACTCAAAGTTGATGTGATTTAAAAAAAATTATCAGCTGATAAATTCAACTGTGTATGAAATAAAAAAAAAATTTCGCCTCCTATGTTCAGTGAATCGTTTTTTTGCAAAAATTTTGCAATACAACATACCCGTCTACAAAAAAACAGGGTATGAATCATAAGAACACGACACGATTGATTAAAGTGTCGTGAAAAATTACGACAGACGATAGTCGTAATTTTTTTTTAAGATCATATGTGGCGATTGTAATTCTATCGTTTTTTATTGGTATAAATTTAAATTTGGTATAATAATATATTAAATTTATTGACAACCTAAGTATATGAAATGAGTGGCTGTCACTTTTTATTGAAAAATTTTTAATTTTAGATCATAGCAACTTTTTTATTTTATAATTTTCTAAAATAATTTTCAAACATTATAATAAAACTACTTTTTTATATTTACACGATTGCTTAGACAATATCGTGTAAATTTGATAGATAAAACGATACACACTTTGCGATATCGTTTCATATGATACTAAACTAAATGGTATAAAAGTTTTTTACACGATACGACATTATAATTTTGACAGCATGTGACGATTGTCATCTCCTATGATCTTAAATCGCATATTTAAAGATACACGACTGTCGCCATCGTCTTTTATGATTCATGCCCAGGGCTATTATTATTTTAAAACATTATTTAAAATCATTACTTAAAAAATTGTTTATTTATTTCAAAGATTAAAAAATTATTATTATATCTATCTAAAGATAAAGATAGACAAAAACACAAACGTCATTATTTTCAAATATATTCCCCAAGTAAATCTTATATCTGCATATGTGAAAAACAAACATTATGTAGAGTTAAAGTTCATTAGAATCCTAAACTGACTATTAATTAGTACTGTCTTGTTTTCTTGTTATTATACCGTATAGATATCATTGAGCTGCTATGAAATATTTTTCGTTCCAGTCACGGAACTCATCAGATAGCTTTATTCAAGTAATTTTGATGATTTACCTAGAAAACCTTATATGTATCCATATTTTAAATAAAAATAAAATGAAATGAAAATAAAATAAATTTTTATATCAATCTCATCAAATACTAAGTTAGAAAAGAGATATACGGGTTAAGAATTTCAGGTTTTAGAGTTATTAAGTTTAGGTAGAAATTACTATTGTATATGTAGTTAACCTTAGTGCAAACAGATGTTATCATCCAGAATATATGGAGACACATAATCACTAGCCCGACTTCAATTATTTTGAAATCCCCATTTAGGATCTTATTACTCCAGCCGCACATAAAAGTATTGACACCCAGGAATTTTTTAAAATGTTTAAAATAATAATAAATTAGAAAAAAATATGATATAAATAATACTTCCTTTCCTCTGCGTGAGCCAGTCTGTCTGTTTGTTTTTGTTTTAGGTGGAGGGTTTAAGTTATTTCGTTTGTAGGTTGATTTTCGTTAAATCCTAACTTTGTGTCACATATAGATGTCGTGGTGGTGGGTCTGATTTTTAACTTTTCCGATCAAGAAAACAAAAGCTGCTCTTGATTTGATCCTAGCTCAAATCAAGGGCATGTTCTGGAGGAAAAAAAATCGGAAAAGGTAAAAATTGGGGAGTCGAATGTTGACCGCGGCGCTGGACACCGGGGTTAAATACGTTGAATTTTTTTTGTTCGTTTTTTTTTAAATGAAATTGTGATATCGTATTTAAAGGTATCGTATTTAACTAAAAATTGTTGTATATGTACATATGTATAAAAAAAGAAACCTTAGACAGAAAAAAAAAATAATAAATGTATTTAAATCGGAAAAAAAAATTGGAAAAAATTTATGAAAAAAAATATGAAAGAAAATTTAATTTATAAAAAAAAATTAAAATCAAACAATTTAAATAATAATAATTATGGTGTCCAGCGCGCGCGTAAATTATTAGTTTTGTGAACGGTCCTGTTGTTCTGCGGAGTTATGTTCCTGTTTTCCAGTGGTCTGTCATCAGTGTCATCTTCAGCAGTCTTGTCTCAGAGTATACAGCGTCTTCGTGGGAACCGACAATTTTTTTTGTAGCAAATTTTTGTAGTAATTTTTGAAGTAATTTTTTATTTGATTTGAGTATCCTTATAAAGTAGTTGTTTTGCATTTAATTTTGTATTGAAAAAAAAGAGGAAAAAAAAACATTTTTGTTGTTAAATCCTTCCGTACTAGGATTAAGGTGCTGATCCACACATGTCCGGAGCAGCAGCATAAACCAGAAAAAAGGTACGTGGTAAATATTTTTATTAATTAAATAATAGACTCATAAAAGGAAATATTTAAAGAAATAAAAGAATTTTTTTTTTAAATATTTGTGTAATTCCGTTTGGCTGTACTTCCGAATAAAGGGCCCGAGCTTTTAAAATGGCGTCATTACATAACGGTACTTTAAAACATCAGGACTCCGAATAATGATGTCATTTTCCCCGCAAACGCCATCTAGTGGCCGAAAAATGCATTACAAATTTTTAAAAAAATGCATTTTTGCCATTTTCTCCTTAACTAGTGAAATTCCCTATATTAAAATAATTTTAATTATTTTTTTAAGAAGTCGTCTAAAACTGCAAATTACTACTTAGATATAGAGGTGTAGTGAGTATTTTACCGTTATTATCTTAAAGGTAAGCATTATTTTTGTGGTTGTTGATTTCCTTAGGGTCGTTGAAACAGCGTTGGAGGAATGAGTTCATCGCGGAAATTTATTGCATTATAAAAATTTTGTGTTTCCATGGCGGACTAAATCACAACAATTGAGCGATCCGGAGTATGCAGAATTTCCCTTGTTTTAAATTAACGCTTCCAACTTCCGAACCCTTCTCCTCCGAACTTATCTACAGATAACGAAGTCAATTTTGATAACGTTACAGTATATTAACGATACCTACTTTTTACGTGACTCGACACCAAGATTATTTTACAGTATGACTTGCAAACCCTTATAGGATCAGACTAAGACAACTATTTATCACATCTAGATACATTAACTATCATCATGTCATGCCGTTTTTGACCGAAATAAGTTAATAAACTTTTTTTGTTTCTTATATAGTTTTACCGACCGTTTGTATTAGGGCTATGGATATGGACTAAATTTGTAACAACATTTTGTTTCAGTTTGTACCATATACGATATATTGTATATAGAGAAACTATTTCATATATCATTTTTTGAACAAATTTTCATAAAATAATATAGAAATGTAAGACACCAAGCTTTTTCAGTTTTTCAAAGGCCAGAACCTTTATTTTAAAAGCCCTCTATTCTATTTTCAAAGCTCATTAAAAAAATATATATAAAAAACTGTTGCATAAAAACAACAAATTTAAATCTCACAACCATTTATTTTCTATTCTTTTTAATGAATAAATTTTTTTCAGTAGTTATTTAATGAATTATAAATTATAATATAATAATTATACAATATAAAGGCTCAAATACATTCAAAAAGTGCGAACAAAAAGTACCACTTTTTGAAAATTATGTTTTGTCCCTGTTCGTAGCATTAAAATTTATATCATTCCTTTTCATTTTTCAAAAAGTGAATAATTAAAAAGCTAAAAACATTCTAGCTTTAAAAAAGTGAAAAACAGTGGAAGCTTTAAAACACTAACACATATAAGTATTTGCATAGTTTTCCCGGTAGGTTTCAGAAAAAGCTTCAGAAAAAGGTAAAAATTTATGATAAATATCAAAAAAGGTTTGGGTATATGATAAACAAATGGTTTTACTATATGAGAAATGAATGACATTTGACATTTAATAAATATGTGAATGACTGACTAATTTTGAAATGATTAATTTTGAATTAATTCGATTAGTAAACAATAATGTTATGTCATATTACCCGTTTTGTATCATCTTTATTTAAAAAAATTTTTGTATGCACAAAGTATTTTTGTACCCAATAAATATTATATTTTAAATACGATAATTTGAAATTTCAAATAATTTCAAATATGATAAATCATAAATATAAAAACCAAGAACCAAAGGAAAATAATTATTTTTTATAAATAATCTGTCAAGTGTCAATCAAACTTCAAAATAATATAAATAGCTTTTTACAACAAAAAGAGCTTTTATTTAGTTCATAATATTCTTCCAGTGGCGCTGTCATATAAACAACATTTTCACTTTTTGTTCTCACTTTTTGAATGTATTTGAGTCTTAATAATTTGATAATTTGATTGAGATGATAATTTTTGGCAAAATAGTTTTTTTATACTCAGCATTATTAAATATTTTTTCAATAAGCTTTGAAAATAGAATAGAGGGCTTTTAAAATAAAGGTTCTGGCCTTTGAAAAACTGAAAAAGCTTGGGGTCTTACATTTCTATATTATTTTATGAAAATTTGTTCAAAAAATGATATATGAAATAGTTTCTCTATATATTATTACTTTATGCTTTTTTCTTTATATCAAATATTAGGTTTTCATTATATAGTCATGGTTTTGGTTTTATTGGTTTTATTAAATGGTAATTATTATTTTTTATATTTTTAGAAGTAGAATTATTGTGATACATTATTCTTCAACATTGTCTCTTCTGACGTTTCTTTCCCAAAATTTAGCTTGTAGACGACAACTTTTAAATATTGGTCATGTTAATGCTCCAAGTATTTATATTTATTTCTGTTGATACATGTAAATGGAGTTAGGAAATCTTCATTCGGGATTACAGTAACATATTGAAACAAACTGATTTTAGTTATATATATTCAACAAACAATTCCAATTTGCAAATTGACTTAATTAATAATGTTATTATGAATTTATATAATAATCATGTTCCAATTAAAAGTATTTAGTCTAAAGAGCCAAAGAGAATATGTGGTTGTCGCTGTCGCCTGTCGTCGTGTTTTTAGCCAGCGATGATTTCGCTGTCGTTGTCGCCCCTTAACTAAACACAATAGATCGTCGCGAATAATTGTCAATTATCATAATTTTATTTGTGAAAATTATATTTTCATTATAGTGTGCTATGGAAAATAATTTTTAAATAAATTCAAAAAATGTCAAAACTTAGCGACGAGCGAAAGTATCAAATATCAATTGAAATACAGCGACAACGACAGACGACATCATTGTGGTTCAATAATGCGATATACGTACTTTTGATTTTTCTTTTGACATTTCACGACGACAGGCGACAGCGACAACCACATATTCTGTTTGGCTCTTTAAGTGCCAGTCACAGTGATTTCGATTCGAACGGCACGTTCGAATCGAAAAGAACCGTTCGTTTCGAAAAGAAATTATAGTCACAATGTATTCGTTCCGTTTATATAAAAAAAATAAGTTTAATCTCTATTTTATGTATTAAAATAAATATTTTCTGCATTTATTATACAATACTGGATGCTTCTCAACATTTTCAGTAAACTCCTCCATAATAATTCAAAAAATTTAAATTTCAAATGTATAATTTATAGGTTATGTCAATCGACCCATCCGGCAAAGTTAAAATATTTTTAACTCTTTTCGAATGAATTCGTTTCGACACGTTCATTGTGACTTGCAATCCGGCATACCATATAAAATATATGGGGCTGTCAAAATTTGAAATTTTCGATTCGAACGTGTCGTTCGAATCGAAATCACTGTGACTGGCACTTTAATCTAAATGTTGCCTCAAACTGTCATCTGAAATGCAACACACAAAAAGTCTCAGAGACTTAGCTTTGAAAGCTTTTTGCCAGAGCCGCAGTGATAGGTGGAACATTTTTTTTTTAAATTTTTAATTTTTTTATCGTAATAGATTTAAGAGCTTGGTGAGAAATTCTAAGTCTTCTAAACAACTTTGTCAAAAACTGAAGATTTATAGCATCTAGTTGGCATTCAAAAAAATTATAGGAACTTTTTGATATTCCTAAAAAATATTGCTTGATAATGTAAATAATTTTTATAATTTGAAAAAAAAAAAAATATATTTGAAAAAAAATAATTCATCCATTTTTTTACCTAAAGCTTAGTACTCAGTTCAAAGAAAGTAAGATTTTATATAGAAAATTTTACCATGGGCAAATTATTTTTCTAATTTCGACTTTTTCATATACACATGGCACTCAGTATGTTTATATTATATTATATTTACATATTTTTAATATAATATTTTGTTCACAATTTTGCCAGTTTTTTTTTAAGTAAATACCTAGCTTTAAAAAATAAAAAAAATTTTGACAAAATATAATTTGGTATACATATATTATATTCACGCCATCTATAGGTTTTCTATAAAATCTAATCTTTTGGACGTCCAATTATGGCACAAGACGTGAGCTGACGTCTTGTGCCATAATTGGAAGTCCAATTCGAAATTAAATTTCGAAAATTGGACGTCCAAAAAAATGTATGGACGATATTGCTGTATCGCTCTTGTACATAAATATATATCTCCATCCTGTAAAAAAATTCGACACCAAATTTCGCCATTGTGCACGCGCATTTTAACCCTTTCGCGTCGGAGTTTTTTTTTAAGAAATAGAGTAATTCTAGATAAGGAATCAATTAGATATGCATTGTGCAATGAAAATTACTTTTACTATAAAAATTTTCATACCATAGTTTAGGAATGGGGGGAAGGGATATATTGTACCAATAGCTAGTTAATTTGGGACAATGCATCCCAACAGATGTGAGTAAATTAAATAACAAGAATAACAAATAAAAAATATCATTTATTCAGCGGATCATAATAACAAAAATTCATAATTCATCAGAATTCAGTACTCGTCATCAGATGATTCTATCACGGCTCGAATTAATTTGCTCTTTTGTAAATAATAAAAACTGGAAATATAAAAACGGCGATATTCAAAACTTTTGGGATGTATTGTACCAGCTAATATATATAACCATTGGGATATTATATCCCAACTTCCAAAAAAACCTAAAAATTGAGGCTATAATATATATGTACTACAGAATAGTTCTTATATAGTTCTAAATAGATTAGATACCACTAAAACACGTACTTTTGTCGAACAAAATTACTCCACTAAAAACACGACTTGCTCACGACTCAACAATTATCCAGCACTACTGATAGAATTTTTTGCAAAGGGTCGAAGTGAAAAGAGATCAATTTGATCATGAAACACTAAAAACTACGAAATGCATAGTTTTAATACAAAATAAACCCAACAGATGAAAACGCTTTTTTTTTGGGATGTATTATCCCATTAGACGCGAAAGGTTTAAAGGGTGTATCTCCTTAAATTTTGCGCAACACTAGTAAGATTTTCTTGTTTTAATTATATTCATTATCTCTCTGGGTTTATTTATTCTTCTTAGAACTTCTGCATTGGTTAATCTATCTGTCCACGGAATTTTCAAAATCCTACGATACATCCAAAGTTCAAAGACTTTTATTCTCTGTATATCTCTTTTTTTTGTTACCAAGTCTGCCCCGTATAATAAAGTAGACCAGATGTAACATTTTAATATTTTTATTTTCAGCTCGATGTTATTTTCATTTTTACAGAAAATGTTACTCATTTTTCTGAAGGCAGTCCGTGCTGGCTCTATTCTGGTGTTGATCTCTGTTCTGTTTTCTGAACCGGATTCAATCCAAGTTCCCAAATATTTGTATCGTGTACCTTTTTCAATTTGGACATTATTTATTTTTATTGTTTGGTTACCTGTATTGTTTTTTCCGATCACCATGTACTTGGTTTTACTATGGTTAATTTTCAGACCATACTCCATACCATACAGTGAGTATTTAGTTTTTCAATCATCTTTTGTAAATCTGCAATATTACTCGCTATTAAAGCTGAATCATCTGCGAATCTTAGATACTCCATCCTGAGTTCTTACTTCGGCTGTTTGATTCCAGTACAGAAATTTGATTATTTGTATATCTTTTGTATCTAAGTTTTTACTATTCAAAATTTCTATTAGTTTATCATGTCTGACTGTGTCAAACGCCTTTTCAAAATCTATGAAACAGGTATGTATATTGTTACTTATTTCATTGCTCCATTGGCCTAGTATGTTCAGCATAAGAAGTGCTTCTCCCGTTCCAAGTGCATTTCTGAATCCGAACTGTGATTCACTGATTCCTTCTTCGAGCTTTTTGTAAATTCTGTTGGGTATAGGGTATTATTTTTAAAAATATTGTGCTTTTTTGGTAGCGTTATAAAAGTTGACTTTAACCATTCTTTTAGTATTTTGCTCGAGCCGAGCTGTATGTATATATATATTTTATTAAATAAGTGCGTATGTATTTTTATAGATTCATCGTTCAGCAACTTTAGGACTTCATTCGGTATTTCATCTGGACCTGTCATGTGGCTAGTCGGTTTTTTGATTTTTTTATCACATTCCTAACTTCTTCTTCTAAAATGGCTAGTCCGACTACGCTTTGCTCATCATACATTGGTTCCGAGATTGCATTTCTACTGTCTTCAAATAAGTCCACAATATATCTTTCCCACTGTTCCAGTCTTTCTTCTGCATGTAATAGAATTTTTCCTGTGTTATCTTTAAGTATGCCAAAAATTTTCTTTTTTCCAGTGTTAGTAACTTGTTTAATTTTGTTATGAAGTTGGAAGTTGGAAGCTATTATGTTGCCTCTCTAAATTCTCTATTTCTTCACATTGGTTTTCCCACATATTGGTTTTTTGCTGCTCTAATTTTGTATTTTATGATTTTGTTTAGTTTATTGTAATTCAGTATATTTCTATCTTTCCACTTTTTTTTTAATTTAATTTAATATAAAAATGGTCTTCAAAATTTTGAATTATCTTTTTTTGTTATCGCTGCAACGATTTTTTCCATTGTAATTTTAAATATAATTTTATCTTGATTTTTGATTATAATTCCTAATTGAAATAGTCATAAATTTAGCTGTATTATTTCAACTAACAATATGTCTATTATCTTTAGTAAGCAATAGTGAATAGTGTGAGTAATTAATTGAAATTAAACCATAATTGTGATTGGCCAAACCAACGATATAGAAGATATATGGATAGGGCATAAATGTTCCCTCTCTTTTTAACACATTAAAATTTTAATATATTGAAAAATTGTTTATGAAGCCACGATTTTGGTAGTTCTCTTTCCTTTTGCTCGCCGAAGTGTCAAATTAATAATATGAAAAATATTATAACAGCTGATTTTAGATTTACAGGGCTGGCTTATTTTTTTAAGTTTAAGAGTCTCAATATAAATTAACAATATTAACTAGCTAAACAAATTACTCTATTTTACATTCCATTTGTATAATTATCGTTGCGCGACCTAAAATATTCCTTAGGATGATCTTTACTTGTATTTTAAAAAAAAAAAAAAAATTATCTCCTTAAAAATTGATGTCCGAATGAAAAAAAACCTAATCCGCCCCTAATTTCTCATTTTTATATTTTGACAATTCGGCTAGCAAAAAAAGAGACAACTATACCCGGCGTGGCTTCAAATTTTTATATTTATGCCCTATCCATATATCTTCTATATCGTTGGGCCAAACACAAAATACATATGCTATAAAGCATTTATTATGCGTGAAAATAGTCTTTTTGTTTTTACGCATTAAATTAGTCTTTTTAAACATCAAATTAGTCTTTTTCATTTATAGTATATTTATTATCTAATATATTTTTAAACTTTTTAGCTTATTATTTTTTTACACTTGTAATTAAATTAATACAAAATTCATTAAAAATAATAATTCCATTTTTATTTAAAAAAAATCAATTTAAATATGTATGTACTAACATACTATAAATTAAATAGACTAATTGTTGTGCAAAAAGACTATTTTCACGCGTAAATGCTATAACTTTTTTTTATCTCCGATAATATGAAATTAAACAACTGTTTTAATAATTTATATAATTATTTATTTTTTAACACATATATAATAATTTATCTACAACAGGAAAAAAAAATTTTTATTTTAAGTACTTTTATCAAATACATAATAATAACAAAACAAAATTAGATTAGAAAAAAATATTGTAAAATGTCAACTATACCTATTATATTACTCCTGTTTTATCAAATATGAATTTTTAAATACTCAGCTATAAAGACACGTAATATTTTATTTAAATTTTCAACAGTTGTGAGATCAATAATATTTATATTATCATCTATTGTATGCCAAACATCTGGAAATGGTATTGGTATTAAATGTAATATTGGTACACCTAATTTTAAAAATGGTATATGATCATCTTCAATATATGAATTAGCTGATTTTGATTGAAAATATTCATCATAATTATTTGATTTTATAATACCACTAGTTATATGTTTATTTAAATAACCTAAATTTGTTAATTTTTGTTCAGCATTTAATAATCTTGTATACCATAATTCAGTTTCTTTATAAAAACTATAAAATTTTGGATCTGGTGTACCAATTAAATCTAATAATAGTAACATATCAATTTTATTTATAAAACCATTTAAATTCCATTTATTTGCTAAATTTTTAGCACCATATATTGAATCTGTTGAATCCCATTTTAAAAATGCTTCTTCACCATCAAAAAATACAAACATTAAACTTATATCATTATTTAATATATTATTTTCTATTAAATTATTATTTAATGTTGTTGCTAAATTTATTAACATTGCACATGGTACAGCTGAATCTGTAGCACCTAAAAATTCAATATTTGAAAAATATTTACTATCATAATGACATGCTAATATTAAATATCTATTTGCATTTGGATTTTGTGTTGCTATAATATTTTGAAATTTTAATGTTCCTAAATTTGGTGTTTCGGCATCAAATATATCAAGGTCTATTTGCCAATTTAAATCTTCCATTGATTTTATTATAAAGTTTCGAACTTTTTTATGTCCCTCAGTACCAACGACACGTGGTATTAAAATTTCATTTAATGTTTTACTAAAATGTTCTATATCTGTTAAACGATTTATTTCTGATAATTGTGTATCATTTATTTCAATTGGTTTATGCTGTGGAATCTACAAAAAAAATGATTATAAAAATTAATAAAAAAGAAAAATAATATACCCTTTTATTATTAATGTTATTAACTAAATTTAATTGAACTAATAAAGTTAAAAGTAATAATAAATATGATAAATTATACATTTTCATTTTCTAAATAAAAAAGAATCGTTTTCACTTGTTGGAATTGGTATGTATATGTACAATATTTATATTTAAATTAATTAATTTTTTTTTTTTTTTTACAAAAAATATATATATATATATAATTGTCAGTCGAGTGCGAGTCTTCAGTCTTCTTGTGTTGTGTTCAAATTCAAAATGATTTTGTTTTGACATTTTGCGGTAGACCACAGCGCAGCCAACATTCAAGTAAAATATAAGTTTAAAGGTAGGTATAATTATGTATGCTTCGCACACATTATAAATCTGAATATTATATTAGTCAAAATTATATTAAGTCTCTAAAGAAGACATATTGAGTAACCCAAATTAAAAAATAAACTTGATATGCATGAACATGAAGTGAAATTTTATACAGTGGTGATGCAATGCTTTGCTTATTAGTGTAGTGGTGCTTAAGCCTTAAGGTCGTAGCTCGTCGTACATTATATTCCCAGTCTTGACATCAATGGTGATCTAAATTGCCTTATCTTTCAATTTTCAATTAGTACAGTAATAAAATATATACAAATGTAAATTTTAAAACAAAGTATGGCGAGAATTCTATAGCCAACGATATGGAAGATATATGGATAGAGCATAAATATAAAAATTTGAAGCCACGCCGGGTATAGTTGTCTCTTTTTTTGCTAGCCGAATTGTCAAAATATAAAAATGAGAAATTAGGGGCGGATTAGGTTTTTTTTAATTCGGGCATCAATTTTTAAGGAGATAATTTTTTTTTTTTTTTTGAAAAATATAAGTAAATATCATCCTAAGGAATATTTTAGGTCGCGCAACGATAATTATACAAATGGAAAGTAAAATAGAGTAATTTATTTAGCTAGTTAATATTGTTAATTTATATTGAGACTCTTAAACTTAAAAAAATAAGCCAGCCCTGTAAATCTAAAATCAGCTGTTATAATATTTTTCATATTATTAATTTGACACTTCGGCGAGCAAAAGGAAAGAGAACTACCAAAATCGTGGCTTCATAAACAATTTTTCAATATATTAAAATTTTAATGTGTTAAAAAGAGAGGGAACATTTATGCCCTATCCATATATCTTCTATATCGTTGTCTATAGCTGTCGCATAACAACAAATAACTCTGCAAAGCCATGAGCTTGTTACAATTAATTGTTGCTCTGTTCGGGTATTAAACAGCAATATCATCGAAATCACCGAGTTATATGTTAGCACATCCAAACCATTAAAGAATCGTTGGTCTTCTAATCTCTAATGCTATAGTATACTGCGTGCTAGTGTGCCGCGATGCGTTCTTGTCTGCCGAACCTTCATAAGGCGTCAACTTTAAATGTGATATAGTAACATTATGTCGAGTAAATTATAGATTCTTAAATAATAGAATATAAGGATAGAATTATGGTAGTGATTTTACATTAAATGAAGCTTCCCCCTCGGAATTCCATAACTAATCATTTTTCGAGAGGTTTTGCATGAAACATTTTCCCAGGGAGGGGAAGGAAAGGATGCTAGTGGTGGTATCAAATGAAAGCACTGAGTTTTGGATTAATTATGTAAAAAAAACCTATCCTATCCTATCCTTAGTTTCATCGGAATCAAAAATGTCCCCAAATGTATTTATTCAGCCCGTCCTCCTGTTTCGTCGAAATCAAAAATGTTCTCAAGTGCATTTTGGCCAAAATTAAAATTTAAAATTTTATTAAAGAAAATAAAAATTTGTATACCTTTCCTGTAATTTGTATCCAAGGACTAAGATCGGGTTCAAATATTGGTGAAATTAAATTTCTTATTGAAATTTTATTTAAAGATTTCAAAATATGTTTAATTTTTGACATTATTTATTATTAAAATTCTTTTGTATAAAATTAGATAAATATGAAGAATTCTTATTATTGTATTAAATATATTATTACGTCATAAGTAAAACAATTGCATCTGACTTATATGCGCGAAAACTACGAATTATTTTTATTTTTACACATTGCACTTTGTCATTACAATTTAGAAAAATTACATGGAAAATGTTTTTCGTGCAATACATACAAATTACATATTAGGCTCCGGGACAAATAAAGCGTTTTCATTCTCAAATTTATTTTGAATTTGTTTTTCAAAAAATAAAAAACTTTATTATTCAAAATTTATAATTTCTTTTTTTTTATCACGTTTTCTTAAATTAATAATTGTATTTATATAAAAAAAGTTCATTACTTAATTTGTTTCTTCACTTATTTGCTCTTCTAAAATATTAAAATCAGGTAAATTGTTTTCATCCCTAAGCCATAATGGACTTGTTAAAATTTGTTCTTTAATATACAGTGATGATTTAAAACAATATTTACTACAAAATTTCTTACGTTCAGTAATATCATAAACTTTTTTTGTATTTAATGAAATAATATATTGTTGATTTGGAATATTATTTAATTGTTCGTTACATAATGTATAGCCACATTGTTTAATAATGCAACGTTCCTCAATAATATCATCATAATGTGATTGATTTATAAATTTTAATTGATATAAAAATTTATCTTTCGTAATTCCATTTTCAATTAAATTTTCAACAATTTTTTGTGCTTTTTCATGACAAGCTTTTTTCTTTTTCATTATTTCCAATAATTTTTCATTTGAAACTTGATGTGTTTTAGCTGAAGTTGTTTTCTTTTTATTCATCTTTTTTTAATAATTTCAAATAACTATAAAATAGTTTATATGTAATGTAAATTAATTTTTGTATGATTTTTTTCCTTTTATACTTATTTTGTGGGGAAGTTTGTTTTTGTGTATTTACAAATATTTTGACATATTTCTATTTTACCAAGTGCGAGAGAGAGAAAAGGTGATGTGCTATATTGGTAAAGAAAACGTCAAAAAACCTTTAGACGTTTTCTAAAAAAAATCCCTACAGGAAATCTGTCATCGTGTGTCGTGTTCAATTGAAAATTGTTGATATTAGGGGTTTTTCTTTTTTTAGTTCAGAGTTGGGCTCTGCATATACCTTGTTTCCATGACGAGTTCAACTCGAGTTGAACTCGAGTTAGCGTGCATGGAAACAGGGGTTGAGTTGAGTTGAGTTGGAATGGAACGAATAATTGATGGTTCCATTTCAACCCCATTTCAACTCAACCCAACTCAACTCTGTACATGGAAACTAGGTAATAGAGTCTGAGTAAAGCGGCGTCCACATATACAGCGAACGACCGAACGAACGAACGAGCGAACGAACATTCGATCAAGATTCGGTTAGTGTGGACGCCGAACGAACGAATATTTGTTCGTTCGTTGCCGAAACATTTTGTCTGAAGTGGCATTTTAAAGCGAGTTAACTCATAAATGAGTTATTGTAAAATCATTTCGTGGCATTCCACTTTTAAAAAATGACATGAGATATCTCATAAGAACTGTCATTTTATGCAATAGCAAAATCTCATAAGAACTGTCATTTTATGCAATAGCAGGCTTGTCAAATTTTTTATTGCTTTCTAAGAACACATTAAATATTATTTAAATTATAATTAATTATAAATTATAAATAAATAAATAAATTATGCAATCAAAATGATAAATTATACAATAAAAAATTTGAGAATAAAGAGTGACGTCACGACTTTCATTATTACACCAAATAGTACATGGCTTAATTATTAAATTTATATCCGCCAACTGTCATTTTACCCCAGCGTCACTGTCAGATGTTGGAACACGAATTCTAACCTCTTAAGCCTTCTATATTATATAGTTCGTTGGTTAACTCGCTTTAAAATGCCACTTCTGGATCGCCAACGAACATTCGTTATATACCTTGTTTCCATGACGAGTTGAACTCGAGTTCAACTCGAGTTGAACCCCATGGAAACACGAGTTGAGTTGAGTTTTCGTTAAATCCATTTCAACTCCACGAAACTAGTGGGATTGAGTTGAGTTATGTCATTGTATTAGTAAATTGACATTTTATATCTTTGTATGTGTAAATGAACAAAAAATTATTATTTTTTTAATAATAATGGCGTCAGGAAGACTTTTTTGGAGTGACGATGAAGTAAAAATTTTAATATCAGTAATGGAGGAGAAAAATATATTAAAATTAATGACATAAATTAAATTATTATGAAATAAAAAAACCTGTTTTATTTCGTGTTACCAGAACTGTCAGTTCAACTCAACTCAACTCGAGTTTTTGCATGGAAACAACTGGGGTTGAAATTTTAATTTTTTTCAACTGAACGATAACTCAACTCAACTCAACTCCGTGCATGAAACATGGTAATAGATTCGTTGTTCTAACTTCTGTAGATTCGTTATAGATTCGTTGTTCTAACGAATGTTCGTTCGTTCGTTGTAAAATTCGTTGGTCCTAATGTTGGTCCGAATAATGTAAATTCAAAAATTTTTTAAATTTTTTTTGTGTTGTGATTTTTGAAAATTTTAGAAAAAAATTACTATAAAGGCCCAGGTCCATTAGTCTTTTTTAAAAGTCGTCACCACTTTTTTCTAGAAGAAGTTTTAATCGAAAAAAAGTGGTTGTATCCGAACTTTTTATCGAAAAAAAGTGGTTGTATCCGAAAAAAAAGTCGTCGAATCCAACAAAAAGTTGTTGTATTCGAAAAAAAGTTTTTGTATTCGAAAAAAGTGGTTGCATCCGAAAAAAAGTTGATAATTAACAACTTTTTTTAATAAAAGTTGGCGTTTGACATATACTTTAAAATATTTGTCATAATTTTTTGAAAAATTTCTACATTTTTTGAATGGCAAGTTATTTTTTTAAATTTTATATTTTTTCAATAACGTTTATGTTTAATAATAATAATGAATTTTCAAAATATTTCAATTAAAAAAGGTACATACTTTATATATAAAAATTAATTGTGTCTAATTTAATGCTAACTAGACCTAGAAATCACAAATATAAAAACAAATTTAATTTTCTGTGTTGTGTGTACAATTTGAAAATTATTTTCAAATAAAAAAAAAATCGAAATGTCAAAAATATTTCGAAATTTTGTTAAAGAGTGGGAATTTTTATCTCTCTCTGTACTGTATAATTTTACATGTTATCTCTTTTCTTTTTTGCTAGAAAAAAGTGGTGACGACTTTTAAAAAGTCATCACAACTTTTAACAAGACTAATGGACCAGGGCCTTAAAATATTACATTCGCCAGTCGTTCGCTTATTTTTTCTTATCACCGAACGAATGTTCGCCCAAACATTCGCAAGTACAACGAACGAATGAACGAATCGTTAGTCATTCGCTATCCCTTCGAATTCTCACCGAACGAACGAACCTTCTTCCCTTTGACTGTATCCACACAGTATATTTTTTCTTGCTTATTGTGGAGAGTAATTCTCGAACGTCAAATGGTTTTTATCTACATGTAAACAAAATATTTTCTTTCGAGAATTTGACCAACTGTCATATTTGTTGTTTATTGATATTTAATACTGACGGTATTTTAAAAATTATTTAAAACTTATCTAAAAAATGTCCCAAAAAAATATAATAAATTATTTTTAAAACTGTATATAAAATACCCCAAAAACTATATTAAAGTATTAAAAATGTTTTTCACATAAAAATAAAATATTCAAATTACCCGCTAAAAATTCTGTTAAAAATATTATTATTAATAATTTGTTGGCAATATTATGTTGTCAGTTTACCTTATATCAAATTTGTCGAAAGAAAATCAAAGTCGCCTGAAAATTTTCTTGCGTTTTTTATTTTTCTTGCGATAATTTTTTTCTCTTTCTAACATGAATGAAAAAAAGGAGAAAATATCGAACGTCAAATTATCGCACGATAAATATACCGTGCGGATAGGCACTATTGTTGAATATATTAGCTGAGTTCTTTATTCCTACTCTGTACTACTCGATATAAAAGGAATAAAAAAACGATGTACAGCAAAGGGAAAATATGATTTAGAATTGATTGAAAACAATTCGCCCACTTTGTTGATATTTTTTAAAAATCAAATTTTCAATAGCTGTGTTTTTTCATTCCTACTCTGTCCTATACGAGTAGAGTATCTGTATGGTTGTTGTTGTAGCTACTCTACATAAATATAATTATCCAGTACAACATGTAGAGTAAAAGAGAAATTAATGGGAAATTATTAAATTTTAATATGGCAAATTGATATCAAAGTATCAATATGTTATTGTCTTCAAAGTATCTATTTTGCTGTTGCATAAAATGACAGTTCTGTATGAGATATCTCATGTCATTTTTTAAAAGTGTAATGCCACGAAATGGAACATGCAATAACTCATTTATGAGTTAACTCGCTTTAAAATGCCACTTCTGATGTTGTTGCTTTCTAAGAAAAAATTAAATTTTATTGAAATTATGATTAATTATAAATAAATAAATAAATTATGCAATAAAAATGATAAATTATGCAATAAAAAATTTCATAAGCCCGAATGACGTCACGACTTCTATTAATACACCAAATAGTACATGGC
Source organism: Empis stercorea (assembly GCA_949752835.1). NCBI lineage: Eukaryota > Metazoa > Arthropoda > Insecta > Diptera > Empididae > Empis > Empis stercorea. The sequence continues at coordinate 74,332,579 of OX457085.1, read as the reverse complement.
TTAATTATTAAATTTATATCCGCCCACTGTCATTTTACCCCAGATTTGCTGTCAGATGTTGGAACACGAATTCTAACCTCTTTAGGCTTCTATATTATATAGTTCGTTGCATAAAATAGTTTAAAAAATGTGTTGACAACTGATAATTTTAAAATAATTGAGCCACAAGAATTTAGGCACAACAAAAATGAATCTGACAACATTCTCCGAACAAAAAAAATCAATCTGATCGGAATCTTATATAAAACAGAGCATATCAGATTGATCTGAGCGGAAATAAGAAACACACACGTTAAAAAATATGTAGTAAATATGACAGTTTGCTGTTTGCTCACACGTTCACTTCCACTCTGTCACTGAAGTATAATATAAAGCACGTGTATTTTTTTGTTTACAAATTTAAAATTCTTTAAAAATTTATTTAATACAAAAAATTGTTATTAGTAATAATGTCTTCAGAAGAAGGTATGTACTCAACAGAAATTTTATATCAATAATAATTCTATTTCATAATTACAGAATTAAAAAAATGGCTAAACCGCTCTAATAAAACAATATTAGAAAATTTCCAATTTGGCATAAAAGCATGGAAATCTGCCGAATTTATTTTAACAACAAAATATGAAATAATATTACAATATTTTATTGAAAATTGTTCAAAAATATGGAAATTAGATAATAATTTTAAAAATATTGAAGATTTTTTAAATTTAAAATGTCCTACGGCTGGTTTAATTAATATTCAAACAAAATTAAATTGTATATTAATTGTAATTAAAATGGGAAAAAAATTTAAGAATTACGAATCACGTAAAATATGTGAAATATTATATCAATTAATTGTATATGAATGTTTTCAAGATTGTTATAAACAAAATTATCATGAATATTGTTTATTATTTGGTATAATATTTCGTAAATATAATAAATATTTACAACAACATTATAAAATTAATGATAATATATTTTTAACATCATATGAAAGAGAATTTTTTGATAAAATTATAAAAAATTTATGTGATTTTATTAAACGTTTACCAGAACATTGTATTAACAAATTTAATAATGATTTTTCACAATGTACTTTATTTGATTTAATTGAAGTAACAATAACATTAAAATTACATAATTTACAATATTTTAATGATATATTAGAAATAGAGAAAATTTTATATTTAGATTATACAACAACGATATTAATGAATCATTTAACATATCCCATTCATGTAAATTTAATAAATTTTGAATGTGGATTAATTAATTTTCGGGGTAATATACAATTTTATCAACATTTAATTAATATTGCTTTTGGAGAATTACAAAAAAGTGATGAATTTTCATCGCCAAAAAAATTTTTAATTGTAAATTCATATTTATTAGAATTATTTAAGAAATATGATGTTCAATTGAATTTCAATATTAATGAAAATCAAACAATTATACAATTTTTAAGTAACAAAATTGAACAATTTGTAAATGAACATATTAACAGTAATTTATATGAAATATTATGTTTACTTTGTAGTGCGATACGTTTAAATCCATTAATTTTAGAGCATAATATATTTCAAATTACACCCAAAATAATTGTTGCAGCAAAAACAAATGATAAAGATTATTCAAAATTTGAAGAATATATAATACTTTTAATGGATATGTACAAAAAATTAAGCAGATCTGAAAAATTTATAGCAAATTTGTTAAAATCATTAAAAGAATATTTAGTTAATTTCCAATTATCAAAAATATTAAAAAGAAAATTGAAATCTGAAAATAATGTAAAAGTAACACCACTTAAAAAAATTAAAACTATTGATGAATTAAATAATTCACAGTCTAGCGAAACTATTATTACCGAAACAGAAGATATAACAAATATATATTTGGAAATTATGATAAAAAATTTAAATTCCCAAATAATAACTGAGAATATAGAAAATCCGATCATAAATTTTCCATACATAAAATTTGCATGGAATTCTCAGAATATTGGCCGAGCATTTTCGAAATTCATTTCAAGTTTAATGTCGAAACCATCATTAGTCGTTTGGAAAACTTTAATATACTCTATCATTGAGCATATTGATACTTTGAAGACATTTATTAAGCAATCATCAATAGAAGTAAATGAGAATTTATTATTTTTACTTGATTTTAATGTATCATTATTGTGTCATTATTTTATTGGTACACGACTAATTGAACAAGCTGATAAATTTACAAATGAGATAAATGAAAATCGTATTTTAACTTATAATTTATTAAAAAGTTTTGGTCAAACAATTTTAAATCTTGAACATAATAATCGTATTATGAATGCATTTTTAGAAATTTCATATTATAGTGGATATTTTGATTTGATTTTATGGTACTATTCACCTGATTCAATAAAAATTGATAATTTACAATTGTCGAAAACTATACAGAATTATTTGACATCAGATGAATGGACGTTAATTGAACAAAGAGTCATAAATTTTGGTAAAAAAGAATGTAAAATAAATATGAATCGAATATTTTTACAAAAAATTAAAAAGAATTTTTTACTACAACAAGAATTTAATGTACAACAACAAAATAACGATCAATTAAATATAAAGAAATTTTTATTATCAAATACAGTAGACGATGCTGAACAGATGAAAATAATTTTTAAAGATCCAACAAATAATTGGTTAATAAAATATTTAACTAGAGAGCAAAAAAATGAAATTTGTGAATTTATTATTTTGGAAAGTATTGAGAAAGAAGATGAAAAAATCTTTAAAATATTTTTAGAAAATCAAGAATTCTTAGAAATTATTATTTTGAATTTATATAAAAAATTAGTTGACTGTTTTCAATCAAAAAAATCGATTTTATTATTAATAGATTTTAATGAATTAATAAAATCTGTTAAAGAAAGTGAAAAAATTGATAAAGTCTTAACTATTGTTAATGACAAAGATGATAATTATTTAATAAAAAAATATTCTAATGAAAATATTGAAAGAATATTTAATTTAATTAAAAAACTACCAATTGGTTATTTAAAAAATGATTGTAAAATATTAATTTTTAGTATACATTTAGCTTTATACAGAGATATAATGGCTACTGGAAATGATACACTAATTTGTTTATGTTTTGAAATGTTTAATGGTAATTCAATTTTTTTTTATTTTATTGTTCTTTAATAATTATAAATCCTTCATCACAACTAAATTTACAGATGTTTGAGTTTGAATCGATATGAAAGCAATTTTTATTTGAGAACAAATAATTATTTTATAAAATATGATATAAAATATTTATTTAAAAATCGTTTTTTTATTCTTATTTTAGATATTCTTCATTTCGGACAACAAATAGAAATTTTTAAATATTTTAATATTGAGAAATTTGTAAAAATTTTTCCACCATTAAATTCTATTAAATTTTATGAATTTCTATTTCATACATTACGTAAAAGCGATGGTAATGCTGAAAAATGTTTAGAAAAAATTATAGAAATACTCCAAGTCGATCAATTAAATTTATCTAAAAATAATTTAAAATTATCTATGATTGTAATTGAAGCATTATCACATCAAACTAATTATAAAAACTTTAAAAATTATCTAGAAATTATATTAAAAATTTATGGTAATTATATTAATAATTTTTTTATTGATGAAAATGAAAGAGATTCATTAAATGATAAAGAATTTGTTGAAATGACATTACAATCGTATTCTATTTACGTAAATTCAATATTATCAAAATTAACAAAATCTAAAGAAATATCAAATCAGATAACAGAACAATTTCGTAGAATATGTAAAATTTATATTGCTTATTCGGTAAATGATTTAAAATTTTTGTAGTAAAATTTATTAATTTATTTTATTTTTAGATTGATTGTCATAATACATATGCAATTCGATTAATTAATTGTGCTCTTAATTATCGTGTACAATTACATTTTGATTCTGATGAAATACAAGTTGTAATGCAAAAATATTGGGATCAATTGAAAATTGATTTTCAAAATGATATTACAGATAATCAAAATATTAAAAATTCTGAAGCAGCAATTAAATTAGTTATGATGCATAAAGTACCAGAAGATTTTCGTAATATTTTAATAGAAATTGGCAAGGTAAATATATGTATTACATTACAGTAGTTTTATATAATAATAATTAAAAAATTGCTTTTAGAAAAATATCTGTTAGGAAATTTTCACTAACATTTAATGGTAGCGTAAAATTATTTCTAATTTAATTAAATTTAATTGGAAAAGGAAAACTTAAAAAAATATTTATATACCTTTTTCCTATTAAATTAATTGTTTTGTGTGAAATATTCATTTAAAAAATATTTTCTACTAATGCTCAATACTTTTATTATTTCACTTCAACTTTACTAGCAAAATATCAAAATAATAAAATTCATATTTTAAATATATTTTCAGGATATTTCCCAAAAGAATATTAATTATATTTGTCGGATATTAACACAAATATCACAATGTCAATTAAGTTTAATAAAAGGAGCTGTAAGTAATATGTATATTTATTTATTTTAATATATTTATTATGCTTTTAAAGAAACGCCAATATAAAATTAACAACAATTTTTCAGATACTTAATGAACATTTTAAACGTATAACATTTGAAATAATTTTAAATTTAAAGAAAGATATTAAAACACATCAATATCAAGATTTAAATATAATATTAAATTTAATAAAAACAATGAAAGTTATATGTGAGAATACAAAAATACCAATATCACCAGATCATATTGATGATATATTAATATTTTTGATTAATATAAATATAAAAACATTTCAAATAACTGATATTAATGGAAAATTATTTAAAGAATTAACTATAGAAATGTTAGATTTATGTATAATTTTAATAAAATGTCGTCATCAAATGATAATAGATAGAATACCACATTTTATATATATATTTAAAGATTTATTACAATCAATTTGTTGGTATAAATCTGATAGACAAAAAGATTCAATATTATTAAAAGACGAAATTGAAGATATAACTGAATTGGCACAAAAAATAGAAAGGTAATTTGTTAAATTAAAATGAACATTATTTAATTTAATTTTTATTTTCAGTTTAATGCATTTAATTGCATCGCATAGTTTAGATGTTAAAAGAGTTGCACCATATTTACTAACTTTCGCTATCAGTTTAATTGTTACAAATAAAAGATCAACAACTTTATATCCAAAGGTAATTTAAAATTTTAAATGTTACGATAATTATTAATTTTTTTTTTTAGATTAAAACTCATATTGAAAGTATTTGTTATGATTTAATATCAGTTTGTGATCATCGTGTTGGTAGCTTTATTTTACGATGTTCTAATGATGCTACAAAACAAGTTTATGAGACTTTATGTAAAGAATATAAAAAGTATCATAAATTTAAGGGAAAAGTTTAAGTAAAATAATTTGGATATTTAATAATAATGATTCTGTTATAAAATATTGCTATAAATAAAAGAAAATATTAAAAATAATTTAAATGTTAAGCAAATTTTTTTCAAAGTGCCAAATTTAATAAAAATATTAAAATTGCTAATTTAGATTTTTACAGAAACCATATTTTTAAGATTTTTCGAATATGTAAGTTATATGGTTTGGCTAAAATTAGGTCTCTATAATAACAATAGATGCGACCGAATTATATAGAGTCAAAGTAAAAAAAAAATGTCATTCATTTTATTCCCATTATTTAACATTTCAATTTAAACAGTTCTTATTTATAACTATAATCTTAGAGATAATTATATGAATCAATAATATTTAATCGATTGTTTGCAGTGACTTGAAAATAAAATTAATATTTATTTTTATTAACTTTTTATATTTATAATGACTTCCCCAAACGAAGAAATTTACAAAGAAAAATTCATCAACAGTAAGATTCACATATGTAAGTTTGGAGAATGCGAAGATCTTAAATGAAATTGTAGTTTTTATAGAACTGGGTTTTTTGAAAACTGGTGCAGCAAAAGTTCTAGAAAATGGCAAGCAATGATACATCATTAGAACTTTGGAGATTTGCTAGTTTTATAATACATATATATTTAATTTTAAATTAAAGAATTTATTTCAATTTACTATTTTTCAGTCATGCACTTCAACGATAAGTCGATACTTAGTTTCTTGGTTTATACTAATCACTTTGCACTTTGGGATGGTTAATATTAGGTGGTGGGAAATAATTACACATCTTCACATATTTCTCCTCATATTTCTTCTGAAAATTGATATCTGGTATTAAAAATAATACTTTTAATTGAAAGTAAAAATATATTTAAAGAGTCAACTCTGGTATAATATCTCAAAATAGTCTTTTCAAAATTGTAAAATTTGGATCTTCTTATTATCATTATACGATAATATTTCATCTTGAAATTTTATTATATTTTTACTCATGTGTTTAAGTACAATAAACTAAATTTAATTCTTTTTTATTCTGAAAATTATTTTTACATTTAATTTTTATTTTTAAATAAGTTTTTTTTAAATTTTTTTTTGTACATAAGCGAAAATAAGTTGTTCTACTTTTTCTTTTTTGTTCTTTCTAATTTCATTGCTTTTAATTTTTCATTCATACGTTTTTTAGCTTCAGCTAAATCCTTTTCATTTTGTTTTGTTTTATGTGGAATTGGATTAAGAAATTTTTTACGTTCTGAATTTTTTATTGCTTCACCACATCCATGAACTTCTGGCAATCCATGTTTAAAACAATAACGTTTCTTACAATGTTCACAATCTTGTCCAATTAAATTAATTTTTGTTTTGCATGTTTCATAATTACAAGTTGCATCAATTATTTTAATAGTATTCAATACATCGTTTAAATTTTTTTCAACAATTTCTGATGGTATTTTCTCAATTAATTTAGCCGAATCATTTACCTTACCATATTTTTTTTCTAGTTTTTTCTTCTTTTGAATATCTTCTAAAATTATAGGAAAAAATACAAATTATATAAATTAAACATTGTTTATATTGTTGTTTATTTACTATCTGTCATTTTTATTGGATTTTATTGTTTTTTTTTAAAGTAGTAGCGAATAAGTTGAGGATAATAAATTAATAAAAATAAAATTGAAATTTTTCGAAGCTCAAAACCAAAATAAACAAAAATATCTTGTTTGACACTTTGGGTTATTCCGGTAGAAGCTATTAATTTGAAATCAATCAGTTTAGCGAAAAATAACGTTTGCGAAAAAAATTGACGTAACGTAAGCTTTCACATTTTTACGTTGGATATATACCTTTAATTATTCGTCGTCATGGGACAATTGTGTTTCATTAAATTTGAGCTTAAGTGGCATTTTAAGAATGAAATATATTTAAAAATGAAATAGCTTGTATTCATTATTACTGTATATTGTTTAAACTTCCATTTTGTTATAAACTAAATCAAATATTTATATTATTTTTATATTTAACTCTATAAACTTTAACTATTTCATTCTTCATTGCAATGCAATCCAAACCAGCTGTTGCATATGCATAATTATGGAATGCTACGAAATGGAACAATCACTCACATTTGGGATGTCTCAATCTCAACTTTATCACGGACTCGCGGCGCGGTCTCCATTATTAATAATGTTGTCCATAAATGGAAATGGAAATCATTATGGCTAAAGGCGACAACTTACAGGCAGCGCTGCCGAAACTGGCACTTTAGTGCCAAAATGAAAAATGAAAAAAAAAAATAAAATGAAAAAATGGGTGCATCCAGACCACTAAGCAGCTTAGACTAAGCGTAAGCTTACTAAGCGGAGTGCTTAGACCGAGCAATGGTGTGGTGTTGGATAGCATGCTTCAAATGTCAAAATTGTAACTTTAAAAAAGTTAAGTTTTAAAAAAAAATATTCAATTATTGAATATAAAATAATTAATTTAATAATTATTAATTTTGAAGTACCTAAATTTGTAAACATAAAAATATTATTTATTAAAAATATTTATTCTATTATAAAAAATATAGCTTACTAGTTAAAGCAATAAAAATCTATGCTCGATATTTTGACAAGTGCTTAGCAATTGAGGGGAAGTAAGCTCATCATCCAGAGCCCTAAGCCCTTAGCCGCTTGTAAGCAGCTTAGTGGTCTGGATGCGCCCATTGAGTCTTCCTCACAGCAGCGCTGCTGCCGAGCGATTATTTTCAAATTTGAACAATATTAAAACAAAAAACCGAAATAGTTTTCAAACTAATACTATTAATTCTTTATTAATTGTTAAACAAATGGTAAAAAATCATTCGCTCTGTAATTGGACTCCTTCCAGAAATATTTTAAATAAATGAGTCGCTCAGAAGCCAATGTGATTAAGTCCATAAAACATAAATCGGAAAAAAACAATGATTTTAAAATATTAATTTTAAGAATTTATAATATAAATTAGCAAGCAAAAAAAATAGTATGCAATATATAGTATGTAATAAATACTATGAATTAATTTTAATTATTTTTGTTACTCGGTTACAAATGAATTTATGTAACATTTTTTAAGTTTGTTTTATTATTAATAAATTTTATTGATCTCATTTAAAAAATAATAGTTTTTTGTTTTGTCATATTAATGTCATATTGTTTTGTTTTTGTAACGAATTTGTTACGGTCTAATATAAAGAACTTATTTGCTTGTCAGTTCGCTTTGGCAACCATTTGGCACCCATTTTCCAATAACTCTGGCACTGCTTTTCATTGGGCGCATCCAGACCACTAAGCAGCTTAGACTAAGCGTAAACTTACTAAGCGGAGTGCTTTGACCGAGCAATGGTGTGGTGTTCGATAGTATGCTACGCTGGCTTTAAATGTCAAAATTGTAACTTTAAAAAAAGTTGTAAGTTTTTCAAATAATTAAAAAAATATTCAATTATTTAATATAAAATAATTAATTTAATAATTATTAATTTTGAAGTACCTAAATTTGTAAACGTAAAAATATTATTTATTAAAATTATTTATTCTATTATAAAAAATATAGCTTACTAGTAAAGTGCCAGTCACAGTGATTTCGATTCGAACGGCATTTCGATTTCGATCAAAAAGTTTTGACTGGAATTCCTTTTCAGTTTTTTGACTGAAAAGCCCTTTTTCAGTTAAATTTTTTTATGACTAATGCCTTTTGGGTTCCAAAAAAAAACATTTCGGTAAAAAAAAAGGAATTTCAGTCAAAAATATAGGAAGGCATTTGGGTCAAAATAATTTTTGACTGAATTGCCTTTTAAGAAGGAAATTCAGTCAAAAAACTGAAAAGGAATTCCAGTCAAAACCGGCTCAGGGAAAACCAGTCAAAAACATTTCAGTAAAAAAAAAGGAATTTCAGTCAAAAATAAAAAGACATCTGGGTCAAAATAATTTTTGACTGAATTGCCTTTTAAGAAGGAAATTCAGTCAAAAAACTGAAAAGGAATTCCAGTCAAAACTTTTTGATTGGGATTCCTTTTGGATTTATTGACTGTAATGAGAAATAACTCATAAGAGCAAATATTATTACTTTAACAGGACGTCTCCACTATCCATGACCGTTCCCGTTTCCATTTCAATTTCCATAGCCATTTCCCTTTATGGATTTCCAAACAAAAAAAAACTGGGCATTTCATGGACTGAAATATTATTCGAAATATCATTGAAATTTGTATTATAATTTGATTTTCAACGTGTAAAATTGTTTTGTATTGGTAATATAGAATATTGGGAATACAGAACGAAAGTAAATTATTAAATTAACCACAATATGAAACCTAATTTACAAATTAAACCACTTTCCGCCATTTTATTTTTGACATATTCGTACATAAACTTATCCATAAATGAACGTCCATAAAGTTTGCTAATTGTTTATTTAGATAATTGTTTAGTTGAAATTAATGGTTATGGTGGTTCATTACAAATAAAAAATTGTAGAAATACAATATTTTTATGTGGTTCAATATCAAGATAATTATTTGCTGAAACTAATTGCCAATTTGGTGATGGTTTATCTGGTGATAACCAATTAATATCAGCAATATCTTTATAATTATTAATATTTTGATCAAGACCAGATTTAATAAAATCATTTTCAATACCAATATACTCATAATTATATTAAATTTGAATTGGACGGAGTTTATTATAGTTTGCGTTTATTTTAAATTATTAGTATATTATTTTTCATTAATATAAGTTTATTTCATATTTAATAATTGGTATCAAATGTTTATAATTTTCAATAATTTTCGACGATGTATTTTTGACCATTTTTAGTTTCCATTTTAAAACAAAATGAAAATGATAAGAATTCCGTTAAATTTTATATTTTTTTTTTTTTGAGATTTTGGTTGAGGTTGTTAGAATTCCAAATCCGGATTTGGAATTAAAATTGGCCTGAGGATTTCTCCAATATCGCCAGTAACTTGTTTTTTTGATTACTTATTATTTTTTTGAGCACCATCAACCACGTGCCATAGATAATATATGTATCAATGTCTAACCTATATTATGTATGCCTCGTGCCGGTTGCTGAGTGGCAATAGTTATAAAAAAGTGTCCCTTTTTTTTGTGGGGGGAAAAGAGATTTTTTTGCAGTGACGGCTTTAAATTGCTATTGCCAGTGACAAAAGCTCTTTTTTAACTAAAACGCATTTTTTTATAAATGTTATTTATATTTATTAAAAAAAGTTAAATATTGATATTTTTTAATAAAATTAATTAAATGTTATTATTTTTACATATAACAATTACATTTACAATAAAAAAATTAAATATGTATTTTTTATTGCACTAACTTGTTGTTATATGAGGTTGTATCTACGCATAATTTAGGTTAAAATCAACAAAATATAAATATAACATAACTAAAAAGTAATATAAATAAATCAATTAATTATTTTTGATATTTTTCTTCCAAATATATGCTGCCTTTTTAATAATTATCCTGCCACAGCACTGCCTAGAATATTGTAAAGCTTGAAAGCTTTGATAGAAAGCTGTTTTAATGACACTTTGTATTGCAAAACAGCTGTTACAAGGAGATTTTGACAACTAACACCTGTTACAAGGAGATTTTGAGAACTAAATAGCTTTTATAAAAAGGGAAACAGCTTGTAGGGCAGCTCTAAGTCACAGCTCTAAGTCTAAGTGATAAACACACAAATTGTAAAACGTCAAATCCAAATTTTTAGTGCTATTATTAATATTTAAAAGAAGAAATACATAAACAAAATATAGAATCGCGTCAAACACATTGCCACTGTCCAGAGATTGGTAAATTTAGGATATTTAGCAACTACAATTTCAAAATATAAGTTAAGTATATAATAAATATGAGAATGTTAGAATAGAAATGATAATCTAATTAAATTATTGAACACAAGCTAATATAATACCCCACTTTGGTAGTTCTCCTGAACTTCCAACAAGATTAAATCGTGCCAAACTTCGTCGGAGCAGATCGGCATGAGATATTGCAGCACATATACCAGACCAGCGAAATCAGCTCGTAACGTATAGGATTAATTAAAAATACATCAAGTTCTACAACTGCTGTACGACCAGCTTTGAGAAAAGGACATGCATCGGCTGATCTTGATAGTACTTATAACTTCTCGTAATGATACAGAGAAAAATGACATTGCAACATCAAATAAAATCACAAGAAGCTTGAAACGTATTCCACCTTACGAATATAAAGCTTCGTTAAAAATCTTTTAGAAAAACATAAAATTTTAAAAGAAAAACATGAACAAATAAAAGATCAATTATCAATTTTTTATGACTTTGATCATGTTTTACATCCAAAATCAACCCAGGAAGATGTTTTTGAAATGGTATCCGTATCACCATTAATACAATCTGCATTAGATGGTTATTTATAATATTTGTATATTTGCATATGGACAAACTGGTAGTGGAAAAACATACAGAGAGGGACAAAAGTATTCTTTTTTCCTAACTTTTTTCCTTTATATAAAGTAACTTTTTATAAAAAAAAAAGTTACAAAACATAATTCATCTTTAAAAAAATTCATATTTTCTTGTGGACAAAAGTATTGGCACATCTGGCATTGGATTTATCGAAAGGACTTTAGTGTGTTCGGAGAAAAATAATTTCAAACTTGTTATATCGAGTAATGTCCAGTTATATCTTTTTGCACATACACACAATTTCTCAAGCATTTAATTTTATTATTTTATTACATCAGTGAAATCTACGTGTTTAGTTTTGTGGGGTAACAAAATTATTGTAACTATGGGCCGAAAAAGTAAGGAAACTAGTGTAAGCGAAAGATAAATTATTTTAAATTTAAGGAAGAAAAATAAAAGTTATGCGGAAATAGCGAACATAGTTGGAAAGAGCCGGTATACAATTCGTAGTGTAATTAAAAGATTTGAAGGCGGTACAAATTTGAGAAATCTTACTCGAATTGGCCGACCGCGAAAAATTACTGGTAGAGAAGAAAGAAAAGTTGTTCGTGAAATTAAAAAAAACCCTAAAACTACTTCTTCGCAGATAGCGGCACAGTTGAAGGAAGAAGATAACAAAGATGTACATGTAAAAACTGTGCGTAAGGTACTTCACCAGGCAGGTTATTTGCTAGAAAAAAACCAAGAGTTGCTAGAAAAAAACCATTAATAACTGCAATTAATAAAAAGAACTTACGTTCGCAAATGAATATTTAAATAAAGAATATAGTTTTTGGACCAAAATTATGTTTTCCGATGAAAGCAAATTTAATATTTTTAGTAGTGATGGCAGAATTTTAGTTTGGCGAAAACCGAACACGGAATTAGATCCAAAACACTTGGTAAGTACAGTCAAGCATGGTGGCGGTGGCGGAGGAGTCATGGTGTGGGGTTGTATGGCTTCTTCAGGTGTTGGAGAGTTAGTTTTTATAGAGGACACGATGGACAAGATGTGTTATTTAGATATTTTAAAAAATAACGTAAAAAAAGTGCACAAAAACTAAGTCTTGGACGTGATTACTACTTCCAACAGGATAACGATCCTAAGCACACTGCATATATAGTTCGTCAGTGGATCATTTACAACATTCCCCATATGTTGCAGACTTCTCCGCAGTCACCCGACCTCACCCCAATAGAGCATCTTTTGGAAGAATTTGGAAGGCGGGTGACGAAACATAATATTTCCATTAAGTCACAGTTAAAACAACTACTTCTTGAAGAGTGGAATAATATTGGTGCAGATATAACAAAAAAATTAGTTTCCTAAATGCAGAAGAGGTTAAGAGAAGTTATTAAGAACAAAGGAGGCCAACTAAATATTAACGAGTTTGTTTTTTTGTATTTTTTGGTTTTTTTATAGTGTGCCAATACTTTTGTCCACAAGAAAATATTAATTTTTTTAATTTTTTTAAAGATGAATTATGTTTTTGTAAATTTTTTTTTATAAAAAGTTACTTTATATAAAGGAAAAAAGTTATGTTTAAAGACTGAAAAAAAAATTTAATTTATTTATGATTTAATTGCAGTTTCATTGCAAAAGTGTCGGTGTGCCAATACTTTTGTCCCTCTCTGTATACTATGGATGGAATCTATAATGAATTTAATTTGGTGTAATACCACGTACAGTTGATTTATTATTTGAATTAATTGAAAACTATAAACGTATGGGTTGGGAATATCAAATAAAAGCAACATTTTTAGAAATATCAATTGCGACTATTAATGCAAATTGCTAAAAAGAATAGAGCAGCAGCTACAACATCGGGTTGAACTAATTGGTACACATAAAGTTAAAGAAGAAATATCAGTTGGCACAAATTTAGTAGATTTAGCTGGCTCAGAAAGTCAAAAAACAAGTATACGAATGAATGAAACTAAAAATTAATCATTCTCTGAGTGAATTAACAAATGTTATATTAGCATTACTTCAAAACCAAGATCATATACCACACAGAAATTCGAAATTAACAAATTTACTAATGCCCAGTTTAGGTGGTAATTCAAAAACATTTCTTTGCATACATTTGTATCACCATTTAAAGATTGTTATGTCGAATCAGTTAAGTCGTTACGTTTTGCTGCTACAGTGAATTCATGTAAAATTGCAAAAGCAAAAAATAATAAGGTTTTAAACACGTTATCAACAATTTAATTTTTTTCTTGTTAAAATTTATATAATGTTTTTTTTATATTGATAATTTTATTCAAACTGTATAAATATTTTTTTTAAATTTTATAATAATATTCATTTTTTAAATAAATAGCTTTTTTTGTTAGTAATAACATCATCTGCATTATTATAGAAGTTATTATATTATAAATTACCATTATTGCATTATTTATTTTTTGTACCCAGAATGAAAATCTAATAAAATAAAATTTGATAAGATAATTTAACGAAAATTTCACTGATTTCTAAAGTAAAAAAAAAATCGGAATTAAGACATGCAAATCAAATCCTTGACAGCAAGGTATAATGGAGTTAAGTCACTATGGTCTCCGGGCATAGTATGATTGATGGTAATGAGAGCAGATTAACTAGCAAGGAACGGTGCCACTTGGATCTCTCGGACTGATTTTTGTATAGGTTATCCCCTAACTCTTACAAAAAACATTATGGCAGAGTGGGCAATAAATTAACAGACACGGAGTTGGACCAACTTTTCGGATTCTACACACAAGAAATTTTTCTGGGGTACCTTCTTAAACGCCAAGAGGTCCAAATCGGATTATGAACATGAACAAAGCTTCAAAGCTTAAATTTCACAGGAATCGCTACAGCTACATATTTTGCTGAGGAACCATGCCACACGGGTTGGTTTATCGACATAATCTTCCTTCAGAAGTTGCGGTGAGGATGTGGAATCAGAAAAAAGATCCTGTGATTCAAAATTTTTATAGCTTAATATTAAATTACTATATATATGTAATACTATTCCTCAATTAGAAGTTTTCTGAGAATTTTGTATATTTTTTAGCCAAACTAAATTATCAACCTTCCTAAATAAGCAAAGAAAATATACGAGGTTTTGGGGAAAAAACAATTTCCTCGAGACCTTTTTTTCCAATTTTACTTTCCTGTATTCTGCTGGCGCCTAAGGATAATTTACTGGATTGCAGGGTCGCTAAAATAAAATATCAATTTAGACTGAGCGATTATCTCAGTATATAAAAAAAATACACACACGATTTAGTTTCTTTTTCGTTCTAAATAAAAGTTTTATTTCTCTTTATATATTTTCAATTTGTTTCAGTTTTTTCTTTTTCTTTTAATATATATTTTTTCATATACATATATATTTTTCATAAATCATAAATAGATTATGTATATTTACTTATGTTTTATTTTATTTTTTTGAATTAATTAGCAATTAAAAACAAAACAAAAATTGAAATTAAGACAAAAAAAAAATGTTTTTACATTTTAGATTTTGCATAACAAATAAAATTTTTATATTTAATTTTTAGTTTTTTTTATTATTAATAATTATAATTCTTTATTTAGTTTTTAGTGTAACTTTTGTAAATATTTATAATTAAAAAAATTTAAATTTGCCACAATATTTTTAATTTTTATTTTTAACTTCTATTCATTTTCTTTGCATACATTAAAAACAATTTTATTTGTAAGTTTATAATTTGTGTATGTGTGTTAAATTCTTAAAAAATATTTAAAAAATATAAATGCAACAACAACAAAAAAATTGATTTTTATTTTTAAGTAAAGTTTTTGGAAAAAAATTGAAAAAATAATTGCTTAACGTAAGTCGGAGCAAAAAACGACGATCAAAAAATTAAATGACATCGTTATAATGCTAATACTTAATTGATCCATGCGACTATATAGAGTGGTATATTTTGTAATACACCAAACCAAGTGATCTATTGTTTCTGCTATATATAGCTGAACTATGCGAACGAAACGTGTTATATAGATTTGTACAAGCTAAGTATAGTAGCATGTCATCAAATTCTAAACGAATAGAAAATATTAATTAATGAATACCATTTGAAAATTATATTGATATTATTATTTTCATTTGACATTCTATCACATAATATTTAATTATCATTTAATTTAACATATTAATTCATGCTGCCTCACTTTTAGAGCTAATTCAATCAGCATAAGTCAAAGCTTAAAGAAGCTGCTAATGAGTAGTTGGGCTTCTAAAGGGAGATTTATATTCTCGACATCTGTCACTGGTGGATGTATAGTTGGCGTTGGAGGTTCTGATTAAATCAAACTACCAACAAACTACAGATATAGATTTTCATTTGGGTTAAGCAGTTAGCAATAATTGAATTTTTTTTTTTCCTGTTGTTGCAATTTTTACCCGCAATCTGAATTTTTTTTTAAGCATTACAAATATAATTAAAATAATTTTTTTTATGCATTATTTACATTTACATATTTTTCTTCTCTAATTATTATTATTATAGTTTCTTATTTAAATTTAGATTTTGTAATTTCGTTTTAATTCTTTGTATATAATTTATTTTATCTAATTAAGTTTCTTTAGACTCTTTTTCTTTAAAATTATATTTTACAATTATAAATATATATTTGTAGAAGATTTAAATATAAAGTTTTTTTTACTCATTTCCTTAAATATGAAATAGTTGACAATATTTTAGTTTTTAGATGTGTTTCTTTTTTAATCAATATATTTCTTTTTTTTTTTTGTATATTTATGTTTAGGTTTTTTTTTAATGTTTGTAATATTTTTGTATACATAAATATCAATAATATTTCTGGTTTTTTTTCTCTTAAAATTTTGTTTTTATTTACATATATTTAAAGTTTTTAATTTTTATTTATTATTATTCTTTTATAAATATATAATTTTTGGATAAACAGTTTATATGTTTTGCAAAAAAAAATTGCTTAACAATCGATTTTTATTCACCCCGAAAGAGGCACGACAGTGGAATTTACTGTATCAAAAAAAATCAAAGAATATTTATACCACGCGCGCGCACGCAGTGATGAAAGGAACAAAAATTAAATTCATAAACCAAAAAAATAAAATTTTACTTCCGTTTAATTTAGTTTCATATTATAATTATGTTCTTTAATATTGTACACTATTTTCAATTTAAATTCGTTAGATTTTATATAGCCAAATTTACTACATTTACTAAAACTATAAAATAAAAATCGCTTAGAATGCGTAGTTTAAGTCGTTTAAAAACAATTTGCGAGAATTTTGAAGATATCAAACTGTAAAATAATTTATTTCATTTTAAAATGATTTCAAATTTTGATTAGAAAGTTTGACGAATTTAAAATCGTGGTATACACATACGAAGATAATAATTTAGTTTATTTCCAAAATATCTCAATCTGATAAAAAAAAAACACGAATTGACGAAATATAAAATTTACAATATCTTAAATCGTAAGTTTTTAGTTTGTAGGAACCAAATTATATTCTAACCAATTGACAACATTTTTAAGCACAAAATTACGACAAATTGTCGGAAAAAAAATTACACATTTAAATTATTTCGTGTCAAATTCGAGGTGATTCAAAATCGATTAAAAATTATAGATTATATTTTGTTTTGGTCTTTCTTTTTTTTGTTAATATTTTTATATTTTTAAATTTAATTAATAACTTTTTGTTTTATATTTTTTATCTATGTATAAATATTATAAAATATTTAAAAAGCTACAAAATTACAAACTATAAAAAATATAATCTACAATAAAAATATAAAATCTTAAAAAAAAAATTATTTTATTATATTTTTTAAAGTTAAATTTTTATTTTTTATTTTAACCTTTTTTTATTCACATTAAATATTTAAAAAAAAAAAAATTTTTTTTTTAAAAAAAATATTTTCTAATAAGCACTTTTTTCATTGTTTTTTCTTTGTTTGTTTATATTTTTTATTTCTAAAATTAATTTTTAAATCAAAAAATATTTTTGTAAAAAAAAAAATATTTTTGTTTTTTTTTGCTAATTTTTTTTTAGTATATTTTTTTAATCTAACTAAATTCTTATTAACCATTTTTTTATTATTATATTTATATTTATTTTTAATATCTAATAATATTATAATTAATTTATATTTCTAAAAAAATATAGTATATTTATTTATTTTAATTACATTTTTCATAATTTTAACTTTTTTTTTTTCGTTTACATTTTGTTTTTATATTTTACAATTTTGTGGAATGTTTTTGTATGAAATTAATTTTTTTTATTTATCATATTTTTTTTTTTTATTTTTTAATAACACAATTTTTTTTTTATGATTTCATTTTGTTTGTTTCTTTTTGTAATTTTTTTTTAAACTTAAATAATTAAAGAACTTAAATTTATCTAAAAAAAACAAATATATGTATATTGAAATTAGATTTAAAAAATAATAATAATTATATAAATTAAGGAATGTCCTTGGGAAGGGTGGGGGGTTGGAAGATAGGAAATGTTAGGAAATCCTCTTTGTTATTGACTTATTTAAAATTTATGTATATTAAAAAAAAAATTGGAAGTTTCAGATTTTTGTCTTTTTTTTTCTAATTTTTATTTTTAATATCAATTTATTTATTTTTATTTTTTTTTTTCTGGTAAAATGTAAATTTTATAATTTCACATTTTATTTACAAAATAGAAGAAAAAATTCCTTTACAATCAATAATTGTAGGAAAATTTTCATATGTACATAGAGCACACGTGTAGTGTGGTAGGCGCTTCAAAGACGTTGAACATACATTAAATTAAAAATTTTTAAATAAAATTCAAAAATTTCAAATAAAATTTTAAATAAATTTAAAATAAATGTTTCTAAAAAAAAAATAATTAACTATAAATTATTTATAAAATTATAAAAATTATAATTTTAAACTTAATAGTGTTTTTATTTTGATTCATTAAAAAACTAAGGCTCGGATATAACTAAAACAAAAAAAAAAATATATAAATTTACTAAAAATCTACAAAATATATTTACTAAAACAAATAAAAAAAATAATTATAATTAAAATATATTTTAAATTAATAATTAATTAAATTTATTTTGTGGCATATTAATTTTTTTTTAAAAAAATTCTCTTAAAAATTTAATAGTAAAAATAAAATTTGTTTATAAAACAAAAACGAAATAAAAATATGATTATTTTTTTTCTTGAAATTATGTTATTACAAAAAACATAGAAAACTTCAAAAATTGCATTTAAAATATTTTAGAATTTTTTTTTTTTGGAATGCACATTATTAAAAATACCCTAAAAAATATTCATTAAAACTAAAAAAAAAATAGTTAAAAAATGTGCAAAATTAAATTAAAATTAATTAATAACTTAAGAGAGAGAAAAATAAAAGAAAAACAATAAAATAAACCAATTTCAAATAATAGTAATAATAATAAAAAAAAATAGTTTTCAGGATGATAAACAGGTGGCGTTGAACAAAAAAGAAATTGATTTGATTTTATTTATAGAAAATAATTTAATTGAAACCATAATAATAATTTATAACGTAAATATTTAATATTAATTTTAAACAGTTTTGCAAAACGGAAATATTTTTCATAATCGTTAAGCGTTTCGTTTTTAAAACGGAATTGAAAAATTCTGTAACGTTATGAGTATCATTAAAATAACGATAAAAAAAATAATTCGTTACGTTATAATGTTATCCTATTCTATCTGAAAAATGAGCCGTTGATTTTGAAAGTGGCATAAGTCAATTTTTGCGAAAAATTATAATTGAATTATTGAAATTATTTATGCTATTTATGATTGCAAATATGTATGATTTTTTCATGTTTTACTTATTTATTTTTAATTTCCTTCAAAATTCTGTATTATTTCTTCCATAGAAATTTTACTGGTAAACATAATTGCAAAAATATTTATAATATCTCAAAATAAATTTAAAAGTGACTTATGCCACTTTCAAAAAATCAACGGCTTAAATATCGATTAATTTTATCAAATTTATGTAGTAAATGTTGAGCAATAATTTCAAAGATTTTGATGGCATTGACAAACATTATGTTAAATAACTATTGAACATAATGTATCTGCACTTGCCAAATACGGAAGATCAATAAGGTCGTATTCGAAATTTGATTATTTATAGGATTTTCGATGTAACGAAAAAACAAAAGTATTAACGTTTCTTTTTTCCCGATATGAAACGGTATTGAGAAATTTATAACGTTTCGTAACACTATTTGGCAAATTCATTTCGTTACATCTAAACGTTTTGCAAACACTGATTTTAAAATAAGTTTTCATTCCGTTCCGGTAATCTATTCGTCCTAATTGGAGACTTTTTGCATAAATCTATTTTTATCTATTTTTTTCTACCTATTTCTAAAAACACTGTATACCTTTTCGCCTAGTTTCAATATATGCACATATAAACTTTAATGTTTTTTAATAATATTGAATTGTGTAAATAAGTTTTCTTTTCAATTCGCGTAAATAAATTTAGAATTGATGATAAAAGTATTATTTTCATATCTCGCACACGCTTTATCTCACTCTCACCATCATTCATTTGTATAATTTAATATAAATATTTTACAACATTTAAGAATTGACTACCAAAAACAAAAAAAAACTAAAAACAAAATAATAATAAAAATGAAAATTAATTTTCCTTCTTTTAGGGGTTGTTTTCTTTTTTGTTAGTTTGCAAAACATTTTATTTTCTCACGTGAATTTCATTTTTTTTTCTCTTTTCTTTAGAATTAATGGAAAACAAAAATAAACTAATAAACAAACAAACAAAAAATTAGATAAAATTATTAAAGAAATATAATTAAAAATTAAAAAAAAAAAATCTTATTAAATAATAAATAAGTAAAATAATTAATAAAAAAAAAATAAAAATAAAAAAAAAAAACAATTCTAAAAATTAACAAAATACAAAAAATTAATTTTTGTTCTTAAATTATTGCACAGCTTAAATGGAAAAGATTTGGAAATTAAAAAAAAAAAATTAGAAACTTTTCCTTAAGCAAAACATAAAAACATTTAAAAAAAAAAAAACATTAATATTGCAATCTCGACCTTTTTGGATTTTCCTTTTTTTTTTTAACTATTTATACAAAGTTTATTTAACTAATTTTCTTTTTGCTTTTAATTTTTTTAATCAGTTTGTTAAAAAACTGATTGTGCAATTTTATTTTATTCATTTATTTTCTATGTAAGTTGGATTTATGCATTAAAAAAAATTGATGCTATTAACTTGGCTAAAATATAAACAAGAAATAAAGGATATTATTTTAAGGATTAAGGATTTTTATGAAATTTAATTTTTATTGCACTCTTATGTGGATTCGAATTTTATATAATTTATTGAAATTTGATTACGGATTGCAAAGTACAATTTATCGAAACACTACTTTGTTGTGCGTAAAAAAACAAAACAAAAGTGTACAACTTGTAAATAATGAATTACTAAGCGTTTTCGTAATTATGTAGACGATTCGACGATAGAGAGTCGTACATTGTTATAATTATATTTACAATTTTGGATTAAAACAATTTTGGTTTTTATAAAGTGTAATAGAGCTTTAAGTTCTCTATAGCCTTGTATAATTACTTTTTAAATGTTCTATCCAAACACTAATAATATTTATCTTCTCACAAGGACGACTATTACCTTGTTTCCATGTATCGAGTTGAGTTGGGTTGAGTTGAAATGGGGTTGAAATGGAACCATCAATTATTCGTTCCATTCCAACTCAACTCAACTTAACCACTGTTTCCATGCACGCTAACTCGAGTTCACAACTCGCCATGGAAACAAGGTATATTTCAACAATTTTGAATTTAAATTTAAAATTTAAAAAAAATATACAGAAGTGGCAATGCAATGGTGAAGTATATTGCACAATTTTATTTCATGACATTCCATAATGAAATAGTTATATGCAATACAACATCAAATATTGTTTAAACTCAATTTTTGTTTGTTTTTATTTTTATATTTAACTCTATAAACTTGTAACTATTTCATTGAAATGTAAAACCAATTTAGCTACTTCATAAATGTGGAATGCCATGAAAATGAAACATGTACTTCACTATTGCATCTTAAAATGCTACTTCAGTATAATCTTAGATAGAATTGCAATCATATTTTATACAGATAATATAGCTTCTGTTTCTCTCTTTCTTTCTTTCTCTCTCACTCTCTGACAGTTTATCTCTATCTCTCTTGATATCAAAATTTCCCTTCTCACACGAATCACACCGAAATACATAAATCCATCTATGCATGCAAAAATATTATATATTTATATAAAATAAAATGAAAATTAATTAAATAAAAAAAAAAAATTTTTTTTTAATATTAAAAAATAAATTAAATTAAAGAGAAAAATTTAAGTTTTAAAAGCCCCCATTAATATATTTAATTTTTTTTATATTGATACTATAGTAAATTAAAGTTAAAACTTCCATGTTTTCACTTCAATAATAAAAAAAAAAGAAAAATTTGGACGTTCATTTTTTAATTAAACATAAATTAATAATTATGCAAAAAAAAAGAAACATTAAAAAATAGTTTTTATAATAATAAAAAATTAAATTTTTCAATTTTTATACATATTTTCGTTGACTTTAATCGTTTCTTCGTATATATTTTAAAATTTTCTTTAAAACTACAAAAAGAAAAAGAGAAAATTCTTAATTAAAAAAAAAAAAAACTTAATTAAATTAGAAACAAAAATTAATTTAAAAAAGAAATTAATTCTAAAATAAAAATAATTATTTTTTTTAAATATAAAATGGCTGCAAAATTATTTTATATTACAAATAATATTAAAAAAATTAATTAATTAATAATTTTTGTGCACTTAAAAAGTTAAATAATATAATTAACGACTCAAAAAAAAAATATCTTACTTTTTTATATATGTATTTTTTTTTTTTTAATTTATGTTAAATTATTTTTATTTTTAACAGGAAAATATGTTTTCTTATGTACAACATAAATCTATATAAAATTGTATATGTATTTTTTGTTTTGTTTTAAATATTATTACTTTGTAATTTTTGTTTGTTTGTCATCCCTGGATTTTAATTTGTTTACTGTGTTCCATTTTTATTTCTTTTGTCGATTTACAAGTGCTTGTAATTTTTGTAATTGATTTAATAAATTTGCATTTGAATCTTCTAAACTTTCAACACGTTTTCGATAATCAGAATTTTCTGTTACTAATATTTCAACTTTACGTTCTAATTGATCCATATATTCTTTCTTTTTTCTACGACTTTCTTGTGCTGATATCTAAAATAAATAATAATAAATAATAAATAGAAAATATGATGAAAATGTTTTGATTAACATTATTTTTGTATATTAAAATTTGAAAAAAATTGTCCTTGGAATTCGGTTCCAATGAAAATAACGGTGCCGTGCATTAAGACCGTTATGCAATATGACATTAATAATATTTGATATGACTACGATCATATATCGCAATGTAAATTTTAAACGAAAACGTTTTAAAACGAGCAAAATGTATAAAATGATTGTTTCGCCCATTTTCGAAACGAATTATGGAACCACTTGAACTAGGAAGACATTGTGAATTGTAGATTTACCACTGTTTATTAAATTTAGATTTCCTATATTTTAGGTGGGTAAGTGCAAGGTTAGCTATAATAATTACAGGTGGGCTAATTTTCAGACTGATCTCTAAGTACAGAACGTACTGCTACAAACTTTAAAACAAAAATGATGTAGCAAATTTTAGCTAATAGGCTTGTATATGTTCAACATAATTTTGATATATATTTCTTTTTGCAATCGGGACAATTCTTGATTGAAATAAGAAACCTGTAAAGTCTATAAACTTTACATCATTGTCTTTGCATTTAAATAACATTCGGGCCAAAGCTAGCTTATAAGAAAACAGACTGGCAAACATGTGGAGACTATTCAGTTATTCATTTTAGTTTATGTACCTTATTTTTAATTTTTCTACGAATTTTCTTTAAAGATTTCTCTTCAGCTTTGGTCAATGGTAATCTAGTTGGTATTGGATATCCTTCAGCTAATAAAGTACGTTTTTCTTCTTCAGTAAGAATTAGTGTTCCAGTTGAACCTTTCTGTAAATTTTATATAATGTATATTTAGAAGAGTTTATGTTTTTCGAAATTATTTCATAAAAATATCTTACCGGTTGTGAGCTTATCAATGGTGTATGAATTGGTTGTCTTGTTGATGTCCCCGTATAACCACGTCCACCAGCAACACCAGCAGCAGAGGAACTATTATTTA
Source organism: Empis stercorea (assembly GCA_949752835.1). NCBI lineage: Eukaryota > Metazoa > Arthropoda > Insecta > Diptera > Empididae > Empis > Empis stercorea. The sequence continues at coordinate 74,308,348 of OX457085.1, read as the reverse complement.
TATTAGAATTATTACCACCCGAAGACGATGAAGATGACGAGGATGTTGATGTAGTTGAACTAGTCATATTATTTGTATTATTACTACCATGATTTCGTCTTGTTGATCCACCAGAACCTGTTGGTGATGCTGCTGGTGAATTCATACCAGTTGGACCGGTAGCTGACATTAATTGTTGTGCTGAGGGTGACATTGGTAAAACATGTTCAGGACTTTGATTACCTTCAGAATCATCACTAGGTAATGATGATGGTGGTGTTGGAGGTAAACCAAATAACTGTTGTTGTTGTTGTTGTTGCAGCTGCTGCTGCTGCTGCTGTTGATGATTTATTTGTGATTCCATTTTAATATTAACTTTTGGTAAAATTATTCTTTGTGGTGATGTGGCTATACTTGATGTTGTACCATTTGGTAAAATTATTTGTTGTGATTTTAAAAGACTCTGTGAAGCAGGTGATAACTGAAATGAACCATTCTTTATTTTAATTAATATATTAGATTATAATTTATTTAAAAAAAAATTACCTTATGCTCAAAAACTAGATCTGTATTTGTAATGGCAGCCATATTGGCCATATTTAAGCTTATACCATTATTACCACAACCATTACTACCATTATACGAACTAGAATTATTAATATTATTAATTGGACTTGGCGGACAACTAGAATCATCTGCTGGTGACATTGGTTCATCTTTAATACATGAATCATCAATATCAATATCTGATGACATACTTGATGCACTGCTACTATTTCCACTGCAATTATATATTTGTTCTATTGTTGCAGCTGTTGAATTTGATATTTGTGGTAATTGTTGTTGTCGTTGTTGGTGTTGTTGATGATGTGATAATTGTTGTTGGTGTTGTTGATTTTGCATTTGGTGTTGTTGATTTTGCATTTGGTGTTGTTGTTTTGATCGCAGATTAAATGGATTTATACTATTTTGTATAGATGTTGGATTTATACTACCAATACATGTTGTTTGAATTGAATTTAAAAGGCAGGATGTTGTATTAATAATATTTGATGTTGTTACAGCTGAATTAACAGATGATACATTTGTATGTATTGTATTTAATTGTGTTGTTGTATCTATTAAACGTCTTGAATTACTTGTAGCTGTGTTCATTGAAATTGCAGGGTAACATTCATCATCCATATCTATAATTATAATTATAAAAAATTAAGTAATTAATTTATATATCATTAGTTACTTCGAAAAATTATTAAAATGTAAGCAATGATATTGATCAATAAATTTTTTAGTACAGTAATTGATGAAATTTTTTTGATATATATAATATAATTCAGCAAATTATAAGCTCTATTATGCTTACAATTTGCTGAATTAAATTAAATGATTCCAGAATTCTTATATCATCATTAAAGAAAATGTATTCAGATAATATTAAAACTTTCAGCAATTCAGCTAAACTTCTCATCAAAAATATTTTAAAGCTTATTTTTTATTAGCTAAATTTTACAAAAAATAGTTTCGAAATTGTGAATTCAATTAAAATCAATAGTAGTAAAAAAAAGTATATTTTTTTTGGAAATTCTATTCAGCAATTTGTAAGCAAATAAATTACATCTCATTTCTTTATCATTTAATATTAAATGAGATTTATATTTCATTGACTATAGTTAAAGACAAATTCATATGTTAATAATAATAATACATTAAATCCATAAACATCATAAGGCCTAACCATAATGAACTTAATGAAAATTAAGAAAACTTAAGATGGCGTACGACAATATGAAAATACACCGAATGACCGAAATAGACTTTACAAAAATTAAGTTGACTTTCGTTAACTTTTCAAAAATTTCGTTAACTCATTGATGTACGATTACGATTGCTATCGTACAAAACTTAAGAAAAATTAAGAAAATTATTTTGCTGAAATAAAATCCATGGCATCCGTGATGAAAATAAAAATACTCATAATTTATTTTACGTTTGTCACTTTCAAAGTTTGATATTTGTGAAATATTTTTTTGTGTTTTCTTAATTTTTCATAAGTTCATTATGGCCAAAAGGGATTTGACAGCGAATTTCGATAACTTAATGAAAATATCGAAAGTTTTCTTAATTTTAATTAAGTCCATTATGGTTAGGCCTATATGCATTTCCCTTTCAACGACACTTTCTCCATTTTTCGTTCCTCATCATATAGAAATATTAAGCAAAATTTATGATCTGTTTCTATTTGACTACTAAATATATTTAATAAATTAAATAATTTAAGAAATACACTAAAAATAATATAATAAAATTTCAGAACTTAAAAAACATGCAAATTTCAGAACTTAAAAAACAAAATTTAACTAAACCACTATAAAATAATCGATTCAAAGCTATTAAAAAAAACTTGTGTTTGTAGAGCGAATGCGTTGTGTTTCTTCAAAAACAAAATATAAAAAAATATAAAACATTGATCAATTTTTTTACTTAGCAACATAAAATTTTCAATATTTAAATTAAGCTCAGGTTTGGCGATAATTTTGTCATTTTCATTAAAATTTCAATATAAAAGATATTTATTTTAAATCCTTTATTTGTTGTTGGATAAAACGAAATGAAATTAAATAAAAAAAATTAACTTAAAAATTTTTTTGATTCTATTTTTCTTGAAAGAGAAATGTATTTATTATTGTGCCAGGACATAAACCCATAACATTTTATATTCGATAATCTAATTTTGAAAACTAATATAATTTTTTTTTTTTGCACTTATGGTCTTAAACGGAAATAACGCCATATCATATAGCTTTAAGCCCAATTTGGTATATCCAATTGAATTACAATAAAAATTGAGTTATCAGCTTTTTCCACAAATAATGGGAAAAATAAGTTATTACTGGAATTTTTCTGATGAAAAAATATTTATCCTTTTTCTATATCTATATCATTTTATATCCTTTTCCCCTAAACTAGGTAAAAATTTTATAAATTTTCGTTATTTAATATAACATGTAAGTAAAATGTAAAATTAAATTTAAAATTATGGTTTTATTTCCGAAATTTGTGCAGTCAAATTTGTGAGATGCAAATGGAAATTGTTGTAACTGGAAAAATTACATTTCGAAAATAAAATAATAAATATAAAAGGGTTTTTTTTTCATTTGATAAAGAGTATACAGGTTACTGGGGTTATAGCCAGTTTCTGAGGTGTCAGGTGACAGCAATTTTTATATAGATAATAATAGAGCTTTAAATTCTCCATCCACCCTGCATCACTACTTTCTAAAGAATGTATATAGAACACAGTAACAACATTTCGTTTCTCAGACGACAAATTATAATGTAGATTAATGTCCGATTAAATTCCTTAATTATGATGAGAACCCGAAAAAATATTTACATTTCACTTTATGACCAAATTATATCCGGCATAAATTCCATATATATTTATGACCTATTGATTTATGTCACTCTACCCTTATTTTTATGTTATTTTTAAATAAAAAAAATATTAAATAATTTCATCAAATTTTAAAAAGATTAAATAAAAAAAATAAAAATTTAACTCTTATTTTCATATTTGAAATTATAGAACAAATATAAGTTTAAAAAATATTAAATAGACATAAATATATATTTAAATATTAACTTAGTATAAAACAGTAGGTAACAATTGTGTCAATATCAGAAGTGTTTACGAAACATTCAAGGGGAAATAAATACATTTTTTTTTTCTCGAAAAATAAGAAAGAAACAGGAAAAAAAAATTATAAATAAAGTTTTTATCTGAACAAATTTGATTGTCATTTAGATTTTTTGAAATTTGTATAATTTTTTTTTTCTATATTATATTTAAATAACATCAATAGCAGAAAAACAGATAAATTTTTATTATAAACGTCATATAAAATATAAGTAAAATAATTTTTTTAAAAAAATTATACTTGTTTTTATTAAAAATTACTTTAGTTTTAGATCAGGTGAATAGTTGTTTGATTTATGTGAAAAAAAATATTCAATATTTTTATTTTTGTGTAATCTTTTCCTATATGAAATTACAAAAAATATATCCATCCCTGACCTAATTGAAGAAATCAAGGGAACAGCTTCTTTATTTTAATAGGAAAAAATCTTTTTTCTTATTATGACATATCACACTCAATGGCTGTATATATGTATAAGCAAAATAAGCAAGAAAGTCAGAAGATATGATCCTGAATATTTCGTGAATTATGAAGTTAACGATGGTGGCCTAGTCCCTAGTCTAGTGTATACTTAAGCTACGGTATATAAGTTCATGGAGTTCAATTTCAGACCTATGTATTAATGTTCCACTCAGTTTACTCAGCTTATGATGAGAGTAACATTTATTGTAATATAATTTTAAGGCTGAAAAAAATACTAACGATCGATTCTAATTTTTGACAACTGTAATAAAATTAGTTTACCTATACTTATATTGCAATAAATCGCTGCTGCAGAGGAAATTATGGACCGAAAATAATATTTAACTCTTATAACTTTCCCTCAGAGAACGTCAGGGAACGTTATGATAGGCAAACTTAAGCCTACATATGGCGCGGTTGGTCTCCAAGAGAAGAATAAGATGAATTTTAATTTTTTTTTGGTTTTTTCAGCGAAATAAAATTGTATAGAATTGACTTATGGATCAATAAACTATTCAACTGATGATCAGAAATACGATTATTAATAAAGTTATAATTCTTAAAGAAAAACTATTTGTTTCTAACATAGAAGTCTTTTTTTTGGTATTTTATTTGGAGGATAAATTTTTAGAGTTTATATTTTTTTTTGTATAATCAGTTGTTTTGAAAATAGAATTGGGAAATATAATATATATATATATATATATATATATATATGTATATATATTTAATTTAATTTTATTCATTTAATTTTTTTTTTTTATTTTCTTCACGAGCACACAAAAAACAACTCTGAAATAACTTAAACTTTATATAATATTGACAACATTAAAAAACTATATTGATTCAAGTGCCTTGTGCCTTATATTATTATTTTTTTTTCTTAAAAAAAAAGTTTTTTTGGGATCAAAATAAATATATAAAAAAAAATTTCATTTTTTTTTGTTATTAGTTTTAGTTTTATTTTATTTTTTTTTGACTTTTCATTTCCTCAATTTGTACAAAAAACAAAAATACAAAAATTTCTAATTACCTCCATAAGAAAAAATAAGCACTTTTTTTTTGTTGTTAACCACTTTTAATTTAGATTCCATCATGGATGAATAGTTAAACTAAGTTTAAAAAAAAAAAAACTTAAAAGATTTCTTATAAAGGTTACAAAGCAAAATTTTCAATTAAGGCTCATTGACCTGATGGATGTTTCTTTATTCAATCTTATTTGATAGATTTTTTAGTAAATCAATAAGACAAAAAAAAAAAAATCATGAAAAATTTTATACTATAATTTTTTATATTTTTACCAAAAAAAAAATTTACTTAGCTCTCTTTTTGTTAAAGTTTTTTATTTTAATATCACTCTTTTTCATTTTTTTACTTTCAGTTTAAATTTTTAAGGTAAAACCAATAAAATTAGCACCATACAAAAAAAAACTAAACCAAAAAACAAAAAAAAGGTAAATCTCACGCTTAATATAACTGAAAGAGCTCAATGAACTAATGTAAATAAATAAACATAAAGATTTTGATTTGTTTTTTTTTTCTTCTATGTTTTTGGGTTCTGAATATTTTTATAAAATTGAATGAGAAGCAAATTTTGACCGGCAAAATAGAATAGAAATTTTATATCTGTGCTTTTTTTAAAATTGAGATGAAACGCGTTTTAGAATTAAAATTTTTATGCCTAATTCAAATTAGGTGGTCTAAGTATAATTTTGTTTCAGATACAAATTCATAATAGAAATCTGTAGTAGTTTTGGTATATATACGAGTATAGAATAAAAGTAAAAATAAAATTTGTTATACTTATTTTACTTATTAATTAATTAGATTATTCAGCGAATTTTACTAATTAACATTAATATATAAATATGTACATATATGTAATTATATGTATATTTTTCTTGTTTCTTTATAATTTTACTTGGCTTACAAGTAGCTGAATAATAATTTTATTAAGATATTTCATATTTTTAATATTTCTACAAAATATAACGTGTGTACCGAAAAGTTTTCAAAAATAATAAATTCTATAGTTCCTTTGCTAATAAAATGTTCTTGTTGAGTTGCTTGGTTGTTATTTTGGGTTCTTTTTTGCTTCCTTAAAGTCTGCACAGCATTTCTCTTTTTCAGCCTTTGGACCATACTCTTAGTTGTGGGGCTTTTTTCGGCCACATCTCGTACCGATCTGTAATTTTTTTTATTAAGGACCCCTTTTTTTTCTTTTAAATTTCTGTCAACGGGATCGTTTGGATGACCACTTTTTGGTTTATCTTTGATGTTTTGGGTCTCCTTAAACTTTTTTAATGGTTAGCCAAGCGGCGAAATATGAAGTTCCGTCTAATTTGGCTTTTTTATAGGAAAATTGGAATTTTTAGAAAAAAATTCTAAAAATTTTTGGGCGCCCTAATTCGTTTTGATTTATGTTTACATGAACAATAATTTCACAAAACTAATTTATTAGGTAACTTAATTTACATACTACAGAGAAAAGTTCCAGACCTGGTAGATGACGTTTCTCATAAAAAAGGGCAAAAAAACTGCATTTTTCAATTTTGAGAATTTTTCGGTACAACCCTTACATTTCCATTTTGATTATAATTATTGCTCGGCTTACAAAAGTGCTGAATGATATAGATTTTATACTATAAAATACTTAATACTTTTGCTATATTGTTCTTAATTTTGATTATAAGTATTTAGTTGGCTTAGAAAGTGTGTTGAATATTTATAAAAGACAAATTTTATATTGGTCCTGGTCAATTTATTTCACCTTTAACTGATCATATTCTATAATAAAACTTACATAAATGGGCTTACAAAGTGCTGAATTGGTTAAAATTAATCTTTATACTATTATTAATATTTTACTAATATAATTTTTTAAATAAAATTAAGACTAATATTAATTTGGCTTCCAAATTCTAATAATTTGAAAATGAAACAAAACTTCTCAAAACTTACCATCCATTTTATTATGTAAACTTCCTGGTGAATCTGGTATTGAATCACCATCTGAATTTAAACTATATGAATGTTCTGTTTTAATTGGTAATGTTCCAAGTAATGCATCTGACATTAATTTATCATGTAATATAACTGGTGGTATTTTAACATCACGTTCTAAAAACCAATCTTGCATATCTGTATCAGCCGATAATTTTAAACTTTCGGACTGTAAAATAAATGAAAAACAAAAAAAAAAAGTTAATAAATATTTATTAAATGTACAAAAAAAGAACTGAATTAAATATTTTGTATTTATTTATTGTTTAGTTTTATATAGGAATCAATCTTTTTCTGTCACCTTTTCCATTAAATGTTTTTTTTATCAGTTATATAATAAAAAAAAAAATTTACTTTGATTAAGTTTGATTATCAATGGATTAAAATTTATTTTATATTTAAAATTCAGTTACAATAATTTTTTTAGTGGGTAATCAGGTGAATTTAGAAAGTTAAGATTATGGCATTTAAAATTGGAAGACAAAAAAATGAGCACAATTTTTAGTTTATTTCATAAACAATTACTTATTTAAATTAAAAAAAAACCTTAATTTTTTTTTATATTTTTTAAATTTTATTAAGATTTGAAAATATTTATAAATTTTAACTATTTATTCGTAGTAAATTCATGTGCAGTTAGCTCAGCATATCTTATCTTGAGCAGTGAGCAATTTGGCATTTTCTTTGCGAACAATAGCCCTGTTTTTTTGTAGACGGGTATGTTGTATTGCAAATTTTACAAACGATCCACTGAACAAAGGAGGCGAAATTTTTTTTTTTATTTCATACACAGTTGAATTTATCAGCTGATAATTTTTTTTTAAATCACATTAACTTTGAGTTTTATAAACGTAAAAAAAAATCATTAAATGTCATTAAAAAATATAAAACTTGCTTTTTTTCTTTAATAAATTGCTATTTTTTAATGTAAAATAAAAACATAGGCGTTATGCCTTTTTTGTCCAATGTATTTGAAATAAATGAAATGAAATGGAATATTGACAACAGAGCCATCTACATGTCATATTATTAACTATTTATCAATTACAATTCATTTGCGATATATAAATAACTACTGTAATTCTCATTTTTTTGCCAACAAATTGTTTTTGTTTTCAATGGAAAATTTTGCAATACAACATACCCGTCTACAAAAAAACAGGGCTAATATGAATTATCATTTAATTATAAACAATTACAGGATCACACACATAATCTAAGAGTAAACTAAAAGGAGAAATTGCATGCTATTTCCAACATTCTGAAATTGTTTTATCTTTCTCCAAAATATTTGTTCACTACTTTTTCATTGATGAATATAGAATTAGAATTTCCCTATATACTAGTGAGACCAATTTCTCTCATTATGGAATTAATTTGAAATTCTGGGAGTTTATTGAACAAAACTTTTCGTGCCAACTGTAAAAATATTCTATTATTATGGAGTTATTTATAGAATTGATGTAATACTACGTTTCGGACTATGCAAAAATAACAGAATTGTAGTTCCATAAATAGCCGTATTTATAAATTTACAAAATTCAATGACAACTTGTGTTCTAGGACTATCGGAATTCATTAAAATTTTGTCGATTATTATCGAATTATACAAAAAGTATTGGAATTTGATCAATAAGCTTCTAAATTCTCAAACATAACAACTTAGGATTTTCTTGAAACTAGTATAATTTTGAGACATTTTGTTATGAAAATAGTTATAGTTGGAATGAAGTATAAGGCAATGTCTAATATGTATAGTATACAATATTACCTGAGCTACAGAACGAAACTATAGACTCCTTGAATATTCTTTAATATCTAATCCTCGTATTTCATTTTCTTATGCATTCAAATTGTCATATACGTATTTCTATTATATAGATTCATAGAGCCTGAATTAAGAAGTGGAGGTAATTTTTTGCGCCATGAATTCGCATCCGCAAAATAAGTTATATATTTGCATATAAATATTCTTTCGAATGTAAATGCATAATTCATTAAATTTCTCCATTTTAGAAATTCCAAAATATTAGACCCATAAGTTTATAATTTTATAAAATTAAATAAAATTAAATTATTATTTTTTAGTATATATATACATATATTTAATAATTTTATTTTATTTAATTACTGTGGCACATGTTTTAAATTTTGCATACTCGTTAGAAACGTTTAATTATTATATTTGTTTTTTTTTTTTTTTAATTTTAATTGCGCGACTTTACAAAAATTGATAAGAAAATAACAAAATTTTGAAATTTTGAAATGGAAAATTATTACTTAGTTATAGCAAAATGCAATTAATATATAATTAGAGATTGGTTGCTATATGGAGGGGAGGGTAGGTGGGTTGTTTTTGTAGAATTTCTTATCAAACATTTTTTAATTTTTGTAAAATTTCTATTAAGTCAGAAGATTATAGATAGACATTTTTTTTAGCTAATGTTTTAATATATAATTCAAATAATCTAATCATACAAAAAGAAATATAAATTATAAATATGAAATCATAATTTTATTTTCTTGTATGATTTTTGGATTTTTGTATTTAACGAAAGGTAAAACCAAAAAAAAAAAAATTTATATAAAATTTTTGAAAAGAAAATAATTATCATTGATTTAACCTTGATTTGGTAATCTTTGACCTTGATATTTTGTATAAATTTAGAAATATTTTATTTTATTTTATGATTAATTAAAATTAATTTTCTATTTACGAACAAAAAACTATTTATGATTATTTTATGTTAAATTAAAATTACTTAAAATATATTTTGTTCAATATGTTTTACTCACTAGATGGTGATTATAATTTTCGTTATTAAATTAGACGTTTATTAAATAGTCTCAGACTTATACAGACGAAGGGTTAAGTGTTGTGTGCAGGTGGTTCTGAGGTTCGATTCGATACTAATTAAAATAATTTTAAAACTAAATGAATAGCAACCAATAGTCATTTGTAGTATCTCTATCTACCTACACTATATATGGACTTGTGGGGATCGAAATACATAGAAATTGCAACCGAAAGCTTTGGTAAATTGCAACCGAAACCTCTTAAATTGCAACCGACATCTTTGGGAAACCCACTATGGGGTGGATATAGGACCAAATCTGACTGTTGAATCCAGAGATACATAGATAAAAGATAGCCTATAATTTTAAAGTGGAAATAAAGTGGAAATCATTTTTACAAGTAAATGAAAAATCTTGAACAGGAAGAGGTAAACTTTCATTAAGGCTTAAGGTGTAAAGCGGTTTTAAAAGTTGTAGAGAACAAGAGGGTAACAAAAATTATTTCTCATAAAAAAATTTTTCTACCTGTTACCAATATTGCCCTAAATTTTCTAAATATTTATAATACCGAGAATCTTATAAGAAATATTTTCAAATATCGATCAATGAACTCTTTTCAAAAACTAACAATAACAATAATAATGAACACCACTTTACTTTATATGTATTCTTCATTTTTATTTGTATTTTTGAAAAATTCATTGATCCGTTTTTTCTTTCTTTCTCTTCAGGTCAGGTGATATTTTTTTTTTTGGGAAAAAATATGAAAAATTACGCATTTTTTACATTTAAATAATATAATAATTATAACAGAAAAAAACCATACCTATATTCTCTTTTTATGGATAAAAAAACTAAAAAAAAAAACTTTAATCAACGACGCATGACGAAATATTATTTATTTGACGCCATATTTCCCCCTCGACATTTTTTTTTGTAGTTTGACCAAATAAAAATAAAATTTACAATATTTTTTTTTTTTTTTGAGAAGATCAGAAAATAAGAAACAGTTTTATAAATAAATAAAGAAAGTAATAAAAAGTTCAAATAAAAATAGAAGTTAGAAATAGAAATTTTAAAAGCAAACTGAGTGTGAATTTTTATCTTAAAACAAATCTGACTTTAAGAGGAAATAAACAAAACACCAACCTAAAGATCAAAAGCAAAAAGATTTTTTTGCAAACCGGTGTGTGTTCATCGGTAGAAAGACATTATTAATACTGTATATAAGTTTTGTCGTGTTGTGACAGTTTAGAACTATCATTTAAATTTTGGTGTATGGTTTGGGATGGATGATAACATTCAATTTTAATTGAATATTTTGTGGGAGCCTTAGAAAGTAAACTAAAGCAAACAATGGATAAGGTTCGGTATGACAGATTTGGTTTTTATTTAACTGAATTCTAACTTTCTAATTAGAAGAGTCCCATTTCATTTGTCAGAAATGAAGAAGATGATTCACCATTAAAGGAATTAGCTAGGCACCTGCAAAGCAGACAAAGGAGAGAATGACCAAATCCTTGATGGAAAGTCAGAGTTCAAGCGGACGTAAGAATTGGTGAGAAATGCTGATATGTTAAGCAGAAATCAAAGGATATTCATATGATCCTACTTTTTACTCACTAGATGGAGATTTTCTCATTTTCCTAGAGGCTTGATCCTCTCGAGTTTAACTGTCAAGTGGTTATACAAAGTAAATAAGTAAAATGTTATAGTAAAGTATATTCAATTAGATTTAGTAACAATGAAATTTCAAACATTCTATAACACCAGGCATAGCATTTTGTCGCGATTACTATCACTATTTATTTAGGTGTAATTGATCAGAAAGTAAATTAAATTGAAAAAAAAAAAATGGATTATCCGTAAAAAGTAAAAAAAAATTTAAATAAATTTTTTAATTCTTATTTAAATTCTTTCTATAATTTTTTGTGTTTTTCCTTTTTTGCTGTTAAATATTTATAATGACGGGGGAAATAATAACAAATTGAATATATAAATCATCAGATGATAATCCAGCCTATATTTACATTATACCCAAAGTCAAGGTCATATTATTTTTATTATTAACATATTTGAGAATTAATCATAAAGCCATGACGATTTAATTTTTTGGGATGCAAACAACAGAAAATTTCATTGCTAACAGTGATGAGATGACAAAACAAACCAACAAAAACGAATGAAAATATTTTAAATAAATGGATGACAATTTTTTTTATCTATAGAGACAAAAATAAATATTTAAATAAATGCGCCCACAATCAAGTGTGGAGGTGGCTATGGTCAGTTAAATTTTGGTAATTTATGAAGAAAAATATTGAGATTTTTTGAAGTGCTGAGAGAAAATAAATAGATTAATAGGAACGACTATGGATTAGTGGATCTGTTTTAAACTATGCTTCATATAAAGGTCATGTTTGTAGAAGTACTGATGTAGTTAAGTTTACTAAGCTTTAAATCTGCATTTTATCACAAAAAAAATGGAAAAGGTCAAACTTTCAGTATTAAATTAACGCATTTATGCATGCATTAAGTATGAAAGGAGGGGAAGGGAGCAATTAAAGAAGAAAAAAAGAAACAGACTAAACACTAAATGTTTAAAATTTCCAGAATCATTACAATAGAAAGTATATTTTTTAAATAAACCCGTATGGAGTTTGAAGTGAGTAATAAAGGATATGATGAATTGATCATTTTGATATGGTGTATATACGTATGTCACTTTCAGCCCACCTTGAATTAAGTAAACGTCAAAGATAAAGGGGATAGTACTGAATACTATTATTCATTGATAAAGGGGATAATACTGAATACTATTCCCTATTATAATACATCTCTTTTTTAAGGTATCCCTTTGACGAGATACGGGGAATTAAATGAAGTTCAAAAACGCATTATTTAAGTATAGTGAGGTTATATGTATCTATAAAAGTTAAAGAGCAAATCCGTCTAACTCATTTTTCGAAAATTTTTAAATGCATTAAATAAAATTTATAAATCAGTTTTTGTAAAGCATTTTATCTTGAGTCAAAGCTCATAAATGTTCAATTTCAGTAAATTAAATTATACAAAATATTTTAATTATAAATTAAATCGCAGTACCTCATATCATAAATATTAATAATATTGAAGCGTTCTTTACTTTTTTAAGATGCTCTCAGTGTTTGGGAGAAAAAATTGGTGAAATTAAAAAGGGGAAATTATAATAATATGTTTGTAACTTTTTTTTGGTTTCTTTAATTATGTGGTAATTTTCTATAAATTTTCTATAAACTCATCGTGTAATTTTCTATAAATTACAATTTCACAAGACTTGTTGTAATATCATTTTAAAAAAACAAAAATATATTCAATACGAGTGACTATAAACATAAGTTCTTGTCCCATCCCAAATAACATTAATATCGTTAAGAGTTTTATTGATTATATAATTTATATAAAACCACAGAACTATCTAGATCTAGAACCAAGCCATATATCATATCATACATTAGTGCTATATCATAATTTGTGTAGTAGCTTTTACGTACGTCGCGTATTTCGGGTGCTCCAATACAAAATGTATGTACCAATATCGATTTTGACAGACGCCATACGCCGTACGCCGGTGTTTAGGTTGAGCTCTAAATGACAAAATAGTAAAGATTTATTCTCGTGAATGAAATTAATAATTTAATTATATAAAAAAACGACAATAATCAAATTTAATTAAAATTAATTAGAAATTATTGAATAAAATATTAATAGTACTATTTCTGTCGCACTGGAATGGTGAATAATGAATGTCGTTGCTCGATGGTTTAATTAAGAAAGAACATCGCAGTAAGCCAAACGATTAAACTTTGATAACAAAAATATATTATTAAATTATAATAATTAATGAATGAAACGATAGATTTATGTTAATTAGAAATATATATAAGAATATTCTTCAATATTTAATACATTAGATATTAGAATTTCAAAATTATTAAAAACTAAATCTCGAAATTTTTAAAATTATTCAAAATAATCATAAAAAAACAAGATTTACTTATTTATACAAAATATTTTCTAATGCAAAAGAATTTGTTCTTCATCATCATCTAAGAGTTCATCGGCCGCAGCAAGTTAGAATTTTTATGGTTTTAACACAACATTTAATCATTAAAGAAGATCGTGGACATAAGATCTTCGCATACAACCATAGTTAATATTATTATATCTTTCCTTTACCTTTTTTTACGTTTTCTATTCGTTTTTAATTTTTGTTGTATTTGTTTATATAGCATTTATGACAAAATGAATAAAATTGAAAGAAAAATGACGAATCAAAGGGGAAAAAATATGTACAAAAACATGAAAAAAAAATAGTACATAAAAAGGTAAAAGAGTAAAACACCAAAAAGAGATTATAGTGTACAAAAAATATATTTATACAACAGGTGTGGATCACGGAGAATTTCAGAATTGAGATAGTTAAAAACATGTGGCAATTATTGTTACATGTTTTTGAATTTTCTATTTTTATATTATTTATCAATTTAATTGGAGAAAATTTGCAATTAACTGATTTTCAATTAATCAATAACAAACTTCTCATTTATCAAAATTAACTAAGGTAATCTACTGGGCAATAGGAGTATAGCTTATCTTAGCAGAAGAAAATTTGTTCGAAACATATGTGGGACTATAAGAGAAATGAGCAGTCTTTTAGCTAGATGTTAAATTTGGACACTAACGATATCTAATTCACAGAAGTTGTGTTGTCATTTGGGAAAAATTGAAATATTTACAATAATAGTAACTTTTAAAAAATCTTTTCAAGTCTATGCGTCTTTATAGTCAATGATTTTCCCTGCTCGTTAATTTTCTGTTCTTCAAAATCAATTGTTCCAATTAATTGAAACATTTATATTCTTATCAAATATATACTACTATAATTTTTATAACTACATACAACAATATTTTTTTTGTAATAATAAATCATCTACCCTTTAATTTCCCTTTCAACCATTTTACATATAAAATCATATTTTTCTCTGTACACTCTCCTAATTCCGTCTCCACAACAAAATCAAAAAATCATTTTTAAAGTCAATACTATTAGAAAGGAGAAAATTTTCATAATAGTTATGTATATATACATATGTATGTACATCATATACATATAATAACATTTTCTAACAGGTGGTTTAATCTACCTGTTACCTTGGTTCTTTAAACAAAATATAAATTATTAGCTATTACAATAAAAAAAAACACATATTTTTAGTTTGATGTCCCATCAATTATTCACTGTCGTATAATCATAAATAATAATATTGAAAAATTGGTAAAAAAAAAATTAATAAAATGAAATTGCGTAGCAGTAAAAATTTAATAGTTTGTTATAAATCTTATAATTAAAGACCCGCAAATCATAAAACAAAAAAAAACTTATTTGTAGTTTGAAAAATTTATTTTAGGATTTACAAAAAATCTGGAATTATTAGATAATAGTAAAAAATAAATAATAATTGTTGAAAATTTAATTATGTTTACTGGTGAAAGGAAAATTATAAAATTAATTTATCGTTTGAACTAAAATTAATTTATCGTTTGTTTAAATTATTTTTTATTTATCAAATTATTGATTAGATTTTAAGTATATTTTTCAACAATATTTTTAATTTATTAAATTATTATCGGAGATATATGTAGAAGATACTGAAAATGGAAACATATAAAATATAATTTGGTATTATCAGAAGAGAGGCTTATCTGTAATTGAGCAAATTACCAAGGAGAACTAAATTATGTATTTAAAAAAAATGTTCGAATTTATAATAAAAAATCTAAAATTGCAGACTGTATATCACAATAGTACAGTTTAGGTCGCAGTGATAAGGAATTTATAAACATAAATATTACCAACCATTCCACAATCTTAGAATTGAAGTAAAATTTTCTTAGTGATGGCGAAGTACTGATACTGATGCTCTATTACCTTCTACAAGGATGGTTTTAGAATTTATTGCTAGTAGTCAATAACGAGTATGCGACGGAATTATTCGTCATACATTAGTTAATTTAAATTGGGAAGGTATATTCTGCTTTGTCGGTGAGTATTTGCAAACAAATTGGTTTAGTTTAGATTTTTTTTCTGAACAAATAATTCTTTTTGTTTTTAAATAACAAATTTTAGAAAAATTTAATATTTTTCAGTTGACTAAGAGCGAACTTAATTTATTAGAATAGTGTTTATAAGTTTATGTACATAATACTTTACACATATTACTCGACTTCGGCTGGTAGTTTAAAGGCTGGCATACAATTGCAGCTTTAATCGATAGTGTTAACTTGAAAAAGTTTCAACATATGGAAATCAATGTAAGCGAAGACAAATACCATCAGTTAACGCCAGCCAAAATTGTACGCCGGCCTTTAAAGAGAAAATAGCAAAGTTGAATTTGGAATGGCAGCCAGATTTGCAAATTTCAAGTCGCTACTGTTTACTGTTTTGGAGGAGTTCTTGTGACAGACAGGCACATGTATTTTCTGTTTTATATATATATAAAGGACATGTACCGATTTGATTTAGTAACAAAATTTGTACCCAAATTTGTAACCAATTTTGCTATAGGTTTTAGGTTACATTTGCTATGGTTCATAGTATAACAAAACTTTTCATTTGTATATCAATATATTTTAATGACCACATTAATCTAACTTTACATCAGCATTACTATTTATATCTGTCAAAATTATGTAGAAACTTAAATAAATTAAGAATTTCTTGTATAATATAGATTGAGTTGAACTTTTAATTTGATTACCGTAAATTACGTTAGTTAGAACTTACACTAATTTAATAATTTTGTTAGAGTTATGACGATCCTAAATATAAAAAAATGATCTTTTCTCTCTCATAAGTTTTCACTTTAACCAAACCAAAAAAAAAAAAAACTTTCCATAATATAATTTTCTTGTTTTTGGCAAAATATAATTTACCAACAAATTTTTTGTTATTATTTATTGTTGTCACATAAATTTAAAATTATTTTAACTATATATAAAAATATTTATTAAATAAGTAGAGCAAAAAAATTCATTGGACCTTGACAAAATTACACACATTTTTCTATTATTTATCATTTATCAATTTTGTTACCATTACTTTTTTTTTGGTATTAAAAAAATATTAAAAATTATTTAAAATCCATTACGGAACATTTTACACCAGCAAAAAAAAAACGAAAATTGTCGGAAAATTGAAATGAAAAAGAAATTATTTAAACTATAAAAAAAACTTGTAAAATTTCAAAACCGTGAATTTTGATTTTAAATATTCAAAAAGGAAAAAAAAAACGAAAAAGTGTTAACAAGATTAAAAATGAAAAACGAAATTTGAATATCCGGAAATAGCTTTCATTTTTTTTTTCTATTTTATTATCTTGCGTAATTGGAAATTATTGTTTGGGAAAAATTTTACTTAAATACTATTTTTTTTTGTAAATTTTGTTGCTATAATTTTTTCTCTAATTTTTTTTAAATTTTAGCAATCATTTTAAATTTTACTCAACATGTAACTATTTGCTTTTGTAGTATTATAGTTCTCTAATTTTTTCTAGTTTATTAATAATAAAATAGTAATTTTTGGTTCTAGGTCAATTGTTAATGCATAATTTATTTCGACATTTATATTAATTTTAATAGATTTGCAATTTTTTCTATATGGCAATCGAGTTACAACAAGAATGAGAAGTTTTTTTTAGACATCAGTTAATCACTTAAATACAGTATAATTTGAAGGTAGCTGATGGGCAGTAGCAAAATTGAAAAATCAAACCAAAACGATTGTATTTTGTCTCAATGAATTCACATTTTACTGAATTCGAAAAGGGAGTATGTGTATCACAAAGATGTGTCCTTTTCGGGTATATAAAATTCTATGGAATATTTTTTTTAGATTGTGTCATAAATCCCTGAACAGTTCATTTAAATTAAAAATAATACTCAATAAAAATGATAAAAAAAAGTTAAATTTCCATTATATTATTTTTTGACCTTGTTTCGAAAACTACAAAAAGTTATAAATTACACAATTCTTTTTTTTTTTTGTGTAGTCAAAGAGAAAATTTATATTTTTTAAAGTGTAACCTAAAACCTCCGCAAAAAAAGTTTTATTTTTAAATCCTGGAAGATTGTTATAATAAAAATTCTTCTGTCCCTGATTTACTACTTTGGTTATAAAGAATTCTTTTAGTTTTTCAATTGCTGCAACAAACCAAAAAAAAAATAAAAATAAAAACCGGTAAAAAAATATTTACAAGTTTTTATAAAACTTTCCCAAGTTGTCATTACTTTTATTATATTTATTTTTGCTTTCGCAAAAAAAAAATGTTGTTTAAACCTTCTCTCTTGGAAATTCCTAAAGAAGAAATTTAAACCTTTTTTTATTGCAATACCAGTACCAACGCTCTTCACTTCTCTGTGTCGCGTTTCTTGCTGAAAAAGAGACCTTTAAAGCCCTTTTTTGGTTGAAATTCATTTTATGTGCAAAAATAAATACTTAAGAAAATTGTTAAATTAAATTTTTTATTTCTGTGGTAAAAAAAAAGAATTTCCAATCTTAATATTATTCAGTTTTTTACAGAACTTTAAATATTCAAATTTTGCTCTCTTACAATTTTTGTAAAATGAAACTTTAAATTTTTCATTAAATTGACAATAAAAAATCTAATGAACTAAAATTGTAGAAGAAAGAGAATAGTAAAAGATTGATCAGTGATCTATTACCGAAATTTTTTTTATATAACTATGAATCACTATTTGATTTTGTGTGGGAATATTTTTCAAAAAAAAAAAATTTTTCCAATGAAGAAATTTAGTTGGAAATCCATTATTTATCCAAGCTTGTGTTGTTTTTGGCATTTATGTATTGAAGGCTATTTAAGTATAAACGAAATAGAAAATATTGTGTAAATGAAGGAGTTTTGTTTTGCACTTTCACATTATCACAAAGGGATGAGATCGGAACATTTTCTTTACAGATAGCTTAAATAAATGATAGGAATTAACTCAAAGAATTAATACCACGGTTTATAATTTTTTCGAAGAGCTAAATAACTCATTTTTGAGATATTTTCAACCCATGCACATAACGCAGTACATGTAATCATTCGAAGAGTTAAGAAGATATGAGTAAAATTAGGTTTAGGATCAAGGACAGTATTTGACCATCTTGTCTCCCTGCAACCATTTTAATTATTACGACTTTTCTAATATTTTATTCATCAACCAAATCAAAATAACAATCAATTCCGACTTGTGGGTACATAAACCACAAGTCGGAATTGGATATTATGTAATTCTATGTTTTATAGCCTAATTTTAAAAATGTCAGAAATATTCTCTGATGCCGTTTGATCATTAATATTTAGTCCTCCTTAGGTAAGAATAAGTTTTTTTTCAGTCCCAGTCTTATGTTCATAAATTC
This sequence comes from Empis stercorea, assembly GCA_949752835.1. Taxonomy (NCBI): domain Eukaryota; kingdom Metazoa; phylum Arthropoda; class Insecta; order Diptera; family Empididae; genus Empis; species Empis stercorea. The sequence continues at coordinate 74,288,947 of OX457085.1, read as the reverse complement.
ACCAGTCTTATGATTTTGTCTTCATTTGCTTAGTGTCTGTAGAATCTCTGTTAGGTAAAGATAAGGAAAAACTCATTTTACTAAATTGTCAATTTTTTCGATTTCTTTTTATTTGCAAATTCAGTTAATTCCTGGCTTTTGGCTTTTTAAGTTGTGCTCAATTATTATAAAATTCCGAAATATTACAACGATAATTCAAAATAACCGATTTTTATGATCACCACATTTTATTTGGCTTTTCTTTCATAATTTTTTCCACAAACAAAAAGATTAATCACAAATTTTTTATTGAAAGTTTTTTTTTATCGTTTTTCTTTTAAGAAATTGTTTATGAAAAACTAAAAAAATAATAATAATATTATTAATAGTATATAGGAAAATCAGTATATTTCAGGAAAAATTTTATTATTAAAAAAAGACTTTTCAAATAAAATTGTAAGAAAAAAAAATTGTTTAAAGAAAAGAAAGACTTTCGCAAAAAAATATTATTTTTATGATTTTTGAAAGTTCCATTCACATTTTACTATTTAATTTTTTTTTAAATATATATGTACATATATTTAAATCTATTATGGAAATTATTTTCCAGGATAGAAAATTTATTTTTATAGATTGTAAAAATTTTTAAAGCATTAATAAAATACTAAACGAAAAATTTATTGAACAAAACAAATTCTTATAATTATTAATAATATAAAAAATATATAATAAAATGATTAAATTTTAGTAAGTGATTTATTAGAAACCGCATAATCTTCTTTATCGACTATCAGAAACAAAAACCGCATGTCTTTCGCTTTTGTAAAGTTTGTAGTGTTGATTTTATTATTGCTGCTTCGATTCGATCACATTTTTACACATTTACTATAATGATAATAATGAATAACTATTTATGTATATATTATATTATATTATATTAGAGATTTGTGTTGTTAAGGGAGGACAATATGCAGTCTTCATCAATGCAAACGTATTGCTTATTGTAATATCCGTATTGCTACTCGTGGTTTCTTCCTTATGCAAGCGAACTTACATGTAATATTGTAGTACATTAATTTATATATAGTATGGGGAAATTAGGAATTCCATATAATATCGAAGTGGCTCAAATTAATCTAATTGAGTAAAGAAAATTTCTACCATATAATTTTCTTGAGAAATTTTAGGTGCTTCAATTTTATAGTCAATATTTATTAGCCGCTCAATTTCTCTTCTTTCTGTGGATCACAAATTTTAATATGGATTAGTGACCGGTTAATTATTCTCGCATAATTCTTCTCAGATCATTTTTCTCATGTTCAATGAGATTCTTCTCACAATTCGTTTGTTTGTAACACAAATACCAATTACATCAAGGTTTAGTCTCCAGTCTGTCTAATTCATAATTGATAATTTTAGGTGCTTAAATTTAATTTTGCCATTGCTTGGAAAGACTTGAGCTTGAGCCTTGAGAAGAATTGTGCATGAGAAGAATTTAGCATAAATTCGAGTGGAATGAGCCTAACAGCCCTACATATATTATATATAGAATATAGAATTAAGGAGAGATCTAAATCAGTTCATAGAAATAAGTTAAGATCGGTTAATTTCTTTCGCATCAGTAATGTTAAAAATAGTTTTAACCATTAGTTAATTTGAACATATTATATTCAAATTTGTAACTAATAGAAATTTCCCTTTTTCGTGCTCCCAGTAACAAATGTACATATTATGGCAAAATATTATAAATGCAAAGCATAAAATTTCACAATCTTTGTAATGGAATTGTTAAGGTAATGGTTTAAATTGCTTTAATTATTATTTTTTTTTTGCAATTTAAAATTATAACAAAATTTACAAAATTTGTTTTTTCAATTACCAATTGTAGATTAACCATTATAAAAAATTAAAAATATTATTTTTATACCATGAAAAAAAATAAATTTCACAAATAAAAAACCCTCAATTTTACCGATAAACATATAAAAACTAAATATAGGTATATGTATATATTTTTTTTAAATTGGAAAATTTATAATTACCCGCTTTTCTTTTATACTAATAATAATTTTATTTAGGTACAATATCTAAAAAAAAAAAAAAATTCGATGAACTCAAAAAAATAAATAAAAATTTTTTTTACTATAATTATTTTTAATCAAATTAAACATAGTTCATTTTTTTTTTATGTTGTCACAGAATAAAATTGCATATCAAAAGAATATAACAATTATGCACAGTTAAATTTATGCAAAATTTAGAAAACTCCAACATAAATATTTTTTTTTTTTGCAAATTTAAGTTTGGTTGGTTTTTTTGTAAAAGTTTTTGAATTTTTTTAACAACGGGTTACCAAAATATCCGGCAAATTTAAAAAACGGATTTCGAATTTTACCATACGTATAAAAATCACTGTATATTGGTAAATACAGAAATATTGAAAGTTCCAGATGTATAGATGATAGTTTTGTTTATTATATATTACTGAAATACATATTTAAAGATTATAAAACTGGAAATATAATTGATCTTTCGTAAAAGCGGTTAATAATCGGTTTTTACATACATGTATGTAATATAATGTTATTTTTTTCATATTTTTGTCATCTAACTAAATAAGCCAAGAGTACAATTAAATTATTGTCTTTCGGATCTAAATGCCCCACAATTTACCGTGGCTATCATTTACCTATCGTGGTGCCCTAAATCACACATTCGTCTCGGAAAAGTAAAGCCATTTAAAATGGCTCTTGTTCCGAAAACTTTTAATTTATTTTAATCTACTCTTTTATTTATAAGAACGAAGGTCTTCTTAGATGTTTGCTAGATGTAGAGAGAAAACCTGCAAAGAGAGAGTTGCAAACAAGATCAAGATCCCGCAAAAAAAGCCTGGAATTAATTTTGCGACTGTTGTAAACTTTCTAATTATAATAATTTCAAAATTGAGTTTCATAATTAAATAAACTTATTATACTTATTTACTTCTAAGTATATAGTAAGTTTAGTTAATTCTTAACTTTTTACACCACTATTCCCAGTTGAGCTATTTGTCTCACCGGGTTTTTCTTTTTTATTGAAACATAATTCGATAACAACATAAACCCTATAATATAAATTAATTCATTTTTCAGATTATGCAAAAAATAAAAATAAAATGCAAATTTATATAATCAACTTTTATCGAATATGCTAAACAAAAATTACTTTTTATTTTTCTTTACTATATAATTAATCGACCGTCACACTATAATAGGGGGTGGTAATATTACATAAAGATTTTACCCAAAAATTAAATAAAATAGAAATAATGTTATAACATAATTTTTAATTTAAAAAAAAAAAGCCCGCTTTGGATTTTTTTTTTAATATAGGGGAAAGAAAGGTAAAAATCGTCTTATCAGTGACTCTAAAATTGGTTTTTTGTTTTGTTTGTTTTTGTTAACCATGCAATTTTAAATTTTGATAAAAAAAATTACAGTTTAATAAAAATGTTATATATACAGTTAAAAACTCGTTTTTTAATGAAGCGGTAACATATTTTTTTTTTTTTAAATTTAATTCTAAATAATTTTTTGAAAGAAAAGATAGTAAAAAAATCATTCTTTTTTTTTTTGGAAGTGAAACTGGTTTTTATGTGCTGATTGAAATGGTGCCGACGCTGTTTTATTTTTTAAATATATTTTTTTTTTTATTGTTGATAAAAATTAAATTAAGTGACGAAAGTTTTGATAGTGAAGGGTAAGAGCGAGAGAGAGAAAAAAAAACGAGAAACTATAAGAAAAAAACTTTTTTTTTAATTACCTACCACACCTTAATTAATGTTAAATATTTTCTGTTTTTGTATAATGAAAAGTTAAATAATTTTGATTATTTTTAATTTCTAGGTTATTTATGACAATTATAATATTATTATGTCACTTGGCATTTATATCCATTCCGTTATTTTATATCTAATGACATAGGTACATTAATTTCATTTCAAACTTTTTAAAATTAGTCAATAAATTTAGATTCTTATCCATTAAAATCCAAGAGAAAATTGTCCATTAAAAAGTAAAATATATTGTAACAAGTGCATCTACTTTCCTGCTAAATGAATATGCTCTACATATGAGGTAGAAGCTGGACAAATTCCTCGTTGGAACGGGGTAGAAAAGAGCTTACTACTGGTTCTGAAATTCATACGGAAAATCAGGTTATTAAACAGAAACAAATACAAAATGTTCTTCTCCACACAATTAAGAAGCTCATGATTAGGACATGATAAGAACAATCATCAAACAGTGAATCCCCGTATGACGACACAGCCGAGGTAAGGAATATTAGATATATGCGGCTTGTGATGTTATCAAGCTTTTATATTTCCCCATTAAAATACCACCAAAGACAAAGTTGCAGAAATAAAAGGTACAAATTATTTAATACGGTATCAAAGTTTGATGACTCCTCACAGCCATTCTACAAGTCTAATTTGGTAATCAAAATTGGTATATATATACCAAATTTCATAATAATTTTTCCATCTAAATGTAAATTAAGAAACATATAATAATATCTAACTTTGCACACCTAAAATACCATTACAATTATTAATTTTATTCGACATTTATAAATTTACTTCTCCTTATTTATAGAATATTAATCGTTTGACCAAACCTCAAATCAAAAAATACCAAATTCCTAGAATTATTTTCTATAAATTCACAAAATTTTATATAAAATAATTCATAATTTTTGTTTTTAAATTTTAATATTTTTTGTTTCTTGTGTTTGCTAGAAACATAAAAGAATTTCAATTATGCTAAAATTTATGCAACAAAAATTATGTTTATTTGCAAATAAAATTCAAGATCAAATATATTAGATAAATAAATTATATACCATAAAATTTATATCGAACATTTTTAAGATTTTTTTTTTTGCATTATCCTTTTCAACTAATAATAAACTCCATTAGCATATGCTTTGATTAAAACATATGCTAGTAACTAAATAGGCGCGACACTTAAATATAGCATCGTATCAGTATTCTATACAGATTATATTACAGTTTTTCTTTTTGAGCCAACTAGAAATATGGTTGCACCCAACTTTTCAGCAAATTGACTCATTTGGTTACAAGAAGCGATAGTTACAGTCAACTGTCCCGACATTAGTTGTACAAACGTTCAAAAAAGGAGTACAATTTAAGGATGTTAAGTTGTTCTAAGTCTCGGAATCTATAAAAGATTTCTTTTGTCTCAATTTATTCATCTAAGGGCCAGGGATTCAATTCGAATGTTAAACGTAAATACATCGCTCAACATTGTATATAATAGTTGTAACGTTACTGATGCACTCTATACCTATAATAAAATTTATAGATTAAATTATAGAATTGGCATTTAGCTTGTTACTTAAAATTCATTATCTTGTTTTGGTGTAGACAGGAACATAAAAGTACAAAATATATATAATTGCTGTTTAAGGAAATATATTTTAAAATTGGGGGCGTACGGACAAGTAAATTGAGTCTGACTAATTTAATATAGGTATATGTATTTATTTTATTCGTTTTGTAGTTTATAAAATTAGAATTTTATGAAAATAAAAAATTATATTAAATTAAAAATTATTTGCTATCATTTTTTAAATCTGTAAAACATAAAAAATGTGGTTTTCTCAAATTGTAAAAAAAATAAATAAAATAAAAATATAATAGTGTCTGGTAAAACAATCTATTTGTCGCCTATAATATTGCGCTTTGTATACTTATATTACACAGTACATTTATAAGCTAACCGATTAATCAATGAATTTATATGTACATATAGTACGAATTTATAATGAAATATTTCTAGTCTTATATTGTCGTTTCAATTACAATATTTCTAAGATACAAATCTTTACAATTTTTTTTTTTAAATAGAAATCATAAATTTCATAAAAATATATATAGGTACCCTTTAACCAAATGTAACAACTCAACGGAAAATTTGCGAAGGCATTCCTGGGGAAGCGATCTAGACGCAATAGAAAAATTGCATTGCTTCCGTGAAACAGATAAATCTGCAATACAGAAACGCTTCTGAGGAAGGCGCTTCTGAAGGTATATATATGCCATATAAAATTTATAGACTAATAACTAATTTATAGCCGTCCAATTCAGGGCACGCAGAAAAATACGAAGCTTTTGCGGAAGCTAACATGAACCATGAACGAGCGTTCAAGCCTCCATAGCTTCCGAAGAAGGCTTCCACCATGCCGAGAAGCCCTCCATTTCCCGTTGGGAAATAAGTAAATTTTAATATTATTATATTCCAACGAAGATCAAAAGCAAGTTTTTTTTTTCAAATTGTAAGTCAGATAAAAATATTTTAATAATCGTATTTAAATAAAAAATCAAGAAACAAACAAAGGAAGTCATTGTGATATGAAAGTAGTTTATTGGGTGTCGTAAATAAAACGTAACAAACCAGAGTTCGTATATATAGCTAAGTCTCCAGTTAGACTAGAATTTAAAAAAAACATATACTTAGATATTGAAAGTATAACTCTCTACTAAGCTAAGCGGATATTAGTTTATGTTGTGTAAAAAAAAAGTTATTTTCTGTTTCTGTTGTGAAAGGTATTTTCCTACAAAGATCTGATTTGATGAGTGGTGATTTAATATTATATTTATTTCGAAAATTAGAAACTATTTTATTATTATAGTTATTTTTGCGGTTGAAATAATTTTTTTTTTGAATAAAATTAAAAAAAGAAACATTTATGTTACAAGATTGAATTTGGAGAGAAAATTAAAGATTCTTCAGTGCTCAGATTTTTATACACATTAAAAATTGTAATTACATATTTAAGAGGTAGTGTAAGATGATACAATGGTTTTGATTTAGAGAACCTCTATCAGCTGAGAGGTCCCAGGTTCAGTAAAAAGCATGAACCAAAATATATGTATGTTACCCAAAATATATTTCCATTCTATTCTACGTTACTTCAGTAGTTTTAAACAAGTCTAAATGGTCAATTTCTTCTATACGTTTAACCGTGACATTTTGACAACTGAAATTTTGACTATGTTATTTCTCTTACTTCATCTACAAAAAAAAACAGAATACACTTTTTAAAGAAGCTAATCAACCGCATTTGATTGTACGATGCCTTTTGTTCCAATTTTTTTTTCAGAACATGACAGTTTTTACAAATTTAAACGGGTCTGTTACGACGGGACACCAAACCTACATTCCAGTTAAAATTTAATTAAAATACATAATTTGTGTAATAACGAAAAGAAATCATCTATTCTGTTTAAATCAAAGAAATCTTAGGATTACAACTTTGGCAAGACAACGTCATCCAAAAACGAAATTAGAAATAAAGGCAATTAAACATTTAACATCCGCAAATTGTTAAATTTTTATCAAAATAGGAAATTAATATTTTGTATCCGGTTGATTTATTCGATTGTTATAAGTCGGATTGTAAATGCAATTATAATTGTTACTAAATTGATCATAAATTTCTAATAAACTTATAATCTATACGAAGTAAAATTAATTTCAAAAGGTAATTTAACACTTTCAAACGAAAGAAAATACAAATCAATCAAATTTTTTTTACAGTGTATTATAATATAAAAATATTAAATATACAACATTTTTTATTTATGTTGTATAATGATTTTCATTGTTTTTTAGCATTTATAATTTTCATTTTATATTTTGTTGTTATTTGCCCCCTTGTTTCCACACTCCGCCCCTCTCAATTGTTCGAGGCAATTAATCGAGCAAGATAATAACGTGTTTGACCTACATTACCACCCACAACATTAATGCCGGTTTTCATTTTTGCTAACAACAAAAAATCATAAATAATTTTTTTTTTTTTTTGTGATTTTTATGAGAATTTTTTTTTTTTTTCAGTCTGAAGCAGCTTTTTTTTGTGACTGTAAGAATAGATTTATGTATTTTATAATGTTTTATTAAGATTTTTGTAATATATATATGACAGATTTGCGGCAACTAAGGCGGAGTAATAAATGCGTATATATGATGTATAGACAATTGACAAGCATAGAAAACATATTTATGTATATATGTATGTATAATACAAAATAGAAACGTGTGTAAAGCATTATCATTTTTTTAACAAAAAAAAAATAATTTATAATAGATTTTAATATCTCCACACTATATTTATAGCTTATGATTTGTAAAAATGTAGAGTAAAAAAAAAAAGATTGATTGACGACTCTATATATGATTTTTAGATTAAAAAAAAATTTGTAAAATTAAATTTTTATATATTAGAAACTGCACGGGTGCGGTTAATTTTTACATGCATTATTATTATTACTATTATATAGGTAAAAAAAGTTAATTATGTATGTGATTTTGAAATTGATATCATAAATTGGTTTTATACAGTTTTTATTTTTTTGGTATATAAAAGTTGTTTAACTAGATTTATAAATTAAATATATTTAAATTACATTATAATTTACATAATTTCTACAACAAAATTATGTACTATACATACTGTAAAAACTTCCTGACTTTTTAGATTTCAAAATCAAAATTAATTTTTTTTTGGTAGTAGCTCACCAACCAGATTTGTACCGACCCGATCCTCTATTGTTAAGGTTTTTTCCCCAGACAACGGGTTGATTTCCTAGGCCTGGTCGAACCCCAGAACCTCCCAGTTATAAGTCATGGGCTTAGGCTACTGAAACTGAAGTTACTGATAGTGAGACTCTTAATAATAAATTTGTTTGTAGAATGCAAAATTTACAAGTTCTTCAAAAACTGCAAAATTTTTAAGTGACTATTTAATTATTGTACATGGGAAATTTAAATTTTCATATACTTATTTAAATTTTACTGATATTTCCTTGGTATTTATTACATTCCACAAATAATATTACATATGTCATATATCATAAACCGGATGTTTAACAGTTTTTATGTATATATTTAATGTATATACATATGTATATAGTTTAAATAAAGAAAATGTTGTAAATCAAATTTATTTCATAAATCTTTTATTATACTATAAAGTATAAAGAATAAAATTCCAATGTCAATTTGGATTGTTAAATAGTTAAAATAGTTTTTTAAGGGCATAATTTAATATATTTTCAAATTAGAGAAAATGTTTAAATTATACTTTTCGAGTTAAATTTTAGACTCATATTATAGTCCCATAATAGAATTTTAAACAATAAACTGAAATGGTTAACTCATGTTATTTGCAAATGAATTGGAGTATTACTAGTGGTAATAAATCTTAACTACCACCAAAAAAGAGTCACAATTCACAATTACTAACGAAAAAATTACTTTAAAAAAAATTCTCCAAAAGAAATTGATCTTTTTTCAAAATTTTCCATGGTTAAGGAATCGATTTGTGAAAATACATATTACATACACAAATCGATTCTATGGCTAAAAAAAAATTGAAATGATCGAAATAATTTTTAGATTTATTGTTTTCTATTTATTATAATTGCCATTCATTCCTTTTGCATATTTATACTTATTAGGTGAAATTAATTAGCGAAAAGTGAAATTAATGAATACAAGTTCAATGGTGGTCAATGTTATTAAAGCAATTTTTCAATTACACTTCAGATCAAAATTAAAATTAGTATGAATTGTGGTAACACATAGAATCAATTTGAACCATAAAATAAACCATATTGTACCTAATAATGATACAATAAAGCAACATAAGATCATTTAACTATTTGTAATTCTAATATAAATATAATAATTTGAAAATTATTATGCGTATTCATGCGGGTGAGACATTAAACCACACCTTAATTACATTTTTTATTTTATATAACATTAAATAAAAAATATTCATTCATTAAGTTTTTTTGATTTCGTTAATCATAATCTTTAAGTAAAAGGTGATATAGCAGGTTTTTTTTATGTATATGGTATTTTTCTATTGAACCTTCTATTTAATATTGACAAGTTTTCAATATGAGAGTAGATACATTTTGAAAACAAAACCAGAAAACGAACAAAAAACCTCTCGCGCATTGCAATTATACTTTCTGTGCGGTTTTTAAATTCCGTAACTTGCTCGAATATTACAAAAAAAAAAAAATCTAATCAAAAAACTCCTTTCTCTTTTTTTTTATTATACATTTTCGGTTTTGTATTAAATTAAAAACCGGCGCGTAACCAATTTTTAACAGCTTTTATATAGAGAGGATAAAATTATACAAACAAAATATCTCATTTAATTTTATAGCTTAATTTATGCATTATGTTATTATAAATTTTTTTAAAAAGTTTTTGGAAATGTTTATGATGAAATTTAGAAGATTTAGAAAAGAAATGAATTATGTCATTTTTGAGAATGAAAAGTTTATTGGTTAAATTGGGAATCTTGACATCAGCGATGTTTTACGGTATTAATTAGATTAACCATCACATTAGACTATAATTCTTGAACCGATCTATTGAACGGTGTTTTTGTGGCACACAACAAATCCATCAACACCCTTGTCAATCTAACCTAACAATCTAATGCGTCGTATGGCTAGATCGTTTCATTCGTTAAAGAAATTGCTACCAATTTGGCATAGTCTTTATTCACGAAGACTTGAAACTGTTATTGTTTCTTTCTTAAGTACATACTAGGTTCTTTACAATTTTTTTTTTTTGCAAAACCCAGAATTTCTCGGCTGCTGTAGCTATAGGCCAAATCTCCATGAACGCAACTAATATTCTGCCAATAGCTTTAAAAGATTGTTAACAATTCTGTTTTCTTATGTGCTTTAGGGTGCATAGTTTTAAGCTGATTGAATTTCATCTGATTGATCTTTTTTTTTTTTTATTAACTTATATGCATTTGATTCCATCCAACAAATAACATGAATTCAAAGTTTTTATAGAAAGAGAATTACATTTTGCGGTGCTGGTGCGGTGCATGAGATCGTTGGTTCAATTCCTGGCTGAAGCATCGATTTCATTCTAAGTTAAATCAGATTTAATTGAGTATCAAAATATAGAAATGTAAATTGAATGCTATAGTAGTTGATTCGGATTGCTCATAACAATTATTATCTTATATTGTAATTAATAGTGTGTCCACTGTGGTTCAGAAATTAGTATAAAATGGGGCTGGGAAAACCAGTCAAAAACATTTCAGTCAAAAACAAAAAGGCATTTCAGTCAAAAATAATTTCATACAAATTTTATGACTGAAATGCCTTTTCAAGATGGAACTTCAGTAAAAAAAAAGGCATTCGGGTCAAAAAAAGTTTGACTGAGTTGCCTTTTCTTTATTAACCAATTTTTTTATAAAAAATTATAAACAAATGAAGATATTTTCCCTTTTCCAGACGGTTTTGAGGTTTTGATTGGAATTCCTTTTCAGTTTTTTGATTGAATATCCTTCTTAAAAGGCAATTCAGTCAAAAATTATTTTGACACAGATGCCTTCTTATTTTTGACTGAAATTCCTTTTTTTTTTTTACTGAAATGTTTTTGACTGGTTTTCCCGGAGCCGTATAAAATGAGTAGGTCCCAATTTGCAATAAAACGTCATTGAACCGTCTATCATTAAATTTACGTTCCATGCTATGACCCACGAGAGGATAAAGCAATTGAGGAAGATTAAAAATAATAATATTAGAAATTGTGGATTACTTATAATAAGCATCCCTTTTTGTTGACTGTTAACCCAACTCTGACCTTCAATAATTATTATTCAGCATTTTACTGTTAGGTGATTCTTTATGGCAATTTGGCAAAATTTCACAAAAAAAAAATAAACTAATTTTTGGTTAAGACAATATTGAAAAATTCTTCATTGTACAATTATGAAAGTTCAATTCGTGGTTCGTGGTTGATCTTGAAAATAAAATTATGCTGCTGATGCAAAAAAAAAACATAAAAAGGAAATGAATTTATTTGAAAGATAGGCAAAAAAAAATTGTCTTCCATCAATAAGAGATGAAGTAAAATTTATTTATTTAAGGTTCCATTCACTGATTAATAATTTATATTAATTTTTTTTTTTTGTGGAACGTAATTGCGAACATTTTTTGTGCGTTTTGTTGTAATTAAGATAGTTTTTTTTTTCGTTTTAAGAATGTTTTTTTTTTACTTACTAATTTTTTAATGAGTTACATAATTTGTTTTCTCAACAACAAAAAAAGTTTATTTATATCATTAATCAATCTAATTACACTTTACCCTACAGAGAGAAGATATGATGTAAAGAAAAATAGGAAATTATGATATAAAATATACAGCGTTTTGTTAAGTTACTAAACCAGAACTAATCACTATAGTAAAAAAAAATAAATTTATTTTCTGTTTCAAATTTTTGAACTCTACTATGTTGGGCTTAATAAGAAATAAACAACGTAAAACAACGACGGCAAAGAAAAATTGTTTTCATTATAGGAGAAAAATAGAATTTTTTGTTTATAGATTTTTATGCATTTAAGTAAAATTGGTTTAATTAGGAGACAAATCAAAATATCTAAGCCCTTTTTACAGATAAGTTTTTAAATGCTCCTGTATAAATTAAAACAATTTCGTTGATGTTCTAGCAAGCTCAATGAACCTTAACGCTATATAATGACCTACCATCTATCATATAATGGCCAAAACTTATTTTATATAATTTGGATTTTCTAGAATTTACTTTTCAATATCAATTTAATTTGAAAATTTGGTTAATTCTACTCATCCAACTTGCAACAATATTGAAAATTCGATTAGGGGAATTAACCGCATAAATGTTAAATGATTCAATGTTAACAGATATAATTTTATATTTCAAACTGAACGATGTATAAATTACATGATAATTAAAGATTATGAAAATAAAGTAATATTTAGGACTTTCCAACAAAATGTCAAACTAATAAATTGTTGTTAATCCTTAATCATTTGGCATTATTAATTTTGACATATTTCTATGCGCAAAAATGATTTAATAATGATTTTTAATTTTTTTTTCGTATATAACATTTTTTTTACACTTCATAATTCCGAGAAAAATGATAACAGAAAAATTAAATCCAAAAATAAATTTTAATTGTCAAATTTTATTAAAGATAAACAGCGAATTAAGACCAAATTAAGACCAAAATTAAGAATTTTGTTTGTAAAAAATTAACGTTTGGTAATATTAAAATCTATCGCTACTGGTTTTTTCTTAAATTTATTATACTCAACAATTCAGTTATTGTAAACTCATGGGTTCATTCATGTCATAAATAAAGTGGTAATTATGATATTCTTTGGCTTACAAAAATTACCATTAAATTACGTTAACTTTATTAAAGGGCGCAAAAAGTTAGAATTAAAACTAAATTTGACACTTCCTTTAACTATCATTCACAATATATAGGTACTTATTCTATATGAAGTATTTCCCTTATTTCTATGCAGAGTTTTATGAATTGGTGACACCTTAAAGCTTAAACTATGGTAAATTTTTTAACGTTAAACCAATTTTTTTATACATGTTAAAAATATTATTTATTTATTTTCTGTAATTAATTTCCCACCATATTTGTACATAATATAATACAATTTTTTTATTTTCCCCACAGTAAAACCACAAAATTTACTATAAATTTAAGACATGTAATCTCATAAAAATATCATAATTTTCAATGTATAATAAAAAAACAATTATGCTTAATGCATTTAACAAAAAAAAAAAATGAAACCATAATCGAAAAGAGAAGAAAAAAAAATACCTATTTAATGCTATCAATCTTTAAAATTTCTTTTCAATAAAATAAAGTTAAAAAAAAAATTGGACCATAATATAAACAACGCCTTACCCTTAGGCTTCTTGGTGGAGATTTGATCGAGCACAAAAAAAAAACCAGATACTAATAAGAAATAAATCGATTTTTAAGATCTTGTTCACGAGTTTTATATTTTTTTTAAAGTAATTTCTGTGTTTTTGCAATTATTTTTTTTTTCAAAAATCAACAACCAAAAAGTTGTATAAAGAGTTTCGCCACTAACCTCAAAGAAAAAAAAAAATGATTACACAATATCCCAAAAAATTAAAATGTTTGGAATTTATTACATTTTTCATAAGAGAAAAGTGAACTTTATCACAAATTAAAAATATCGATCGTCGTGTGAAATGCGATATATTTGTAATAAAAAAATGAGGTATATATTATGTACTTAAATATTAAACATCGATATACTGGCATGTCAAACCCTCAAAAGTTACGTGTTAAAGTATCATGTTAATTCAATTACATGCATTTAACAGTTAAATGATTCAGTCCTGAAATATAGGTTTAAATTGTGGAACAACACTTATAAAACATGTCGCTTCGTTTACGACGAGTATATATAATTAAGTGAGGAAATTCAATTGACTGCAATTGAAATATTTGTCTTTAATTATTATAGCATTAAATTTCCAAAATTTTTTACAGGTAACAAAAAATCAAATTAATATTTCCAAATATTAATTTGTCCTTTTTTTGAAATTTTTTAAAATGTTCGCCATTTTGTAAAAAAAGATCAATTTTACATGTAAATTAAATTCAAATTTTCAAAATTAATTTCAAATTTTTTTTTCTATAAAGCTTAGTCTTAGTTTGTTGGTCGAGTGAAATTAAATTTTCATACAAATTTAACCTCATATCAGAAATGAAAAATTTCGCTTAACTAGAACGGAGATCGCGTGAAAAAATCGTAAAAAAATTAATTTTTCTATTATCAACAGATGGCGCGCGCAAAAGTCTGCCGATTATTTTTCACGAGAAATAATGTTCAGAATCAGAACATTTATTTCACGATGAAATTTTGACAATTCTTTTTTTTTTACATATTTCGATTTAGAAATTTTCATAGTTGAGACATTGAGAGATCAGCATAAAATTCTTTTTATGTTTTATTTTATAGCCATAACAAAAATTAAAATGTCAAAATATTAAAATGTCAAATTAAGTTGTCTAATTTTATCTACAAAATATTTTTCACAACTTTTTCACGGCTATTTTAGTATTAGTATTATTAGGAGAGTTTGCAGAGCTATAGAGATCGCGATCAAATGTAATTTGACTACCATATCACCATACTAAGCTTAAAATACAAAAAATTTCCACTAATTCATTCACCTGATTTTCTATATACAACTTACAAGTATTACAGTAGCGGTCTCTCCAAACATTTTCCACAATTAATTAAATTTAAAAAAAAAAGAAAAGAAAATTATTTAATTAATTAAGTAACAACAAATTGCAAAAAAAACGACAAAAACTAAAATATAAAAAATAAATTATTTTATTTTTAGACGAAAAAATAAAATCTAGTTTTTTTTATGTTGTCGTCAACGTCTCCACCCAGTCCAGAAATGTTGTTTTTCATAAACAACCGTTATAACTATAGCATTTTACATAAAACGCGGGCAGAGGGCGATAACAGCTTCACCGATTAAATTCTTGTCACTGGTGGCGGCTTGGCTTGTATTTTGCTCTAGAGTGCCGGTTTTCTGTTTCTCTCTGTTGTTGTTTTTAGTATATTATTTACCAGCCTAGGGTGACGAATTGGCTCTGTGTGTTTTGTATAGTATACCGGGACAAACGAATGAACGATTTACTTTTACTATGCGGCGTGAAGAGATGAAGGTGTTTACCTTGCTATTTTCATATTATATTTTATTTTTTTTTTTTGCAAAGAAGTTTTCCCAACAACAACAACTTCAAAAAAAAAGTAGTCAAACAACTTAACTAATAATGTGAAATTTTTAAATAACCTAGGTAAGAAAAATTACGATTCCGTAATAATTATGGTTAGAAGGTTGAGGGGGTGGAAGGGAGTAGTTAACATAAATATAGCAAAAAAAATTACTAAGCGAGAAGTGAGAGCTTTTTCAACTATGCGTTAATCAATCAAGTGTATTATTAGGAGCGTTTTTGGGTATAAATAGGAAAAAAAAAATATGTTTCTTATTTTGCGATATCATGCGGAGCGACGGTTTTGGCAATGAATAAAAATTTTATTTTAAAAAAAAATTATATAAAATCAAGAAGGAAATATTATAAATAGTTTTTTAGTTAATATGGAAGAGAAATAATGAAATGTGAAAGACGGAAAGGAAGGTATACCAACGCAAAAGTGAATGGATTTATGAATAAATCATTTGGCTGTTATATTATAGTTGTGAAAATTTTTTTAAAGAAAGGCGAAAATATTTCAGAAAATTGTTGATTGCTAATATTTTTAATTAAGAAAAAAAAAAATTTGTGCAAAAAATAATACATAATAAATTTTTTTTTGGTAACCAATTTAATTAAATTATTAAAACGTGTTGATAATATCAGTGAAAGAGTTTTTTTTTTGGAAAGAATTTTTTCATTTCAAAGATTTATTATTATTAAAGCATATAAGAAATGTCAAATTTATTAATGTGCCAATGGTTAATTTCATGGGTTCAAGAAATGAAACTTGACGACATTACTTATTTTCTATATAGTTTCTTGCCAAAGCTGGTAGTTAAGGGCCAACCGTAATAGACATATGTATGTCAAAAAACTAATCGAATGTTCTGTTCTATTCTTTCCTTATATGCATGGCTTAAGCCTGCCAAACTAATCGTAATTCCATACTGAAATTTGACCATAATAATTCAACGAAACACAGGGCAAAACTTGACGAACAGAAATTTTTGCACAGTATTGTTCAATATACATATATATATACATATGTATATAATCGTACCATGCTTTGCTTAAACCAACATATGCCTATTATGATTAGCCCTTTAGATTGCTATCGAAAAACATGTCGAATATTCTTTAACAAATTACATTGAAAAAAATCGGTGCGGCCGAGGAATCGTTATTTATTCCAATTAATTCAATTTTAAATTAAAGTTGTGTACTCCAATTTCAAATAACACTTAAGACTTTTGCTATTCGAGAAGAATTTATGGTTTCGGAATCCATAAAAATTAATAAGTCATTATAAATGTCGGTGAAGACTGTAGAAGACCGAGGCCCACATTTTGAGCTATTAAGCTTAGTATGTAGACGTAGAGTGTATTATGTCGCGACACATGAGGCCGTGAGTTCAAGTCACGGCCGATGCATCAATTTCGCTCTAACTTGGATCAGCATTAAATTTTAAGACTATAAGAGGAATGCTAGCGTCCAAGTCTAATAGCTGACAATAATTGATTCTCTCATTGCAAATCCATTAGCTTGTGGTAATCAATATAGTTTCCCCACTTTAGAGGAATTTATGGTATAGATATGGAGACGCTCAAAATAGCAATAAAATGTCAGGAAAACCTCTAAAACATTTAGGTTAGGCCCACATCCAGCTGTTCAACCAAAATAAGAAGAATAACGGATTAATTTGCACACAAAAAAACATTAAATTATCAAATTTCTGAAATTCATTTGAATAGGCGTAACCTAGAGTGTTAGACAATATATTACCATTTTTTAATATTATCCATTTTCCATCATATACGCACTAAAGGATATACGAACAAAATATCCTTAATATAATATAAATAATTACATTATACATAAAAAATACGAGAAAATTAATAAAAATTATAGTTAAGAACCTACGCACACACAATGACAAAGAAAAACGAGAAAATTTTCACACTTCTTGTATTATTTATTATATGCCTTCAAGGATTAACAAATCCGTAGGTTGTTTTTTGTATATCCTTTTTTTATATATCAGTAGTATAATCTTTTTGGACATCGCCAGAGTAAACATGACAAAGAACAAAATTATATTTATGCGTTCTGTAATCGTTTTTTTTTTTTTGTCTTTCTTTCTTGTTAATAATTTATAGATAAATATAGCAGTTTTATCTCTTTACGTTTATTTATAAAATTCATCCTTTTTGGTTGTTGTTGTTGCTGATTTTTTTATGATCTATTTTTAGAGTCTAATAATAATAAGAAATTATGTTTATTTTTTGTCCTATTATGAATGCAAATTTTACCGCGCGCGTCTAAACTGAATTTACATCATAAAACAAAGTCAAATGTGTTGTATTGTCGTCGTCTATTACTGAAAAATCATCTGAAATGGGGTGGTGTTCAAATTATTATATATTTTTTACAAAAAAAAAAAACAAAATTTATGATTAATTTATTCAAGGAAAAAATAATATACAATAAAATTCAAATCACACCTTGGTTTATTATAATGTAATTTGCATATCCGGGAGAATTTTTTTTTTTATACGATAGCAGCATAAAAAGCAAATCTTTTGAAAATCGATTCTCGAAGTGTACAAGAAAAAAAAAAGACTTTTTATCTAAAAAAAACTTTTATTTTATTGATAATATAAAATTACATAAATATAGAAAAAGTACAAAAAAAAAAATCATCGTAGGATTATCAGAGCAATTTTACAAAAAAATATAAAAAATAAAAATCATCCCTCTAACTTTTTATGACCACTCCTCCTCTGGTATGTGTATACGCGATTTATAAAATAAAACGCCCACCCTTGCTTTTTTTTTTTTATTATTTTTTAATAAATATATATAATAATTTTACACTCCATTCTTTTTAATCCGTTTGACTTGTTGCACTGTCAATTATTGTCAATTTAGATCAAAAGTTTATAAATTTTCTCCTACACATACAAAAACAATACTGTATAATAAATACGCACCAAACAACAGGAGTGTTGTTGATGCCCGCTTTGCGTAAATCCGTTTTGTATATATGTATATATAATTTTATTCTGCCGCCAGGAATTTTTTTTATTTCTCCCATAAGGCAAAAAAAAAAAAAAAAAAACAAGAAAAATAATATAAAATTTTTTTTTTTTGTGAATTCTATGAGCTGAAAACCTCCTACACCACCCCGCCCCACATAAAGTATTAAGAATAACATTAATGTCCTATCGAGTAATTTTCTATTCAATCGAATTTCTCTACACACACTATCCTATCTCTTTCCAACCTTTTGAAAAGAAATATTTGTTGTTATTATACAAAACGAATAAAAATGATGATGATGTGATGATGATGAAAATAGTCATGTACATATATATGTGTGTTAGTGTTAAGTAAGAGCGTATAGTCAATTTGTTAAGGATATAAAAACAGAGACGACACCGACAAAAAAAAAATTTAAAGGAATTGTTTTTTTTTATATATTAATGTTAGCAACAGGATGTTTTTCCTTTTTCCTTTTTTTTTTTGGTGTTGTTTTTAGAATAAATTGAGGGTTAATGTGACATGTTAACGGGGTGATAAAATTCAGATTAGGATTTTTATATTCCAACACAGTTTTTTTTTTTTCAGTTAGTTTTATTTTTTTTTTTTTTTGGCTGGAGGAAAGGATATTTTATTTTTGATGTTATTTCAATGGGGGTTGTTTTTTTTTTTTGAGATTTTGTAGGACAAGGACGAATATTGATGATAATAATATTTAAAGGATTTAAAAAATGTCACGTGCAATTGTTAATAGAATGGGATAGAGGATAAATAAATAAGAAAAAAGGACATTTATAAATAAGTATATAAATATATATATATATATTTTATTATGTATTTTGTAAAAGAGATCAACAAGTGATTTTTTATTTTTCAAAATAATTTTAGGTATGTACGTAGTTTTATCGGTTTAATTTGTGTGCGTGTTTGTGTTTATTGAAAATCTGATGTAAGCTAAAATGTTAGTTAATTATTTCTGATTATTTTCGTTAATTAATTTCTATGGAGTTGTTTCATTTTTTGATTATTTTTCTAAGATCTCGGAAGCCAGTTGAATTAAATCACGCATGAAAAATAGAAATGTCATATTTTTTTCCATCAGATCTTGAGTCAACTATCCTGATATGACCTTAAGTAGATTTTGACAATTGGTACTCGTTCAAAGTATCGTTAACTTATGCTTCGACTGTGAATCGAACAGAAGTTCAGCATAAGTTACAGCCGATTTTATAGATAGTTAAAGCAGCAGAGTAGCTTATGTTTAATAGATTCGTTACTTTAATTGGTTTTTTTTCCTTTGTCTCGCTTAATATTTGAAAAGTTACTGAAATAATGAACTTAAAAAAATACCAGAAATTTTGACAATTTCTTTACCTTTACATAAAATATTATATAAAATTTATTCTTTTCGAAATCTTCTTAAAATTTCCAGATTTTGATGTTTCCCACATTGTTATGACTAATGGACGTGCCGGAATTAAGTATTTCTACTTTATTTTATTTCATTTTAAAATATTCTCGTTTTTTTTTTAATGTTAATTTCTTAATTCTTTTTTTTTTCTAACTAAAATTTTAACTTAATTTTATTATTATGATTTTGTTAAAATCAAAAACATAAATTGTTGTAATTCTATTCAGGTAAATTGCATAATAATAATAAAAAAATGTATATACTTAAGTACTAAAAATTTTCATTTCTTAAGCAGATTTTTTTTTATGTACAAAATTGAATAATTCATTAACTTTACTACAAATTTGTTATTTTTTTTATAGCAAAACAATAAAATCTATTTTAAAATTTATACTAAAATACAAAATGAAAAAAATGTAATAAAATAGTTTTTTTTTAAAAAAAAAAAAACTATATTACAGCATAAATAAAAACATAAAACCAAAAAAAAAAACTACAAAAAAAAATTATGATCTTTTCGTAAAAATCAAAAAAAAAAAAAAATTTCTTGAAATGATAAAAAAACTGATAAAGGTAAAGTGAAAGAAGGCTTGCTGGTTAGCTTAACATGTTTATTATGTAATTTATATTGTTTTCGAAAAGAGAAGAAATAAAATACAGAATAAATAGTTAAAAAAAATGGTTAATTTATTTTTATTGGTTTTGTTTTGTTGTTATTGATTTTAAAAGAATTATGCTTTCAAATTAAAGTCACGTAAATGACTTCTTTAAAATTATATATTTACAAAAATTATTATATACTATTCAACAACACTGTTACACTCAAAGGAAATTCTTATTTTGAATTATTTAAAGTACTTAATTTACCGAACAAAAAAATTAGTTTAAATTAAAAATTCAGAATAGTATTTTTTATTACTGACGAAATATTGAACTGAATAATTCCATTTATATAGATGCTGAAATATAATTGACTATAGATTTGTCATTTTGATGGGAATTGTCTTTTTGGCTAAAATTTAACTAACCAATTTATTAAAAGTTATATACTTATTACAAATTTTCTAGAAATGGCAAATTGGCCGTTGACAGAAAAATTTGTCAAAATTGATTAATTTTGTCAATTATATTTTTTGATAAGAATCCATTTTTAAATTATCGAAAACAATAATTTTTGACTAAAATGCTTTGCAACGACTCAAAATTATACCAAAAAATGTTAAAATTGTCAACGACAACTAAAGTCATTATTGACAAAACTCTAAACATTGACAATTTTTGAGATGTTGTTTCCATATTATATTTTTTTCTCATATTAATTTTGACAATTTAAATTTCTCATATTAATTTTGACAATTTTTATGTCAATTATATGACAATTTGTCATTACTAGAAAATTTACGACAGTTGTCAAAAAAAATTTGCATTTTCAATTGACAATTGTCAAATAATTTTTCGTGAAATTAACAAATCATTGTTTTGCTCCACACTTAAATTAAATTTTTTATAAATTAAAATTCTATAAATAAACTGTAGACAATTTTATATTTAAAAAAAAAAGATTAATTTCCGTTTTATACACTTTTCTTTTTACCTCGTGTGGTTAAATAAAAATTTTTCTTGTTACGAAATTGGAAAATACTTAAACTTTAACACCAATTTAGCAGCAGCTTAAAAAAAATGTATTTTTAAATAATTTCACACAATTTTTTGATTATAAAGAATATAAGAATTACCTTTAAAAAATATAATTGGGTAATCATAAAAGTTCGAAAAAAATACTTAATAATAAAAGATCAACTTTTTAAATCATTTCCGAATATAAATGAAAAAATGCCGCGCAGCCGAACTACTGTTCAGTAGTTTTATAATTATGGGCTTTCTTTTAAATTATCTACTGTAAATGCATATTTTGAGTATTATGTTGCACCCTCTAGTGGCAGAAACTAAAATTATAACAACTGTGATTTTATACTACTACTTACTACCTTTCATATGATACATTAAACTTAATTTTAGGGGCTTATTGACTATTGGAAATCACATTTTAAAAATTAACATTTTATATATCTTACCATTCAGCGCCTCTAGCGGTATAAATTTGAAATATGCTTACTGAAATCGTATTCTACTCTTAAATACATTTCCAACGAGTGGTCAAACTTCATTTTTGGTGCACGTTTACTATATATATTTTTATTCGGAAAAAGATGTTTTGGAAAAATGTATATACCGCCGTCTACTGGCCGAATTTTGAAATTTTATCAATTACATCTGGTTCTCAATAAATCAAGCTTTCTATTGGTGGGTCTATCATGAACTTGTATGTACAGTAACTATGTGAAATAACTGCTTTTTATTGTTTACATCGGACAGACGGACAGACAGAAAAGCGTTAACATAAGGGATTTTTTTTTTTAAAAAAGCCCTAAAAAATAATTCTAAGTAGATGATTTTTGTTTATAAAAAAAAATATTATTAAGATTGCATTCAAAGACATTTCATAATTTAACGAAGAAAAATGCATTTATGTAATGATTCCAGCAGAGCACAAGATGACCAAAAAAAAAAATTACTTTTACAAAAGTTTAAGAATTTTTTGTGAAAAAAATGGAACAAATTGAGTAACCCCTAAGGCCATTAAATTTATGCATGAATATTTATCGGAAAGAAAGGATAAACGATCAATTATCATATTTAACAGAGATGTTGAATAGTTCATGTGGAACGTGAATTTCTTCTGATGAAACAAAAATTATGAAACAAATAAATTTGTATTGTTGTTGTGAGATTTAGGATTACAACAGTTCATTGACAAGAAAAATTATAGTGTTGCCATTACAATATTTATGAGGATCGAATTTATCATTAACCAGTTAAGCGCGTTTGACGTATATATACGTCATGTAGAAGTGCCTTCTATGGTGCGTTTGACGTATATATACGCCGGGTGAAAAAAAAATATGAAAATTCAAAATGTTAGTAAAAACTTAAAACAATATCATGTAAAAGTGTAGTTTACACTTATATCAAGATTGCAATATGTAGAATCTAATATGAATTGTTTTGGTCAGTGCATATTGACCAGCTAAGCGCATTTGACGAATATATACGATATATACGTGATCGGCGATTTTAATTGCATACCCAAAAATACACTTTTGAAAATAAATTACTCGCTTAATTGGTTAATAAACAAAACGTTTGATAGTTTGCTTCCCTTACAGAATCTTTTGAAATTAAAACCAAAAGGAGTTTTTCTTTTCCGAAAAACCAACTGATATGTGTACATTAGTACATTTTTAATTGTGGAAAGTAATTTATGAATTGTCCAAAAATATGGAAGTTTCAATTTTGCATATATTTATCTGTCAAAATTTGATATTTACAATTATTGTGGAACGTAATTTAAAGTACAAAAAATCCAATTTTCCCAGGCATTTTCTTTGTACCTTTTTTTATGAAAATATTTATGTTCGAACATTTATTTAAGATAAGCATAAGTTTTAATGTGGAATGTAATTGAGAAAAATATAAAATTACTTTCCAGGATATTAGAAATTTTTTTTTCTAAAAGCGACTAAATGAAAATATTAAATTTTTGTGAAAGTTGAAATTATTTATATATGTAAGTATAAGTAATTTTTTTTTGTGATTTTATCAATTTACAAAGAAAGTTTAAAAGTTTTTCTTTATAGATTTATAATATTAATTACATTTTTAAGAAAAGTTAGTTTTTTGTGCTAACATCGTCGCAGCTATAGAAAAAACAAAAGAGAAATTATAAATTTAATTGATTTTTATTAAAAATAAATATTAAATAATTATAATAAAAAAAAACTAGAAACAGTGTCACTAATAGTTTTGTGAAAAGTGTCACTAGGTTTTTCTGTTCATAATTGAATTATAGTTGAAATTTTTTTCTTAATTAAATAAAAATTTCTTTTATTTAATTTTATAATATCAAAAGAAAGAAATATTATAACTGTAAAAAATATGAAATTTAATTTTAATATTATTATTAAATTAACTTTTTATTACAATATTAAATCAATTTTTTATTTATTTATTTATTAAAAATTATTCTTAAGATATAAATATCTTAACAATTTTTTTTTTTTGCACCGGAGTAACTAAGACCATTTGGCGCTTGACAATCAATTTTTTATTAAAGTAAAATATTAAGCGGCACGGGCCATACACAATTCAACATGTTGATCAACCTTTGCCATACACTTATTCGACAAGTTTATCAACTTCATTTTTTGCAGGTACGGATGTAGTAAACATTATTGTAAATGTCACAATTTTTTTTGATAATGTTAATGGGCGTGTTTCATAATTACAACTTTTAGTGTAGCGAACTGTCAAACAGCTACACCATGTTTCAGAATCACTACTTTCAAAAAGTGTATTACACTTTTCTGTTTTATAACTGAAAGTGTAGCTAGGGTGTAGCGCACTTTTGCTACACTTTTTACACTAACTTGAAATTGAGGATCAGATGGTGTAGCAAGCTGTCAATTGACAATCCAACCAATAAGCAAAAAGAAAAGAAACGGTTTTGAAATAGTTTTAAGTTAATTTTTTCGGTGTAGCACTCTATCGGTGTAGTTGAAGTGTACTACACGGATAGTGGCTGCACCTCACCTGCACTACACACAGTTGCAATTATGAAACACGCCCAATATGTTTGAAATTTGCATGGAAAAAATTGACAGTAAAAAATGGGTTTTACATAAATTTAACTATTATAATTTTGTGTTTCTAATAATTTGTTCCATCATTTTGGTTTCTTAAAAATTTGTTAAAAAACTTCACATAAACCAACCAACCAACACACAATTTTATATTTTTAATAATTATTTTTGACAGAAGACAGCAACAGAATTTCTATGCAGTTGACGGTCAACATAACCACACACACACAGTTCAATAGTTCAACATATTGATAAACTTGTAGCCCAGCCAAACAAAATATTCAAAAAAAATTTGATTTTACTTCAACATGTTGGTCAACTTGAAAATAAGTTTATCAACTGCGCTTCAAACATTATTCAACATCAACTCAACCAAGTTGATCAACATGTTGCATCGTGTATGGGCTGCTTTATAGTAGAATTATTTATAGTAATAATTAAAATTATTTTGTTAAACATTACTTTCCACATTCAATTAATATTTACTTTGTAATTTGTGGAAAATGAAAACAAACAAAAAAAAATATCAACAAATAGAAATTATGTTTTAAACAATCTGTTCGACAATATTAGTTTAACAAGAATGTTGGAATATTTAGAATTCTAATTCGTCGTATTCTTATTGATGAAGCTCTTGTTTTAAAAAATATCATGTCTACCATATAGTACACCCAATCAAAAATTTTCTCTATCATTAGAAAAGTAATTTTTTTTGTTGGTATTAATTTGTCCAAGAAAACTTTTACCATTATATAGCTACTCTACTCAACATTAATTTTTATATATATATTTTACAAGGATTTCATAATGCCAAAGAAAAATTAAAATAAATTTATTCTTAATTTCTTTATTCTAAACACGCGCGCGATCAATGTTATCTTTTATAGTCTTATGATCATCCAGGCTAATTTTTTTTTTTTGCAAAACAACTTAACCAGTCCAAATATACCTACAGTAACATATAGTAGTTGTTAGGTATATATGTTATAATGTGTTTATTTATTATATTCTTGACGGGTCAAAGAAAATAAATGCATATACATGATGATGATGGTCATCATGATTTTTCATTATTTATTTTGTATATAAATTCATTTCTTTTTTTTTGTTTTTATAAAATAATCTTTTACTAATACACCTGGTTGACTATTTAAATAAAATATATTTATATATAAAAATATAAAAATTCTTTCGTTCTGACTAAACTATACAAGCTAAAAGTTCCAAGCCAACAGGTAAGGAAGCATACAACCAAAAAGAACAAACATAAGAAAAAAAGGGGTGGATAAGAAGACAGTAAAACATGGTTTTTTTTTCTCTACTGATTAAATATAAAATAATCAGCTAAAAATATCATGTAAAAAAAAAGAATAAGAATTGTGAAACTTGAATAAAATATTTACTAAAAAAAGAAGAAATTTTTTTACATAAAAAGAAGGGGGTTTGTAAAGACAATTTGAAAAAATAATACATATATATTTATAGTTAAAACATATTGAATCCACTATAAATGTTTTGGTATTAATTTTTTTTAATTTGAAATATTTTATTTATTTTCAAAATGGCGGATATAACTTTTTAACAAATCGTTTTTATATAACTGTTAAATTCGTCATATTTTATACTAAAAGCGAATGATTTGTGTATAAATTAAGTGATATATGTTATGTACTTAAAATTGGATATCATAGGTTGATGCGTTATAAACAATAAAGTTAATTTAAAAAAAAATGGCGGATATAAAGTTTAAATTTACCTAATAGTATAGAATTCTGTTAGTTATTTCGATAGTAATTTATATGGGATCAAAATCATATTTTAAGGAGCTAATTTTATGACATTTCATTCTTCACAAACGTGAACTGCACATAGGTTTTCCGGTTTTTAAAATTATTTTTATGTGATAATTTCAACTCGAAATATTGTTAGAAATTAAATAATAAATCTTACATTGGTCCACAGCAAAGTTGATAATTATCAGAACAGCAGAGTTACCATTGTTACCGTTGTTCCATTTTACAATTACCAACTTTATTTCTGCATTGTAATATTGATCGATCTTTTCTTAACGAAATTATAATTATCAACTTTGCGATCCACCCAACGACCCAACAGACATACTGACAAAATAAATTCTATTATTTCAATATTTAAATATTATTTTTTCTCGCTGAAATTTTGCAATATGCCATAATGTTAAACAAAAATGCATTTGGGTGCACACGGTCGATGACTACTGTATATATGCTTATTATTATTATTATTATTATGTCGTCTTCTTCCTTATTGTGTTATTATTATCGTTCTTTTTTTTATTTTATTATTATTATTAATATATTTACAAATTCTTCTGTTGTTGTTTTTTTTGTTGTTTTTTGTTAAATCAAAGACCGATTTGTTTGTTGCGCAATCGCGTTGTGGTAACTGATTATGTTTTTCATAATAATAATTTTTTTTTTGCATATAAATTTTACAACAATGTATGTTGAATTTATGTTGTTGTTGTTATTATTTATATAGTGTGGTGTGGATGATAATTTTGAAATATTTCAAAGAAATTTGATTTTACAATCTTTGAATTTTAGTGTATGATAGAAAAATATAAAAAAAAAAATATGAAAGAATTTTGTGAAATTGGTTAACCACTTTTATATATATATATATATAAGAAATGCAAATTTATTTGTTTGTTTGCTTTTTTCTTATATACAATGTATGTATACATCATATTTATTCAACTAACCAGAGTAAGGAAATTAAAAATATTATATAGCAAAAAAAATGGTGGTATGTAATAGTAAAAGCATAAAAAAAAAATAATCACACGAACTTGTTAATTATTTATAAGAAAAGAAGCATTCTTAAAGGTACAAGAACAAATTTCTTTATTTTTTTAGCAAGCCAACGAAGAACATCAAATTAATGAAAATTTTCGCGAATTATGATTATATTTATATACAAATTTAAAGGTGTGGAACATAATATTAAATGTAAAAATAATTATCATAATTCTTCGAATTGATTTTAAAAATATTCATTTTTCTTTCCATATATTTACAATTAATTCAATTTTGTATATATTCCTATTTAATGTGGATCGTATTAATAAATAATAATTATTCATTATGACAACTTCTGTGAAATTTAAAAAAAAAATTAAATTTTTATTTTTTATTTTCATTTCTTTATATTTTCACGTTTCTTTACAACCAGGTAATAATAAAATTAAATGTTAATGACCTAATATTATGCTAAATAAAAAATCATGTATACATTTAAAATCCTTTTTATAAAATTGCAAAAAAAAGGCAAAAAAAAAAAACATTTAACAATCATAAAAATTTGGTGTTGTTGTTTTTAATAAAAAACGCGCCACGCCACGATCGTATTTTTTTTTCATTTTTCGAAAAGTTTGCATAAAAAAAATATTATTAAAAAATATTATTTTATATTTAATTGTAAGAAAATTATGAAATAAAAGGAATTTTTATTTATGAGTGAAATTATGTGCATAGAAAAATTAGATAAAAATATCAATAAAATATAAAATGTGGGACGTATGTGTATGCAATATGCTAATTGAAATAAATTCATTATTTGTCGAAAAATCTGCGAGAATCGAGAATATTTATAGATATTAAATTAATACGATTATAAAAGTTACGAATATTGGGCGAACTCTCGATAAAATCAGCTCTAAGAAAAGAATTCGTCGAAAACACTGATCGTTGTGGATACTTACATGGTCGCCGTTAGTTATTACTATAGCATCCACATCCACACATGTTTCTGATCTAATTTATTGTATAAAGGAAAATGTGGATTGTAATCTAAAAACACGGCTTATTTAATTACCATTGAAAATTTTGGAAAACTAAAAAAATAATAATATATGCAATTCTCAAGAATGACAAAATTATATAATTTTACGTTCCACAAAATGCTTATTGTAAAATTTAATTATTAAAAACAATTTATAATTTTACAAATTACAATACAATACATATACGTATAAATCAAAGTCATTCTTTTCCAAAAGTTCGTCCTTATTTTGGAGATATGACTAATTTTGGATTTTAAAAAGACCAATTGAACTAATAATATCAGTATAGAGATATAATATCTGTAGAAGAACATCATAACATCAAAGATCTATGTATACTAAATAAGATACTATAATAATAAAAAAAAGCTTTTATTCTTGAAAAATTCTAAAAAAAAAAATCTATTAGCAAAAAAATAAAAAATTAAATTTCATTTCTGAAGATTTTGATGTATACGAAAGGTCATTGGCCAAAAATTTCTTGGGAAAATTGAAATTATACAGAAAAAAAATTAAAAAAAAAACTTTCAAAAATCTATAATAATTTTTTTTTTTCTTCTAACACTAACAGATTAATGAAAATCTTTATATTATTATTATTAATAAATAAGATCTGCTCGTATATATACAATAATAATTTTTATAAATGTATGTTGACTTTTTTTTTTGGGAAAAAAATATTATAAGAGAAAAAATATCAATCAATGCCATTCACTTCTATCTTTTTAAAGGTAAAAAAGAATTATTAAAAACACGAAAATTAACATTTGGAATTTGTTTGATTTTTTGTACTATTAGAGTGTTATAAAGTAGTAGCGTTTTTAGAAGAGCGTTTTTTTTTTGGTTTATTTGTTGTTATATTTATTGAAATGTTTGTTTATTTGTTCTTTTAGAGATTATTTTGTTTATATTACAACAACAACAACAAAAAAAAGTAAACTCTATTTTTTTTTTATTCTTTTGACATAATAAAAAATAATGTTGCTTAATGTTGTTCTTCATCAGTTAATGCGTGATTTGAAATTTTTTTGAATATGATATTGTACCTACTAATATAGGAAAAATCAGAGAAATAAATAAAAAAAAAGGTGGAAAAAATAACAGCAATAGAAATCGAATAAAATTAAAGTAAGTATTTAAACTTAACAGAACATTGACTTAATAAAAATGATAATCAGGATTTTGTTTCATTTTTTTGATATTGTTGTGGAATATTAAGTAAAATTTTTTTTTTTTTTGACTGTTCTATAATTTTAAAATTATATAAGTAAAAAAAAAAATAATGTGATTTGACTTAAATATTTAAACAAATAAAATTTATTGAGTTAAATGTTGTGTGGAACATGTTTAACTAATAACATTTTTTAAAATATTTGTATATTTTTTTATTGTTAAATTTCAATGTTGGTGATTTACAAATTCTTTAAAAAATATACAGTAAATTAAAAATTAGTATATAATTAGTATTAGTAAATTAGTAGAAAGAATTTTGATAGTCTGTGGCGTGTTAAAAAGATTTAAATTTGGTGTGACATAATTTAATAGGTAGTGGAATATTTTTTTGTTTTTGATAGTTCCCGGTTAAGAAGACCGAGACCTACATATCTATCAAAGGGGTTCAAAAACTTCTTGAACCAACGCTTAACAAAGCAAAAACAAAGTGTTAGTTCGCTTACAATATTATCGAAATTGAAGTGGATATTAAGTTCATTAGCGCAAATAATTCTCAAGTCCCAAATGTAATAAACACTAGAACACAGATCACCATTAAGAACGTTATAAATTGGCATTTTGCTACGTTGCGATCAAGACGATTCTTGCAGCAGCGTATCGGCAAATTAAATCATTTTAAAGTACAATACTGTCCAACGAGAAAGATTTATGATCCTTATAATTTTCATATCGTCAGCATAATATATGTATGTTACGAATTGTTAATAATTATATGAAACGTCGTTAGTAGCAGAATAAATATAAGTGGGACAAGGTAGCTACCTTGCGGCCTGCTATACTCCAGATCCGTTAAAGATTTGCATTGACGAATTAATTAACTAAATGACTACTGAGTACTTATGGATGAATTAAAAATATCCTCTTTTTGCAACCAGTTTTCGTTTTTCGAGAAAGATGTAAAGTGTACTAAGATCATTAATCTCCAGTGAATCAATTCTGTTTCCTGTGTGGAAGGTCTGATGGGCTTAAGGTTATCGATCTGTTATAGAATTATTCTACTTGACTTTAAAGGCCGGCGCACAATTGGGGCTTTAATCCATAGTGTTAACTTGAAAAAGTTTCAACATATGAAAATCAATGTAAGCGAACCGAATACCAACAGTTAACGCTAGGTAGTCGGAAAAAAAGGCCAGCGCTAGCTTTCAACAATGTTGGAAAATTTACGCCAGTGCTAGACAATTTTAATATGGGAGGCAAAAACTTGGTGAAAAACTATTTTTTGGGACGCGAAAGGTTGGTGAATGAAAAATTGACAAATAAGTATGAAAAAAAATGTAAGCTACAATTTTGCGAAGTCTGCCTTTTTCCGCTAGCGTTCATAAAAGTTAAAGTTAACACTATCGATTAAAGCCCCAATTGTGCGCCGGCCTAAGTATGAAGAAGAAATATCTCCAGAGAAGGATATCTACTACGATCGTTAAACCTAATTATACATAACTACTGATTTTATAAATTATTATTTTTCTGAATAATATTAATATAAAATAATATTCAGTCAAAATTCTTATTAGACACTACATATTTATCTTCAATTCGTTGTAATCTACAAATTCATTATTTATCGACTTCATAATAACATTAAATTGTTTTATTTACAATTTAAATAATATTTTATTAGCGAGACTTGCCAGTACGCAAAAGCTACTTTTCTACAATAACAACAACAAAAATTAAACTCATTCATTTTAAAGCCGGCATGGCATAATTTAGATTTTTGTTATTATTTTTTTATTTTCATAACTAGCCGGCGTTTTTTTTTTAAACGAACTAGCAAAAATATATTTAATAATAATAAAAATAACAAAACGTACGCATAAATAGCTTAAGTTAATACAACAAAAATACAAACGGCAATATATTTTTTCTTTATTATTTTTCATTCACGATGTGAAACTAATGAGGGCGTTAAGCTAAAACGGCCGGTTATCACCAGAGTATAAGTAAAAGAACTGTGTCGTCATTGTCGGACGCGTTCATTAAAACGCGTTATTTTTTTAAAAGATAATATTTTTTTTATGTTTATTTATGTATAATTTAATAGCATAAAAAAAGAAGCTCTTTTATGTACACAAATTGATTTTCCAACAACTCATCGTTTGTGCACTCTTCTTCATATTTGGATTTTTCGAATAACTGGTAAAGAGAAGAAATTTCCTATTTTAGGTTTGTTTTATTTCTTTTGGTATGCTTCAAATATAAAAATTATATTTAAAAAAAAAAATAGACTCACCTCACCTCACACACACTTTTTTTTATAGAGAGAATAGTTTAAGTGTATGAACAAAAATGCGTGTTTAACCGGCTATAAGCATTTTTTTTTATATGTACATAATTTCTTGACTGGGAGATTATGTAAAAATATAAATATTTTTTTGTTAACATTAACTAACCCTGAACTTGGCGCAAAAATTAAATAAACTTTTCTGCCTGAACAAACTAATTATTATTTATTTAAATATGATTTATAATAGTAAAAATTTTATCTTTTAATGTTATAAATAAGAAATATGATTTGTTATTTTTCTCTGTTTATAAAAATTGAAGTGATTTTTTTGTGAAACATTTTCTAAGAAATTACTAATTTTACTAGCAATTTGGTGACGTCTAAATCTAGTAACATTGGTTTTAATTAATCCAAATAATTTACCTGTCGAAATTTGCATTACAATACTTACAATTACAAATTTAAATGCATTACTTAATCAATTACATTTTTTATTACGTTTTTAAGATATTAAGTGAAAATATTTGAAACCTACTTAGCTGAATTACGATTAAAGTTATTATTTTATAAATATTAACCATCAAATATCCTAAGAAATATAAAATAATCTAATTCAGCAAAGCTGAATTTCATTTATCCGTAGTATTTCATCTAAAATTAATTCAAATTATATTATAAACAATAATATTTTCATATTCAGTTTACAATTTTATTGTATAATAACATTTTTTTTTAATAATAATTTTACAAATTAATTTTGGATTGTTTGTCATTCTCATATGATGACCGGTCAATTGAAAAGTTTCAGAAGATTGTTCACCTTTGTCTTGTTGGTTGATAAAATATTATTTTAATGTCATCAATTTTGTTTTTTTTTTGTTTGTGATATTTTTTTTTTATTGTTTATTTTAATTTACCATATAATAAATTATTATTTATATTATAAAGATTTATACATTTACATTTTTATACATTTGAAAATAAATTAGATAAATTGAATATTTAATTAGTTTTTAGGGAATGTTTAAAAGATGTCAATAATTTATTATATATATTTGGAGAAGATAAAAAAAAAAGACTTTTGAAATGTAAATAATTCTTTTAAGGCTTAACAAAAATAAGATAAATGGCAAAAGAGAGCGAGAATATTTTTTTTCGTTATTTAAAAAAATTACGTCATGTGGATTGTATTTTTGTCAGGTGAATAAAATTTAAGTATAAAAAAAAGATAAGTTTTTTTTTTTTATGTAAGTAGTAAGCATTGCTAAGCATGGCACACAGAATGAATCCATAAAGTTTGTTTATTTATTTTTTTATTTTGGCAAAAACTTGTTTTTTGGCTGGAGACAAATCTTTTGGATTAAAAATTGTTTTATTTCTGTTCTTTCTTTTACATAAAAGTTAGATGATCTTGTGACTTTTGGACTAATACAAGGTTAAAAACGAATTATATTAGAAATATCTTATAATAAATTATTATATGTTCGTATATACAGGATTTTAGTTAAAGCTTATGATTTATTAAATTTGATTAGACTTCGATTAAACAATATACTTAAGTATAATTTTTAAATTTTTTTTTTTTTTTTCTAAATTTCAAATTATAAATTATAAAGTTCAATAAGCTGAATAAAATTATATGATAATTATTTATATTTTTTTATTAAATAATATTTATTAAATTTCAATATTTTCTTTATTCAGCTTAAGTATATGTATAATTAATTAATAATGTTACTTGTATTATATATACTAACTTTAAATTATATTAAAAAAAATTTGTAATATATTTGAAAATGATATACATACATATATGTAGTACCCGATACAATTTGTATTATCAAAAAAAAAAAATATTTAAAATATCTCACGGAGTGTCGCCCAGTGTCAATTTTGAATTTTCCTTAAAATTTAAAACAACAAAAATAAAATTTCTATATTTATAATACAATGAAAAATCACTTTTCAATTTTAATTCTCATCGTTTTTTTTTTTAAAAAATATATTTATATAATATGAAACCGGAAGTCTTATTTATCACCCACAAAATAAAAAATTTAAATTTCATTACATACAAAATGACAATCAAAGATATATAAATAATATAATATAACCTATAAGTAATATAAAAAAAAATGAGCAAATTCAATCAGTCAACTAACTGACTTAAAAATGTTGGGCGGTGGCGGTTTTTACATTTTAAGCGATTTTATTTTTTTTTAATTTTCTTTTAATTGTAATTTGAATATTATATATTGTATCTATACATAGACTTTGATTTTAAAATTCTTCTTTTACAATACGCGCAACTAGACATATATTCAGCAGCAGACAAATTAAATTTGTTGTTTGTATGATAATAAAATTTATTGGCATTTTTGTTATATTTTTTTTTTTGCAGGAAGGGAAATGATATCATATCACATAACTATATAATTTCAGCCTAAAAAAAACCTGATGCGTGCACATACCACAAATTGAATAATAATATTTATTATACAAAAAAAGTGTAGAAATCCATATGAGGTGAATCGCATTATATACTTTCGGTTCAAAAATTATATTGAAAGTCAATGACATTTAATTTAATTTTTATGCTTTTAAATTGAAAATGGTCTCATTATTTTTTGTTTTTTTTGGAGGTGATAAATTTTATTTTTTATTTTTTTTTTTAAAATATTATTTTGCATAAGATAGTTTTTATTTAAGTATATAAGAGGTATTTAATTTAAATGAGTTCAAAACTGATAAACGATATTTTTATTTGTACAAAAAATGGTGAGAAATTTAAATATTTAGTTTTTTTTTTTTTTTAATTTTTCATATTTGACCGTGGGCAATGTTGCAGAAATATTTTTATTCCGTATTTTTAGCGATTAATTTGAATTTTTGTAATTCATTTACTTTTGCAAATTTGTAATTTCTACATTTGGCAAACAACAATAATTTAATTTCAATGTCATTTTTTAAGAATGAATTTAATTGTTACAATATTTATATAAAAATAAGTCTCTGTGTCTCGTACATTTTAAATTTATAATAACCTCAAAATAAAATTGTCTAATATTTTTTATTTCTTTTTGTTTTCTTGAGAATATTTGTTAAAAATTTTGCTAGAAACAAAAAGCAATTAAATGTCAAACATATATTTCAAATTTGAGCTAAAATTATACTATTGTATTTATTTATTTTTTTGGTTTAAAGAAAATAATGTGAAAAGAAACAAAATTAGAGCAAGGTAAAATTGTTTTTTTTTGTGTCTTAATTAATCGTCAATGAAATCAAAAAAAGTTTTGGAACCATAATTTAAAATATATATTTGTATTATTTAAATGCCAAAAAAAATCATTTCCTTTATATAAACTATTAAATATTTAATGCACAATTATCAAAGTTTTTGTTTAATTGAAATTATAGGCTAAATTTTAACAAAATTTGGTAATACAAAATTATTCGACTTCCTAATGTTACTTGAACTATATTACAAAACTTGTAATACAACTTAGCAGAATTTAATTATTTTTCAATTTATTTGAAGTTTTTTAAATAATTTTCATTAATTTGATGTAATTTTTATCATTCAGCTATGTAATTTTGATATTAAATTATATAAAAGAAGTAATTTCTTATAAATAAAATAAGAGCAATGAAAAATTAAAATGTCAGCAAAAAATATAATGCTCTATATAATTTTACTTGGCTGAATATAATTCTACTTAGCTGAATATAATTCTGCTTAGCTGAATATAATTCTGCTAAGCTGAATACAATTTAGCTTAATTTATTTATTTATTTTTATTATTTTCAATTAAATAAATTATATTTTAAAATATGTCTTTAACAAAAATTACGTAAAATTATGAATATAAAATAAATATTACAATAAAATGACATCAATTACCATTATTTTAATATTATATTTATTTATTTACTTATATACCACCCAAAAGAATTAAAATGGTATATACCTTGAAGCACAAGCTTCTAACTATTAAAGCTTGTAACGTAGTAGGTTATTTTTTATAAATAAATAGACCACCAACTAGGTAAAATAGTCATGGCAAAAAAAAAAATGATTATCTTTTTTTTGAAGCACGGTCATTGAAAAAAGCGCAGTTACTATGGTGGTAATGTAAAAAAAATTTCAATAACATAGAAAAAACAATCTTATAACCTTTAAGTACGTGCCTAACCTACAGGTAAATTTTATTTTTATCTATATAGTAAATTTTCTATGAATTTCTTCTCAAAAATATTAAATTCCATGCTCTGCTCTTAATCTGTTTTTTTTTTTTTAGTGGGCGTTACATATAGACATGAATGTTTGCTCTAATCTAGTAAGCATAAAATTCTACAAGTAATTTTTATTACATGATTTTTCGGTACTGCATGATTTAATACTATAAAAGCGGAAAACTAAATTTGTGCAAATCGTTTTATAATGTAAAGGCAAAGCATAAAAAAAATCAGTGTAATTTTATATTACATTAATAATAATTTTCAAAAGAATTTTTATATTCCAATCTAATTACTAATTCTAAACTAGGCTAGAAAAATTATGATATCGCGTAGAGAACATTATTTTCATTCATAAAAAAAAACTAAATTTAAAATGCGCGCGCGCATTGTTTTTCTAATACAACAAGAATTATTATCTCTAATTACATTGCATATACTTATACTATACATATAGCATTTAAATGCCGTTTCAACTACAGAAGAATAAAAAGACTAAAAAGGAAGAGAGAAAAAGACGAGAATTTCAAAAAAAAAAAAAAGCAATGCACTTTTGATACCAAGCACAATGACTTTTTATACTAATAGTACACTCTGGTAGTTTTATAGTTTATTTCCACCTTGCTGGTTATGGTTGAGATTGATGCACACACAACAGGTAAGTGAGCTATAAACAAAACAAGAATTTTTTTTAAAGCGAAATTATTATATAAATGAGGGCTAGAAGCGGTAATATCGACATATAAGAAAATTTTTACATTTTTTATTATTATTATTATTGTTTTTAAATATAAAATTATAAAAATAGACTTTCTTATGGGTGAAAGAAAAAATAAGTCAACTGGAAATTTAATTTTTGTTTGAAATAATTTTTTTTATATATACAAAATGATTCATAAATATAAATGGCTATAGATATTATAAATATACTTATTATTTTATCATTAAAATATTATTAAAATCATTTGATTTATGATATTGCTAAAAAGAATATTTAGGTTGACAGTTGTTGTGTTGTCATAGTGTAATGTTTACTTAATGTAAGCCAATCATTAAAAAGGTTTTATCCTAAATAGGATTTATCCTGTACAATAATTTCCAGCAAATTAGATTATTTTAACAACAGAAGGAAGATGATCCTCTATACTTATCCGTAATTTAAATGGTTTGTCGCACAATTCATTTTGTTGTTGTCATTTTGAATATAATTTCTCGGGCTGAGTACATATTTTGTCGGACTAAAATATGCATTAATTTTTAAATCTAAAATATTGTAATTTGTATTCCGGGTCAAATATAATTGTTTCTAAAGTACATATAATTATTTTAGTAATTGGTTTATTAAAAATCTAAATTCATTCATTAGTTTATTCTTCTATATTTAATTTGACATCCTATTCAATGATATGCTCCTTTTATGTAATGGTTACATATTACGAGTGCCAGTTTTTTTTTTTGAAATTTGTAACGTTTTGGGAAAAAAAGAATTTTTGGGAATACAAAATATACCTATACGATTATGCATATCTGTTAATCAACTGGTAGGTATATAAAGAAAAATTGTAAGAAAATTTGAAATTTTCAGTTTTTTTAACATTTAAATTAATATAACAATAAAAATAACATTTGTCAATCCAAAACCTAAAATCTTTATTTTGCGAAAAATCTTCTATTATAATTTCATCATAAAAAATTTATTTCATTTATACTTTATTTATATTTATTGTATACATAAATATTATATTGTAAGGACTAATCCAGGCATGCTCAATGTCATGGCGCCTGTATATATTTTTACATATACATACATATAAATAATTCTGTTGTTTCATATAATAATTTTCTATAATAAAATAATATTATACTCTGTAGATATAACGAAGAAATCAGGAATTATATGTACAAATAATGTATTATACATATATACTATTTATTTACCCTTCGATATAGTATTATAGCATTTTTCCTATATCTGTAACATAAATAACAAAATAAAAAAGTATGTATTATATTTATCATTGTAATTAATACCGGGTAATAGAATTACATTTCGTCCGGAGCCAATGGTTTGTATTATATTTTATATATATTATATCTACATTAAAAGTAAAGTACAAAAGTTATCATAAAATATAAAAAGAAATGAAATTATAATTTTAATATTAATGAAAAGTATGAAACTTAGAAGATATTAAATATATATATGTAAGTGATTTATAATGTTGAAATAATAATAATATAAAATTTAACTAACCGCATAATCTTAGCTAGAGAATTTATGAATGAATATAAAAATTTAAAAGAAAAACTGGTGTAATTTTCTTGATATTGTTAAAAATGATTATATTAAGTATAATAGTGTATATAAGCTACAATATATAAGATATATATACTATATTATATACCATTGATGTAAATTAACAATATTGAAAGTCGAAAATTTATATGCAAAGAGTAAAAAGAACATTTTATTGTATATGTATATATGTATGTTCATATATAATTTATGAAATAATTGTGGAAATGGAAAATTATAATATAAAAAAAAAAGTTTCAATATATATGTAATTTAAGTATATATTTCCACTATAGAAAGACGTTCTACTGCTGGCTATAAGATCGCATATAAATATAAATAATATTGAAAACTTTTTCTTTACATACATATATTTGTTTTTTTTTTACGAATATTTATTTAAAAAAAAAAAGTAAGCGAAAAAGCTCAAAGGTTGTTTAAACAAGTAATATTTATTACAACACGTGCTTTACAAAGTTTAATGACTTTTTGAAATGCATATTAAATAAAATACTTATATAGTAATAAATGTTTTTTCTCTGAAGATATATTATTATTTTTTAATGTAGTATTTAATAATCATATCAATTCGGACAAAAAACAAAGCTGAATTAAAAAAATTTAATGATATGAAGTAAAATATTAATGTTGGATATACAATAGTATAAATAAATTTATAATTCAGCTAAGCTGAATTAGATTATTTAATAAGTATAATAATTTATCATTAATAGTATTGATTAAATATATTAAATTTTTGCTATTCAGCTAATTAGGTTCAATTTTCATATACATATATCTAAAAAAAATTAGGTCAATTGATCAAATTTAACAATTAGATTATGATTTTTTTTTATTTCCTTTCTCAATTATCGCTTTGGAATATATTTTTTTTTTGTATAAGTTCTTTGAACTGGCGTTCAGATTTATTTTTAAAAATAAATTAACACTTTCAGAGTACAAATTTAATAATAAAAATTTATGTTTTTTATATTAAAAAATCAACCAAAATTATT
Organism: Empis stercorea; assembly: GCA_949752835.1. Classification (NCBI taxonomy): domain Eukaryota; kingdom Metazoa; phylum Arthropoda; class Insecta; order Diptera; family Empididae; genus Empis; species Empis stercorea. Next base: position 74,249,335 of record OX457085.1, on the reverse strand, counting down.
ATTTTTAAAGGTGAAGTATTAATAAAAATAATAAGTATAAAATGGCAAATATTACAAAAATCATAGATTAATTATAATCTTTTCTCTATATAATATCTTTTTTGAAATTTATGGGATTTTGATTTAAATTATGGAAAATTCGTGTTCTAAATTATGTACTTTAAAATAATTGAACGTAGGTAATAAGATTTTTATATAAGATTTAAGATTAAATATAAAATAATAAATTTTACACGGTTATTAAATTTACATAATAATTTATATTGACATAAAATTTATATTGAAAAGTAATGATTTAATTTAATGACCTTATTTTCATATTTCTAATTCTAATAAATTGATACATAATCTAATCAATCATTTTATTTTGATTGATTAGATTAATATATATATATATATATATATATATATATATATATATATATATATATATATATATATATATAATCAATCTTTATCTTACACGTTCCAACCGTCAAATTTGATTTAAATTGTAAAATTGACAATTTAAAAAAAAAATATATCATTATAATTTCTTTTAAGATCTTCAAGTCAAAATTTCCAATTCAGTACAAATTTTTTATTCATTAATCTATAATAATATTATATAAACTAGATTTGAAATTAATTATAGTAATTAACCCTGAATAATTTTGAATTGTGAAGACCGGACATAATTTAATAAACCGGCCGGTAAAAAAAAATTGCATGTTTGAATAAAATTTAACATTTAGGAAACTAATTAATTAATTTTACAATATATTATTATTCATTATACAATACTATATAAATTAATTATAATAAAAAATGAATATGATTTAACTAAATATAAAAAATTTATGTTAGAATATTTTTACATAGAAAACTGAATTTGTAATGGAATCATAGTAAAATTAAATTAATTTTTTTTTTCGATATAAATTTTTTTTTACTGAGATTCTATTAAAAAAAAAAATTTTAAACCAAATTTCAACAAAACATAAAATTTTATATTTTTTATTGATTTTACCTTGAATTAAATTTTGATCTTGTCTTTTAATAATTTGTTACTGGTTTTCTGAAGGATTTGAAACGAAATTTTTTTTTTAATATAAACCAATATAAAAACGGTATAGGTATAAAGATTTATGTAAATTTTAGATAAAGAGTAAAAGCTCTTTTTTCTGTTGAAATAATAATAACATAAATCAAATTTAAAACAAAATTTGAAAATGTTTTAATTTTATTATCGTTAGATATATATAAATTATTTTACATGAAAATTCGTTATTATGATTTCTTAATTTTTTGAATAATAAAATTATATATCATTAAAAAAAGAATAACAGAGATTTCAGTTTGCTGTACAAATTAGTGGAATTTTCTCATTACTATTTTACATTAACTTATTCAGCAAAAGCTGAATAACTTGTTTTATTACTAGAAATGACAAATTTCAATATTAATTTAGTATAGATTATTTGAATCTAGATTTATTTAAGAGCTAAAGCTGAATGAATTTGAATTAAAAGGAATTTTAATATTATTTTCTATAAAAATAAAATATACAAAAATTTTTTTATCTGCAATAGATTATAATTAAGTATAGCAAATATTTATATATGTGAAGCTTATAATGATTATAAATTGTATTTTGCGCAGTTTTTGTACTTTTGTAATCAACTTTCCAAATTTTTTTTTTTTATTTCATTTAATATCTTAGATATTATTAAACAATCACGACCAACAATCGATATTTCTTTTTTTAAATGCCAATCATAAAAAATATTATATGTATATGTATATGTTGCTACATAATAATAATTTCTATACTTTTAATATCAAACCAGAACCGGCTTAAAAAAATATATAAAACTCTATGAAAATATTTTGGCGAGGACTGGAAATAAAGTAAAGAAGAAGAAAAAAAAAACAACAACCGTCAATCATTTGACCTCAGGATAAAAAAAATTTTTGGTTATAAAATTATTAACAGTTACTATAACGTTAAAAATCTTATTTTACCAAAAAATATTTTTTTACCCCCCTTCAAGTACAACACAATATTAAAAATTAACAATTACCATATACAACATTTTTTTTTTATTTTTAACAAAACTTTTGATAACATAAATTTTATATTAAAGATTTATTAATATTTAATATTTTATTTTGAGTTATTTTCTTTGATTAAGTACTTTAAATTCCGAAATGGAGTGAAAATTTTTTTTCTGTATGTTTGTTATAGACTTATACGGTTTAAAATCATTAATAGACCAATTTATACTTGAATATAAATTTTGTATTTTGCTGAATATCTTTATAATGGTGAATAAGAGAAATTAAATTGTTTAATTAAATTGTTTATTTCAAATTCATTTTTCTATATTTTCAGCAAATATTAAAGCTTTCATAAATTCGGTTGATCATTTACCTTAATTTTTTTTTTTGAGTGGTGAATCAATTTTGCTTCTATAAACTACTATGAATTTTTTTTTTTTAGGAAAAAGATACAATAAAAATAAGAGGAAGAAAAAAAGTCCATAATTTCGTTAGATAAAAGAAATAAAATGTATGTATATGGAAAATTATTTGGAAATAATATTTTGGAGAAATCAAATATTCCCACGATCAAGAATTTCTAATTTTTTAGGTTTCAGAAAATTATACAAAATATAAAATCAAGAGAAAAAAGAAATAAAATTGAAAATTCGAGTTTTTGTTTATATTCAATGCTTTTTTTTTATGCCGGTTGAAATGAGATACTAATTTAAATTTATCTATTTTAATTATTTGGTATTAATAAAAATATAGTTGCTTAATTTGACTGTATATATAAATTTGATTTTATTGATTTTTGGTAATTATTCTTGATTATCTCTTTGCGCTGAATACATAATTATTATATGTAGTTGAAATTGATAAAAAATACAATTCAGCTGAATAAATTTGAAATAATTTTCTTAATACATTTAACATGCTGACTAAATAGTAGTTTGCTGAATACATATATTACAATTGAATTTTATAAATTTCAAGAACAAATATTATTTAAATATTGTAAATTCATAATTCAGCTAAGTAAAAATTAGAATAAATTTTATTTTAATGTTTAAACATTTACAATTTTTTTTTTCATATTTAAATATTTTAAATTAACATTTTTTTTTTTTTGGTTTTTTCATTAATCAAATATTATTTCTCCCAGCTCCCCAGCCAACAATCACCTGTTGTAACTATATCGTATTACAGTCAACACCGAATTAAATAAAAATATCATTTTTACTTTCCAACATAGCAACAAGTTTTTTATCCCAAAAAAATATATGTATAAAATTTCCATTTAAAATAAAAAAACTTTTATCATTCATTACAAATCAAAAATTAACATAAAATTGATTACGTTTATTTAATAAGACAGAAAAAAAATAATGAGAAAGAGAATTTTATATTATAAAATGTTTAAATAAATTAACATAAATTTTGTTAGCATAAACATAAATATCAAAACATAGTTTAATAATATATATATATAAAAAAAATCATTTACATAAATTAAAAATATAAAATATATATAATAAAACTCTTAAAATATTTTAAGTATTTAATTGCTTCAAAAAAAAAAATCAGTTTTAATTTCGAAATTTAGTTTTTTTTTTAATGACAAATAAAATTTTTTTTTTTAATTAAATTAACATAAATAATAAAATATTTATTATAAAGTTCATAAATATTTGAACAAATTCCTATAAAAACCAAATTGATTATTAACGAAATCCAAAAAAAAAAAAAAAATCAAACTTTCATTAAGAAATCTTCAACAAGTATAAATGAAAAAAAAAAAATCATTCAAGAAAAAAAAAATTTGTTATGCTCCCCTCAAAAGATTCTAAATTCTTTTATAGATACTTTTTGAACAAAAAACATAAAAACCAGAATTAAAAAAAAAAAAAAGAAAAAAAAGAACGGTAAATATTTTACAAATCATTTCCGATAATTTCGACCCAAAATAAATGAACTCTTCTCTTACATAATTTATGTAACAAACGATTAAATAATAAATTCAAGAAAGAAAGAAAAAAACAAAACAGGAGGAAGGAGATTTGGTTTTTTGGTTCAAAATTTATAAAGTGAAAGGTCGTCAACGATTGACTCTTTTTCTTTGTATATACAATTGATCCTGTTTATTTACCGTTTATTTTTAAAAGGAATCCCAAACAAAAAAAAAAACCAATAACATCAATAATCACAAAAAGAAGGAAGGTTTTTAACCTATTGAAATGATCCTAAACCCAAAAAAAAAATTATTTGGTTGTTTCTTTTTTTTTTTTTTGGTCAATAAACAGAAAACGAGTTGAAGAAATTTTGATAAATTAAAATTCTGATCTTCGCCCAACATCAAAAATTTTTTTTTGTTGATGTATAAACCATTTTTTGTTGTTGTTGTTGTTGGAACTTTTTAATCACAAAAACCATAAACGCTTAGAATTTTATATTGTAAAGATTGGTTAAATCAACCAAAGAAAACCGAAATGACCGATGCTGTGGGACCTTTTAGAGAGTACAAAATTTTTGCCCCCCAACAAAAAAAAAATATATTAAAAATATTTGTTGTTTTTACAAATATATAATGCATATACAGTGGTAAACATACGTTTAAGAACAAAATTTTTTTAACATGAAATATCTTGCATCTTCAAAATCATTTTACATGCAAAAAAAAAATATGTATAGTAATTTGTATTAGTGCATGCAAAAATTTCTCTGAGAATTTTTTTGTGCATAACGGTATCTTAGACAGTTAAAACATCGTTTAATATGCAAATAGCGGTTTTTAGGTAAAACATTCGTTTAAGAACATTAGTTTTAAACTAACATTTGAAGGTTCCAAAAATAATAAAATAATATTTTCGTTGATTATTAAGGATTTTGAATTTAGTCAGTTAATTTGATATAAATATTTTATTACTTTGAAGAGATGCCTAAAGCAAAATATTTGAGTGATGCCGAAAAAACAATTATTTTGAACTACTTTAATGATGGTCTGACTTTCAGAAAAATTGCTGAAAAAATATCTCGTTCAGCTACAGTTGTCCATAATTTTATAAAAAAAGGTGAGAAATATGGTCAGAAAAAGAAAACAAAGGGAAATACGAAGCTGACTTGTCGTATGAAAAAAGAAATAAGAAAGGAAGCTACTAAAAATCGACTAACTGCGCAACAGATTAAAACGAAATTGAACTTAACAGTAACAAAACAACATATTGCGCGAGTTTTAAGGACATCCAAAAATATAAAATGGAAGAAAATGCAGAATAAACCTAAATTAACGGCCAGACATATTGAAAATCGTCTTCAATTTGCAAGGAAACATATGAATTGGACAGCACAGTGGAAAAAAGTTATATTTTCAGACGAGAAGAAGTTAAATTTAGACGGCCCAGACTGCTATTCATGTTTTTGGCACGACTTGTCTAAAGATGTTCATCGCTCGAAGCGGAACTTTGGTGGAGGTTCACTTATGGTATGGGGAGCATTTTGCAATGACGGAAAGTTGCCTATTTGTTTCATTAGCACACATATGAATTCCACCAACTACACTGAACTGTTGGAAGATGTACTTGTAACATTTTTGGATGAAAACAGCAATACAGATTATACTTTTCAGCAAGATAATGCGGCGATACATGTGTCTAAACAAACGATGAAATGGTTTAGAGACAAAAATATAACTGTACTTGAATGGCCAGCATGTAGCCCCGATTGCAATCCAGTGGAAAATCTTTGGGCAATACTTGCCTCAAAAGTTTACAGCAATGGAAGACAATTTCAGACAGTATCGGAGCTCAGATCGTGCATCAATAAATGTTGGGCAGAAATAGAGCCTGATTTACTTAAAAACCTTATAGCTTCCATGCCGAATCGAATATTTGAATTAATAACAAATCAAGGAAAGCACACTAAATATTAAAATTTAGAAAAAAATTTAATACAATTATTTTTTTTGTAAAAAAATATGAATTATTCCATTTGTTCTTATACGTATGTTTAAGGTATTTTGGACTTTTTTTTAACTTTTTTAAATTTTTCTAACAGTTTCCATTCGATTTTTTTATAAATGTTATATTATGAATTCTACATGTGTAAATAGTCTTTGAAGTGTAAAGGTCAAACCTAAAAATTATTACTTAGATTTTTGTTTAATAAAATATTTTTAATTTTTTTTGTTCCTAAACGTATGTTTACCACTGTAGCGTTTAAGATTTATGGGACGCCATAAGAGTGCTTAAGAAATAAAAAAAAAAAATTAAAATGAAATGAAAACACTATATACCATAGTTAATGTAAAACACGCGCACCTGATCTTCAACAAAAACAACACAAAAACCAATAACAATTTTGATTTTGGTAAAAGGAAAATGTTACATACGAAATAAAAATAAACCAAACAAAATTCCATTAAAATTTTAATGATACTTTGGACTTTTTTTTTGAAAAAAAAAAAAAAAAAGATTTTTGTGATTTGAGAAATAATTTTAATATGATTATTGATTACGAACTATATATACAATCTCCCCTTTCCCTACGTTTTAAAATTACATCAACAGACAATTATTTCCAAAAAAGAAAAATTGTTGCTTTTAATATCAAAATTATCAGGTCAAATTGGTCTTTACGCAATTCAAATTGGTTTTTTTTTTTTTGCAAATCCAAATCCAGTTAGCAAATCCAGTTACCATGATCTTTTGGAGAAAAAATTTAAGAATGATTGATCAAAATTGGGTTGGGAAAACAATTCAAATTGTCATCTTCAGATTCAGAGGTTTCCCTCGACAGTCTGTTGCTACAAGGGTCCTTTTAATTTCATATAAAAATTTTGACTTTAAAACCAAAGTTCATCTTTAGTGTAGAAATTGTAACAAGTAACAATGTGTTCGCAATACATTATCATATATTATTTTACGATCGGTAGCAATTTAAAGTTAAATCAACTTTAGAGCGACATCGATGCCACTCAATCATGAATCGAATACACGATGTTCGATATAATGTACCGCAGCGCAGCATACTATACCAGAGTGACGACACTCACATTATTAAAAGACTAATTTGACCTGCAAAATACTAATTTTCAAATTTTAGAGGTTATGATGGTGAATAATAATAAAAGTCTTAAAATATATAATTTATAACTACGTATTAAAAAAAAAAAAGTAAGTAATGCAAAAGAGAATGGTTTAAAAAAAAATGTTATTATACCACAACAAGAAATTTTTATATAATTTTAATTTTTGGGGTTTGGCCATATAATGGTCTTCAGAGACCGGCTATTTTAACTAACAAACAAAAACTACAAAAATATTGAAATATTTTGTTGTCGTTTTTTTTTTATAAAACGCGTTCACCATTTTTTTTTTTTGTTTCTTACCTGTAAAGAGTGAAAGATTGAGAAAGAAAAAAAGGGTTATTCACCTGAAAAATTGGTATGTCAGTCAAAAATAAATAAAATATTTTTGTTTTCGGCGTTGTTGATGCAAAAATAAAAATGTGTAAGAGTTTAGTTAATTTTTTGGAAGTATAATACAAAATATACAGAAAATATGATGACAGATTAGGCAAACTATTTTTTTACTTTTTGGGTGTGAATTAAATAAAAAATTTATTATTGTTAATTGGAAGTCTATTTTACTATATGTTTGTATATTTAGTAGGTTTAATATCTAAACATGAATATGGATAAATTAACAAATAATGTTATTATTGTTTAGTAATATATATAGAAATGTTTTAGACAACATGTAAATAAATATGAGTCAGAATTAAATATACTTTTTTTTTGGGGAATTGTTGTGGAATTTCTTAAAGTTTTTTTTTTTTTAAATCTATTTTTTTTTTTTGATCTATGTTTCTTTTTGTTAAATTTCAAAAAAATTTTTAAAAATTTTTATACGCCCGTCAAAATTGGAAATTCGTATACGTCGCGTATTTCGGGAGCTCTCATACAAAATGTATGTGCATGAAATGATTTTGACAGACGCTATACGCCGTCGTCCTGAATTGGGGAGAGGTCTTAAATGAAATTTTATAAAAATTCGTAATTTTAAACTATTTATTTTTGTTTTACAAAAGCTTGATCTAGTTGACAAATGTTCAAATAACACTTTCGATATTTTGTCTTATTTCCATTATATTATTTTTACCAATTTAAAAACTGAAAATCATCTGCAGCTCACGAGACAGCATCGAAAATCCTTGTTATACATTTTGCATAAGAAATTTTAACTTTCAGACAGATGGAAGCACAGCAACATTTTTAGCGCATCATCTTGTCCTGATGTAGGCCTAGGCCTCTTACATTTTTTCGCGACATTTTATTCCAACCTACTAATTTTTTATGGATTCCGAACTATGCACAAATTCTTGCATGGCGAAGAATCTATTTATTGCAATAAGTTACTGGCTTTTTAGACCTCTACCTAATACAGCACGTACGGCGTCGGCGTCTGTCAAAATCGTTTTATTTTGTATGAGAGCTCCCAAAATACGCGGCGTACGAACGCCGATCATTTTTACGGGCGTATTAAGTAATACAAACAACAAACAGTTTTGACGATTTATTTCGGCAGCTCTTATACAAAATAAAACGATTTTGACAGACGCCGACGCCGTAAGTCCTGTATTAGGGAGAGGTCTTAATGAGTCAAATTGTTGTCAACAATTGGACTCGGCCGCTAGCATTTTTCTCAGTCTTAAAATTTATATTACTGTATATGTTATTACCGGTACTCATTTAAAGCTGAGTCAAGTTAGAGTGACATCGAGAATTGAACTGACAACCTCATATTCATATCATACGCAGCGGTATAATACACTACAAACTGAGCCACACCCGCTCTCAGTTGACTCTTACTTTCAAAAATTCAGAATTTCGTGAAATTAATATGTATTTTGACGGTTTTTCTGCTTAATTCTTATTTTACAGAACCAAAATAAAGTAATTTACAAAAATTTAATTAACTGAATAATTATTTTTTCAACAAAGATAAATTTTCCAGTCAATATTATAACTACTAATCTTTAAAACAAATATTATTACATACATACCACTAAGATTGATTATTGATCTACAGAAGTTGATTCTTCAATGTATAATAATTTTATAAAAAAATTCCACTTACCTAAAAAAGAAAAAGAAAAAAAATATTTAATTAGTATATTATTTTATTTTGAATATAAAAAAAATGTGAAAAGTTTTAAATTAAAAAAAATCTTAATTAGCGCATATTTTTTTTAAAAAAATTTATCTGAATTAAGTTCCAGTTAGCAACGTTGAAAATCAAAATTAACAAACAAATTAAGTCAATTCGGTTTTGCACAAAAAAACAAAATTAAGAAATTTTGAAATGCGCAAAATTTATATATATATATATATTTTTTTTCTTTTAAAACTAGTTTTTGTTTACTGCAGCATTATTTTCGGTTAAAAAAAATGAATATTTTTTAATTCTTAATGAACTTCAGTGTAAATTAACTAAATTTGAATGATTTTCAGTTGATGCGATGACAATGACGATTGGTTTCTTTTGGTTTTTTTGTTGTGTTTGTTACGTAAAATCAAAAATAATTTTGCATTTATATTAATTCTTGTTTTTATCACTATGCAATTTAAAATTTAAGTTTTATTGCTTTAAAAATTTAAAAATTTCCGTTCTTTTTTTTATTTTGTATCATAATATTTGTAGACATTTATAAAATGATAAGTTATTTTGTAACTAGGTACATAATGCGTTTAAAAAAAATTTGTGACAAGAAAATGTTGTAAGCTTGCTTAATTAATATATATTCCAATGAAATTAATTCCATTCGTTATTCTTATCTCAAAAAAAGTAAGTAAGCCATGAATTCAGCTCAGCTGAATTTAATTCAAATAATAAATTAATATATTTAATAATTGATAAAGATTTAACTAAGCTGAATAAATGCAAAATGTTAAGACTTAGGGCATACTAGCTTGTAAATATTAAATATATTAAGGATAAGGATACGGGTGAAATACCAAATTTTAACACAATTATTTTATTATAAAATTTCAATATTTAATAATCCAAAAGAAAAAAACCTTGTAAGCAAACAATTCAGCTAAGCTGAATTAATTTAAAATAATAAAATAAGTTATCATATTTTTCAATAATACAATATATGTGTATATATTGTATTATTGAAATATACATACACATATATTAATTTCCTCTTAAGTTCAATCAATGGAAATTCTTATTTAACCAAACAAAAATGATAAAAAAATCTCGAAAATTATGTTGCGTAAAAAATATATAAAAAAAATTAATATTATACTCTTTCAATTCTTCAAGTTACTTCTATATAAATATATTCAATTTCTATAATATATCCTTGAAATAATCATTTATACAAAAAAAAATTATATATTTAATACAAATAATCTTTCTCTTTAAAACATGGTGATTTTCTACGAATTTTATTTATTTGAAAAGTGTGTCACTCACTGATAAGGATAAAATAGAATCGAATAGTAGAAGAGTATCTCGTAGAAAAAATTTCTATACTAAACCACAATACGCAATTTCTATATATGTACATATTTTTTATTCCTTATAATATACATATACAAAAATCATGTCCTTTGAGACTTTATAGAAGTTAACATTACACGATAGGAAAAAAATAAATAATAATATAGAAATTGTTATAAATATTCACTTGCCCTCTTGTAATAGAAAAACTTGTGAAACATTAAACTTTTTTATTTTATTAACAAGAACAAAAAAATTTTTTTTCTCGTTACTTTTGCTATTGGATCAGTTGGCGACTGAAATCGACAAAGTGAAAAAAAAAAAAACAGAAAATAAATTATTTCACCCCCTACGCATATTTTATAATGAAAATAAATATATACCAAAAAAAAAAAAAAACACAATGTTGTCGTCACTGCATCCCAATGGAGTCTCTATTTGAAATTTATTAAGTAAAGATATTGTATATAAAAATAGAACGAAAAATAATAAAAATTTCACCCACTTACCAAAAAAATCTAACCATTATATACCTTCTCGATTAAAGTAAATATTATTAATTTTCTTTATTTGTATGTGTCTCTGTTGGTTTCGGGTAGGAAAAAACGGAACGGGGGAGGAAAAAAGGGTTGATAATCTTTTTTTTTTTATTCATATTTTATTAATAACTAAATCTTTAAATAATATGTTAAAAAAATTCAGTCAGCCAAAATAGAAAATAAATATTTGATAAGAATTAATTTTGGTAAATAAATCATTAAACTAAGTACATAATATATGTATGTATATATATGTACGAAAAGAAATAACAGATTTGGTTTAAAGATAAAATATTTAAAAAATCCTACAAAAATTAAAAAAAATATATAAATATTTAAATTATAAAAATGACAAATCAAAAAATCCTGATTAAATAATAGATGAAGAAAAAAAAAGCAGAACAAGAAAAAAATTTTATTTGGAATTTTCCCTCAAATTTTCTTGATTACATAATAATAATACAAAAAAGAAACATACACAAATTTATAAAAAAAAATCTTAACATGTTTTTGCTCTTAACAGAAAAACAAAAATATTCTCTGTTAATAAAACCAGAAACAAAATGTTTATATACATAATTTACCAGTCAACCTGTTGCTTTGTTGATAGAAAATTTGTTGTTGTCATTTTCGACGACATGACACAATATAACATACTTTTACTTTACTTATCCATACTGTCATCATCACATTGTGGATTGTAATTTTTTTTTTAGTCTGATGATAAAAATCCGTGTATGTTAAAAGTGAAATGTTTTAACTGCATAAAATTGAATTCTAAGAAAAATGTGTTTAAAGTTGTTTTTTTTTTTCAAACACGAGATACAAAATTTTTGAAGTTAAATTGTTAAATTAAATTAACACCAGAGGATATTCACGAAATAACAAAATCATTTTTATACTGTCATTTGCACTTTGAACTTACATGCGTATACTAAGTGAAATGATTGCAGTACTGATTGCATAAATTGCAGTTAACGTCTAATGATTGCAGTACTTCAATGTTTTCACGTTTTTATGGTAGTTTAATCAACGAAAAAGTAACCAGTCGGCAATATGAGTATTGATTAAGCTAAATTTGTCGGTTTGGTACTGTAACGCTAGTGTCAAAATGCGAGAAAAATGAATAAAAACATAAAAAATTTCAGTTCTGCGGTCATTTGACGTTAACAAAAACGCCCTTCATCAAAATACTTACATAATTTCGTGTTATGACACTTACATCACTTCGATCCTTACATGAAATATTCTATTATGAACCCCCAAGGGTATTTTAACTCAATATTAAGTACATAAAATAATATGTTTTGCTGCGTATTAAATTCCTCTCATACTCATACTCAAATAATAAATAATATTAAAACTCGTATTCGTATAAGGATAAGGATACGGGTGAAAGTTTTAACTTATAAATTATATTCATTTTCTGTATCGTTTCTACTAATCTTATCAACTTTTCAATTATTGTATAATATGGTTTATACTGATTATTATTTTATTTGTAAACCTTAATATTAATTATTATGACGGTTGGGAAAATAATATAATGTAATATGGAAATCACAATGATCGCAAAGCGTCCAATAAAATTTGGCTTATATAATTTTCAATTGAGGATAGATATTTAAGTTTTGAAGTTGTTTTTTTTCTATTTAATTTAATTAAATAAATTGACATTTCATAAGTGTCAATTACCATCATTATTCAGAGTTTCCAAATTAACATTAAAAGAAATGTTGAACTTCAGACTGCATCAGATTGGTTACGTAACGTATGTAAATAAATTTTAGTGATAAGAGACGTATGTTATCTATCAATTTCATAATTCAACCTAATCTAAGGTAAATGTATGCATTTGTAAATTAAATTTTATGGGTTAAAGTGAAATATCTCATAACATTCACACGAAAGTAATTTGGGAATAAATGTAAGATTAATTAAACTTAATATTTTGTAATATAAACCTTCCAATGTGTATCTTGATTTTGGGGATTGATTGAGATACATTTTTAAAATTTTATTACCACAAAGTCGAAGAATTTCGATATAACAGCGAAATTGCTACAAATTGGCAAAAATTTGAAATATTAGACTGAAATTAACATAGAATTAGATTAGATATTTTGCCAAAAAATCGAAAAATTTCTATATGATTAGAAAATTTGGTATACTAACGACGACTGTAATTTTCTTTGGCGCATTGAAATTGTGAAAAACAATTATGTCACAAAAACTAACTTTTAGTTAAAAAAAACTTACTTAATTTTAAATAATTGAATTTTGAAAAGCGATATTTTTATTCTTTCTCTGAAAATTGTCCATTTTTATCTTATTATTTAAGTGATATAAATTCAATTTGACAATTACTTTATTATTCAATTTTTTTTTTTATCAATCAATATAAATCTAACGCCTACAATTAATAATTTGCTCACCATTTCCCCCACCCAAAAACAAAAACAAAAAAACATTACCAACATAAACAAAAAAAATTTATCCTTTTACAAAAATTTTGTAATACATAAACTTTTAATCAGTATACAAATATTTTTTTCTATGAAATCAGCGTGCGTAACGATGACGTCAACAGTACGTTTAAATTTTTATCTTTTAGATTTTTTTTATTCACAAAAAAACAAAAACCATCAACTACTAACAACAACAAAAAAAAATTTACATTTAAGATTATACTTTTTTTCTGTTGAGCTCTTGTAACATACATAATCAATTTCCATATTAGAAGGCCGGAAGGAGTTAAGAAAAAAGAAGTTTTCCTTTTAATGTTTTCTATAGATATAGAGAAAAAAATATTAATTATAGACTAAATTGGGTGGTTGTTTGAAAGTGGGATAATTCGGGGGGTGAGTAGTCTGTTTGATTTTTTTTATATGTAAATTAATGATGATAATAACGATTAACTTTTCAATGAATGAAAAATAATAATAGAAAGAAACATTAAAATGAACATAAATAATAATAATAATTTTATATCAAAGTGGTTTTTTCTATTTTATTATTATATTATATTTTCGAGTTTTGTTTGAAAATGTCGTCAATTTATCGGACGGGGGGTGGGGTGGTATATTGTAATAAAAAACGGATATGGATTGAGTTGATTATACAATATATTTTTTGTTTGTTTTTAGTTTGGCCTTCCACTCCCTCTTATTTTTCATCCAATAAAATATTATATATAGGAAAAAAAGTCATAATTTTTCCTCCCTTCTGTTGAGGAGTGTAGGTTTTTTTTTTAGATTTTATGAAATGTGGTTTAAATGTAAATATAAATTTATGCAAAAAAAAAGTGTTTTATTTTTATTTTTTTGCGAAATAAGGAGAGGGTTGAGACTCTAGTATGAATATTATTTTATTTAGATCAATTTGTAATAAATACAAATGTGTAGGTGGAACTTTTATTCTATTTTATATTTCATTTGTTGGTTAAAAGGATATAAAAGAATACTTATAAATGTTTTTTTTTTGCTGGTATGCTGTTTATTGTGGGTAGTGATGATGAGGGGGATATTAAACATATTGTATTATTATGTATACATATAATAGATTGAAAAAGGATCGCTTAGCAATAAATATATATAGGATACAAGTACTTGTTGAGCATTTTTGTTGTTGTTTTAATTTTAAATTAAAAAGAGGATAAACTTTTTTCTATGCTTTTTTTTTGTTTAAAATTTTTTTAGTATACCAAACTAAACAGTATTTTAAGTGATGAGAGGTGGTAAGGTTTTTCTTTTTTTTATGTTATATTATAAACAATTGGATCTATTATAAAACTTTTTTAAATTGATATTATTTATATGGAAAGTTTTTAGCTTATTATTTTGTGTATGGTAATAAATTGATCGCGTAGCATAAGTAATGGTTAATTTGCAGAATAATTCACCTTTACACAAAAGTTCTAATTAAATTTTTTGATAAATATTTCTATATAAACCATACAAAAATTTAGAGTTTAGATGCAGTGCCTCTGGTGACAAAAATAATAAATGTCATAACTGATATATTATGCTCTATAGGTTCTCCTTCCTCTTTATATCCTTATATAGTGAATTTTACTTAACACTTTCAACTTATGTTAAATAGTGCCACCTAGCGGATAAATTTTAAATTTAAATCATTTCTATTTTATTCTAAATATGTGAAGTGTTTCCAATTATATTTAGCTATACATTATACCATATCTAAAATTATTGCTCATTATTCAACATTTATTATATTAAATTATTTTATAGCGCCATCTAGTGTACTTATTTTTCATGTCATTTTTAATGGTTTCCAATAGTTATTTTATCAGCAATAAATAAAAATAAATAACCTAATCATTAAGTTATACATTACAGTTTATATCTGATGGACAGACAAACCGACAGAAAATTGCATATATTGTTGCGATCAGAACTTTTTATTCTGCTCCAAAACAAAAAACACTGTAGGTTTATAGGGAAAATTAAATTGAATTTTTATATTTTATTTTAATCAAAAAAATTTTATACATTTATGTAGTTTTTTTTTTCTTCTTTTTATTTTATTTTTATTATGTTGTACAACATTTGTTAAAGAGAAATTAGAACAATTGAAATTTTTTTGCAATTTTGTTGATGAAAAAAAAACCCCATATTGGATATTTGCACACATAATTTGATTAAGATTCTAGATTATTGGATAATCCAAGGGTTCTCTTTTTTTTTGCATATTTACATAAAATATAAATTTCTACATTTAAAATAAAGAATGAATAAATTCGTTTTTTTTTTTGTGAAGAATCTCTTGAATATTATTTATGATTTCACAAACAAATAAAAAATAAAGAGACAGTAAACATACTTTTAATAATTTTTTTAAGTATTTATGTTTTAAAAAAAAAAAAAAATTTAATTCTATTTATTTTATAGAATATAATTTGTGTTGCGAAAATAGATTCGTGATTAAAAAACCAAAACGTGTTTAAGTAGCTGAATTTAATATAAGTATAATTTCTATTGTATGCGTAACAAACAATTTTTAATTAATAATAACTTTAAAAGGTAAATAAAACAATTTTAGGAAAAAATTATTTAAATTAAAAAAGAAATCATTTTAAATAATTATTAAATCTTCTATTTAATGTTGTTTTGAATAATTTGAAATAAAAATACATATTCGATAAATGATGCACATGATTATAATAAATATTACATTATAACTTAAAAAAAAATTCAAGCTGAATCAATTTACAATAAATAATTGTTTCAAAAAATAATTATTATTTTGCTAAACTTCTTTTTAAGGACACTTTCTTCAATGTAAATAGTCTGCTGAATGATTTAAATGTTTCATCAAAATATTTATAACAATTTAAAAAAAAAACCCTAGTTGAATGACATTTTCATACATTTCGTTGAATATTTTTATTCTCTATGTTATATATAATTATATTCAATTCAGCTGAAGCTGAATATGTTATATAATAAATTGGAACAATAATGAAAAGTTATAGCTGAATGAGTTTTAACTATAACATCATAATTCAGCAACATCTTAAACAAACGATCAAGGTTCATGTATTCACAAAAATCTGTTAAACAATTGCTGAATTAACATATTCAGCTTATCGAAATATTATTCCGCCACCAATTTAATAAGAAAAAAAGTCAGATTACATAATTATCATATAATGTTATTTATATGTATACAGCTAATCATTTCATATAATACAAATGTGTAAAAGAAATAAAATAACAAAAATCCGGTAATTTTAAATTCCAGACATAATTTTCTCACATTAACCATATGTATTTAATAACTTTGTATAGTGTCACTTATTAAAATGACTAAACGATTGCTCAATTACATAAAATATATATATATAATTTATATAAGAAAAAAATATTTATCTAAAAATTAAGTAAAACAACAAAACTTAACTATCCAATAATGATAAAAAAAAATTCAATATAAAAAAAGAAGAAACAGTTGGATATAGTAAAAAATTGCTGTCATCTATTCTATATAATCGTTTATCATTTCTATATAAATTTTTTGTGAATGGCATCAATAAATACGATAAATATATATATATATATATAAATATTATATAAACAGAAAAAAACCATCACCAGCACAATTATTTTATCATTGTTATAAAATATTTTTTTTATATAGGTACATATAAATATATATTTCTTTCATATGCAGAAGAAGTTAAAGTAATGTCCGCATTTATTAAACTGTCGTCATTCATATATACATATATATATTACAAAATCCAGCTAGAAAGAACTATATATATACATATATATTTATATATCTATACAGATAATAATATTTTCTTGACAATAATAATAACGGTATACAAGCGGATAATCTAAATATGAATACAACAATAACAGAAAAAAAAGCTACAAGTTGAAGTAAGAAAATATTTATAGAATGAAATATAAAACATTTTGTATATAAAATTCTTCTGTAATATATGTTTATAACATAAAAAAAATGGAAATTATATAAATATAGTACATAGTAATCAAGAGTATAAAAATATCAAGGAAAATTATTCATTTTTAATATACATTTTTTATTATTATTGCAAGAAAATAAATTTTATATTGGGTAACAAAAAAATCAAATGATTTTACGTTATAATTTATTCAGCATTAATAAAATATATTCAATAAATTAATAACAATTAAAATGATTAAAATTGTAATTAAGTTTAATTCAGCAAAAAGATTAAGAACAATAGAATATTAATTACTGCAATTATAAATAAGAATATCATCTTAAATGATTTATTTGTATTATAGGTATGTGCTGAATAAGTAATAATGAAATTATTGTTCAAATTTTATAATAAATTGTAGTAAAAGATTACTATAAATTCGTTTTACTCAGTTAGCTTTGATAATTGCTGAATATGTATAAAAATTATATTGATATATTGTGATACAATTTTACATTAGAAAATGATATTCATGCTTATTTTGGAAAACTTCGTATTTGAGATTCCCTTCACTTTGCGTTTCACTTTCACAAAATTGGAGTATTCTAGAAAACGATCGAAGAACTACATTATCATACGTATTCAAATACGTGAATATACGTATTTGAAAAATTAAAATTAAAGTTTTTAATGTCAAAATCGAAATAAAAATATATAATTAGAGCATCCGTATAGCTGTATCCTTAATTTAATGTAAATAAAAATGCCTCGACTTTTTTTTTTTTAATTTGTACCAATTTCATCTGGTAGTCGTTTCGAAAACCCACGAGCAATGTCCTTATTTAATTTCAGGTCATTGATTTATTTTTGAAATTATTTCGTGTTAGTTGTTTTTTTCTTAAATACTTGTAAATGTACTTTTAAGATTTAAATAATTGGTAAAAAATTTATTAAATTATTTTTAATTACATTTTGAATTTTCTAAAAGTAACAAATTTACAGCGAATGTCTATTATATGAAAAACGTTTCACTTTTCGATTCGACAGTATTACAGAATAATAAATTTTTCGAATCGGTAATACAGTTTTCCCTTCGAACGTTTTGTAGAATAACAAAAATTCAAATACGACCATATTTCAAATACGAAGTTTTCCAAAATAATCATGAATATGAGACTAATATTTACAGCCATTCAGCCAGAACTAGCCATTCAGCAATAATTAATATTTTTTGCTGAATTCTATTAAGTACTTAGCTTTTCGACCATTTATTCAAATATATAAATTATGATTGTAATTTTTAAATAAATAATTTTGTGCTGAATTACTTAATTAGATTTAAAATTTATTATACAAATCAAAAAAACTATTACATTAAATAATTAATTTTAACTAAATTTAGCATGAATTAAATATATATATTTCTATGAAATAATGTTTAAAACCATAATATAACTTTTATCATATTAACATAAAAAAAAATTGTTGACTCATAACATTGGATTTTCTTTTACATATCCATAATAATCACTAATATGTCCACAAACAATATACGAAATATTTTTTTTTATAAATAAAATTAAATAAATAAATATATATGCAAAATTTTTTTATTATTATTTTTATACAAATTATTTTTATATTGTATTTCTGACATCAGGTATAAAATAAATCATAAAAACATATGATTAGCCATTTACAGTATTTAATATTATCATAAATAAAAAAATATGAATTTCAAATTATTCTTTATCGGTGTGTAATAGTTGAGATAATGCACTTGAATCATAAAAATAACATATTACATGAATACATGAAAACATTTTGAAATATCAATGAAAAAAAAGAGTTATAAAAGGAAATCATACAAAACATAATTTTTTGTTTTGTAAAATAAAAGAGTACTGTGCGCGCGAGGACAAGAAGTGATTAACACACAAAATCGCATTAACTCTATTATATTGCAGATATAGGTTTAGGTATATATAAGTATACAAAACACGAAAAGCGGCATTCCACTAGACTGTGAATAGAGCTTTAAATGTATATAAACTTTTTTGCTATGTTTTATTAGTCAAAGGTATATGCAATATAAAAAAAGTGAACGGATCTTTTGAATTTATGATCATAGAAAAAAATGCTCGCAAAGTCATTGCTCATTTGAATGGAATGACGTTTTTTTAACCGAAAATTTTAAGACTTTTTGGTATTAATTTTGTTTTTGATAGGGAGACGAAAAGTCACTTCATATTTTAATAATATTATAGTGTGATCTGTTTCGTTTTTAACCCTTTGCCTTCTTTTATTATTTATTTATTTTCTGGATTTCAAAGAGCATTTATTTTTGTATTAAACATAGATTTAAATATAATTGTAAATTATGGTGAAAATCCAAAATGCGCAAAATAAATACATTAAATAAATTCAAAAAAAAAAAATTGCAATATAAAAAGGTATAATTAATTTGTTATCATTAGTAAATGCAAAGGAATTTCGATTTTTTTTTTACATTGGCAAGGAATTTAACTTCAAAATGTGAAGCTATCTACGTCAAAAATCATTATAAGTATCCATTCAATTATACTATAGAATTAAAAAGAGTTCTCAGCAATTATTGTACAAATTTTGGCAATTTTAAAGACGATTTTTGTTCATTAGACTTGTCAGTGCGGAGACGATTTTTGTTCATTAGACTTGTCAGTTGGCATATTAGACTCATGACTATCTATGCACGGCATAGTTGAACAAAGGGTTAATTTTCGCCTATATCCTGATGTCTATCAAAAACAAAAATTAATTTTCATCAATAAATCATTAAAAAAATTCGAAATTTATATTAAAAAAAAAACCAAAAATTGTAATTTAATTGAACTTTTTTTAGAAGCGATGAAAAACCTTCAAAATTAGATATTAAATTTTGTTTTGGGGAATTTGATTATATAAATTTTGATAAAGGTTAAAGTAGTGAAAGGAATTTATATTGTTTAATTTTTGTGTGTGCTAAAAAAGTAGTTATTTTATCTAAATAGTTTTTCGGGGTAAAAAAAATTAATAATGTTTTGTTATACGAGTAATACCAAATTGTGGTTAAAATTTTAACAATTCATTGTCCTAATTTTAGAATGAAAGAAATTATTTTCGCACGTGTAGCATCGCACACAAACATAATGAATTAATCGAAAATTTTGCAATTCAATTTCATTTCTTATTTCTATAATAATGTAGTGAGCCTCCCAAACCCCCTACACCGAATAAAACTAAAATTTCAATCTTCTATACAATGGAATTGATATAAAAAAAAAAGCCGGTTTTTTACTATACTAACATCAAATTCGAAATTAAACAGATACACAGATAAATACTAAAAACGTTTTTTATGGTAAAAAGCTTAGAAAAATTATTTAATTTGTGTAATAAAATTGAGCTTTTTATTATTAATTTTTATTTTATTAATTTTAAAGATTTTTTAAAGTAAATTTTCAAATTGGAAATTTTTATATGGTTTTTCTTTTCTTTGAGATTAATAAAATTATGCATAAATTCCCGAATTATGTTTAGATTCTGATTGAAGGGAATTATGTATGATATATTGACAATTCCTTGTGAGGTAATTCATTAAGTATATGATATCAAAAATGGTCCATAATAAACTGTCGCCATTTTAAAAGAGATAATTAATGGAATTATAAATAACTAAAAATTGGCAGGAATTTTTTCCGCCATTTTGAAAAAAATTCTAAATTACTGAAAATCAGCTATGTTCAATCTACATTCCCTGCAAACGGATTGTTTTACATTCAAAGTTTGAATAAAAACTATAAGCGAATTAAAAAATAATCATATTTGCTGCAGGGATTCTTGAAATGATAGATTTGACATGACTTTTCGTATTGATCATTGAAAAATGACATGACTTTTCGTATTGATCATTTTGAAAAAAAATCCGCCATTTTTGAAAATATCATAAAACATTTAATTACTAACAAACCCCTATTAATTTTACATAATTTATACATAAAAATATTTCAAAATTTTATATTCAATGACCATGAGATCCTCATATAAGTATAATAAAAGCGGAACTTGTAAAGCAACAATTTCGTTTATGTGCAAATCTCTTTTTATTGTATACAGTTTAAGTGCACGATAAAAGATCATGATGAGTTCACTAATGATGATGATGATGATGATGATTTTAAATAATGTAAGTAAAAAAAAATGAGTGTAAAGAGAAACTTTATATACAATACTAAGAAAAAAGTTCGAATTACTAACCAATACTAAATAATAAATTTTTCAAAAATAAAGATTTGAATTTTTCTCTGACTTTTAAGTTTACACGCGATGAAAAATGTTTTGCAGAAAATTTACTACGATAATAGTACGACGAGAAGATGAGAAAAATTATACAAACACTGAGTTGGTTCATTATTTATTATAGGTGAAGGTGCTTATTTTTTTTCTTTTGCTTTGGTGCATAGATTTTATATTATTTTTGTTAATTTAACATGGAATAATGAATTTTTTTATTATTATTATTGTTGTTTTTGTTAATATGGTGTTGCAGCAACGATCATCGAAAATTATATTTAGTATTCGCGACGGACGACCTCATGAGCTATGCGGAACTAAAAAATGTATATATGTATATTGTATATCTATGTACAAAATAACAAATCTTGCATGTTAAAAGATTTCTTGTTTTTGAAGGCGAAAAAGAAATTTCAAAGTTAAATTTAGCAAAAATTACTTTTCGCAAAAAAAGCAACATAATATTAATTCTGTTTTTTTGAATACAATTCAAGTTTGTTATGCTGGGATTTTTGGTTTAGTTCACTAGGGACAAGGTGCAAAAAAATATATGTAGCTATTTTGTTGTCTGGGATTTGTTTAATGAGAGAAGATTTGAAAGATAGAAAAAAAACGATATTTTTTGTAGTTAATTTAAATATTAAAGGTTGAATTTTATTAATTATTAATTCATATCTACTATAAATTGATCTAATTTGAGCTATTTTAAAATTTATATATGAAAGAATTTGTTGGCGGATATGATGGTTAGGAGCTTTTAACTTGTCTATTAAAGCTTGTAAAGTAAAAATGAAAGATGCTGATGTTGGTATTTCAGGTCCCAACCCAAGCTTAGCAGAAATTAGTAAAATTAGATAAGGAAGACATACGATTGATAGAGTTGCTGAAAGTATAGAGCGAAATTAGATCAGCTTTTATGCAATAAATTGAGTGCACTACATCTTCTTATAGAAAATTTTCGAATCGTGATTTTTGAAAAACTAATTTTTAAATAACTCTGATATAGTTAGATTATGTTTGATGTTATCTCCTTTGAGCAGTTTCCGGTTAGAAAACGTTTAGATTGATTATGATTATTATTATTCTTCCACAGTTCAGTCCAATGTAATATTTATATCTCCTAACTTCATATCAGCTGAAAAGGCTTTACATAATTAGTCTAATCCAAGATTAAGTTTTGATATAATAGACATGTTTCGAAGGTACCTTTATGCTTTTGCATGTCATTTGTTACGTTACATTTAAACGCCAGATGATCAGTAACATACATACGCCAGATTATGCGAAAGCAGTCTGTAATGGGGACCCTGATATGATTTCATTGTATATTTAAGTGCAACATTATTAATTTTCTTCTATTTTTTTATTCTCCATAATTTTGTAATTTAAATTTAGAAATTAAACATCTTAACATTTTTTATCTTTCATTTATGACCAATGACATTTTTAATAATTTTTCTATATAATAAATATAATTTACCATAATGACATTCAATGTTAATGGCATAGTTTTAAAGTTCATGGTATTTTAAGAGGCCTTTAAAATGGTTTTATGTAAATAATTGTTTGATTACCATGGTCCAACATAAAAAAAAACGGGAGATATTTATATGCACATAAAAAATTGTATTTATTTAATAAAAGAAAATATTATTAATAAAAATTTTTTTCAATACATATTTCCCTATTCAAATGGTACACAAAATAATCACATAAAAATTACAAAAATGGTTCATAAAAATAAAGCTATAATATACTCGTCTCGTATATTATGTAGATAGGATCATTTTTGTTTTGACCGAGCGAAAGTGAAATTTTTATGGTGTGTAGAAGATTGTCAAGAAAATATTATATTAAAAAAAAAATTATTATTCTTCTTATATTTTGCCAAGATAATATTTAAGTTTTCAAAAAAAAAAAAAAGATCATTTTAATATACAATTATAGATGTACGCGACGACACTTAAAAGTAATCTAGGCTAAGGTCAAATTTGACATCAGTATAATAATTAAATTAAATAAGATAAATTTTAATATTTTTATTATTTTTCACAATTTATTTAAATAATTTGCTTTTTTAATGAGAGAAATAAAATTAAAAGTTAGATTAAATTTTTTTATATTTTTGAATTTTAGTGTTTGGAAATATTTTTTTTCCACTTCAAAATTTAAAAAAAAAATAGAAATTTGTTAGTGTAATAATTTTGATAAAATTTTTATTATATAAATTAATACTCTATAAATTTTTAATATTACGAGTCTGAAATAGTAAAAATATGTGTAAAGAAAAATAAGTGAATTTTGGATTGGACGGAGGAGGACATTTAAATCGAGTTTCATTAATCACAATATTGTCGAATTTCTAGTTTTGCTGCATTTTTTCATTTATAATATTTCTATTTTAAGGCTCAATCATAATAGGCATATGCATATGCTGGCTTATACGCAAACTCTATTGTTCGATTATAACGTAAATTATATTTTTAAACCATAATGTGCATAATGGCTCTGTTTGTTAAGTTCTGTCATCCGTTTCTGTACGTTCTGTTTCTGTTCTGTAAATTTCTGTACGTAACTACGATTAGTTTGGTAGTTCCCTAACGGAAAAACATATGAAAAAATTGTCTGTGACAATTTGATTTTGACTTTGAAATTTTGTTTCTACATATTTACAAAAATGGTAAAAAAAAATACGACGCCATAAGTTTCCGTATTCCTATTATGGTTGGAACACAAATATGGCAGTGCATAAGGAAGAATAACTAAGCATTCGTTGAATTTTGACACTTTGCATCGACTTTGCATATGCGCATTATGGTTCACCCTTTAACATTTATAATATTTCTATTTTCATTACAAATGTAATTGTGACCATGGAGTATAAGAATAATGTCTTGAATCTTTGTTTTGCTCAAATATGAAATATTGTTGTGTTAGGTACAATAATGAAATAAAGATTAAACTTTGGTAGTCATTCATTTCTTATCTTTTGAATGTTAAATCAAGTTTGCGACTTTTTTTAGATTAGGAAATTTTTGAATTAAGCGAAAAATATAGCAAATCTTTTAAATGGCTCAAGGTTTTAGTACAAACAGTAGTGGTAGTCGTTAAGGACCTATGTAACAAATTTTTCATAAAATTGCAATAACTAACTAAACTTAATAATGGCTCTGATTGGTACAAATAATATTTTAGGTAAAAAGTACATCTTTCTTTGGCAAACCCACTCAAATTATCACTCAATTATGGCTTTAAAAACTCTTCTGCAAATTATAGTTTTACCTACATGAAAAAATAATTAAATTTTATTCAATTTCTAAAAATTGCGAAAAAATATTTCTTAGGAAATTAATTTATGGTAAAATTTCGTATATAAATCGTGATTTGAAAAAATTTCACAATTTATGACGAAATTTGCAAAATAAAAATTCATAAAAAAAAAATTGATTTCAAATTTTGTCTAATATTTTTTTTACCCTTGCAAAAAATAGGTACACAAAGTAACTATAGAAAATTTATTTTTTTACCTAGTCATCGATATTTGATTTTACTTTTTTAATATCACGATTACTTTAACAAAATTTCTTAAATGTATAATTATTAATTTTTTATATTTCAAATTATGCATTTTTCCAGTTGAATGAAATTTTCTATGATATACCAAAATAGAAGATAATTGTTAGACTTTTTATTAGTAATTTTACAAATCAATTTTAAACTATGAACATTTCAATTAAATATTTAATTACTTATTGTAATTTTTAAAGATTTATTTATTTATTTTTTGTAATTTTGAAAAATATTGAAAATTCATAAATAGATAATTGAAACTACAATAAATTATGATTATGTGTACATTGAACATAGAACGAAAAACATAAAAATCAATGAAACTTACATTTGAAGAACTTTAGGGGTTTTAAAGATTTAATATGATTTTTTTTTTCAAAAATTTGAATTTAAAAAATAGTAACATATTTTCAAAATGGCGGTTCAAAAGTATAACGTTTTTCAGAAAACTTTTAAATTATTTAAAATATGATTTTTATATTATTGAAAAGACTATATAACCAAAAACCACTAATTCGATTTTATGAACTGCTGAAAAATTCAATCTAATTTTTTTTAAATAAATTTAGCGCAGTTTTCAAAATGGCGGAGAAAAATTAAAAATAATATATACGTAAAGACTGATGCAGGAATTGATTTTGAGACTTAAGGTTTAAACAAAAAATCCTAATTAATATATTTTATGACTATATTTATAGAATTTAGATTTAGACAAAAATCTTTAGCTCAAAAAAATTGTATAACCAAACTAAAGCCTAGTTTTCTGCAATCAATTCATTGGGTACATAAGATCACATCTTAATGATAGACTTTTCATTGAATTTACTATTGGAAATTTACTATTTAAATTAACTTAAAAAAAAATATTCAATAATCCAAATAGAGACAGTAAATTACCAAAGTTATAGTCACATTTCCGTCTAAATTTTCTAAAACAAAATATTGAAATATGATCATTTTTGTGGCTTTATAGTCAATATTCATAAATTCTGGTCTTTATTATACATATATACATATATTTTTTTTAACTACATAATTTGGACTCAATGCACACGACCTTCGCATAATTTTATTTAATTATTTATATTACTATTATTTTTCCATGTTGCTTTTTTTTTTTTTGGTATATCCGGAAATTCACTATGGAATTTTTAAAAGAAATCACCAACTAAAAAAAATTAAATTCTATATAATTAATTTGTCGACGAAAATTGATATAAATTTTATATAGCAAAATTCTTGACTCCAAAAACCCCATGAAAAAGCATAAATTAATGTCCTTGCTTAAATAATTTTAATAATTTTACAGGGCCTGTTAATATTTCAAATTCTACAGTAAAAGAACAAAAAAAAAATAGGTTTATTGAAAATTGTGGTGCCCCTCCCCATCTTATCTATTATATCCTCTCTCTGTACATGGTGTTAAAACAAAAAAACATTAAATATTATAAATTTTATTTTCAAGTGGATACCCAAGAACCCAAGGAAAAAAAATTTGACTTTTCAATAAACCAGAGCATAGAAAAAAAGCATGTCAGGCACGCGCATTTTAAAAAAAAAAATCGTGCACATTTTTCCAGTAATGGACAAAAAAAAAGAAAAACGTTTTAATGAAAAATTGTTGTATAATCCAAATATACAATAAAAAAAATATATTATATAGATCGCGGGTTTAACAGGTGTTTTGTCCCCTTATACATATACACATAAAAGTATCTTTTCATTTACAGCATAAAAGTATAATTTTTGTTGTTGTTCCGGCTTGTTTTGTTGTTGCTGTTAGAAATTTCTTCATTTTTTTCCGGTCTTTAGAAATAAAAAAAAATTTCAAGTTTAACGAAGAATAATTTCAAAAAAAAATTCTAGAATCAAAAATTTTTTTTTTATTAGAGATTTATTTTTTATGCTCTTTTGACAAAAAAAAATAGAAACAAGATAAACTGGAAATTTATATTACCTTTTAATATACAAAATATTTGAAGTAGAAGAAAAAAAAAATTTATGTAGTTTTCATATTTCTTTAAATTCCAATGTTCAGAATTTTTTTTTTTTATGTTGTTCTATAGAAAAGTTTTTTTAGTCTGAATTTAAGATTTATTGAAATAGATTAGAAATTTTTTTTTTTTTTGCTGTTTGTGTTGTTTCTGGTTTGTAACGAAAATGCGGAAGAAATTATAAATAATTTAAAATGAGAATCATATGAAAATTTAATTTATAATATGATAAAAATTTTAAAATTCAATTTTTTTTTGGTTTTGCCCCACTGTTTGGGTGTAGGGTAATTCACTATACACAATTCACTGTGACAACAATTATATATGGGCAGTTACCAAAAATAGCAATTACCGCATCCTACTATTTAGTTCAATTAGGCAATGTTAAAGCTTTTGTAAAATGTTAAAAACCTTCTTTCTGATGTCAATGCTTTCCCCTTGGAAGATTACGAATTACTATTCCAAGTGTTTTAGTCTATAGCGCGCAATTTCTTCGTACTAATGCTTTGTAAATATGCTTTACAGTTCCCACTTCATTTTCGCACATTCGACAGTCACTATTATTGAAATGGTACATTAGTGGGCCACTTTCTGCTTAAACCAAACCCACTAAAAGGATGTAGTAAGCCATCGAGACGTTTTCGTGAATTTGAATAAACGATATTGAATTGTTACTATACAGTGAATTGTGCACAGTCAATTAGGCGGCAACAGATTATTTATATTTATTAAGAAATTAATCATAATAAAAAAAAAATTATAAGAAATTACGTAAAAATAAATTGAGCAATTTTTTTTTTAAATATTACAGAAAATATTATAAATTAATTTTATTTTATTTTTTTTTGAAAATGTAAACAAGTTTTTTTAATTTAAAAATGCGATAATTTGTTATTAAATTGTTGCAGTTTTAAGTTTTAAGATAATAAATTGATTTATAAAAATGTTAGAGGTAGAATTTTTTTGATAAGATTTATAGTATTCAGGTATATTAGATAAAATTAATTAACTGTAGTATTTAAGTTGTATGAAGAACAAGCAATATAAAAAGTAATTTACAATTTTGCAAATCAATTATATGTAATAAATAAAAAAAAACACAAATTTACTGAAGAAATTATGAAAGGAAAGTAAAATTTATAAAATTACAGGGAATTTATTTTCAATGTCACAATTTAATTGGAAGATTTTAAGATAATAATAATAATAACAACAAATTTGAGAATAATAAATATAATGCATATAGATAGTTTTAATTATTATTATTATTACTGAATATTTTAGAATCAAATCACCTAGAAAAATGCACAAATAGTAAAATTTACATTTTTTGGAAAATACTACGACACAAAATTATAGAAGAAGAATATAAATTTTTCTACATTCTTCTTCTATATCTTTTGAGTAAATTGCTATATATTTTATTCATCAAAATTAAAATTGGTCTATTTTCTTACTGTTTAGCATTTTTTTTATGTATGTTTATTGGTTACATCAAATTTTGGTCAATCCGGTGGCGTGTAATCTTTGTCGCTAACTTTAAAATGACTGCAAATGTTGAATGTTAATCAAATTAAATTGGGCAAATTTTTTTTTTTTGTTTAAAATAAGAACTATAAAATTGAGCCAATATATCTTAAAATTAATTAATTTGGTCTATATTAATATTAAATCAGGTGTTAGCTAAAATTAGCAAATAAAATTGAGCAAAAAATGTTTGCTCAAAATTAAGCAAATACATATACTAATAATAAAAATTTTGCAACTATGGTAAAAATAGATTATTTCATTTCATTTTATTTCATTTCATTGTAAACATAGTCATTTTTTAATTATAGATTTTTTTTACAGAGAAGTACTATAAACTTTCGCTACTGTATTATGTAATTTCGACTGTACAAATTGTCGTTGTCTGTAAATTTTTAATTTTATTATTTTTTAAGGTAAAGGAATTTTTTTATTTATTCAAAATTTTATTGATATATACCTTCCTTTAAGACTATACTAAAACTATAAATAAAACTTAAAACTAATTTGATAATATTAAGCTAATTGATTGATTAATGGATTTTCAGACCCATTACATTTTTGAATTTTTGACTTATTCATAAAATTACTATAGAAAATATAATTGACATTTGCTATATATATTATGAAGTTCTGCAGTTCGATAATATTTCGGTAAATAAAATATAATTTTTAAAAGTTTGTAATTTTTAATAGTTTTTCAAATTAAATAATTATTCAAAAAATTGAAATTTTTTCCACTATTTTAAATATTTAATTATATGTATATTACTTTTTAATGGATTAATAAAAATTGAATTTAGTATATGTATTACATTTATTTCATAATTAAATATTTTATGCACAAACAAACTAGATATAGTCTGTATATGTGATATTAAAAATCGACAAAATGAAATTCCAAAATGACTGGACTCTTAACATTAAATTCTAACAAAATGACTGTAAATTAAGTATGTATGGTAATTTTGTTTTGTAAAATATACGAGTACGAGTATTATATATGTAAGTTAAATAATATTCTTATTTGAATTTTGGAATCAAAAAATTCTTTTACATATGTATATGTATAAATAACGTTATAAAAAAGAAAAATTCTTTTGTAATCAAAAAACATTAAAAAACAAAAAACAGACTTGCAATATTGTTTTTAAATTTTTGTTTTTGTTTATTACTATACACACAAAAAAAAAAATTACAAAATCAGAATATTAATGAAATTTTATAAAGTCCGCGTAACAAGTATAGTATGTTCAATTTTTCAAATAATGACAGAGACTTTACTTATTTTCACTTATAATTTTTTCTGCTATGCTGCTATACATTATTTATGCTAAATTTAATGTTATAAAGGAAAAAAAAAATCATGATTTTAATAATGAAACAACCATAAACAAAAAAAAACAAACTATCAATTAGAAATTCATAGCCAAATAGAAACGTTCAGACACCTTTAATTTCTTGTTTTATATATGAGCAAATTTTTTTTGTTATAAAATTTGCATTTGATTGGAAACAATTTCAATTTTTTCTTTTTTTTCTTTTTTTTGAATAATTATTTAATTTGAAAAACTATGGAATTTAAAAAAAAAAATTAATGAAAAAAAAAACCGGTGAATCGTTTAAAATTCTGTTTAGTTTTTTTTTAATGTCTGGATTATGATACGAAAATACGATCAAGACGACACTCGTCGAAATGAAATGAATTTTCTTGTTTGAAAAAAAAAAAAAAAAAATATATGTTAAAATTATTTAAATCTATAAAGATAATAAAATTTGTAACTAAGACTGTTATATTACCAGTTTTCATTTTTTTTTGGTAAAGCAACCACCAACCTGTCTGTCCGGGTTTGTTGCTACTCAGGAGAAGAAAAAAAAAATTACAAATACAAATCATCACGATTTGATTTTTTTTTTTTTTCAAAAGTTTTATTTTTCATGTTTTTATAGTTTTTTTAAAAAGCATATTTTTTTTTTTTGGGAAAAAAAAATTATTTTTTTTACTCAAATTTAGAACGCATTTAATTCATTTGATAAATATACAAAAGCAGTTTTCGTCAGTTTATTAGCATGAAATATTAAGAAATTAAGAAGAAACTTAAGAAATTTGAGAAATTAAGAAATTTCTATTTAGAAATTTTGTGAAATTTCAGTTTTTTTCGAAATTTTCTATTACATTTGTTTCATAAACATAATTAAATAAATACAAAAAGAAAAAGTTTATTCAGTTTTCATTTATATATAAAATCGGATTTTCATTTTCGGTCAAATTTCTTATAAATATATTTTACAGACGGATATCAATTATGTTTTTAATATGACAAAAAATTTTACAGCAATTACGTAATTAGAGAGTTTCAATAATATAAATAGAAATTAAATCATGTAAAATAAATTATATAGAATAACAACATTGATTTACGCCATTTTGAAAAACTTGAAAAAACATTTAAACCAGTTATTATCGATTCTCATAACTAATAAAAAGAATGGAATTGTGACCAACAGACAAACATAAAAAATTTCAAAATAAAAAAACATGCTTGACAATTTGTTAAAAGTCAAAATTATTTTAGTGATTTCAGCCATTTTGAATTATTTTTGTATAGTTTCAGTATTACATCAAATAACCTATATTATCGTCGTATTTTATAGATATATAATTATGAGAGCTTTTAAAAAAAACAGACAGACAAATTTTTGACTTATAATAATTTGAATAATTTTCTTAAGAATATAGTATCGAGAGATGCGCCATTTTGAAAAAAAGAACTAACAATTTTGCTAAAATAAAAATAATAATTTTTGGTTTAATCCATTAAATAATGAATTTAAGACCAATGTTAAATAATCTATAAAAACAGAGAATTATAAATTTTCCATCATTTAGAATTTTTATTTTCATAATTTTATAATTTGATTTCCGCCATTTTGAAAATGAAATATTTGTTTAAAATAATTTATGTTCGTATTGTTTAAAATGACATGTACCGAACGAACGAACCTGTGATCAAAATTCGGGATATGTGGACTCCGAACGAACGAAGATTAATAAACATTATTGCTGGATCGCCAGCGAACGAACGTTCGTTCGCTGTAGATTTGCTTTGCTGTACAAATATTACAAATTTGTTCGCAAGTCGCAAGTACAATGATCGAACGAATGTTCGCTTGTCATTTGCTTATTCATTGCTTACCATTCGAGTTCTCACTGAACGAACGAACCTTAAAACAATTGATTTAAATGTTTTCTGTACTATATGCTATAGCAAAAGGAATAATGGAAAATAAAGAATCCAAAAAAATCCCGGAATAAAGCACAAAACGTATAGGTAAAGGCTACCCCAAAAAAAAAGTGTAATAATGTCTTAATTTAACCCTCAAACAATCAAACATATAATAATGTATTTAACAAATTTCCAAATCGAAAACAATTTATTTATATTTATTTTTACATAATTTCATTTTAACATATTTTTATTGCCAATCTTTTTTTTATAAATCTGAAAAATTTGATATTAATCTTTTCGTACACTCTCGACATATTCCAAAAATTATTATAATATGCCAAAAAAAAAAAATTCAAAAACTTTCACGAAATTGCATTTAAAAAAAAAATTGTTAACCGGCATTTTTTAAACGGATTTTTAATTTATTAAAATTTATAATATTTTTTTTTTGATTGTAAGAAATAATAATTGAGTGGTGTTGCCTTATAAAAAAAAAAGAAGTGAATAAAATGAATCACACTAACAAAAAAAAAATTAAATAATGAAATCATTTTTCGGGCGAAACGTAAATTTCCAATTCCAAACCAACCAACAACAACAAAAAAAGAGAAAGGTAAGCGCAAAGTCGTTGGTGGCTTATAACAAGAGGTGTACAACAACAACAAAAAAAGTTTAAAAGTCAAAAATTGATTTTTTTTTTGTTGTGAACCAATATGAACCAATTTTGGTTGTAAGAAGAATTCGTGATGCCCAGAAGGCGTTTTCTGCACGGACTTTAATAATACCGCAAAAATACCGGATCAAAGCAAAAGGTTAAATATAATACAAAGAGAGTTTTTTGTGTGTGCTGGTGTATTAGTGCGGCCGGAATGTGGGACTTAAGAATTTGGATCAATTGTAAGTTTTTTTTTTTTTTGGAAATTCGTTTTACCAACAAGAAAAAACTTTCTAAAAACAAAAACATTTTTTGAAGCGAATTTTTTGTTTTACATTCAGAAAAAAAAATGATTTTGGAAATGGATTAATAAATAATTAATTAAAAAAATTTTGGATAGCATCGTAAAATTTGTAGTTTTTTTTTGGATTTATAATAATTAAAAACTTAAGAAAAGATGGACAGAAAGATTTAATTGACAATTTTTGACATGAAAATTAAATTTTCACATATAAAAATTTGACATATATATAAAAATTAGAAATGTGAAATTTTGGATTAATAAAGTTTTAAATTTGAAGCTTTTTTTTTTTAATAAGAAAAAATTATTGAAGTTTCATTTTACTAAGAACATGGAATTTCATGAAATATTTCACCATTTACTATGGAGTTAAGTTAAATTAACGATTATAACAAATTGAATTATTATCATGATGAATTATTATGACAGAATTTTAATTTTGTTCCACAAGCTTTTTAGAATATAATTGATGAAGAATTTTTTGACGGATGAAATCCAGAAACAAACAACATTAGTCGGTCTAACTCTATCCTATAAAAATATGAAATACCAAACTATTTGTTATTATTTTCATGCAATTTATAGTATATTGTGTTTGAATATTTCAATTTCCATCCATCCTGGAGTTATATGAAGAAGATTCATATGAAGCCAATTGAAGTGCAATCATTTTAAAACAAATTTCATCTAAACGAGATAACAGAGATTACCATACTCTTTCGTATTCAGGACAGAAAAGTTTTCAAATTAGCGCCAATTTATATAAACAATTTCAGAGAGTATTATATATAGTCCAGTAAAAACTACGATGGAGTATGATTCAGCTGAAGACAGCATTTATAGTATAACCTATAAAAACAACATCTGATCACTTAAAAATCATTTTACCCAAATTTACGGTTATACTAAAATTTATTTATTTATTTATTTATTTACTTGCTTAGATCAAACAATTTTTTACAAAAATTACCAGGTTTATAAAAATAGAAAAATGTAGAAAATTGTATATAATTATAAGTCTTATCCTATGTTCATAAGGTGGAAGGTGGAGGGGATTATTCCATTGGAAGTGACGAAGAGCAAATCTAATAAACTTCTTTTGGACCGATTCAATTCGATTTATGTGAATATCGAAATGAGGATTCCAAACTACACACGCGTATTCCAAAGTAGGACGCACTAAACTAACGAAAAGGGATTTTAGTACATATGGATCCAAGAATTCTGTTGACCATCTTTTTACAAAACCAAGCTTAGAATTAGCCTTATTACTAATGTAATTATAGTGCATATTGAAATTAAGTTTGGGGTCAAGGAAGATGCCAAGATCTTTGAAGATATTGACTTTCTTAATAGTTTC
This sequence comes from Empis stercorea, assembly GCA_949752835.1. Taxonomy (NCBI): domain Eukaryota; kingdom Metazoa; phylum Arthropoda; class Insecta; order Diptera; family Empididae; genus Empis; species Empis stercorea. The sequence goes on along the minus strand of OX457085.1, from coordinate 74,214,880 downwards.
CGTTCCGCATTAAGGTCTTAAGAAAAATGGATAGGTGAACGCAGACGTATATATGTATACTCATTATTCGCACTTGAATACTGAACTCCAAAAAAAAAACTTCATTTGACAAAAATCACATTAAAAGTTAAACATTTTATTTATTGATAACACCCCAACACCAGTGTCTCTAATTTTACCTTTTTCGGTGCGCCATCATCCCCCAAACATCAAAAATATAAACGCACCACAATTTAATTGCAAAAAAACACAAAAAATTTAATTGCATGTAACTTAAAAAATCACCATTTATTAATTTTTTTTTTCCTTATCAATTAAAGTGTTTTTTTTTTGTGCCTTTTAACAAAAAAATAAAAAATAAAACAGTGATTGCATAACCAATCACTCATTATTTTATTCTACAGACACAGATTTTTTTTTCTATGGCAGTTACTGTCACATAAAAAATAAAAATTATTAGTGATTGTCGTTGGGTTATCATTTTAGGTTCTTTAAGTGCAAATTATTATATTTTTTGCACACAAGTTTCGTAATTACTTTGAAAAAAAAAAAAAAAAAAAAAACGCCAATAATAATAATAATAATAATGAGAATTTTTCTTATCATAGTTTCAAATATTAATTTCCATTATAAATAACAGAAATAATTTTTTTAAAGTAAATGCCGTAATTTTTAAAATTTCTATGATAACATAAAAGAAAACGAAACCACACTACTCTGGTATATAAAATTGGCAAAGACAAAACGGAGAGGTGAAGAATTTGTGGTTGAAATTTTTTGACAAGTTTATTAAAAAGTCAGGTGTACAAGTGAAGAAAAAAAAATACTTAATTATTAAAGTAGATAAAATTGATAATTTTTGTTTGTTTGTTTTTTTTTTGGAAAAGTTTGTTTCAAAATTAAATTGAAAATTAAATTACACGCAATTAAAAATTTTGTTTTGTTATCTTACTTAAACTAAAAAAAAATTATTAAATTTTATATAGGAAATTATAAATTTTTAAAGATTACATTGTAGTGGAGTTTTTAATTTTAACATTTTCATAAATTATCTATACATAAAGTATAATTTTCATTAAATTAAATAACATATGGAATATTAAAGTATTAATTTTTATTTTTATTAAATAATAAATTAAAAAAAAAAATAATTAAATTAAATCATAATTTATTTTGGATCAAAAGATTAATTATTAGATATTGTATAATATAGGGAATTATTATATTAACCCCTTCTGGTGGGTTTTCCATTAGGTACGCAATATTTTATTGGTTAATAAATCACAAAATATGGACTGTAATTATTCAAATTTTTATTGAAAATTAAAGTTAAAGGTTTGGCAATTAATGCTTAAAAAGATCTTAAAAAGAAAATATAAAAGATAGAGATATCTGATAAATGGCATTACAGATAGCCAAGCCAATATTTCACGATAATAACCTTTCTACATTAAATTCTTTGATACTAAGTATGTAAATACTAAGTAATCATTTCTAATTTTTTGTATGCATAATATTATTAAAAATCATTTTTCATATATTGCCTTCCCGGTCCGGCCCGGCTTATCAAAAAAATAAACGGAATTTAAAAATGGTTTTTCGTTCTGAACGCAAAGGGTTAATAACACACAACAACAAAATTTATCTTTGACAATTGAAAATTTGCGATAATCCAAAAAATACAGAAAATTAACTATAAATTTAGATTTATCAGCAAAAAAAAAAAGGACCGAAACCGAAACGTTATCGGAATCTAATTATGGATAATCTTTTGGGTTCTCAATTATCAGCAATGAATTTTAAAATTGGCTTGTGTTTAGTGATTAAATTAAGTGATTAACATCCGAATTTTTCGAATTTTTCCAATTATGTACTTCAATTTAAGAATTACAACATTTTCCATTTGGTCAATTGAAATATTCTCTCTAAGTTGTCAAATAATTTATTTTTAAACAAAATTTCAGTCATTGGTATATCTTTTTGTACCTCGTTTTTCTATATAAACTACAATACAGTTTTTACACTCCAAATTCAACCCTTTTACAAATCAAATTCAACTTTTGTAAATCAAATTCAACTTTTTCTAAATCAAATTCAACTTTTTGTAAATCAAATTCAACTTTTTCTAAATCAAATTCAACTTTTTGTAAATCAAATTCAACTTTTTCTAAATCAAATTCAACCTTTTTAAAAATTATTTTAAAAATTAACTTTTTATAAAACAGCAATTTTAATAAATATAAATTGTCGTGCAATCCCGCCAAAAGGTATTTTTACAGGTTTAGGGAAGTGATGGGTCTTTACACGTATGTATATGCAATTGCCAAGAACTGCACCAGGAGAAGCCTTATAGGCGATTATCCTAGCTTTATATATTAATTTTGAATTTATTATCGACTAATAACCTTTATTTATGTCGGAGCAACTGGGAGGTGCTCGACGGTACCACAAAAAGTATATATATATAAAGACAATAGTTTAGGTTTTCAGAGAAACTCCAGAATTTATTTAAAAATGCTTCCTTTTATACTTATTTTTGTTTCATGATACACAGTAGTCTTCTAGTATCAGAGTGGTGTATCAAAGAGAGATTAGCAATTGGTGCCAATCAAAAGACCCATCACTTCCCTAAACCTGTAAAAATACCTTTTGGCGGGATTGCACGACAATTTATATTTATTAAAGTTGGTGTTTTATAAAAAATTTACAGTTTAAAATTATTTTTAAAAAAGGTTGAATTCGATTTAGAAAAAGTTGAATTTGATTTACAAAAAGTTGAATTTGATTTGCAAGAAGTTGAATTTGATTTGTAAAAAGTTGAATTTGAAGTATAAAAGGTTGAAATTGAAGTGTAAAAACTGTAATTTCCATTAAATTTGAATCAAACTTCATTTTCATTATTTTTTAATTAATTAAATTAATTATAATTGCAACATTATTCATTTAAATTTCAACATAAAAAAATGGTTCATTGAATTGATTAATTATACCAATAAAAGATTGATAAATAATTTGATATATATTTTGATATTTCAATTAACAAAATTAATAATTTATTAACAGAAAATGAACAGAAAACTTTTCACTCTAATTGCAATTTTTTATTATACAAAAAAAATTTTTCCATATAAATAAATTATTCAATTATAAAATTAATTTTTGATCCGCAATAAACCTTTAATCAGCTTATTTCTATATTAATACATTTTATCTATAATATAAGAGGACAAACATTTTTCAGAATTCCACGTAAAAAAAAGGAAAATCTTTAAAGAAATTTCTTAATTTATTTTATTTTTTGTTTTGATTAATTTTTGTTTTTTTTTTATCAAAAAAATCTTCCCCTTTTAATGGTTCTTCCCCATTTCAAGCTTGAAAATTATCTTTAAATAATATTATCAAGAAAAAATTTTCACTTACGAAATTCCTAAGAAGCATGTAATTTTCTTAATCCTACATTAAACCGAAAAATAATAATTAATAATTTTTTAATGACACCAAAATGAAAAAAAAAAAACAAGAAAAATCCCAAAAAAAAATATGGTCATAAACTTCCCCCAGTGATAATCTAATTATTATAATATGGAAAAGATTGAGATGACATCATGACCGAGAACAACCTTATTTAAATGTAATTTTCCCCAAAAACAAAAAAAAAACAACAAAACAACATTTAACATTTAAGAAAATTTTAATCTCCCAGATTCATTTTAAAAACATTAAACGCTAAAAAACGTTCTTATCTCTATACAATATATTTATTTCATAATAATAAAGATTAAAATTATTGACATTCTCGCGATCATTCATTAGAAATCATTTTTAGTATTTATATAAGCTATAACACTCGCCGGCTCGCCGCTGAATCAAGTGATTTATATATTTTGATGGTAGGCACAGAAAATAAATGCTTGACTACACATGTCAGCTTCATAGAAGAATTATGATAAATATATATTGAAAAAAAAGGAGAATTATTTAAAATTGATAAGAAAATTTCAATTTTTCTGGTTATCATATTATTGTTTTTTTTTTTTTTTTTTGGATTTTTTTTAGAATTAATTTTTATATTTTTTAATCATATCCAACAAAAATAATTTTTCATTTTTAATGGTTAAATTTCGAGAGTTTTTTAGATATAAAATTTTCTAATCAGTAATTATTTAATTTTAAACAAAACTTTATTGATTAGTTTTTGAAAATCATTTTAAATGAGATTTTTTTAATTTTCGACAAAACTTGGTAAAAAAACAAAAAAAAAAATGGGAATTTTAATCAAAAAAATTAAGTGATTAAAAAAAATTATGAATATAAATTAAATTATTAATAATTTAATATTATTAATTATTAATAATAATTAATAATATTAAAATTATTAATATTATTATTTATATTAATAATAAATTATTAATATAAATAAATTAAATGATTATATAATTTTAAAATTTCATTAATTTTAATTAAGTTGCATCTGGTAAAAATTTGTGATGAATAAAATCATTTCAAATATAATTTGACACTAAATTACATTTTTTTTTTGTGGCAATATTCTTTTAATTACTTAAGTTTATAATTTTAAATGATTATATTATTAAATTAAAAATTAAATTATAATGACATTTTCTGTTTTTAGTCATTTTAAATTATTTAATTTGTCAAATCAATTAACCATTTTGCTTGACAGCTACTAAAATTGCAGCCCATTATCGGTTTTTTTCCTGGCATATTTATTTACGTAACTATTTGTATCATACTTGAATTTACTAAAATCATTTTATTTTGAAATTATGAAGAGAATAAAAAGTATAAACGGAAAAAAAGCCACAGACTATACTAAATTATTATGGAGCTGAATACAATATTATGTAATTTATTTAATGTCAATTCGCGGAATCCTTAATAATATATACTAGAAAGTCGGATTCATAATCCGAAATTATTGCACAAGTAATTTATTGTTTTGGATTCACACAATATTGGATGAACTAAATTTTGTCGATAATCTGATTATTCAAAGTCTATAGAAATTATTCGTTCCGAAAATCTGACATTAAATTTTACACGAATTTATCTTAAAACAATATGCGAATCATATTTTCCGATCACATATTGCCATTACAAGTAGCCTCATAAATTCGATTAATTATTATATTTGGCGTCATATACCTTTTATCCCTCTTAAAGCTGATATTTCTCAATATTAATAATACAGGGCTGATATTTCGATAGTACATTATACATAATTTTAAATTGATTTATCATAATTGAAACCAAAACTACAATGTAATATTAATATGTTAATTTCTAAAAACTACCTCTATAATTACGAGTATCTATTCTATCTTAACAAATTTTCTGAAAATTAGTAAGGTAATTTTGTATTAGCAATAATTTGATAATTTATTTAGGTATATAATTAGTAAATAACAGATAAAAAAAAATTAGTGCACATTTTACTTTTTTCATTGGTTTTTAACTAATTACCTTTTAATTTGATTTATAAATATTAATTACAAAAAGTAATGAAGCAAAAAAAATACATATGTATATATATATACTTTATTATTTTATAAAATTGATTTTTAATTTACTTTTTATCATATTTTTGTATAATTAACCATTGTACACCGCATTTTTTTTTTCTCTTTCGATATATACTTAATAACTTAATTTTTTTACCAATTGTATATTATTTGTGGGTTTCATCTTATTATGAAAATCCATTACAAATATGTTTAGCATTATAAATATAATATGTAAGTAAGTATATACTTCAATTTCAATTCAATATAATAATATTGTTTTGAACCATTTTATTATTGAACAGTAAAACAAAAAGCTTAGACATACTAAAGTGGATTTATTATATTTATATATATATAAAATATACCAGAAAAGATAATGTATATAAATGATATACATAATATAGAAATAAAATATCCCATGAGACTAAAAAGACATAAAAATGTGTAAAAGAAAAAATCACAGTATGACGATGAATATTATATGAAAAAAAAAGAAGAAGAAGAAAAATAGTAAAGGGTTTTGTGTACTCATTAAAGCAAATATAAAAAAGTTACATATATACAAGTATATAGATTAGAAATTGTGTCAGTTGCTCACTTATTTATTATATGCCATTTCCTTATATGTACACCCCAACCTTTATATACAATGATGACAAGAAAATATTATAGGGTTGGTAAAGAAAAATAAATATCATATAACTTTCATAAAATATAGTCTACTATTGTTATATCAATCCACCACCGATGCCTCAACCTCCTCTTAACTATTAATATTAGAGATTTTATTATGTCTGGTATATTAAGTTTATAAACTTGTCAATAAATTGTTAACCCTTTTAAGTAAATAGTAAATCATAAATTATATGATGGACCAGTTTTTTTAAATTGAACTTTAAATTAAAATATTTATTCTGAATTTTTAAAATTATGTATATATAGACAAAATTTAATTGTGATATTGAAAATTTAGATGATTTTAGAATCATCAGAATCATCATACAAATTTGTATAGGCTAATTAAAAATTCAAGAGTTTTTACAAGCCGCAAGTTCTTCAAAATTATTTATTTATTTATATATATGTTGTTTATGTTTTTTATTATAAAGCTGATACATATAGTTGATAAAAGTGAGGTTGTATTTTTATCAGGGTTATTCATATGATGGAAATAGATCTAGATAACAGGAATTTTAATCAATTTAGCATAGTTTTCGGTTCACGACTTCATATTGACAATCAAATATACAGAAAACTAAATTTAAATGGCATGCAATTTATTCTTCATGTTGGCATTTAAGGATTTGATGACCTATTTAAATATGAATCACAGAAATTGCAAAATCATACAGCGACAATTTTTATTTGTCAAAAGTCAGATTTCGGAGCACATGAAATGTCACATAAATTAAAATATGACTGAAACCAGTAGATCGCATATTCAAGCAAAAGGTAAATGGCCGTCTAGATTTTAAGTAAATAAGGTCGGCAATTTTTATCTGTACCTGCTTAAGTATACCTATGAATTATTTTTAAGTAGGTATATACATAATTTTTTTCAAAGAGAGGTACATCATTCTTTCTGTCGTACCAAATTAAAGGTTAGTAAATTTTGAGGTTAAATGTGGTTCCATTAAAATTATAAATACTTAAATCATTAAATGTTACTGCAAATAAACCAAACTATGAATTTCAGAAAAATTTCTTGTCAGCGATGCACAATAATTACAATAAGTTTGTATATATTTGCATAAATGTCAAATTCAACATTCAAATCAAGCTATTTTTAAATCATTTTGTGGACAATAATTAGAATTAGAAAAAAAAAAACAAAATTAAATATTATTTTAATTTCTTGTTAAAATATTTTCTTATCGTGTTGTGTTCTATTAAAAGAAAAATAATAATAATAATAACTCTATTTTTCCCATTTTTATTCCCATTTAAAAGTTTAGGGGTCAACAAAAATAAATGATGTTTATATGGAAACAAGATAAGAGAGAAAATTTACTATTATACAAAAAACATTTTTATTTTTTTACATTCTTATCAAAAATTAACAAAAAAAATATAGAAAGAAAATACTACTTATTTACTACTAATACATAATTTGTAATTTATAGAATATTGTCTATATAATACATTTATAATTAATTTACTCAAACCCCTATTTAATTATATATATCAAAAATAATAATTGTTTCTTATTTTGTAACCACAAAATTATGTATACTTAGTTGTTGGAAATCAACCCTTGTCAAAATAATAAAATAAAATTCAATTAGCCCATATGTAATTTTTGTGCATAGAGATGACATTTAAACAAAAACAAAAATATTTGTCTCTTGGGATATTATTGACCGGACCCGCATTGAAATTCCAACTACAAACCAAAATATATTAAATAAAATATTATATACACATACACACATACTAAATAAACTATTTACACTTCATATGAAGTCTCACGAACCCCTGCTGAATTATATTAAAAAATATATATATTTCTTATGGTATAGTGTGTGCAACCCAGTGTAAAGAAATTGATTATGAGCTCTGGTCATATTAGATTTTAATTCTTTGGACACCCTCTAAGAAGAGTTACAAGCGGTTTTTACTCTGTTGTATAGAATGTCCATACTTATATATAGTTTTTGTTGTTGATTAAAGTTCATCAGTAAATTTAATTTTAGTTAATTTTGAGTCAGAGAGTTCATTGAATTCATTTCAGAAACTATAAAATACAAGAAGAAATATTTTTTTCTGATTATTTTTCTTTAAAAATGTTTAAAGAACTTAATATTGAAATCAAATTTACAATGCCAGGAATATCAGTCTGATGGATTTTTGGCCTATTCACATAGCAAGTATGTAAAATTAATTAGCCTATTTCTGTAAAGTTTCAAAATGAATTTTGGTATGATTGTTGGACGTTTTCGATAATTCAGTTCTAATTGTAGCGTGTTTGAAAGTATAGTATAGCTATAGAGTCTCTACTGCAAAAGCAGCGTATTCCACAAATTTCAACTGCACTTGAATTTTTAACGCAAATTATGCACAAAAAGTTTTTGTCGTACTAAAATAGATCTTGCACCGCAGGCTGAATTATCGGAAACGCCCGTTTACAGTGAATGGCAAAGATGAATTTACTCGTTATCTCAATACTCAGTGTTATTAGTGAGATCTGCGGTTGTCACTATGCTGTCGGAAAATTTATCATGTTAACCTGTAGTATATTATCAAATCGTAAAGTACGGTTTGCGAGATGTAATTAATGCTCTTTTTATTACATATATTCGTAATAAATTAAATTTCGAAAATATCAATAAGTCAACACTTCTTTTACAATTTTTTATCGGATGGAAAGGAGTAAAAGCAAAAAACGTAAAATACATATACCTATAGCTGGAACTATGCTGAAATAGTTAGCGAAAAATTAGAGTACAATTATGACGTTTAGAAACTAAATAGCATTTCCATTGTGGAATAACTTTATCTAATTTTAAAATTAAAATATTCAAATTAATAACATAATTATATTTTTCCTATATTTATTCCTGTTGTTGTTGTTGTTGCTCAATTCTCTTATGACACGATCATCGTGTACAACTTGACAAAACAAGGATTTCATGTATATGCCATTTATACACACATCTGCGACTAGTGAAATTATCAAAGAAGTGTTACCTAGAAAATGTTTTGAAATTTCTTACATGTAACTTTTAATGCTTAGTAAATCAAATGATGATACTCTACTATTTTATTAACTACTCTTATGACTATAAGCGCATGATAAAACTATTTCTTTTCTTTTTGTTGTTGTTGTGAAAATGATTTTTCTTTTATAAAAACTTAAGTGAAATTTTTTGAAGAAGTTCACATCCACTTTATATAGAAATTTAATTTTTATTATTGCAAATTGTTTGTCTCTATCTGAATGTTACAACACCGAACAATCATAAAACTCTTCAAACAGGAGAAAACTGACTGATTGTCTATTTAAAAACAAAAACAAAATTATATTACATAGTTTTTTTTTTTGGTTTTGCTGAAAAATTGAGGATATGATGAAGAAGAAAAATATAGATGTATTCGTATTGTATATATAAGTGAAAAAATTTCATTGAAAAAGTATTATAGTAAATAAAGTGTTGGCGGTTGTGACGATTGTTCTGTTGCGGTAGCAGAAGTGACGCGATGATATTATGTCGGAGGTAAAGTATAAAAAAAAAAAAAAAAAATAGAATCGTGACCGTAACTAACGTGGGAAATCAAACATATTTATATTCCATGGTTTTATAAACACATAAATATGTAAAAAATATATAAATTTAATATTTTATTTAAATAAACTAATTTTTTTTTTATATAATTCTCAGATGGATAATGGATTACAAAAATTTCTATAAATGATAAAATTAGAAGATAGAAAATGAAAATCTCTTAATTTGATTTAAGGACTTTCTATATATAACAACAATTGATTCAATAATATTCAATGGTATACTTTATTATTATAGTAACCGCTCGGAAACAACAGAACTTCATTTCTAGTTTTTGATCCTTTAGTCATGCATTTCAACAGACAACTAATCAATAACTAATGAACCCAGCACTGATTTTAATACAAAAAGAACATGAAACAAAAGATCACATGATTAGTTAACTGCAATTGCATTATATAGATGGCCGCTATACCATATGTTAAGAATTTTCCACCAAATTTTTAGCACACTTCTTATTACTTAAATATTCCATGCATCTGATGTAAACTATCTCCTATTATTTACACTCTTTACTCTTAAATATCTTACGTTATGCTCTTTCTCACCGATCCTCCTCCTCCTTATCATCACTGATGATACTCACTGTTAATTTCTTTCTAAAGCTTCCAAATAATTTGAATGACGGTGAGTATAGATCTTTAGTATAAATAATTTTTTTCGGTGGATCCGATCCGATGCTCGATAGCTCGATTATTAATTAATGTGCTAGAATTTTAAACACCATTTTGGTACATGCTCAAATTCTACTTAAGTTATCTTTGCTCCCGGATCTTTGTATTTAAATTTTATTAATATGTAATCATTCATTTATTTTTTTTCTTAATTTAAAAGACCACAGTTACAGCTGATAAACTGCAACAATATACCAAAAAAAATAAATTCATTACGTTTCTCAAAAAAAAGTTTTATGTGAATTTTCTGTATTTTTTTTTTAAGTATCAAGTATACAAATTAAAGGAACAACATTTTTATTAATTAATGTTTTAAACGCAGCATTTTTTATCACTAATTCCTTGACATTCGTCTAACCTCATTTATATTTTGTTTTATTTCTTCTTTTTCTTCGTCTTTTCTAATATAAATTAATTATATTGACTCAGTAATGAAATCACAAAACAAATTTTGCGAAATCACATATAATTACTTTAAACTTCGCACCAAGTTCACTTTTTTCTTTATAAAAGATAATAAAATATTTTAATATTTTTTAAAAGAATAATTTAAAAATTCATTAATAAAAATATTTTTTAATAGAAAAAAAGTATATAATCATCTTTCAAATTATTTTTCTACCTTCAGAAATTTATGTTACTTCAAAGTTTATTTTTCTATATAAATGGTAAATTTAGATTTATTTAGAAATTTTCCAAAAGGGACAAATTATATAGTATATATATATATGTATATGATTTCTGATAGTTTTCCATTTTTCTGCACAACACAGAAAACATTCCATTTTGCATTCTTTATACATGCATTTCAACACAATCGGCTAATGCACAACTAATGCATTACTATTGAAAGTTGTACTATCAGTTATTTTAAAATTAAATTCGCAGATTCAAGGATATTATTAACTATTTTTTTAAATTTCACTCTTAGAAAGAGTTTGACTTTTATTTACAATTTAAAATATTATTTGACAGTTTAGTGGTGTCAAAATTATGGCTCTTACAAGATCAGTTTGTCATCATCACTGTCTATACTTATTGTAATTTTTATTATCACTCTTAATTTTAAAAATTTACTTAATTCTTATAGCATTTACATCGATTAACTAATTCAATCAAATATCAATCATCCGGATTCCCCCTAAACACATTATTAACAAATTGTAATTGACCTAATTATATATAAAGGGAGATAGAGAACATTTATATATTTATTAATATTCTCTATCTCTCTTTAAACCAAATTATATTCAAATGTAAAAGAAAAACATAAATTTTTTTTTTTTATATGCAAATCCACTTTTATTATTTTTATGTCTTATGCTCATCAAATTATTCATTTTCTGTAAATTTGCAATTTATATATAAAATATTTTTAGTTTTTTTTAGCAATGATTGATTCTCTGTTCAAAAAGAAACAAAAAATTTTTGTTGTTATTTTTCAAATCAACCTTGTCTCTGTTTTTTAATTAAAAACTTAAATAAACTTTAATACTTAATAATAATATTATTTTGAAAGAAAATCAATGCCGCCAAAAAGCCGACAATTTTTTTTTTACAATTATAATTTTAATTTGTATTTTATTTAATTATTAAGTAATACTTATCATAAAAAAAATTATAAGTACTCATACAGAAATAACAAATTATACATATTTAATTTTTTTTATCAATGTACCAAAGAAAAAGCACGAGGGAACATGGCACTATTAACCCCTAGCGCTTGAATAGGTCACATGACTAAAATCATATAAGTATTTAACATGTTTTTAGTAGCTTGAAGTGAAACTAACTTATATCTAAGTGATGGTTGAACTACATGTTTCCAACTGGCAATTTCCGGGTTTAAATCAGTAGGAAGCACCGGTTGAGTTGCCATCCGTCATTGAGCTCATTATAAATGGCATCATTGTCGGGCAATAAGCTTAAAATCAAGGAATAAATATACTAAAATATGACATATCCAAAGTATTCCTAAACGTCAAACGTAACCTAAATAGTGTAAAAGCTACTTAGGTCCTAATAACTCCTTGACAATTTAAAAAAAAAATTAAATTTACCTTTAAATATTTAGAAAAATTCACAGCGAAAATAATTAATTAGAAGTAAGTATAATATAATTTATTGTAATTATAATTTGACTGGTTTTCATTTCGATCATTTTGAATATCACCAAATTCCAATCATTAATCATATCTAAAAATCATAATTTACGAAATGAAAATTAAATGATTATCGAAACGCACAATTTTTCATAACAATTAAATAGAAACGTAACAGGGTTAATTATATTTTTTTTATGGTTTATTACATCTCTCCATTTATGGAAAGCTTTAAGAAATTTTGAAATTTTTGTTTTTGTTATCTTTATCAAATGTTTTAATTTTCTGAAATTTTTACAATTTGTTATGACATATTTTTTTTGTTTGTTTAAATACATAAGTTATAACAGAAAATTTATTTTGTCAGATTTAATGTTTTATGATATTAAATTAAATAATTTTTTTTTTATGTTTCTAATGAAATCTGCAAAAAAAAAAATTTTTATATTTTAGCTAATTTAATTTTATAATACTATAATTATATTAGTGAGATTTGATTATTATAGTCTTTATATCCGACAAATTATAATTTAAGAGATTATAAAAGATAAAAATTAGTTGAAGAAGAAAATTCGTATACTTATATTTATTTATCCGGAAATAATAAAAAAAAAAATAATTAAATTTAACAGTCAAAAAAAAAAATATATAAAATATAAACTTTTCTTTGAAATTACCAAAAATATATATATATTATATTTTATAAAAGTATATTTAAAAGTTTTTCTTTCAACAACTTCCTGTTCGCATATTGAACGAACTATGCTTTTAATGTATTGTATGTACATATTCTTAAATCATTAAAAATTAAATTGCATGCCATAATTTTTGTGTGTGTGTAAGAAAATTAAAAATCAGTTTTAATTAACTTGATTAATAATGCACTTTTAAACAACAACAAAAAAAAATTTACAATAATTTTTTTTTATAGTCAGACACACAGTAATATTTACTATGCGGTTTGATTCTTCATTTATGATTAGCCAAGCATTAAAAAGTACGAAAAAATTTCTTCTATAAACAAAATTACTTACTTTTTTTTTTTTGTGGTCTTGTTCAAAAAATACACCATTTTTATTATATTTGATCAATTTTTTTTTCTTGAATATAAAAAAATGTAAAAAAATAATATAATTAATTGAAAAAAAACTTACAAGAAAAAAGCTTTAAAAAATAATTATGATTAAAATAGCAAATATATAATTTAAAATATTGCTGAATTGATTAAATATTTGTAGAAAAGGTTGGATAATTTTTTTTTATTATTTAAAATACTCTGCAGACCATATTCAGCTTATTTGTATTGTATTCCGTATATATAGTGAAAATGATTTGAAAATATGATTTTATGATACTAAGTGGTGTAAACATTATCAGAAATAAGAAATTATTGTTAAAATAAAGCAAAAAAAAAAAAAACATTTTGAAAACTATAGTTGCATGCGAACACACAAATAGCTGAACAAAAGATCACATGATCAGTTCAGTGCAAATCCAGTAAATGTACTACTTTAACAATTGCTGAATACGAAATGAAACATGCTATTTAACTAAATAAATATATTTATATATGTATTATATAATTATTTCATTTTAAAATTACACTTAAATTATGTATTAAATTGTTCTAATTTCTGCACAGCTGATTGTCTTTCCTTAACAATAATTTACTACAAAGAAATTATGATTATGTTGTTGTTGTTGTTATTTTTTCACAAGACAACAAAATATATTTAATTAAAATATAATTAATTATTATTATAACTGTTAACATATATTATAGTGTTGTGTAAATTTTTCTAAGAAAAAAAAAAGAAGCACGAATAATTTTTTTTTTTAATTACTTGTAATAAAAAAATTCTCATGAATTAAAGCTGAATTAGAGTGCAAATCTATATTAATTACTATCACTTTAACCCTTTTTTTAACAGTATAAAATATTCTCTAGATCTAGACTATAATAGACTATAAGAAATGAATGAAAAATAATCTGATTTTAAAATTGCAAATTAATGCATTTTTAAATTTATAATTTTAATTTATATTTGCTCAATAAATTTGAAAAATTCAATTTGATATCATAAGAAAATTATTATATACTTATGTATATTTATAATTGGTTAGTAATTAATAAAAAAAAATCATTTTTATATACATATTATAGGAAATAAAAGCCCAGGTAAAAGCTTTGATTGCAATTTATTATCTTTAAATTTTTTTTATGGTAAAAATAAACAGCAGAATTGCAATTGATATTAAATTATTTTTTTAAAAATTTAAATTATGAAAAAGACAAAACAGAAAAACTTTAGTTTTTATTAGTTTTTTATTTTTAGGGCTTTTTTTAAAAAAAAATCCATTATGTTAATGCTTTTCTATCCGTCCGTCTGTCCGGACGGTCCGATGTAAACAATAAAAACCAATAATAATATCACCTATAACTGTACACACAATAGACCCATCGATGGAAAGTTTGATTTATTGAGAACCAGATGTAATTAATAGAATTTTAAAATTCGGCCGGTAGGCGGCGCTATTCGCATTTTGCCAAAACACCATTTTCCGAATAAAAATGTAATTTTATATAGTAACCAAAAATAAAGTTTAACCACTTGTTGGAAAGGTATTTAAGAGTAGAATACGAATACGGTAACCGTATTTCAAATTTATACAGCTAGAGGCTCTGAATACTAAAATATATAAAATGTTAATTTTTAAAATGTGATTTTCAATAGTCGATAAGCCTCAAAAATTAAGTTTAATGTCTCATATGAAAGGTAGTAAGTAGTAGTATAAAATCACAGTTGTTATAATTTTAGTTTCTGCCACTAGAGGGTGCAACATAATACTCAAAATATGCATTTACACTAGATAATTTTAAAAAAGCCCATAATTATAAAACTACTGAACAGTAGTTCGGCTGCGCGGCATTATTTATTTAAGTATGTTATTATTTAATTAAAAGTAATAAATTTATTTGATTGGAAAATTATTTATATTAAGTATATAATACCAATATACTCATTATTATTTTAACAACTGGCAAAATTATAAATAACATTTACTTAATTAATTAAATTTTTTAAATATCTTCATAATATGAAAACAATATTATAAGAAAATGAAAATTTAATCATTTGTAAAAATTTTTGTATGAGGAAAAAGAAGAAAATACAAATGAACATGACAAAATTTGTAGTCAGCTAAGAATTAATATTGCAAAATTTTATATTTGAATTACTATTATTTATTGAATAAATTAAATATAATTAATATCGTAAAATGATAGTCAAGAAAATTTAATTTTATAACAAAATTTAATTTTATGCGGGATTGAGTAGTACACATTTTAAAAAGATAGAGCCATGCTGAGTATATTTCGCCGGAACACGAATAGTATACACAACACATATGTAATCTACCGATCTTTTAATCTGATTTGTTTATTGTTTGTCGATTATTGCTGCATTAAGTAGAGATTATTATTCCAAATCCAAAATATCCAATCGGATATTTTCATGTGTACATGAGAGACAATAACTATGAGAATGGTGGTGGAGCGTGGACGACTTAGTCAGTCAATTACCAATTCAATTGCTTTTTTCACAGTAGAATTTAATTAATTGGTCGAATAAATTCTTAGTGACTGTTTTTGGTTTGATACTAATTCAAAATTTGATAAATTGAATTTACATTTCCTTCTCCAACTGATAACACCATATCAAATATATTTGAATTCACCTAAGGCTTTATCAATTTCCAAACTTTTAGTTATAGTTATTAAAAAAATTTTTAAAACAAAGAACAATTTGATATTTCTTACTTTTTCTTTTGTTAATTTTTCTACTATACTTAAAGGTAATTTTATATTTCCGTTTTAATTTGAATTTCATGGATCGTATAACCGTGTATACCAACTATATAAAAATTTGTTAAGATAAGCTTAATTGATTTGTGCTTTTTTTTTTTAAAAAAAAAACATTATGGAAAAATTTAAGTTAAAAAAAATTTACAACAAACATAAAATTGCCTACGGTTTCGTGTATACATTAATTTAAAAAAAATAATATATTTATAAATTTTGCAATTAAAACAAATTTTTAATGGTTAACAACCATTTTATAAATATATGTAAAAAAGAGAAATATTTTTTAAAATAAAGAAGCGATTTTTTTTCGTATAAGAATTTGAATATGTTGTTTTTTTTTTTTGTAATTTCAGGTAAAAGGAAAGGTTTTAATTTTTTTTTGCAAAAATTTAAAACAAACAACAACAAAAAATTGTAATTTGAAACATGATAATGAAATAATTAAATATTTAAAATAAGAAAAAAAAAATTATTTTTTCAAGTGCATTGACGTTATTTGCCTTGAAGTGTAAAATAAAATTACAAAATAGAAAGTTTTAAAAAATAAAACTACTGATTTTTTATATACGTATATATAAATTTAATAAAAAATTAAATGTTTGTATTAATTGCATGAAGCTGAATAGAATATAACTTCAAAGATATTTCATTTAATCATTTAATTTGTCTATTCAGCTTGTAAGAGTTTCATTCAGCAATTTGTTTAAACTAAATCTAACTAAAATTTCGTGTATACATTATTAGTTTATATAAATATCCTGCCGACAAATATTCAATTTAGCAAAATTTGATACCTCGATTCACTTTAAGCTTTCGGTTCATTGCAGTGAACTGATTATCTGATATTTTAATTCAGCTATATATAGCTTAAATATTTCATTTATTCAGCTAATAATATTTAAATTAAAAAAATTAAATCAGCATAAATTAATTTTATTGAATTTCATATTATATAAATATAATTAAATTAAAATACAAAAAAAATTATTCAGCTAATGTAAATTGAATTTAGCAAACATAAAAATTAATTGAAATTCGATATAATCGATTTTACATTTCGATATGTTTAACAATTTAGTAAAATTAATTGTTAAAAATAAAAATTTCATAACAACAACAGAAAAAAAATTTTTTCTTATCTAAATTATAAATTTATTACCTTTTACTATTTTTTTTTTTTTTTAAATAAAATTTCATAATTTCGGAAAACAAATAAAAAAAATTAAATAAATAAAAATTATTTTAGTCGATATTTTGTTGTTGTTGTTGTTGTTATAATTTTTTATCAGTAGTCACGATTATAACCAACTGCAATTTTTATTGTTGCTAATCAATGAAATAGGAAAAAAAAATATATAAAAATTATAAATAATTGCAATTAAAGGGAAATAAAATTAATATCAGAAAGAAAAAAAAAATATTTATTATACTTTATATATATAGGAAGAGCACGATCCAAGAATTTCCCATATTTTTTTTCATGATAAGTATATTATATTTATATATTGAATGCAACAAATAACAAATTATATATTTCATTTAATATATACATGTATTAATTTATAAATCGTTTAATTTGAACAGAAAAATTAATTAATAAAATATAAATTAAATAATTAAAATAAGAAATTTAAATAATTTTACAATTTTTCATAAAATAAATATAGAACTTTCAGAGAGAGATCGATGATAATTTTTTTTTTAATTTATAATGTGGGAAACTATATAATACTACGGACTAAGTCATTTAAACTAGTTCTATAGGTAAA
This sequence comes from Empis stercorea, assembly GCA_949752835.1. Taxonomy (NCBI): domain Eukaryota; kingdom Metazoa; phylum Arthropoda; class Insecta; order Diptera; family Empididae; genus Empis; species Empis stercorea. The sequence goes on along the minus strand of OX457085.1, from coordinate 74,196,659 downwards.
ACTAGTTTTCGTTCGAAATTTTCCCAATATAACAATTGTTTCAAAATTAAGTATATAAGTATATTAGTTTCAAGAATAGACTAGTTTTGTTTGAGGGTTTTAGAGAGCTTGATAAAATTTCAATACTTTTTGTACAATTCGATATTCGATAATCCTACAACACAAGTTGTCATTGAATTTTGTAAATATTCAAAGCACGGTCTTAGCGCATCTAGCGCTCGAGAAAATTTTTCAACTGAACTACTTACTGGTTATTTTTTCTTTCGTGAGCTCGAGTTTTGTCTAGCAGTAAAATTTTATGCTAGATGAGTAGCAATTTTTTTTTTGACAGGACAGGAAGTGGGTATATTTTAAGGTGAAAAATAGGTGAAAAATTCTACTGAACGCGGCTATTTAATTTCTGGTGCTTTATCTAGTGCGGATCTTTGCAGCCCTAGATGCGCTAGACCGTACTGAACGCGGCAATTCAAACTGTATTGCTAGATTTAAATTTTAAATTCTATACTTTGATTAAAAATTCAAAAATTCCAATGCGAACGGCTGTTTATGGAACTATAGTTCTAAAAGAATTCTTTTTTGCATAGTCCGAACGTAGTATTAGACAGCATATACATTAATTATATCATTATATACTTAATTAATAATTTTCAATTCATGTTAAATAGAAAACAGAAAAAAAATCCCATTTGTAGAAAAGTGTAAAGACTGGAAAATCCATCGATTACAATTTGATATTAAAATATTATTTTCATCATCAATAAATATTTTGTTGCAGCTCATAGAGAGTAAAAAAAATATCAGAAAAATCATTTTTTTTTTATTGAACAAATGTGCATAAAATATAAATAAAATATTGTACAATGTAATCTAAATCTACAAAAGTTTTATATATAACATTGAATAAAAGATGTGTGATAGATATGAAATACATGGAATATGCTAAAAAGCATATTGTAAGAAAATATTTTTATGCACGTGCAATTATTTTTTTAGATGAAAAAAAAATTCTTGAATATTTTTGTTAACATTTTTTTTTTATTTATATATTTTCTCCATTTATAGTTCATTAAATTTTGACACTATTTCAAAAAAAAAAATTTACGTAATAGTAAATCGTATTTTTTTTCTTTTGCTTTTGACACCCCCAAATAATGAGTAGGTGAAAATTATAGGACAAAAAATTTGTCTTATATAATTTAGAAGACAATTCATATACTTTAATCATAAGTAATAATAAAATGAATTATCCTTTAAATTTAAATTAATTATAAATTGAGATTTTAAGTGGTAATACATTTTTAGTCTGTTACTAATTGAAATGTTAAATAACCAAGAACGAAATTAATTAAAAGAAATGTCAAGATAATTAAAATTAAATGAAAATATTATCAAAAATTTTAACAGGAAATTAAAAAAATTTCTAGTGTATACTTATAATACTTAAAAAAACCTCTCTAATTATCGGGCTAATATCAAAAACTAAACAAACTAATCAATTTCCTTCCTTTCTCAACTCAACCATACAATGTATAGGTTTTCAGGTCAAATTAGTCTTTTTATAATCCAAATTGATATTTTTATAATTAAAATTTGTCTCTTGATAATTGAAATTGGTCTAATTTTTAACTAAACAATATTTATTTTGTTTACTCTAGTAAAATATAGAATTTACAAATCAAAAATTGGTCTTTTTACAATTTTTATTAAGTTTATTTTTTTTTGTAATTGAAAGTTGTCGGTTCATAAATTCACTTTTGCTTTAATTTAATTCATTTTCCAAAATTTCTGAAACTTTATTTACTTTTCTTCACAAAAGAAAATTATTATATAATAATAATTTTGAAAAAAAAAAAAAAATTTTTTTCTTCCAACAAAAAAAAATAAAAAAATTAAAAAAGTTTCAATGGATTGAAACAAGGATTTTAATAATCACAAATTTATGGATCCCAATTTTAAAATTAAATCTAAAATTATTATATAAATTAAGTAATTTTGCAATAATCTGCAACGTAGTGTTAAATTATTGTCAGCACAGTTTTTAAATTCAATTAAATCGAACCCAAAAAAAAAAAAAGAAAAGAAATCACTTAGAAATGGAAAAAATTTTGATAATTATAGTAAAATTATAGAAAATTTTTCAAAATTCATGCAAAATAAATCACCCAAAAATTTAATTGAAAATTTTATTTATAAGTAAGTATATATGAAATTTTTTATTCAATAATAATTTTCGCAATATAATTATAATTCAGCTGAATTTTTTTTCTGTTCATAAAAATTTTCATTGGTAAAATTTATTTTAAAATTTTCATTTTTTTTACCAACCTATCAGAACAAAAAAAGGTAAATAAAATTTATTATTATTTTTAAAATTATATAAAAACCAAATTTTTTTTTTTTATTATTTAAACAAGAAAATCTATAAAATATCATTCGACCTTCATTTATTTTGTAGATGAATCTGATGTGCATAACTATGAGATATACAATAGCGAAAAATTGAAAATTTATGCTTTTTTATGTACACAATCAATTATTATTTTTTCTATTCAAAGGGTAGGGGGTTTACTTCTTGTATATCGTTTAGGGAATTATACACTTTTTTTTTTGTATTTTGTGTTATTTGGTTTGCTTAAGGGATTTCGAAGAATTTCTAGAAAACAGTCGTTTTTTTTTTGGTTTCACAGTTGAGTTTTAAAGATTTTTCTGATATTTATATACAGAAACATAAAAAAAAAGAGGAAAAGAATTGAATGATTTGTTGTTGTACGTACTATCGTTACGTTACGAAATAAATATAAAATATTCTTTGACATATAAATAAGAAGTATATACACGTACAAATAAATATGAGATTTTTATCAAAAATATAGCATAAAATTTTATGTAATAGATTGTTTTTATGTATATGTATACGTATATAAATTTCTTTGTAAGATTATATAATTTAATAAAATTAAATTGGTGTTTTTGAGTATTGTTTATTTATTTATATATTTATGTTACCATTCAAGTGTATAATTCTGGTATTCTATGAATTGACTAGCTATTTTATACAATAAAAATTAACAAATATATATTTAATTCAAATTGGAAATATAGAATACACTTATATGTATATCTCAACTAGTGATTATTTGTAGTAGCAATTGAGATCGTACATAAAAAGTATAGAGAATGAAATATAATATTTTAAACCGATTTATTGACCCCATCACGTATGTCGCAGGACTGTGGAAAGTCCCAAAAAAAGGGCAAAGTTGTCGTTTTCACGATGCTAGGTGACGCTTTTGTTTCACAAAAAAATTTTTGTTCTCTACTTGACTAGCGACTTTTTGACGCGTTCTCTACTTGACTAGTGACTTTTTGGACTCATTGAATTGTGATAAACTAAAAAATTAGAAATTGATTTATCCAGATCACAGTTCACTTCTAGTTATAAGCTAAATTTTGTCCTGATTGTTGATAGATTTAACGCTTTCAGTTCCTGTACACAAACAGTCAGTCAGTTCCTGTCAAAATGATCACGATCAAAGGCGAAACAAGCGACACAAAACGTCAACGGTGTTTGTCTTTATCATAAGTAAAAACGAACAATGTTTTACCCATCTTAATCCCTTAATATTTTTAAAGGAATTTCCATAATGAATATTTGTATTTCATTTCTGTATGTATAAGTACAACTCTGATAATACCACATCGATCTATAGGACTTAATAACCAAATTTAAAATCTTGCCAATTAATACGTGCGGCATGATTTGTTTTCTCAGTACAAAATGTGTATTTTGTAAATTTTCAGAGTTTAGTATTAAAAAATGAAAAACGTGAATTAATTAATGCCTTCTTCATGACGATATTCAAAGAAAAATCTCATATCGCAATTATTGTATGTAGTAACAAGGTTAAAGTAAAAAATTGCAATCTATTTCATCATTTAACTGACTAAAAAAATTTGTATTCTATGAAATAACTAGTTATTTTATATAATATCAACATTTTTACATATTTAAGCGGTAACTATATAAATATTGTAAATTTTAATTTAAAAAAAAAAGCAGAAAATGAATGTAAGAAAAATTTTATTAAATGTTTGGTTATGCAATATTTTTTTTTTTTAAATTTCAAAATATTATATATATACATATATATTTTTGTGTATATATATATATATATATATATATAAAAATTAAATATATATTTATATTTTTTATAAAACAAATATTAAATTGAATTTATTGATTAAATAAAAATGTATATAAAAAAATATTTATTGATAAAAATAAAAGTATTTATAATTGAAAATCATAAATTTTAGGACAAGAGTTTTTTTCTACGTAATCTTGAAATTTTTATCAGACATATATAATTTTTTTTATTTAATACTTTACTTATATATATAAATAATTAAGAATTTTTATTTTTGGAATTTTAAATCGGTTAAAAATTTGATTTATTAAAAAAAAAGAGATTACTTATATACTTATAATAATTTTATAATACGAAATTTTTTAACTGCCTACAGTTAAATTTATAATTGATTTCATATAATAATAACTCGTAATATTGTTAAGATATGAGATTTATATATATATTTTAAAATTATTTTCAAATTTAATATATAATTTCAATTCAGCTTATATTATTTGATAGATTTAAAATATAATATTAAAATATTGTAGAAGAAATATAAATGTTATTCATATTTCAATTCAGATAATAATAATTACCAAATTTCAGAAATAAATAATATAAATAAATTTAATAAATATTTAATTTAGCCTTAAAATATAATATTCAGCTACTTAATTTGCAATTCAGCAAAAAAAAAAATGTATTTTACAAATTTAATTATTGAATTAATGAAGAAAAATAAACAAATTCAGCATACGAAATATAATTGAATTCACCTTGTCATTGTCATATCATCTAAATATAAATTTTGTATTTGTCAAGTTTCAAGCCTTGGTAAAAATGTCAAATGATTCAGCTAAAGCTGAATTTATAAATGACACGATCACAAACCAATTACACCAAAAAAATATATTAAAATCAATTTTAGTTTTATCTATTTCAAAATATTGAAAATAATTTACAAAAATTTATTCAAATTTCATTTGAAATTTAGAATTAATATAAATTTTTTTTGTTAAGATTCTGCAAAAATACAACCAAAATTTTTTTACTTATAAAGTATAAATCCAAATTCTTCTTATTTTATTTTTACAAAAAAAAAAAAAAAGAAAGAAATGTAAATAAATAAAATGTTATTTAAAAAAATTATTATTTATATTTTTAGAATTTAAACTTAACCCAAATTTATAACACATAATAAAATTGTTTTTTTTTTTGCACAAACAAGAAAAATTATAAAAAATCTTTTATTTGAGACATTTATAAAATTAAAATCCCCCCAAAAATAGTCTTTCATTCGCAATTTTCTAAAAATATATTTTGTTTGATATTGAAATCTTGAAAAATCCCCAACGTAATTGTGAAATACCCGCGTGTTTATTATATGGCTGATCTTTCATATATTTAATTCAATTTAAATATATATAAATAAATAATTATAATAATTTAGAGCAAAAACTTTTAAATATTAGAAAAAAAAACAATAATAATTTCGTGTTAATCAATTAAAAAAAAATTTATTACAATTTTATTATGTTTTTTAAATTATAATTTTACAAAAAAAAAATGCAAAAAGATTGATTAAACAGACGAAACACAAAACAAAATATAATATGGAATTTCCATAAATTATTATTATTCATAGTTTCAACTTTTTTTTAAATACTTATACGATTAGTATTATATACTAGAATAGTAAAACCATATTTTTAGAGATTATATAAAATTGATTAATTTATTATAATGTATATAATTTATTTACTGAACTTTCATTAGTTTTATTACCTGAAAAAAAAATTATACTTAATTTAAAAAATTTTGAAATCATAATTTTTTATGCATGTTCCAATAATATAGGAAGAATAATGGACACAAAAGACTTCCGTTTTAACTATTAATTTAATAATTTTATATGTATATATACTATTGAAATGAAAGCTTTAGAGAGCTTAAGGGCGCTAATTTAGAAAACGCAAATACAATTTACGAAAATGTTAATTAAAATTAAATCTATTTTATTTATGTAGAATAGTTAAAACTGATGGTAAAATTATAAATATTAACTTACAAAAATCGTTGACTGTGAAATTGCCACTTGTTGACTCGCTGTTATACATATTTTTAAATTCATATTTCTAATCAAAATATTCCTGTTCAATTCATTTTCTGAATTAATAGATATACCAAATATTATATATACCAGTTTTTGATTAAAGTTCTAAATTAAGTAATTAAATTGTTATAAAAATTTTAACAATTTACAATAATTTTTTCAATGAAATCATGTAATTATTTGGAATAAAACTGACAATTATTATATATTTATATAGATAAGACATTATACAGATGAATAAACAAATAATATAAAATATGACATTTAGGTTAAAGTACAATTACAAAAATATTCAACAGAAGAGAATAGAGTATATAGATAAAGCCTACACATGGACACATGTGTAGTCTATGTAGTGTATGTAGGTATATAGAGGTACTCTCTGATATTTCTGCTGGGCGGCGTAGGGTAGGGTAGGGTAGATCAAAATTTTGTTAAATGTACCATATATATGTTAAGTGACATAGCACGAGAAATAAAACGAATCCTTTTTCTCAGTTACATTAACAATATAAGTCGAAGGATTCTGCCCTCTCACGAGAAGAGAGAGAGCAGCCAGTAACCGTGGTGAGGTGAGGTGATGTGAATTAATTTGGATTCTAGTCGAAATACGAAATCACTGAAAGGTGCGGTTGCTGGTTAGTTCGCGGCAAGATTTTAGTTAAATATTAATTATTAAAATAGATATATATTTAAATTCAGTTTTAGTTCAGTTCAGTAAATCGTCGTTTAATATATAGTACAAAGTTGAGTAATGACTTAAATTAAATAAGATATTTAATCATAATAAAATAAATAGGTATATTTTTTTCAAAATTATGAGACTCAACTTAAAATGCCGGCTAATTAAGCTTAGTAGTACAAATACCGGCTAATTCTGATAATTAAGCAGTGAACAGATAATTCGACCGGTTAAGTTTCCATTCTCTTTCTTTAAATTCAAATTTGAAGTCTTCTCATATACACATATAGCAATAGAATTGGAATAGAATCAAAATGATTGAGTTTCGAAGAATGGTTTCAACTTTTACAAATCCAATTTAAAGAAAACTTAATGGAAAACTATAAGTATTTGACAGAACAAATAAAATTTAAAATTGCAAAACTTATAAATAATAATTACTGAATAAAATTAATAGTGTTTATTAAAACATTTAATTTAAAAAAAAAATGCTGGTAATTAAAAATTAGTTTATTTTGGGTGGTAAAATATTGTGGTAAAATATTGGTCTTAATATATTTTTAAAATTCTTTCAAACTGACAAAATATAAGTGATGAACAAAATTCATTGAGGATATAAAAAAATCACTATAAATTTATGAATAGCACAAAAATTACATCATTTGGACATTATTGGAAAAAAAATTAATATTGTACTTATATAACTTGTACTAGAATTTCTATATTCTAATTTTTTAGAATTTCTATAATACACGTAATATTGTATAGAACCAAATATGAAAATAACAAAACTTCATCGATTGCGATCGATATGATATGTGGGCATATGGACAGCCTAAAGTGTGGGAATCGATCGAAAGGCTACTTAGCCGTCGGACGGAATTATCTGTTCACAGTTTTACTGACAAAAAGTAATTCGAATTATCTAATAATTTATTAAAATATAAAATACTTAAATTATTTTCCAATTACCAATAATTGACATCTAATAAATATTTACATAAATTTAAATTCAGTTGAATTTCATGCTCAATTATATTTATAACTAATAAATCATTTTTGCATATTAAAAATTATCTAAAATTATCTTCTATGAGATTTGAAATTAAATTTTTCCTTTTTTGCTAATTTCGATATATATTTTTTCTATAATAAGTATAAGATAAAATTTTATTAATTAACTTTTTTCTACTAATTTTTAAATTATGCGAAAGTAAGGGTGGAAATTTTATATATTGGCAAAAAAATTAAAAAGAGGAAGAAAAAAATATATGAAGTATGTAAGTAAGTAAATCTATTTCTTAATTAAATTTTCTCATAAATTAATTTGTTTGGCGACATAGCTAGTTAATTTTTATTTATTTTTATATTTATGTTCTTTTTTTTGTAAATTCTGTTTTTTTTTGCTATTTTACTATATTTATAATTTATGTTTTTATGTTTTTTGTTTAGTTGGGGAAGCCTTACATTTGCAAAAAAAAAAAAAAATATTGTTAGGGTAACAAAATTATATTATCATTTTACTATGTACGATACTATAATATAGTTTTAATATTAAGTTAAGATGGCGCTGTTTCAATTATAAAAATTGTATTATTTCATTTTTTCGACATTAGAACTCCGAGGTTCTAACTAACATTTTTGGAATAAATTGGGTTTGATATCAGTTTGTATTATTGTTATGTTTTTTGATGTGAATATATCAGCAATTCTATCCGAAAGAATCTTCATAAAGAAATCACTCTTCAATTTACGTTTCCGAAATTCTATTCCCACTGTAAAATAATTTGAATCCCTGGAGTGTTGATCATAAGTTAAAAAATTATTTACTTAGTTATAATTGTTTCTTCAAAATGAAATTTTTCATTTTCGGTTCAAATTAGTCTTTTTAAATTTTAATTTGAAGTCTTAAAAGACAAAAATTTGAATCGAAAATGTTATATATATTTTGTAACTATACTGTAGGGTCTTAGTACTTAATGGAAATTTGTGAATTAATTGTAGTAAGTATACCTACTACAATATTTGCAATTAATTTTTATTTAAATTTTTAAGCAGCGTGACAACAACAACTTTCGACAACATTAAGACTCGTTAAGCTTGTGTTGTTGACTTATTGATTCCACGTTTCTGAAAATTCCCTAAAAATGAAGGCAAATATTGAAGGATACCGCAATAAATTGACATTAACGAATATAAGTCCTATTTTAAAAGGAAAAAAATTATTTAAATTTCAAAAAAAAAAATTTAAAAAGTAAAATTTGATAAAAAGTTTTTCAAAATCCGCGAAATTATCAATCCTATTAAGTTATCAATTTTATTAATATTAATACATATATACATATTAAATTAATGGTAAATGATTTAAAAACCCGATTGTATTCAATTTAAATTTGTCAATTTAACAGAATTTTAACATTTTCGAGTTAAATTTATTTTAAGATTCTCAATAAAGAGGGAAGTGATAAAATTCTGAAAATAGATTTTTTTTTCTTAAATTTGGAAAATTATTTTGAAAATAAAAATTGTCTGAAAATTTCTTTGTAATAAAATAATTGATAGTAGATTTCGCAATTACTTATCCCAAATATTTTGCAAATTTTTGAAGAAGTTAGGTTTAAAATGAAATATATTGATAACAGTTCCGATAACAGATTTAAGTATTTTCAAAAAAAAAAAACTACATATTTAAAAATCATGTATATGGAATATGGTCAAATAAAACTTCATATTAACTCAATTTACACCAAATTATTACTTTTATGTAGTTAGAACGAGATAGTTTTAGGGTCGCGATTTTACTAATAATTTCTCTGGTGTTATAAAAATCTACTCTCTCTACACAATGAATTAAATATAATAATAATAAATAATTCTTTTTTGATTAGATAATTTACTTAAATATGATTTATACTTAGTATTATGTTGTATGTGTCACTATATAGAAACTATGTATACGAGTATAATGTAATATTCTCTAGCATAGAAATAATAATATTAAATAATAATTTTATTATTATGGGTAAAAAGGAAATTTTTTCTATATACTTATGTATTATTATTATTATTTTACACTCAACTTTTGATATAATTTTAGTATCTTTATGGATAAATTAAATGAGTACAAATATGATTTTTCCTTTAATATAAATATTTTTTATCTTATAAAATATATAAAATAATATACTTATAAGGAATCAAAATGATTCAATTATAATCTAAGAATAGTAAAATTCTTAAATGAATCAACAAAAAAATCTTCTTTTAGGAAAATATTATCTAAGAAATTAAATTAAAATGATTATTTTTTGTAATGTTTCGCACTTATATCCATTTGCCACTGTTGGTTACCAAAACCCACAAAACTTAGAAGAACATTAAATATGTTTGCTTTAAATATATTCAAATAGAAATGTTAAAGAATTGAAGAAAAAAATACAAGTAGGAGTTTACACTGAGTAGGTTGCATTTTATAAGGGAAATTTCATAAATCTTAATTTAAAATAGAAGATTTTTTTTTTGTAAAAAATTTAATGATCTGAAAATCATAAAAACTTCTAAAAACAATTTTTTGTAGTTATAGGTAAGTAAATTTGATTTTAGAAGTTGAAAATTTCTCGATTTAGTGTGGGTTTCGATTGAATAGAAACTTGAAAACTTGTCCCAAGATTATTATTAAAGAATTAGAAATCTATATTTAAATTTTCATACTATATAGAAAAATTGTTGTCTTAAAACTCTTATTCTGATTTTGTGTCTTAATGGGTCACAATTCATTTTTGCCACCGGCTGAGGTTTAAATTAAATTCTCATTAATTGCTAAGAAATTATCAAATTATGATTTTGTATTATATACTTACTTATTTTCTTAATAAAATTGATTTAATTTTGTTTTTTTTTGATGAAATTTGTTTAAAAATAAAAATTTGACTAAGAAAATTTGAAATGATTTCATTAAAATGAAAATGATAAGTTCTCTACAAATAATATTTCTTCTTTCAAATCAATCCTTTTAAATAAATTATTTTTTTAGGCAAATTATCCAAAATCTTAAATTTGAGTAAATAAAATAAAACCTATATTTTCCATTTCTCTTTTCAATATTAAAAAATTTAAACAAATTTCTTCAATTTAAATTTAAATATATATATACTTAATCAAAATAATTGAATGAAAAAACTAATGTCCCAAAAATTAAAGATTTAAATAAAACTAAAATATTTCATTCAGAATATTAGAAATAATATATAAAATTTTACCGAATATATTAAATAGATACTATATAATATATAGAAAAAAATAATAATAATAATATAACACTTGTAACTTGTAGACGCCGCTCTAATTAGTTTTGCTTTTAATTAAGTATATACATATGTATATATATATATAGAAATTGTTTGTCGCACCAATTTTTCTATACATTAATATCATCATCACAATATTTTCTATATACATACTAAGTATAATATATACAATTTTTAGGAAATATATATAATAAAAACTAAAAATGTCTGGTTTGACTTAATTAATATTATTATTATTATTATTATAGGCTGTCCGAAATAACAATAACAACAAATATATCACAATTCCGAAACTAAGTAATAATAATAATTATATCAATTTCTTTCTTATATATATATACATATATTAAAACAAAAAATAATATAATATAAATCGAAAATAAATATTCAATTATTACTATAATTTTATACGTATAAATAATATTCATTTACGTATAATATATATTTAAGGGTGGATTTACACCAAAATGAATTATTGGTTCAACATCAGTTTAATATACAGAAATACTTATTTAATAAAAGTTATTTAAATAAAATAACAACAGTCGTTTTTGGGTTCAAAATTGTTAAAAATGAATTTCACGAAAGAAATTATTTAAAAATTTCAATTTGCATTTAAATTTAAATTTTGAGAATTTAACAGAATCTTAACATTTTCGAGTTAAATTGATTTAAAGATTCTCAATAAAACGAACTGATAAAATTTTGAAAATAAATTTATTTCTTAAATTTGGAAAATTTATTTTGAAAAATTGTTGTTGTCTGAAAATTTCTTTGTAATAAAATTATTGATAGCAGATTTCGTAATTAATCGTAGATATTTTGCAAATTTTCGAAGAAGTTGGGTTTAATAATGGAATATTGATAACAGTTCGGGGATAACAGAAATTGTTTTTCGTAGAATTTTTTGAAAAAAATAAAACAGAAGAATTTGAAGTCAAAAGTTCACAGTTTTTTTTTTTTTTTTTGGTAAAAAATATCTTTTGTCACTTTTGTTAAATTTTACTAAGCATAATCCAAGTAATTAATTACGATTTCTGATGAAAAATTTTATTATATTTCTGTTATTATTATTTCGAAAGTTTACATAAAATTCTAATCAAATTTTATTTAGGCATTAAATTTTCATTCCTTGATGAAATATTTTAGAGTGTATTTTCACAGTTTCATGATATATTAGTTATTTTCTGATAATTATATGCTAGAGCTAGATTATTAATTAGTTGGTTTTTGTACAAGTAAAAGTTTCATTTACAAAATTTTTGAATACCTTATATCAAATTGAAAATATTTAGTATAATTTTAGTTTTGATGATGAGAGAAAAATGTGTTGAAATGAAAATGTTGCATGAATGAAATTCGACTTGGTGAAGTATATAAATTTAATTTTTGATCATTACTTTTATACTTAAATAGTATCCGATTCAACTTATCCGATTTAAGTCCTCACTAATCGTACAAATCAAATTTGTCTCAATTTCTTCATATTTTCTATTTGCAATTCAATCTAATATTGAATTATATTCCGATTAAAGTGTATATGCAACATTAAATTATTAATATTATTTTGTATCCATCATCAATTTACCAATTTTTATCAATTTCATTTCTTTTATTACAATTTTTGTGCCCCCCTCAACCCTCAATACAACCAAAATGAAAAATTTACAAAATTTATCAAAATAAATAAAAAAAAAATGTAATCAACAGGTAGTCAAAGTCAGTCTTCAATTTTTTATTTATTTATTTATTTATGTACAATTCACACTCTTACACAACAACAACAAAAACGAGGGAAAAAACCTTCTATCTTCTCACTATACAAAATTTTTTTTTATGGTTTTTTATTTATGACTAATTTTTCGAAATTTTAAACAGAAAAATAATTTATTTATTTTTGTATGTTTTTTTTTTTTTAAAGTGGTAATTCAAATTTATTTTGATATCAGTTTTTTTTTCTGTTCATTCGCCGGGAATTTTTCAAGATAAAATAACAACAACAACAATAAAAAATTCTTTGGAAATTTTAATAAAAAAAAAAAAACGAATTAAAAAAAAAAAAGTAAGTAATTGAGATTTTAAATTGAATTAAAAAAATATAAAAATTTGTTTGTTTGTTGATCGACTTACCGGATCCAAATCGGATTCCCAAAGCTCCTTTAGATCTGACGATCCAATATCGTAAAACGTTTCCATATTCATGATATCCATTAAAGAGGCCGCCAATTTGACACTGTTTATTTTTACTACTTTTTTTTAACACTAAACTTTTTTTTATTTTTTTAGATTTAACACAAAAAAAAAAAAAACACAAATTATTTTTTTTTTTATGTAAAAACAAAAAAATAATTTAAATTAATTTTAAAAGAATATATAAAAGAAAAATTCAAAAAAAAATTTTATATTTTATTTATATAAATCACTTTTCTATTTAAACAGAATTTTTTAAATTCAAACTAATTTTTAAAATTAATCACAAATCTTTTTTTTTAATAATTTATATTTAACTGCGAACACATTTAAAATTTTAATTTTAATCACTTAATCACTTAAAACACTGTTTTTATTTCAAGTTAATTTATCAGTTTTTCACTTCAAAAATTTTCATATTATATATTTCGTTTTTTTTATTTTGGTTATAATTTTGAATTCAGTTGTTTTTTTTTTTCAAAATTCAAAAAAAAAATGATTTTTTATTATCAAAGTTTTACATTTTTATAATTGAAAATTGTGTTTTTTAAATTAAAAACTCTTTAAAATTTTAATAATTTATATTTTTAAAATTCAATTTACTATAATTTTTTTTTTTTAACTTTAAAATTTCACAATAAAAAAACTTTTCAGAAAAATTTCATATAAAGTGCTGTGGGGCATATATGTAGGTTTTTTTATTTTTCTTTTACTAAACAAAAATTATGTCTTGTCGTCGTGAATGAAATGAAGGACGATAAAAAAAGGATAACACAACATAAAAATTATTTTAAAAACCTGTTGAATGTTTTGTAATGTAAACAAACTACAAAAATATAATCGCACCTTAGAAAAATATCGTATGTACAAGGAAATTCACTCTTTTTTCGTGTCAGTTTTCACAAAAAAAAATTTAAATAAAAATTCTCAGGTGATTTTTTTTTTTGTTTTATGTTTCAAAATTTCTAATAATTTTTTTTTTAATTATAAATTTTGTTTTATGATAATTTAAAAAAAAAAAAAAATTTTATATATATTTTTTTTGATTACACCACGAAAATTCTTTTGAAACCACTTGTTGATTTATTTTTATTCTTTATGTTTTGATTGCGTCAAACTACAAAAAAATTATAATTAAATTATTTTTTGTTTTTTTTTTCCCTTTATTAAAGAAAATATGGAATTTTTCCAATTGTTTGTTTTTTTTAATTAATTATTTCTTTTTTTTTTTGTTAATTTAAATTATGTTGTCATTTAATTTTTGTTTTATTGCACATAACCGTTAGGTAAATTAATTTGCCAAAATTTCCAAAAATTCAAAATTTTTATTTTTACATTCACTAATTTTTAATTATTCCACTAATTTTTATTTTTCGTGTAACAGTTAAAAAATAAAATTACTTAATTAAATTTATTTTCAAAAAAAAAAAAACTAAAATGAAAAAAATTTTTTTTTATATTATAAAAAAAACACGAATGAAGAGAACGTAACAACAATTCACGTAGAGATCTTTAAATCAACTGAAATTCCATTAGTGGTGGGAAAAAGAAAAGTACCAAAAGCAAAAAAAAAACGAGTGAAAATACTAGTTTTAAAAAATTTTTATTTGTTGTTGTATTTTTTTTTTCTATACATTTTAAAATTACGAAAAATACAAAAACAAAAATTTCTTCTGTTTCTTTTGTTGGTTGGATTGGTATTTGTTTCGGTTGTTTCATATATATGTGAATGTGAACAAAAATCGAACGAAACTGTGTGAAATGTGAATGTGAACGAACGACACAAAAATTAATAATAATTAAAAAAAAAAAATGAATGCAAGAGACGAACACGAAACGAAAGTTAACAATAAATAAATTATTTTGCGAGTACATTTACATTTTACATTATATAAATAACGAATTAATATAAACTAGTTAATTTTCATAGAAATGAAACGAAAAAAATAGTTGAGAATTATTTTCTAAATTTTGTTCGTTCGTTTTGTTAAATAAAAATTATTTAATTTTGTTTGTGGATAGTGGAATGTAAATGGAATGGAAATTGGAAATGGACTCTCTTTTTCGGCTTTTTTCCGTATGTCATATTTTAATTTTATGTTAAATGTTAATGGTTTTATATCTTCTACTTCTATATCTGTATGTAGTACTGTACTGTAATATTAATGTTATGTATATGCATAATGTTAATGTATAATGTTTATGATGAATGTGACGTATACGTAGGGCACAATCGCACAATACGATATAAATTTTATATGTTTATGATTTTATAAATGCAAGAACAGAATGAAGATTTTATATACGGATTTGTGTAGCATAAAATTTTATGCTGTATTATTGTAATTGTATTGTAAACATTTTAGTGGGTTTACTTTTGCTTGAGTATGATGTGCATAAGAAAATATGAAATTATGAAATTATGATAATAAAATTGAAATTTAATTCTCTCTACAAACTTTTATGTAAATTTCACCGTAAAAAAATAGTTGAGAATTATTTTCTTTGATTTTCGCTGTGTAATTTATGTTAAATTCAAATTTATAGTATTTACCGGGCAAATTAGGCTTTTTACACATAAAAATAGTCGTTTAAGAATTCAAATTAGTCTTTTTACTTTTCAAATTGGTCTTTTAAAAACGAATTTCTTTGTGAAGGGCTAATTTGAAATATAAAAAGACTACTTTGAAGTGTAAAAAGACTAAATTGACCGGAAAATGTTATAACATATGTATTTAATTTTTATTTTTTTTAGTTGATTAAAAATTGAATTTTCTTTTTAGATTTAATGAAATTTTGATATTGAAAATTCGTTAATTAATTATGAAATTTATGTAAGTATGTATAATATAAATAATTCAGAGAAATCCTACAAAAATTATTTACACAAAAAAATCAGAATTTCCTATACAGGGTTCATAATTTGCATCTGCATGAGAGATTTGGAAAAGGGAATGTAACAAAAATCTAGTCTAGACGTTATTATTGCTCCTATTCTTTGCATGTCATGTTTGAATTTGAACGCTTTCAAAAGGCCTATATTATAGTGCTCAAAGACCAGTGAAACCAATCCTAAAAAATTCTGTCGAGAAAGTTTATATTTAATTTCGAAAGTTTAAAAAAAATTATGTAATGCAGGTTACCGCACTATCAATAAGCCTTAAATATTATTCTCAGTGCAAGTGAGTTTTAAATTGGCCTGAGGATTTCTCTGAATCCATCCACATTTAATTAAATTTAAATTGGTCAATAAATCATATAAATTTTTTTTTATTGTTGGTAGTAAAAGTTATCTAATATTTATATAAAAAAAATTCCAATTTCGAAAGTTTACCAAGAAATCATTGACCTCATCATGAATCTGATTTTTTTTTTTGATAATTTTTTAGCGAAATATTATATTTTTATTATGAATATTTATAATATATATATTTATTAATGTATCTAAATATTTTTAAGAAGTAAAGTATTAAGTATGAAAAAAAACAAACAATTTAAAATTACTATAAAATTGTTAACAATACATAAAAACCACAGAATTGAATAGAAACAAAAAAAAACATTATTCAATTTTCACCCAACATTGTAATTAAATATTTTTTTCAGGTAGCGTATTTTTTCGATTGTACAATTTATTGGTAAGGAAAATTAATAGAGAAAACTTTGAATTTGAAAATCACGTCCAATTTTTTTTTTTTTTTTAGGACAAATATTGAATTTTGGACTTAGTTATAAGGAACGAATTAACTGTTTTTGTCTTTTAAAAGTTATTTGATTAAAAAATTAGGACATTTCTTTTTGAAGGACGTATAATTTCCGTCTAATAGGGCATAATAAGTAAGTAAATCAAAATCAAAAGAGGCATATAACAACAACTATAGAAAAACAGTTGCTAATAGTAAGGAGATTATAATTAAATTATTACAAATTAGTTTTTATTTATATTTTTTGCAGAAAATTATTCCTGTATCCATTTATAATTAATGGGTTTAAATAACGAAAATAGGAAAAATAGTCAAATTACTTTAACCACAAGAAAAACTTATAAAAACCGGGAAATTATAAACAAAATCCAGGAGTTTTCAGTAATTTCAGACAAAATTGTAGGAAAATATTCAATTTAAAATTGAGAATTATTATAAAAACACTATTTTGTAAATATTTCTGGCAATTAAAGTCCATTAATTCCATATAATTTTATACTTATAATTAAGTTAATTGCCGCGTTCAGCAGAGTCTAGAGAGCCCATCGAGCACCGCAAAGAGCCGCACTAGATAGAGCAGCAAAAACTATATTGCCGTTCAGTAGAATTTTACGATAAATATCCCTTAAGACCCTCTATTCAATATTTCTCTAAAAAAAATTGCTGCTCTATCTATAGCACATAATTTTTCTGCTAGATAAAACTCCAGCGCTCGAGATCGAGCGCTCGAAAAATTAACCATTCAGTAGAAAAATTGTTCGATCGCTCGATGCGCTCGACTCTGCTGAACGCGGCAAATATACATTAAAATTAATGCTTGATTTATGCTATGATCTAGCAGGCTCAGGCATGTAATTAATTAGTAGAATTTTGCAAGTATTCAGTTATATATGTAGAAAAATTGGCTTGGCTATTATTTTATGGATTACTACAATAAAAGTCCGTATTTTTTTTCCTACAATGTTTATTTCCAGTATTTATTAGAAACGTACATGATTTTGACATAATTCTAAAATTCCCAATCGACATTTGAATTCAAAGAATGAAAAAAAAAAAACATTTCTAATATTTAATTTAATTGCCGTCATTTGTCATGCTGAGTACATATTTTAGCATATGCACAATATTTTTAGTATTAAGTACAAATTTTATATTAACTATTGTAATTTCTTCCAAATTATATAATTCAGCTTATCAATTTTATTTATCAACTTGCTGCAGCTATAATTAACACGTTAACGCCGGTGCTCTTTATGTATTTCTTTTCATCTGGGCGGTTTGAAAATGTATGTTATCAGGCGGCGTGCCGTACGTAAAAAAATTCACATACTCCATAGTTTATGGAAACATGAAAAAAAATATATAAGTTATTTTCCTGTTTTAATATACATATTACGAAGTTATAGTTTACAATACTGATTCAAAAGGATTCTAATGTGAGCCACCGGTGGTTCACGCCAGTTTGAACGTGTTAAAACCTCTATATTTTCTACAACAAAATTAATTAAATATGATATTTTTTTAGAAAGGTGTTTCATTCGTTTTGATTATCTCTTATAAAAATTTTTGTTTGAAACCCAATGTAAAAAAGCAAATATCTTCTTCATTATTTCTCTTTTTTTTAACCAAAGCATAAAAATATTTTAAACTTCAAAAAATAAAAAAAATAATATTTTAACATTCAATAGCGTATATTTTATATTTATATTTTCATATTTTAATGGCGATTTAAAGATTTAAACTTCGTCACAGGTCAGGCTTTACTTGAAGATCCATCGGGCGTGAACTTTAAGGGAATCAAAATGCGAAATTTTTAAAAATAAATATCTTTTTAGGGACATATTATAATAAATTTCTTTTCAACTACACTTTTTTATACTTCCCTACACCCTATATTTTTGTAATTATGTATACAAATTTTTTTTCATCTAGATCTAGATATATCGGCGTCTAGAAAAAGTGCGCACACTTTTATATTTATACACCCTCAAATTTGATATAAATAATTATTAATTTTTAATGTTTAAATAGGAAACAATTATTATTCGTTAATTTAAATAAATGTTTTTATCACTGGCTTAATAGCTTACATTTTTGCTATTACGTTATTACTTGGAGTGACTCATGTGTGCCACAGAATAAAAATTCACATATGGCTTACGCATTCCAGCTATTTTTAAAAAGGCATCCTGATATTGAATCAATAATAATGAAATATTCAATGTCAGGACACTCATGAATCCAAGAAGTTGATCACGCACATAGTGAAATAGAAAAAGTGTTTGGCAAAAACAAATAATTCTTTTCACCAATTGGATTATTGCGGGTTATGAAAAATATCAACAGGAAACGTCCATACCGATTAATACAACTACATCCAAACGATTTTAAAAATTTTGCAGAGTGTACTAAAATATTTGATTATAAAACTATGTATACCTTTTACGAAAGTTGTAATGCTAAAATTTGGTCACCCACTTCATATGATTTATTATAGGCTTAAAACTATAACGTACATGATCTGGTGGAAGTCAATATTCGTGCGGCAGAGAAATCTAAGATGAAAAGTATTAGTTCAGAAATTATATGAATCTGAACTGAATCGGTTTTAATCACACCTCGTAGTAAGAAAACTGCTGAGCTTCGACGTGATATATATCATTTTGGTGTCAAAATAGTCTTTTTAAATTTCAAATTAGTCTTTTTAAAAAATAAAATTAGAGTCATAAATGTTTGTCCGTAAATAAAAAATAAGACTAATTTTTTAAAATGACTAATTTGTTACTTAAAAAGAATAATTTGAAATTTAAAAAGACTATTTTGACTCGAAAATGCTATATATAAAAAAAAATAGAATTGCAAGTATAAATGCTATATATAAAAGAAAATAGAATTGCAAAAATAGAATTGCAAGTACTTAAAAGTAATTTAAAAAAAATTAAAAAAAAAAGCCGTGATCAATTTAACTATGATAATTAGTATTTTTTAATAATCTCTACTGAAGGAAGACTGACAGTCTTAGACTTATGTTTAATTAAATTTATATCAATATATCCTTTTCGTTACTTCAGAAAACAATAATTTTCAACTAATATAAACTAAATTAGCTTGAAATTATTTAGAAATAACCAATGAGTTAGAACTATGGAGCTTATTTATTTTTAATATAATTTAAGTTGCTTAGTTCTTTTTGGTACTTAGAACTTAGAACTATAGACATAAATTATTGTGAACAATAATTTTGTTAAAAGTTTTGTTAAAAAATTCTTTCTTTAAAAACGAAAAGAAATCAATCAATTTACAATAATTTCGAATTAATCGGAGTAAAATCAAAATTGTAACTGATTTTACTCAATTCATATGTATGTGCAGTTAGAACAGAACCTGGGAATTCTAAGCTCGCGATATCACAGATTTTTGACACTTTCCACCTTGGTAAATGAGGTGTAGTAAAAAGAAATTGGTATTAATAACACCTTCTTCGATGTTGGCAAAACCAATATCAATATATCGACTGTTGAGACAAGAAAGAGTTCTCTCAATAACAACATTTCTCGTTATTAAATTTTTTTCGATAATCATAATTTTCTTTTGGTTTCATAAAAAGATTTAACTAGGGGCGCCATAAAACCCACAAATCCGCCACTTGTTACGACCTGCATATCATAATTTCAATATTTAAATTAATTGTTTTTTTTTATTCTTTTACTATGTGAAAAATTGATTAAAAAGGAATTTTCTTATTTATAAAATAAGTTTAGCAAAAAAAAAAAAGAATTATCCATAAATGAAAAGTCACTGTTTTAATCTCCTGGTAGGTCAGTATTTAATTAATTAAAATTACCGGGCATATTTTTTATATAATTTCCTTTTTTTTTTTTGTCTTATTTTGTCTCGTTTAATATATTAAATATTTAATCTTAAATTATTTTTGCATTTCATCAGATTTAAGATGAAGAAAATTTATTGTTTATATAGTCATCGGATCAGAACACAAATCACAACACAATATAAATACATAATAATGTATATTACCAAAAAAAATAAGAGATCAGAACTTCCTATTTTTACATACAATCAACCTTAAAGATAATAACAAAAAGAGGAAAAGAACAAAAAAAAAAATGTCTTCCTGTCCGGGAATTAGCAGCATTTAAATTAAAGTTTATAAAATTATTTATTAAACATTAATATATTTTATTATGTTTGAATATCGGTTAAGTATGCAACAATTGGGAAAATATTGAAACGAGAAATTATGTTGTACAATAAAAATTGAACAGTGTAAGAAAGAAAGCTCTAAATTTGAAGAAAAAAGCTTTTAATTTTTTATATAAAATTAATCATTTGTAGTGTTTTCATTACTAAAGAAAAATTAGTACATACATACTTAATAGATTTAAATGAATTTTACAGAAATGTTGCTGCATTAGTTAAACTAGTGTAGAAAAAGTTGGGGAAGTTTTTTTAAATTTTTCATTGTAATATTTGATTTTGTGTTATATAGTTCGGCAACAGAAAATATAATTTATATACATACTAACTAAACTAATAAGTCCTAATATTTCCTCTCGGTTGTAGAATATTTTAGTTTCCCCTAGGAATTTTTATATTCTTAAGCTAGAAAAGGTTGTCTAATTCATGAAGAATTTGGGATGGTCGAAGGTCTGTACGAAAAGAACATAATAGCAGCCGGCGATTGGAGGTTTCTTTTGCCTCCGTACATTTTCTACACTCTACTACACTACACTATCCTCCACTGATCAAACGAATCAATCATTATATCGGAATTTTTCCAAATTGACAATTAACGGCACAGAATTTTTTTTATTAGTCTCCGGCTATTTTTATATATAAATTTGTAAGTTAAGAAACTTGAAATTCCTGCGGAAGTCTACCAAATAAATTCATAAAAACATGTTTTATACTCTTGGGACTGATATTTAAATTTAACGACAATAAATCTAATCCAATTTCTGATTCGGTTTAAAAGGTTATCATACCTGTCTATATTTTTCCTCTAACAATTTTTATATTTTTGACTCTTACGAAATCTTATTTAGAAAATTGACTTTGTTAAATTTATTTGTATACACATCCGTCATTCATATTAAATTTAAAAATAAACATCCTTCGAATGCAATAATCCTTAAGTAATTCGTTTGCGAAAGTGTTAAACGTGTGTTCATATTTATTATTCATATTTTTAAATTAACCTGAATGTGATTAGACTAAGATTATTTGGTTTTTAAAAATAATAATAATATGTAATAGTACATAATATAAAATTTAATTTATTTTAAGCTGATTATTCCTACAACTAAATGAAATTTTTTTGTTGATAAATTGTTGTTAAAAAGACAAATTATTTTATGAATTTGAAACAGAATTGAACTGAACTGAGTTGCAAATTTCTAAATATGTAAACAAAATAGTGGATTAGCACACTAAATTTTTATAAATCTGTCGAGTGTATAAACAGCCGACTGTGTCTTACTTTGTAGTAAAATATAGTGCGGTACATTAGGTCGTGGTTATTCCATTCAGGACCGTGGCTGCGATTTTTCATTATAATATTAGTTAGCCACCGCAGGTTATTACACTCTAATATAAAATGTAAATAAAATGAAGAACCTATGTGTCGGAATCCAGAAATTAAGTTATGTGTCGGAATCCATAAATTAAGTAAGTATATTATTTACTAGCAATAGTTAAGTTATTAAAATGTCTCCCAATAAGATGTTCATTTCTTGAGAAAGAGGAGAAAAGTGTTTGATTACCCACCCCACCGATCTAAATAGTTTATAATTACAAATATGAAAAACGGATTGCTCTAACTATAACTATAACCACAATCAAATCTGCTCTGAATGAATGGAGAACCTGTCTCTGCAGTCTGTGTTACAGACAATTTGATTTTATTTGCAAAAATGAAAGAGCTGCGATATTTAATCTCCCAAAAATGATAGAAAATTAGTTGCAGAGCTGCGGTATTTAATCTCACAATGATAGAAAATTAGTTGTGTTGTATTTAAATTTTAGCCAAAATCTATTTCATTCTTCTGTATCTTAGTGAAAGTTCAATTATTCCAAATCGTTATAAAATGATTCATGATGGTATAAGCTAATAATAAAATTTCATAATTTGATAAAAATCTTAATTGTATATATATAAAATTTTAATTGTCCAATTCATTTATATAGTTACATGTAAAACTCTTTATAACAAAATGAAATGATTTGGCCTAAATTTAAATCAAAAATTTAATCTACTGTGTGTGTATTTTTTTTTGAAGACCACTTAAATCATAATTTTAAAATGCGCCCACCAACAGATAGATAGATATTCATATTTTATTATTAAATTTTTATGTAACTTTCAAAATTCGTTTGAATTTCCTTTATGGCCATTAAATTATGCAAAAAAAAATTATTGGTATATATATATACAATACTATATATACCAATAATTTTTATACTATACTCGTATATATGTATACATAATATATTAATTTATGTGAGAATGGAAAGAATAGAAAATTTTGCGCTGCGCCAATTAATTTTCCAACATCAAAACAAAACAAACCAAAAAAGTTTGTTTTAGCGATTAGCAATAAAGTAATAAAAATATAAAGATATAACGTCGGCCATTCATCAGGCTCTGATTTATATATTAAAAATACTAATGGTGTTAATGATCTCGAGACCTTTTTATGGTTCTATTATAATTTTTGTTTTTGTATATAGGTCATGACTTTTTGACTCCACCAGGTAGAAAAATTATAAAGAAATGGAAATTTATTTTATAATATCCTTTTTGTGAATCTAAACACAAAAGATGTGTTTATTATTGTGAAATATAATCAATAAATATAAGCATAGTTTTTTGTACGTTGTTGGGGTAATAATTAAGTAATAGCCTTATATATGGATTTCAAGTTATTTTTAATCTATTTTGTCTTAGATTATTATTATATTAGATCAGTATTCTATATTCGGTCAAGAATCACACTTTGTTATAATTGGTGAATGATTATCTATTGGGAATGAAATTTTTGATCAAATCATATTCCTTCGGCCTATTCTTGTCACATGCTTATTTGTAACTACTACTCAATAATACTCAATTTATATATCTAGTTCTAGCTACTTTACTTAAGCACATTATTGAAGCCAATGATCAATGATAGCTGAACCAGTATTTGAATAATAGATAATAGTTATCCTCTTTACTGGATTCGAATCAAGAACTTTCTAATTGGAAAGTAGGTGCTGTAATCAATTACCTAATATTGATTGATGATGTAAATTAATCCGAGGAATATTGGTTTTCTCCAAGATCGGCAGTAGCTTAATGTGTAGTGTGCTACACTGAGATGCATGAGGTCATGAGTATAGTTAAATTGACTCAGCTTTAAATGAGTGCCAGTAATAAAATATAAAATATATACATTAACGTAAATTTTAAGACTGGGAAAAAAACTAGCGGTCGAGTCCAATTCCTGACATCAATTGACTCATTACAAAGCTATCTGCTTGTTGCAATACATAGTTTCTCCGCTACAGTATGGGATTTAGCGAATTCACATAATCTAGTAGGTGTAGGTCCCAAATTGTAACATAATCTCGGAAAACCCCCTTAGAAGTAGGGTTTCGGTTACATCTTACATCGCGCTATTGTTTCAAAGAAGGAGATATTTTTATTCAGATAGATATCTTACAGGATAGCAGATCTACAAACACCTGGTACAAGGATCTGTGCTCTTTCGATCTTTCTCCAACACATTTACGATATACATATCTACAAACTTCTATAAATTATTTTAAAATTCTAACGAATGTCTAATTTTATCCAATATTCTCTTCATACATTTCATCTAGCATTTACACAATTAGAAAGTAAGACATCAGCTCACCAATATATTCCCTGTACAAATGATATTCATATTATGCGCTGCTCTATCAAACTGTAGTGCAGAATATTTTTAAGTTCTAGCTAGACAAAGATAAATGCCACGATTATGTGTTAATTTAGTGGTACAAATGCACACTCAAAAGTAGATGTTATTCTATGTTTATTCAATCTTAAAAATATATTAACAGTATACCAGTAATGGTGTTTTGAAAGGAAAAATTCTAGCGAGTGAGATTATCTTATACTATATTAAAAGCCTTATTAGCTCATAGAACTAACTAGAGATTCGACAGTATAAATAAATGTATTGATCATAATTAACTAAAAAATGTATTGGTCACAAAGTGTAGGTAATATTTGCAATAATTATGAAAAAAATCCTGGTATATACACACCATAATTTATTTTGTACTATACTTAAATATGGTTCAAACTTTCAAAATTCTATATTATGCAAAAAAAAACAACTAAAAGATTGTTATGCAAGTTCAAAAAAATTTCCATCAACCAGAAAAACCAAAAAAAAAAATGTCATACTGGTTTTACTGTCAAGTTAGATTAAGATAAAGAAAAAATTAATTTTCCAATAAAAAAAAACTGATCTGCTTTCGCCCAAAAACCAAAAACTGAGCTCTTTATAAATTCACCGTTTCTGGTTACTTAAAAAAATAATCATCATTGCTCGTAGCTGTCTTACTTTATACATAAATATCTTTTTATTTTTGAAAAAAACGCAAGGAAAAAAAAAATTATCGTATCCAAAAAAAATTATAATTGATCCGCTAAATTTTTGTATTTTATATATTAAAACCCTGAAAAATTCTTTTCGGGCCAATCATTAATTTAGTTTGTTAGTTTTTTTTCCAATAATTTTTATTTTTTTGCAAAATCACGTACATAATTTGAATCAGTTACTTATTAAAAGACCACAAAGAAGGAGAGAAAGAAAAAGTGTGTAGTACATACATTAAATTTGTATCTGAAAGATATTTTTCGCAACCAAAAAAATATCACATTATTTGTTTTTAACCGGGAGACCATTTCTTGTGTAGCATAATACTATAATATTGCCTTAAAACTTTTATGGCAACATAAATCGCTAAAGTTAAATAAAAATCAAATTCTCTATTTCGTTTTTAATTTTTATTTTTCTGTTATTAAATCCAATTTCTTACTAAATAATTATAATTTTATTTTTGTTAATGAAATTTAATAGTTTGTGTCTCCTTGGCTACAAATATAAAAATATTCAGAAAATGGCGTTCTGATAATTATTATTACATGATCCAAATCTGATACAAAAATAATGCTTCTCTTATCTGACTAATGTTGTTGAATAGCAGAATTTGCACTTAAGACGATGAATAGGGCAAGTAAGCGTACTTTGTGACTTTAAAAAGTTATCGTTTCATCTCTATATAATCATAATTTTCGAAGAGAGGTTTAAGTGAAAGGGCACTAAAACTTAACGGAATAATCCAAACACTATTTTATTCTATATACTATGATCTATGTGCTTTACTTATTCAACAGAAATACGACACCCTAAATTACATCTAACCTAAGCGTACGTATATTAATGTATAAACAGAATTGACAAAATCCCAATTTGTATAATTATCTCTAAATAAAGTGCCAGCTTTTTTAAACCAAACCTAACCGCACAGGATGGCATATTATTTTCTAGTACACCGTTTAAGTTTAGGATAGAACGGCAGGGGAAAATGACAAATTGTGTAACAAGTTTAAAGGCAAATACATATTAGTAATCTATTTGAAATGTTGCAAATTCATGGGAGGATAGTTTAGAAGGCTGTATTTGATTCAATAATAATGAAGTCTATACACTGTATAAATGAGTTCTTTAATTTTGTTGTGCGATTAGAACATGCAAGTAGTAAGGTGACTGAACAAATGTTATTTTTTTGAAAAACCTTTAACGGCAGTAACATACCTTTAATTTACGCAAAAAACCGATTCTCACGAACCATATAATGATAAAACAATGACAAAGTACCTTGTTGAATATAAAAATATTTGAAATAATTTACAAAATTTGGCAAAGTTCTGCACTGACTATAATATCATTGTAACTTAATAAAATCTCTCTTTTTCATTTTCTTATCAGTGGTTTAAATTTAAAAGAACAGTGCGATTTATTTATATCTTATAAAAATGTATTTTTAGTTCCTTTACATATAGCTTACAGATTACTTACAGATTACTAGGTAAATTTAGGATTATAATGTTATTCAGAAAATCATTTACCACCGTAGATTGATACGCAGCTTGATCTCATTGGGAAACGTATCATGTCATGATATGTATAATGTTAAGAGACTATGTGTAAAATGTTAGGAGTAAAGTCCAATTCTTAACAAACAATTGACCAAGTACTAAAAGCCATTACGGCTTATGGTTCGGAATCCAGAATAAAAATGTCCAGAATAAAAATTTGCGTTGCAGGGCCAAGGATACATCTAAAATGTAGATATTAAATAAAAGAGTTAGCTTCTTCTGAAAAATATACTTACGAATCAAACACGAAAATATTAAAAAGTTTATGCCAAAAAAAAATATACTCTTTTACCATTATTGTAAATTATTAAAAAAAATACGATAAACAAACCCCGGGTTTGTCAAAAGCACATTTCCTCAAAATCGCCACATGTAAAACTATGAGCTATTCTAAAACAATGGGAATTCCTATACGTGTATATTGTGCAGTTTTAGTAGTATTTTCAATGTACTATATGTACATAGGAAAGATAAAAAATGATATGGTAAATATAGGTAAAAAATGTGTCCCTGTTCAATTTTATTATTTTTTTCCTTCCAAGTTTATTATTCCAACAAAATACATATATATAAACTTATCATTTAAGTTTTCCCTAATTTTGCTTTTAATTGAACATAAAATGTGATATGAAATAATATCCAATATTCCATTTATATAGCTCCTAAAAATATGCAAAATGTTCGTTTTTTGCAAAATTTTACATGATTAAGAATTTTAATTAATTATAAGTGTGAGGCAAATGATTATAATGTATTAATTAATGCACTTTAAAGAAATATGATTTTCGAAACTTTTCTCAATATTTGTTTTTTAAAATATTGTGCAGTTATAATTTTACAAGTAAATTAAAAATGTATTTTTTTGAATTTCGAAGGGCCACAACGGAAAGGGAAGGGGTGATACGGATACAATTTCTTCACAGACTCTAGTTATTTTTTAGATATCTCTTTGGTACATAAATTTCAGCCTTCCATAATAAGCAGTTTGGGAAATACAGGGTGTTAAAAAAACTAAAAAAAGTTGTATGAAGATAACGGTATTTTTATACATCAAAGAATTAAATTTTAAAAAATTTGTTAATTTCACAAAAACGATAAAAGATTTTCCTATTTTGTGGGTTTTACAGACCTCAAAAATTTTTATTGGTTTAAAAGTTATTAGATGTTCAATATGGGTAATTTTCGAACTTGGAGGGGGAATAACTCAGAGGGGAAAAGAGATAGAAGAAAATTTTGTTCTACTGGACCAATTATTTAATTACTATCTATTTATATTCAAAATTTTAACACTATCTTAAAAGATGTAGAAGTTTGTGTAAACGGACAGACGGACAGACAGAGTGAAACTAATATACACATCATTTCTTCCAATTTGGTTGGAAATGTGCTAAAAAGGGGAGTTGATCGTACAATAAAAAAATTCTAAATTGACTTTCTACAATTTTGAAAAACTTTCTGTGGCTTTTGTTTTTATTACTCTGGCAGAATTTCTTAAAACACACATCTTTTTTTTTATATAACATATTTCACTCTGACGTTAGTTAATACTGAATTTCTTAAAGCGTGTTGTAGCTATATTACTTTTTTTTAATAACAATAAAAAAAACACATTTTTTAATGTGTAATCAAGAAATTTGTATATTTAAACAAGAAAAACCAGTCCCGAAAATATTTATTTTTCCAAAAAAATAAAATAAAAAAATTTAAACAGCATTTTTCAAAATTAACAAAAAAAAGTTATATACCTGGGGGACGAAATAGATTATTCAGAAGCAATTTAAATTCAATTTTTTTGATTTTTGTAGAAATACGTTTTGGATAATCTCGTATAGTAAAGAACTGCTTTCGCTAATTTAGTTTAAAAAAGATAAGAAAATTCGGTGTTTTGTATATAATAAAATCTTAGAGTTTATTGGGAAAATTTATATATAATTTAATGGAATAAAACTTAAAATCTGTTGTTAATTATTTTATTGACACATTCTTATTAAATACAAGAAGTTATAAAGTAGCAAATTTAGTTAAAAAATTTGTGTATAAATTAAGTAAAATTATTGAAAAAATTGATTATATAATCAAGTTTTGAAGAGCATTAAAATGCATATTCTTAAAAGTTTTTTAATATCGACATTAATATTTTGGATTTTATAGTATATAATTATATATACTTATGAGCTATGTATCCAAAATTCACTTGAGTTTTGGCACTGAAATTTCAGTCAAGTTAAAATTATATGAGATACTTATATTTAGTATCTCTATTCTGTAAACTCAATTAAACTTTTCAATTAAATTTGAATTGATTTTTCAATTTCATCTTAAACGCAACAATTAACTTAGCGTACCCTTACTTAGCGTACCCTTACTTTTCTTCATTTAAGGTAAATAGTTTCTAAAGGACATAGTTTGTAAAATGAAAAAGCCGTCCATGTCCAAAAATATTATAGCCTTATTACAGAATCTGTTCTTATCTAATTGGGGAAGGATATGTTTTACCTAAATAATTTTTCTTCGAACCATTATCGATTTTTTAAATGTTTTTTCTTTGAGATAGTACTTTACGTTATTCTCCTAAAATTCATATCTGTAGACCATTTTTAACTTTGAGCATCCAAAAGAAGCAGCACAAATGTTACACCTACACCTGCATAAATGTAATTAATTAAAAACTGTTGACGAATGGTAAGTAAATCAGGGGTGGTATTACGTAAAGTGATTTGTGACTATCAACTATTACTATCACATTAATATATAAATTATATTAATGAGATAGTTGGTAGTCACAAATCACATTTATGTATGTTAATTACCCCATAGTATTCCAATACCAGGTAATAGATTTATTATTCAGGGGTGGCTCTACCATATAGGCAGCCTAGGCGGTCGCCTAGGGCGCTAAACTGTGGAGGGCGCCTAGGGCGCTAAACTGTGGAGGGCGCCAAAATACGAGATAAAAAATAAAAAGATATTTTATTTAGTTACACGATTTTTTATAAACTGTTGAGGGCGCCAAAAAATTTGAAGAGAAAAATAAAAGCTACTTTTTTAAAAATTATACATAAAAACAAAATATTCAAATTTTGAAATTTTTAATTGAAATTGAGTAAGTATTTCTTAGGTGGCCATGACTTTTCACAGAATTTTAAATTTTCTGAAAATTTATACAGTATTATTTATTCGCAAAAAATTATAGTGGCGTTTGGTATAGTGTTTTTGTTAAAAACAAATTTATTTGAAAACATTTTTCACAATTTCAAAAAAAATTAAAGTGTAACATAAGTAAAAAAAGTTTAAAAGTGTAATATAAGTAATTTCATAATTTAAATACTATTCTATTTTATACTTTTATTTTGCGTACTGAGGTAAGAAACACATTAGGTTATATATCTAGATGTAATAGTCTCTGGTAAAACTAACAAAAATAATTAATAATTATTTATTACGTAGGGTCATGGAAGGAAACAAAAAGAAAAAGCTATCAGGTTATGAAAATCGAAAAAGAAAAGTTGAAAAGGAAAGAGAAAATGTGAAACAAAGCGGGGCCCTTTTAAAATATATTTCAAAAAATAAGCAAGGCGATGCGAATTCCTCCAGCTCCAGTTTGACCGAAAGCAGTACAATTATTGTCAACCCGGAAGAAAATGTTTGTATAATAGAGAATCAGGAATCTGTTATGGAAGTAGATGCGATAGATTCAGAACTTGTGAATCAAAATGATGTTTGTGAAGAAAATTTAACATTAGAGTACGATTACAAGGATCCTGGTACATGGTCTATCAAATGCACCAATAAAGTACGTGATATCATAGTCCAAAATTGGTCACAAAACATACATGACATTTCATACCCAAGTGATTCTAATAATCGAAAATTTTCAAATTATCACTACAAAAGAAGGCTTATTAATGGTGAAGTAATTCATAGGAATTGGTTACAATATTCACTTCTTAAGGATTCATTGTTTTGTTTTTGCTGCAAACTGTTCGAAAATGAAAATAAAAAATCTTCGTCTATTACTGAATATGGTTGCAAGGACTGGAAAAATATATCTGCGATACTTTTATTACATGAGAAAAATCCAAAACATTTAGAATGTTTTCAGGTATGGAAAGAACTGGAGTTGCGTCTAAAAACAGGCACAACTATTGACGATGATAATTTGCGACTTATTAAACAACAAGAAAATTATTGGCAAGGAGTATTAGTACGTTTGATCTCTTTAGTTCGGGTTCTGGGTCAACAAAATTTAGCACTACGTGGTACTGGTAGCGGCGGAGAAAAATTGTTTACTCGTGGCAACGGAAACTTTTTAAAATTTGTTGAATATCTTGCAATGTTTGATCCGCTCATGAGAGAGCACTTGCGTAAGGTTACCGTTAATGAAATACATAATCACTATTTAGGGAAAAATATTCAAAATGAAATGATTCAACTTCTAGCAAATGCAATTAAGAAAAAAATTATTGATAGTGCTCATTTTGCAAAATATTTTTCAATAATTTTAGATTGTACTCCAGATGTCAGTCATATCGAGCAAATGACGATGATCATTCGGTTTGTAGATGTAAGAAAATTATTAGATAACGACAAAGTTGAAGTCATCATTAAGGAACATTTTTTGGGTTTCGTACCGTTAAAATCCACGACAGGTCAGTATATGACAGAAACTGTTTTAAAAGAGTTGAAAGATATGTCTTTGGATATTCAGCAGCTACGTGGACAAGGTTATGATAACGGAAGTAACATGAAAGGAAAGGAAAATGGAGTGCAGAAAAGAATATTGAACATCAATTCTAGAGCTTTTTTTGTGCCTTGCAATGCGCATTCATTAAATTTGGTAGTTAATGATGCTGCTAAGTGTTGCATTGAAGTAGTAAATTTTTTTGATGTCGTACAATGTATATATACGTTTTTCTCAGGCTCATCACGCAGATGGGATGTGTTGGTGCGTTATGTAAAGTCGCTGACTTTAAAACCATTAAGTAACACAAGATGGGAAAGCCGAATTGATGCTTTGAAGCCTCTTCGTTACGAACTAGGAAACATATATGATGCCCTTATAGATATTTCTGATGATAAAACTTTTATTGGCACTGCTGGGACAGCAACACGTTCAGAAGCACAAGGATTATCCGTTAGAATTTCGAAATTTAAATTTGTTGTTCAACTTATAATATGGCATAAGATATTGTTTGAAATTAATATTACCAGCAAAATGCTACAAGAAAAAAATTTAAATATTCATTCTGCTATCCAACAATTACAGAATACGAAATTATTTTTAGAGAATTTAAGGAGTGATATCGGATTTGGCAATATGTTAGTAGATGCTTCTGAACTTGCGAAAGGAATTGACTTTCCAACGGATTTTGATGCAGAACCAGTTCGCATTCGATTAAAAAAGAAACAATTTTCATATGAAGGGCAAGATTCTTTCATCCAGAACCCTCAGCAACGATTTAAAGTGAATTTTTACTTTACAGTCCTTGATACTGCTATTAACTCCGTCAGTGATAGATTTGAGCAAATGCAAAATCTTGAGTCAGTTTTTGGATTCATTTTTGACATTTACAGCCTACAAAACGTAACAACACAACACCTATATGCATCGTGTGCTAAGCTTGAGTCTGCATTAAGTCATGATGGCTCTAAAGATATCGAAGCAGTGGATTTGTGTAATGAGCTTCAATCTATTTCTATTCTACACGCATTGAAAAGAGTTCGTCGCCAAAAGATGTCCTATATTTTATTTGTGAAAGAAAGTTGACCGATATTTATCCAAATATTTTTATCACCTTAAGAATCTTTTTAACGTTACCTGTTACTGTAGCAAGTGGTGAAAGAAGTTTTTCGAAACTAAAATTAATTAAAACGTATCTTCGCTCAAAAATGGCTCAAGAACGGCTTGTAGGCTTGGCAACACTATCAATTGAAGATGAGATAGCCCTAGACATTGATGTCGAAGATTGCGTTGCTGATTTCGCCAAACAAAAGGCGCGAAAAGTTAAACTGTTGTGAGTTATATAAAAATGTAAGTTACAGTATGTTAAGTATTCTTCTAATATACATTATATATTATTAACAAATGAATTCTAATTATTGTTATTATTTACATAGATAAAAATAACAAAGTTAAAAGAAATCTAATCAGGAAAACGAGGTGGACAATCAAATAAGAAAAAAAAAATTGAAAAAAATATACATATATCATTTTAAATATTATACCTACCATTTTACTTTTTTAATAATAAATAATTATATCATTATATGTATTAATATTATTTTTAAACTCTATTTTTTTTACCTTAAATTCACTAAGAACAATTTCATGGAGCAAGGTTATTTTCTTTACATATCTGTTTTCATTGGTAGAGAGGGCGCCACAAATAGATTGCCTAGGGCGCGAGAAAAAAAAATATTTTTGAGCCACCGCTTTATTCTTACAATAGATTTCAAACCAAAGACCTTCTAATTTTAAAGCATATGCTCTAATCTGTCCTCTAATCACTGCATTAATTGTTAGCCTTGTAGACTAAATATCTCCTGTCGTGCAAGTCTTGTTAATTTAATATTATAAATTATATGATATCATCCAGAAATAATAATATGGAAACAACTTTAGTACAATTTTTAAATAGTAATCAAAACGTCCAACCAAATTATACTAAATTTCTGAATTGGCCAAATTAAATTTCATTCTTAAATCTTTATTCTGCACAATGTCTACCCGATCAAAGACTTTTATTGATCAAATGTAGAGATAATTAATCTATATCTATATTTATATTTATGAAAATTTACACATAATATTTTTTCTCTTAAATTGTTACAATTAACTTTACCCTCCAATTAAAAGAGAAAATCGTAACAACAACAACAACAAATTATGTATATGCTTTTATTTCTGATGTTGTATAAGGTATACAACAAAAATGAAAATGATTTTTTGCAAAATCAAAAAAAAAAAAGGTGAAAGGTACAATAAAGTGGGATATCAATCATTGCAAAAAAAAAAAAACAAACATTTTTTTTGGGGCAGCATAAATTTTCTTATTAATATTTTCATTTAATATCTTTAATTTAATCGTTGGGCATCCGTAACATAAA
Organism: Empis stercorea; assembly: GCA_949752835.1. NCBI lineage: Eukaryota > Metazoa > Arthropoda > Insecta > Diptera > Empididae > Empis > Empis stercorea. The sequence continues at coordinate 74,162,210 of OX457085.1, read as the reverse complement.
GATACATTTATAAAAGTGACAATGATGAAAATTAAATTTGATTCAGTAAACAAAAAAAAATGGAAATAAGAAAAAAAAACCCGAAACAAAAACTTTTTACAGGTGGCGAGTGACTAAAGTAAGACTATCTTTTTTATACGATATAAAAATCAAAGAAGCATAAAAACCGAAAAGAATTTATTTTTATATTATAGCTTTTATTGCTCTATAACTACATTATTATAAATATTTAAGCTTGACCACAAATTTGCTAAAAAAAAATTTCACAGATAATTTGAGTACAAAGATGAAGAAAAATTATTATTATAGAATTATTTCTTATTATTAACTTGACTTTAGAGAGAAAACACATTTCGATAGAAAAATTTATTGTAAAATTATTTGAAAAATAAGTACATAATTATAATTAATAGGTAAGAGTAAAATGAAATATAAAAAATATAAATTATCAACTTAATTGGTGTAAAAATTCATAAATGAGATTTTTTTTGTGTTGAATAATTAAATTTTTTTAGAAATTTTTTTTTTTTTTTATGCTCATAAAATTAGACTTTGAGCACGTGTTTTAAATAATATATATAATATATATGTATATAGTTTCTTTCAGAAATATTATACGAGTATTATGGTAAATAATTATAGCTGAAGTGATCAATCATAACAAGAGAGAAGATATCTGATAATTACATAAGTAATAATGATAATGAAATATATTTTAGTATTATAAGTTTTATGACATCAATTAAAATATATTAGAAACACTTAAATGACAGCTTGTAAATTTGGTCATTATAGATAGCTTGTAAAAAAAGTGTTTCCCGTAAGTGTTTGACTAAATTTAAATTATATAATTAACTGAATTCAAAAACTATCGTAAATACAATAATCCGGCGTACTATATTGAAAGAAATTGGAACGAGAATACGTAATTACATCGCATTTGTTAGAAATATATTAATCGGAAATTATTAGATTATTAGTCGTGGACTATAAATATGATGGTATCTTTAAATAATAGCAAGTAAATGTAAACTAACTTCAATAAATAATTATCCAAAAATCCTTTGAATAAAACACAACCGATCTATGGCAAGAGAAGGGGAAATAGTAGGGCATGAACAGATATTATGTTGTATAGGTTCCACAACCGCTGCTCTTGTGATATAGAATCCCTACTTCTTTTCAGAACGATCTTCCAAATTACCAATAATTATAAATTACGATTTCACGCGTAAATTATTATTATTATACTCGTATAGTAGAAAATAAAAGATTACGATATAATTTGAAAAAAATGTCGCACAGCGTAACTACTGCGCAGTAAATTCTTAATCATGGGCTTTTCTTTTCTTTATTAATATTCAAAATTTTCATTTTATTTAAATGATTTATTATCAAATTCAGCGAACATTACATGGTAACTGCATTTTTAACTTGTATCTTTCTGCCTTTAGCGGCAAAAAATCGATTTATGGGAAACACCTTCCTACACAGGTCGTTTCCTTTCATTTTTGGTCATTTTTCCTTTAAAGATTCACCAAATTAAATTACATTTATAAAAAAATATATAATTATATGTTACGCTCTCTACCTGGATAAATTAAAATTATATTATTAGTGATTTTGTTGTACTATTTACTAGCTTTCAGATGCGGTGTCAACTCTTATTTTTGTGCCTTATTTACTATTCGAAATCACATAATAAAAGTTAACATATGTATATGATATTTTGGTATTTAGCACTTCTACCGGCTGCAATTGGAAACATTGTTATTAGTATCATATTGTACTCTTAAATACCTTGCCAACGAGTAGTCATACTTCAATTTTGGTGCACATTTGCTATATGAAATTACAATTTTATTCGGAAAAAGGTATTTTGGCAAAATGCGAATAGCGCAGCCTACCGGCCGAAATTTAAGTTTCTAACAACTACATATGGTTCCCAATAAATCAAGCTTTCTACTGTGGTTCTATCATAAATTTATGTGTACATTAGCTATTTGACATAATTGGTTTTAATTGTTTACATCGCTCGGACAGACAGGCCGACAGAGAAGCGTGAAGATAAGGGTTTTTTTTTTAGAAAAAAGTTTTAATTATAAATACTTGACGATATATAAACATATTATTTGGATGATACAACCCTATAAGTATTATAAATATTATGACATTTTTAAGAAATTATAAATGTTATCCAAAAATTATAAGATATAGGTATAAGCGGAAAATTTTAGTATCATTCGACATCACTAGAAAATTATAGATGATAACTATAACACTATCATAATTATACGTTAACATTTCGGAAATCACGAAATTAGAAAATAAGTGTTATTTTTTTATAGAGGCTAACAAAAAGTTGTTATATTAACGATTTCTCCCAGACCCATGGTGTTTTTCGTAAATAACTTTTTGTCTGACCCAGGAATCGAACCCAGAACCGTGCTCAATTATAAATACAGTGTGCTAACTCTGTTGTTCATACTACTGAATGCCCATTACTATTTTTCTAATAAATATCCCTATTCTCGTATAATTCTATTAATTAAATAAAAAAAAAATATAAATTCTAAGTAATTTTAAAATATGCGACAGGTAAAAAAAAAAGATTGTTAAATAAATATGAAAATCAAATAAAAAAATATTATCATTAATTATTAATACAACCACAATAAAATTAGTAATAATTTCCTTATAAATTATAATAATAATAAAATAAATATCAATTAAGTTTTAAAAAGCAAATCTACAAATTGAAATTTTTGTTTTTGTTGTGAAGGCCGAAGAAAACTTCTCTACGATATTTTTTTTTAATTCCTTTTCAAATAAATTTTAATTTTATTCTTAACATATTTTATATTCTTGAATTTAATTTCTTTTAATTTATTCATTGATCACGCATTTCCAGTTTTTTTTTTCTCAAACAAAAAAAAAATCACAAAAAATTTTCGTTGCCGAAAAAGGTAAAAAAAAGTGTATTTAATAAGTAAAGCTTTTTAAAAATTTGTCAATCGCTTCTAGAAAAAGTTAAAAGTTTTTTTTTAATTTACAAATTCTGTTCAACAAATTCTTTCTTTTTTATTTAAATTAATTTTTATCTGTTTTCTTGTTTTTCATCTTTTACTAAAAAAATTTAAGATTGTATTTTAACCCTTTGACTGTTAGTGAGACAGTAAAAGCAAGCGTTGAATAATCCGGCGTACTATATTGCGCTGAATGAAGAGTATTCCATTGCCTCTATCACTGCAGCCTAACGAGATATATTGTGATGACTCCTACAGGCATTTTAGTGAAATTTTTCGAATTACCAATGAGAAATCGCAGAATGTCACACATTCTGTTAAAAAGCAATCCTCACTATCAGTGATATGCCGCTTGAAATGACTTTTCATTTAATTTAATTAAATGAAAAGTTGATTAAATTCAAACGTGAAATTCAAAACTAAGAACTAATTTAATTTTATAAGAAACCCTATTTTCTTATGTCATGAGACGCGCGCTTTTTAAGTTTGCCTATATTCGAGAGCGGCGCCAGCATCACCAGTATAAATTCATAATTCAAGCGGTGAAGCGGCATAAGCGGCCAGAGTAACTCAAGCATATAAATTAGTGATCACACTGGCCCAGAAATATTATTTTCGATAATTTTATTATATAATAAAAAATTTGTATCATAGTGAAAAAATTGGTCTCATAGTGAAAAGTCTAAAAATGATTCGAAGTTTTACGAAATTCCGTCAATGGACTTTGCACAAATTTACATATTGTTAAATTTTCGTGAAACAAAAAATTCGAACTCAAAGAGTTAAAAAAAGTTTTTTTTTGCAGTTTGTAACGCTGCGTCAAGTTTTTTTTTAGTTAAAACATTTTAGAGTATTAGAAGATTTTTTCAAGTTAGTTCTGTTTGGTTTGGTATATACATATAATTTTTTTTGTAAGATTTTGGTTATTTTTCTTCTGATTATTTTTTTTTTTAGTAGAAATTGTTGTATATTTTTTTTTCTTTTAATTTTGCTATTAGGTGAACGAACCATTCAGCAAGAGGCGACAAAAATTTTGTTGTAAGTAGAATTGAATTATTGACCGATCAAGAAGGGTCAATTTTTTTTTGGTCACTTTTCTAAAAAAAAAATTAATAGATAAATGGCGTTTTATTTCTCGTATAGTTCTCGTATAGTATAGTTTATTGATTGGAGAAGATCTGTTTTTGTGGATAGAACAGGTGTGTGCTTTGAGAATAGTTTTGAAATTAATTTGTTTTCTTTATTTTTTGTTGTTGTTTAGATGGATAAAAAAATTTGGTTAGGTAAGAATTTTATTATTGAGTGAATATTCAATTGAAGAATAAATATTAATTAATAGATGTATTAAGTATAGGGTGTTATTTCAAGATTAAATGCAAATAAGTTAGTTGTTGCTCAGCATCATGCTAGATTAGGATTCATTATTAATATGGCTGGAAATAATAGACAACTAAAACTAGGCAGAATATACAATTTGTGAAGCATTTAAGTGTCATTTGTCACGGGAAATATTACAAGAAATGAATAAATATTATATCTAGGGCTAGGACTTCATTTATGACATTCATAAATCCATAAAATTAAATTAGTCTTACACAGAAATAAACTCAACAACTTATAGATCTTCTATACTGAATGGTTAGTTTACCTAATAGCAAAATTAAAATTAAAAAAAATAAAAGAAAAATAACTAAAAAAACAATAGACTATTGAATATTAGCACGACCTTGAAGCTTGAAGACCGGTACATTAGTGCGATGATTCAGATTTACTCGAGTATTTTAGAATTTTTTTAAAGTGTTTAAATTTAAAATCCTCGAATAACCCCAAAGTCTGGTGTCTGGGCTAGAATTGAAATTATAAAACAAAGATTATGAAGATAAACGTACCATGTTTTCAGTGGTAACAGGTCAATTAATGAACCTTTTACAAAATTCGTTATCTATAAATGTAGTCTTTGAATTTATTAAATTTAATTTATTTTTTTATTTATTTGATTGGGTAAATTGATAATTTTCGTTTCGACATTTGGCTTTTACATTTACATCATTTACTCATAGATATAAATAAGTGCCAATAGTCAAATATATATGTATGGTGAGTATATGTAAATATGTAAATATATATGTATATCAATTTTTATAGCAAATATAGCAATTTTAAGATTAGCTGCGTTTTTTTATTCCTACTCTGTCTGTACTATAAGAGTAGAGTACAAATGGTTGTTGTTGTAGCTTATGCTGGGTTTTAATGATAAAAATTTGCCGCTTGTGCAGGAAAATTAGACCGAAAGGTTTTATTTCTTATGGAAATTTAATATGTGCGAAGAGAACAACAAATTCTCATTTACAAGAGATATTTTTCATTTACCAGGGATAATTTTTATTTGCAAGGAAAATTTTACCAGGGATAATTTTTTTGCAAGGGATAATTTTCATTTTGCAATAGATAATTTTTGATATTTTTTAAAAACCATAGATAATCCTTCTTATATGGTATTACAGTTTTGTTGAAATTTGACATTTCAGTATTGCCATTAAAAATTTTTATTTTTTACATTTTTTTATGTTAATTATATTTTGAACTAAATTTATATATAAAATGTAAAAAATGGAAATGTTAATAATTTAAAAAAAAATTAATTAACTTTGTTTATGCCGGTTTTTTTCATGTACAAGGATGTAAATAATTAATTTTGGACTGTACTATTAAAATTATTATTTCCAATTATTATAATGAGTTTATATTTAGTAATTTCGTATTTTAAAATATTATTAACGATTGGTAATGAAATTATTTCCAGGTTTTTGCAAAAAATATAATACGTATATTTTTTAAAACTTTAATTGATTGAATGAAATTGACACAAATGCATCACAATAATATATTAATCAATAAATTTTAATAATAATAATCACCGAACTATAAACGTTCATTGATAATAATAAAAATTAAATTTTTATATTATTATTATTATTAATATATTAAATTATTTAATAGAGTAAATTACTTAACATTTTTTAAATTAAAACAAATTCAATTTTAAATATTTATTAATACATATTATATTTTATTCAGATAAAGCTGGATTCATTGATGCGGATAGAAAAAGTCGAACTCATTTGAGTGCCGCGCAAAAAGTGCCGCGCAAAATATTTTTTTATATCATTAATTTGACATTTATTTGTAAATTAATTTGAAAAGTAATTTTTGATACAACAAAATCAAAAATAATAATAAAATTAATAAACGAAATTAATGAAAAAAATTTTCATTTGAATTTTCTGTCATTTCATTTGTCTGTTTTGAAGTTTTCAAAATAGTGCGGCACGAAAGTTGAATAAAAATCAACTTTTCGAGAGAGAGAAAAACTTAACGAAATAAAAAAAAAAATTTGAGAATTTGAAATTTTCATATAAAAATTGTGCGCGGACATGAGCGCGACGCGAATTGGCCGCATCAATGAATCCAGCTTTAGTATGATAATTATATCAGAAAAAATTCAAATATTTATATAGGAGATTCAATATAAATTTTGTAAATATAAATTTTTTACAATTGATTTTTAATTATACAATTTGCAATTAATATTTAATTGCTGATTTTAAATATAATAGTTGAAATGATTCATTATTTTTTTAAATAAAATTCCACTACCATTCAACAGTGCCATCTGTGATCTGTACAGAGATAATCAGCCATTTTATATTTCCTTGTCAAAAAATAAATTCCCTTCTGCAGCGATCTACTTTTTTCTCATATAAAAATACAATATACTATCTCGTTCTATTTTTCCTGCACAAGCGGCAAATTTTTATCATTAAAACCCAGCATTACTCTACATAATTATCCAGTACTACATGTAGATTGTAGAGTACAGCGAAATTAATGGGAAATTATTAAATTTTAATATGGCAACTATAAATTTGACAAGAAGATACTTCATTTCGTATATTTGAATATTGAAAATTTGATTTTTAAAAAATATCAACAAAGTTATCGAATTTTTTTCAATCAATTCTAAAGAGCCAAACAGAATATGTGGTTGTCGCTGTCGCCTGTCGTCGTGAAATGTCAAAAGAAAAATCAAAAGTACGTATATCGCATTATTGAACCACAATGATGTCGTCTGTCGTTGTCGTTGTCGCTGTATTTCAATTGATATTTGATATTTTCGCTCGTCTCGTCGCTATGTTTTGACATTTTTTGAATTTATTTAAAAATTATTTTCCAGAGCACACTATAATGAAAATATAATTTTCACAAATTAAATTATGATAATTGACAATTATTCGCGACGATCTATTGTGTTTAGTTAAAGGGGGACAACGACAGCGAAATCATAGCTGGCTAAAAACACGACGACAGGCGACAGCGACAACCACATATTCTGTTTGGCTCTTAAATCATATTTTCCCTTTGCTCTACATCGTTTTTTTATTTCCTTTCCTTTTATATCGAGTAGTACAGACTACAGAGTAGGAATAAAAAAACTCAGCTATTAGTAGATATGTAGACAATTTTGGTGACATTAAATATCACATTAAATAGATTTTTGAGCTTAATACTATGCGTAACTAAAAACTCATAAATCGGAATCTAAATATAATAATTTATTAGTTATATTTAAGACAGTGACAGTAAAAAAAATCTATCACAGAATGATGATGCGTTCCTATTTTAGGACCCTAATTAATTCATTACATTTTAACAATAATTTTTTGGGATTCTAGTCATGGCGAGGTTATATAATCTGTATCTATAAGCCATAAGGTAAGGATAGCATCTATTATAATAGTAATATTAAATAAGAGCTTTTAAATTTATTTAATTTTATATCGTGTTCCCAGAGCTAAAAATGTAATACATTATTTTTTTGTCTCCCAATTTTTTACATGAGCTTTAAATTTTGCAATCAAAAATTTTGCTTAAAATTAGCAAAGAAACTATAATATATACTCAAAATTTAATTATAATGTTAATAATTACTATATGCCACACATAATAAAAATTTAGCTTGACTGTAGCACTGTAGTTATATGATTATTAAATTTTATCAAGATTTTTTGTTTTTTTAAAAAGTACCATGACAATTATTTTTTTTTTTCAATTAAAAAATAACAACATAAAATAATCAAAAAGAAAAAACTATATATGTATATGTGTATACTTTAAAAGAGATATTAAATCTGACATAATTTGTTATAAGAAATATGAAAAAGAAATAAATGTACAACGAAACGGAATTTAATCAAATATTGGTACAAAAAAAAAAAAAAAACAAAAATTATATCAAGATAGCAATTTTAATTTCTTACATAATTTATAGCTCCATGTCGGTTAACAAATCAGGTAATGAAAATTTTTTTTTATACCAAATTAAAATTTATTATCGAATTATAAATTTTAGTAATGAATTTATTAAAATTTTGATGCTCTTTTAACATAATATTATAAGATAAAAATAAATGAAATATATATAATATATAGTTTGGATTATTAGGTTTAGTTAAAACTAGTTTTAATTAAACTTTTAAACCGAAAATTTTTTTCTTTCATCTTTGTTTATAACAATTTTAAAATGACTGTATAATAAATGATCATAAATTTGAGAAATAAATGATCATAAATTTGAACTCATAGTACAAAAATATAAAAATTATAAGTATGTACTCTTCTTTTTATCATATTTCAATAAATGTCATCTAAAAGTACGATTTTGAGGAAATGTGTACCTTTTGAGGACATTTACAATCAAATTAATAAAAAATATGTATATTAGTTTGTCTGTCCTTCTGTCCGTCCGTTTGCACAAACTTCTACATTTCTTAAGATGCCAGAATCAAAATTGAAATTATAGATAGATAATAATAATATAATAGGTCCAATAAAACTTAATTTTTTTCACTCTCTTTCCCCTTCGAGTTATACTGCACAAAGTTCGAAAATTACCAGTTCTATTCAACATATAATAACTTTATAAGCCAATTGAATTTTTTGAGTTCTGTAAAAGCTATAAAATTGTAAATAGTAAGATTTTTTTAAGATTTTCATCTTTTTTTTCGTAAAATATTAGAATACAGTTATTTTCAATCATCTTTTTCTAAATATATTTTACATCCTGTATTTTCAAAACGGATTATTATATTTAGGTTAGACTTAACTTATGTACCAAAGAGATATCTAAAAAATAACTAGGGTCTGTAAAGAAATTGTTTCCGTATCTTCCCTTCCTTTTTTCCGTTGTGTAATATTTTTAATTCACTTTTAATTTTGTAACTACAAAATATTTTTAAAAACAAATGTTGAAAAAACTTTCCAAAATGATATTTGTTTAAAGTTCATTAATTAATTAAAATCCATATGCCTCCCTCATATAATTTAGTCAAAATGCTTAAATAAATAAAATCTTTCAAAAAAAGATTTTTTTTTGCATATTTTTAGGTGCTATTGATATTTCATTTCATATCACATTATGTTCGATCAAAAGCAAAATTAAAGAAAATTTAAATAATAATATAATAGTCCATTTTCCTAGAATAATAATTTTCGAAAGAATAGCATTTTATTTGAAAAAATCGATAAAGGACGCATTTAATCCTACATGAGGCGATTTTGAGGAAATGTGCTTTTGGTAAATACGGAGGAGTTAGATTTTCATATTTCATTTTCAATAGACTAAACATTTCACTTTTAGCAAGAAATGATTTTTTTTAACATTACATTGGCAAACAGTTTAGAAACTGCACAATTTCTTTAAGCGTTACATTTTCGAGGTGTCGTATATTATTATTATATGTACATATGTATGTAATTTTTAACTGCAGTTTTTCGGATTAATTTAATTATTTCCGTTCTAAAAAAGTAAAAAATTATTTAATTTAAATAATGCCTACCTTATCTAGATTTCACTCGTATCGCTGATGTTTCGCTGATGTAGAAAGGGTCGTTTGCTTTAACGATGCTGACCAAGTTTGTGTTCCAAGAAAATGTATTCTATTTATCCTTTTTGACACGTTGTTGCGGATAACATAAATAAAATTAAAAAAATATACAAAAAAAAAAAAAATTAAATTTTATTTATAGAAATATTATAGCTGCGTTTTTTTATTGGTTCTACCTATGTAGAACAACACTGTTCTGCACTATATATAGAACAGACAAATTAATATTTTTGTAGTTGTAGCTTGTTCTATAAAATTATATACTATATCCTATTTAAATTATTTATTATTGAATATGAAAACTTTATAACGATGATTTAGAAAAATGACATACTTCATTCATAAAACGAAGAATTTGTTTAAACAAAAAATTAAAATTTTTTTGTACTTGGTAATTGGTTTGTCTGGTCGTATCTAAATTGGTTAAAATAAAAAATAATTTTATGAAGCAAGCTTTAAGTATAGTTCGGGATAAACATTTCACTTTGTTCAATATCGTTTTTTCAATCAGAACTATAATAGAACTATAATAACAAAAACGCAGCTAATATAAACAATGTTGAGTTAATTTAAAAAAAAGGAATATATAGTAGAAGAATAAATGATTAAATGAAAAACACAATTATAAAAAAAAGGACAATATCTTCAATTATTTGAAATTTACTTTTCTTTTTTTCCATTAATTCATATTTAATCTCATTTCAAAATTGAGAAGTTAATTGATTTTTTCAATCAATTCACAGATTTTGTCCTTTTTCTTTACATATACTGACCTAAATTATAATCCAAATAATAAATATATAAACTCTTAAATTTTTAATTCTATTTTTCCTTTTATTGCAATACAATTCAATGTTTTATCTTCAACCATTATTATTTCTTTAATTCTACAAATAAAAAATACTTACTTCCACCTAAATCAAGCCCAACTCCAACTAAAATAAATCAATTGGATAGTATGTGGCTTTTTCAATAAAAATGTTGCGGTATTAATTATTGCTAAATTGAAATATTTTCAGTATTAATTTAATAGATTAATTAAAATTCTAGATATTAATTTGTTTTCCTTTTAGGTCCTTGTAAAAAAAACACACTAGCAAATTGTGTAATTTTCTTGTATCCAGAAATGTATGTCCGGAAGTAATGATTTTTGACAGACATCTTACACTTGAATTTAGGATAAAGTAGCAATTAGTTAAGTAAATTTATTTATTTTCCTTTAATTATTTTAATATTGCAAAATAACAATTTTTAAACTTAAAATTATATTTACAATTGTTTTGTATTTTATACATAATTTTTAAACTTAAACTTAAAATATAATATTTCTTCTTAATTTAATTATTAAAAAATATTTGTATTATTGTTATGAATTATTGAATTTCTTGTTTAATCAACTTAAATTAAATATTTTTAAACAAAATGAATATATTTTTATAATAAAATTTTAAAAATATATTTATAAATATTTAAAATTTAAAAATAAATATAATCAATAAATTTATAAAAAAAAATATATATATATTTTTTATAATTTTTGTTTTGTATATAAATATTTAAAAAAAATTATTAACCAATTTTTTTTTTTTTTTAAATATTATGGAAAATAGTTAAGTAGAAACAATTGTTAGTATAAAATGTTTATAGAAATAATTAGTTTGATACAAGTTAATGTTACTCTCTAAATCAAATTTGGCTAGAGTGCCTAGTTGCGGACTAGCTAGCCAAATTTTACTGGAAATTTTAGTTGATATAATTAGACTTTAATCCATGCTAACTAGAATTGCTAAAAATGGAAAGTTATACTAAATAGAGTTCCATTGAAATCATTGAAAAATATGTGCGTTTACTAGATTATAGTTTTTATAACTAGAATCCAGTAAAGGGTTTAACGAAAAAAGTACCTAGATAAAAACCGCAGTTATTTTAGCTAGACATAATATTTGAATATCAAAACAGTAAATATAATGGTATTCAGAAAATTCTAGCTGATTTGAATAGAATCTATTTCACGCAACGCAACTAGATTCCAGTAAATTTCACTAGATTCTAGGTGTGTTGCGAAAGAAAAACTGCATGCATAAGAAAATTGTCAATAAATTATATCATTCTATGGGCAGTATATTTTTGCACTTCTTATGCAGCGGGCGTCTTTTTTCATAAATAGTATATTTTGAAGTGTGTGGTAAACTTTGAAGTGTGTGGGGCGTGTAGTATATTTTGAAGTGTGTGGTAAAAATGAATGCAGATGAAGTTTACACATTTTTATTGGAAAACCAAGTGGACGAAGAATCAGCGGCACTACTAAAAGGTAATTATATTTTTTCTTAATTATTATAGTTATTATGAAACAATCGCACTTGTTTACATAAACAAATTGTAAAGAGGTGCAAGACATCAGCTAATTGGTATTACTGGAATCTAGTTGGCATTACTAGAATCTAGTTGTGTAGTTGTTACATCCAAATAACTGTTATATATCAGCATAATTTTCTAAATATAGTTAAAATAGCTAGAAAAAGGCTATTGCAACTAGATAGATTCTATTTCTAAATACCGGAATCTAGATAATTCTTAGCATTTTAAGAGCTATAATTGAAAATATCCTCATAGTATTTATAACTTTTGTTGAAGAAGGTCTTAAATTTGTTGGTGCGAGTAATATGTTAAAATTACATTTTACAAAATTAGTAAATAATTAAATAATTGAAATAGTTTTAGTTATTTATAAATAATAATTAATGATTCTAAAATTAATAATTGAAACTTATAATTTAAAAATTATTTTAATGAAAAAAGTTTATTTTGTTGAAACAGATATTAAATTTGTTAGTGCGATTAATAATGTGCTAAAATTACATTTAAAAAAAATATTTTAATAAATTTTTGATTAATAATTAATACATAAAGGATTATAAAATTAATATTTGCAAATTTTAAAAATTATTTTTATTAGACAAATTATTTTATTTTGATAAAACGATTTACTGGTAGTATTAAACTCAATTCTAATTTTGTTCTTGGTGTAATTAATACATATGTATTTTGAAAAAGTGAGTTCCTCAATTTTAAGAAGTCCGTTAATATGTTTTATTTGCAAAAGTTTTTTTTTAAATTTTTACCAATTAAGGCGTCATTTTGAAACTCATAAAAGATACTGAGGTAAAAAAAACAGTTCTTCAAAAATACGTTGTGTACAACAAAATTGTATGCGCAGTTTTTCGTTATTTACATCGTTCAAAAGGCACATTTTAAAAGATCACAAAGAAAAAGAACAGAATTCTAATGACATTGTGGACAACACTTTCTTTACATTATCAAATACACCTAATAATGATTTCGAAAGTTCTGTGTTTGATATTATGTTATCAAATATAACAAAAAATGAATTCTAAAGTTCTGTCTACAAAAATTTGTGTGGATTATTATTTAATACAAACGTAACAAACTTAACAGGTGATTTTATTATAGAAAATGCATCATTTTTAGTTAACGAAACGTGTGAATATATCAAATCTAACTTGTCAATATTTTTAAATTCGCTTAATTTAAATACTACAAATAATATTGAACTGAAAGATTTTTTTAAAATCTTTGAAATGTCTAATATTTTTGATATTTTAAAAACACATTCTAGAAGAGTAAAATATATGAAAAAGAAATTCACATTCAACATCCATTAGAAATAATGTTGGGGAAAAGAAACGAAGCTGTTTTGAGGAAATGTTCATATTTAAATACCACAGCAAATGATACATTTCAATACATTTCCATTATTGAAACACTAAGAAGCATATTTGATCATAAAAATATGAGAGACATAGTTACGAACGAGGCATTTTCTGATGAACCAGGCGTTTATAGAAGTTATAGAGATTCTAGGCAATTTGGTAATCATAAATTATTTCAAAAGTTTAATGATGCTCTAAGGATAACTCTATATTATGATGATGTAGAGGTAACGAACCCAATAGGTTCCAAAACTGGTTCGCATAAACTTGGAATTTTTTATTACACAATTCAAAATTTTCCTACTAATTTTAATTGTCAAATCGATAATATTTATATTTTACTTTTGTGCTACAAAATAGATTTAAATAAATACGGTTTTCAAAAAATTTTATCACCCTTCATACAAGAAATTAAAATTTTAGAATCACATCAGGGCGTGACAGTCACTTATGAGGAAAAATCTTTTACGCTTCATGCAACTTTAGTGTCTTTTGCAGGTGACACCTTAGCTGCACACGAAATTTTCGAATTTTTAAGTCCGTCTTGTAAAAAGTTCTGCAGAATGTGTTATATTTCCAAAAATGAATTACGATTAGGTACTATACTTGGACCCTTTGATCTAAGAAATCCTGCTAGACACGATGAAGAATTAACAATACTCTCAACAGAAGAAATGTTACCTTCTGAATTTGGGTTTACCAAAAATTCTGTTTTGAACGAATTGTCATATTTTCATTGTACAACTAATTTTAGTTTTGATCCAATGCATGACCTATTGGAAGGAATTTGTCCAATGGAAATAAAACTTGTTTTGAATTACTATATCAGTAAAAAATATTTTTCTGTTGAATATCTGAATACAAGAATTCATAATTTTCGGTACGGATCTGTGGAAAAGAGAAATAAACCATCCTCGAATTTCACGATGCCTTTGCTTCAAAGTTCAGGTAACAGCATAAAACAAAAGGCAGCCCAAACTTGGCTTCTTACGCGCGTACTTCCATTTTTAGTTTTTCATAAAATATCGAATGAAAATGATCGTAAACATTTAAAACTTATTTCATTGTTGTGCAAGATTTTGGAAATAGTTTTCTCATTCGAATTATCAAATTTTGTTATTTGCAATCTCCAAGAATTGATACGAACTCATCACACACTTTTTAAAGAATTATTTCCTGATAAGAACTTCATAAATAAACATCATCACATCCAGCATTATCCAAAATGTATAATTGAAAAAGGACCAATTTCACTTATGTCATGTATGTCTTTTGAAAGGAAACATCATATGTTAAAAAAACAAATCATCAATGGATGTAATTTTAAAAACGTACCTAAGAGCATTGCCAATCGTCAAGCTATTAATCAATCATTAAGAATATCTCAATTGAACTTAATTAAAGATGGAGTTGTAATTATTACAACTGGAAACAAATTGATTATGAGAGATAATTTGCTTTGTTGTCAATATTTAGATAAACATACTATATATTTTACAGTGGCAAATAGTGTCATTATAAACAATATTGAATTTGCCTGCAACATGATGGTTAGAATTAACCACTTAAATAACCAAGAGTCAAATTATCCATATTTTGTTAAGATTTTAGAAATAATAATGTTAAATAATGAACCAAATTTTTATGGTAAATACTTTACATATGTGAAATTCAATTCTATTTCAAATTCATACGAAATTAAAGAGTGCAGTGAATTCACATTTTTTGTATTTAATGATATTAAGGATTACAAACCGGTAGATATTTGGAGAAAATACAATGACCAGTCGTTATATATTTCCAAGAAATATTATTAATAAATAATAAAAAAATAAATTTTTTAACTAAAACTTCGAATTTGGGTTTTAAAATACTATTTTCTTAAATTATAATATATAAACAAATTAATTAATCACAAATTAAAATAATAATCAAAATATAATTATTATTATTTATAAAGCTGAAAATGTTAATGAACAAAATTTGAAAACTATTACTGAAGCTGATCTTCGGGATATTAATATCAAATTAGGACCTAGGAAAGGAATAATGAAGATTATTTCAAATTTATGTAGAAAAGAAAATATTCCTGAAGTATCTACACCGAGTACATCAACCTTTAATGATACCATTGATTCATCATTATTTTTTACAATAGTGACTAAATATGATAAGGTAAGATTTAAGATTTAACTCCAATTTAAGTTATAATTATACTAAATCAAAAATTGTCCTAATTTTTAGATTTTTAATATAATAAATATATTACAAAAAACGCGATTGGGAGCTGAACTTGAGGCAAAGCTTAATCACCACGAAGGTGCTAAATTATCGAATGGTGATGTGATACAACTGAACCGCATATTGGTGGACGATTTAGTCATGGATTGTGGATAGTAAGTACAATTTATATTTATACATTTTTTTTTACTATTTTTATATATGTATTTATACAATAAAGCTATGTACAGATAAAAAGTGAAAAGGTCATGAAAAATTTAATTTTGTTAAGTTTCATGTATCTGATAAATAATTTTCATTTCACGTCAATTATTTACTACTTTTTGAAAAAAATCCAAAAAAATGTCCCCGCTTTTCCATGAAGTGGAAATTTATATGGAAAATCATCATTTTACTTTGTGTCTGTACATAGCTTCGCAATGAACATATCAATTTTGTAAGAATATTAAATAAATATCACTAGTTTAAAGTTCATTTATCATTATCACTAATTACAACCAGAGTTTTAGTTAGTTTTTCAAAAAAATTGAAAATGTTTTTAGTTTTTTTATATTATTTTAAGTAAAGCTTATTATAAACATAAAATCTGAGCTTACAAATTTAGCCATTTTTACTAAATTAAAGTTTTAATATAAGAATTTGCAATTAACAAGATTATTAAACATAAATATTTATTTCAGCTATCCTTCAACGCAGCAAAAAATAATTTTAGCTAAAAGTATAGTTCATTCTTATCCGCAGCTGGGCTGTACAGATTTGCCCGAAATGGAACAACATGTACGTAATAAAAAAATTTTGATAACTAATTAATCTAATATCTCTATTACATTAGTTAGATTATTTTTTTATTTATATGTGCGTATGTATTTTATTGCAGACTTTTTGGTTTGATCCGAAAGGCTCTCGAGATGGGAAAAAAGCTGCGGGAAAAATAGAATTCCGTTTAGAAAATGTAAGACTGCAAATATCTCCATAAAAAAAAAATTCAATTACAAAAACTGGAAATCGAAAAGAAGAACTACTAAATTTTTCACAATTTTCAGATGATAATGTAATTATATTATCATCCTTAAAATATTTATTATAAATTATTTTTATGCTTTCAGTTACAAAAAATAAATAAAATGATTCCAAACAAGGAAAATAAAGCGGAAATATATAATGTTATGGAACAAACTCGAGAGCACAGAATAACTCTAATTAAAAACTGTCAGTCAGTAGACGATATTGTTGAAATGTATCCGGCTATTTTATATTATGATGGACTTGGTAATTACTTGGTAATTAATAAAATAACTAATATAAATTAGCGTATATAATATAACTTTTATTTTCCATTAGATTCAAATGGATTTTTTTGCATATACCGGTGCACAAACAGGGGATCTTGAAAAAAATTTTGTACCACTCATCGAGATCATAAATCATAAAAGACTAGTAATGCCTGTTATTAAAAATGGTCAGCACATTTTGTAGTTTTATCTTTTATACAAAAATATTTATTACTCATCATACCTTCATATATTGCGACACCCTAATATAGCATTTCCAAAGCAAATTAGTTTTTTCTAATTCAAATTAGTATTTTTTCATATCAAATTAGTATATTTCTAATTAAAATTAGTATTTTTCCAAATCAAATTCGTATTTTGAAATTTAAAATATATTTTATTTGATATTCATGTAATTCATAATTAACGCATAATAATTAATAACAATTCCGTTAATAATTACCAGCAATTGCTTGTAACCATTTAGATTAAAATGGACTGAATTGTTATTAATTATTATGCATTAATTATGATTACATGAATATCAAGTAAAATATATTTTAAAATTTCAAAATATGAATTTGATTTGGAAAAATACTAATTTGATTTGGAAAAATACTAATTTTAATTAGAAATATGCTAATTTGAATTAGAAATATACTAATTTGAATTAAAAATATAATAATTTGATATGAAAAAATACTAATTTGAATTAGAAATATGCTAATTTGAATTAGAAATATAATAATTTGATATGAAAAAATACTAATTTGAATTAGAAATATGCTAATTTGAATTAGAAATATGCTGATTTGAATTAGAAATATACGAATTTGAATTAGAAATATGCTAATTCGAATTAGAAATATACTAATTTTAATTCGAAATATACTAATTTGAAATGGAAAAATACTAATTTGAATTGGAAATGTACTAATTTGGCTTACTAATTCGGAATTCTATATATACGCAGATATTTTGCATCATATACATACGTAATATTTATAAAGTTTTTTTAAACAGATTTTATTTGTTCTCTGGTGGCTTTGTCGAAAATGTTAGTTGTCCGTGGAATAAAAAGAAGTCATGCGCAAATTGCTGACAGTGTAGAGGAGTGGGAGCAACAGCATACATTCCAAGAAATCAAAGCTCTGATCTGTTGGGTTAATGTAATGCTAATAATACTTTTCCGTAATCTTCTTTCTATTATTTTGTATTTGTAATTCTAGGTAGAAGAATCTATTGAAAATTTTATTGGAAAAAATAAAAACCCGCATCCATATATTGTATGTCGCTCGGAGACTCGTGGGGAAACAGGAGAGTACTTTGTTGTTGTGGGAAAACACAAAATAGACGTTGGTTCGGATCCCAAAGCAGCTTTCAATTGCCTGTTTTATTCTTTTTGGGTTTTTCAAATATCATACGATAAAACTTTGAAAAAATTTTATAACTTTTTCGAAACTAAAATTTTTATATTACCAAAAATTAAAATTAAAGTGTTGGAATCAGTCCACAAGTTTTTTGTTCAACTAACAAGCTAAAATATTTGTTTAAATATTTATTTTAAATTGTTATTAATTTAATTTTAATTATTTTCTTTTATTAATGAATAATAAAGTTTTGTTTTTGTGATGTATGTATATTATTATTATTTTGAATTTCATTTAATCTTCGTTGGAATTAAATTATTATTTGGAAACTAGACACGAGAAGTATTGGCAGCTCGAATTCTAGAGGAATTTACTTAAAAACTAGTGAATGAGACTTAAATTCCAGTTAAATCTCAATAACTAGATTTTAGTATCTTTTACTAGAATTATAAATAGAGGCCTAGTTGTGATTATGAAAATCTAGTGGTAGCTAACCGATATTTTCTATCTAATGCAACTGCATTCTCTAGTAATAGTAAGTAGAATTCTAGAATTACTTGACTAGAATCTAGTGATTTCTACTTCCTTTTTTCTAGCTACTACGACTACCTTGCCTGGTAACAAAGATTGGATTAATAAATCTTGTAACTAGAATCTTGCCATAAATTCAAAAATTGAATTCCAGCTGTCGTAACTAAAGCTTCTAGTTAATTAAACTAGAATCCAACTAGAACATACAGTAACACTTTTCACTAGGAATCTAGTTAAAATTTCCTAACTAGATTATGACTAGAAGTTCTAGTTGCTACAATCTAGGTGCATCTTCTAGTTACGCTAGCGGTGATTCTAGCCAAATTTGATTTAGAGAGTACATAAATTTGTATGTTGATTAGAAACATATTTAATGGTACAAGAAGTGTAATTAAAATGAAAAAAAACACATTGTAAATAAAAAAAATGATTCATTAAAGAAGAATTTGTTTCAATAAACTTACGAACACATTAAGAAAAATTTCCCAATTAATTTTTATATATCCTTACATTCAAGAATATGTTGTGAGAAACTACAGAACATATATAAACAGATGCAAGTAAAACTGGACACAACTATCATCATTTGCTATAGTAAATAAAAATAATGTTTGAAAAATATTAAATCCAAAAATCATAACAGAAAAATACCCAGTATATTTACACAGTGGAAGCTTCGGCAGTCTTGGAAGCAATCAATATGAGCAAAAATTATAGCAAAAAAACTATAATATAAATTCAGATTCTTTATCAACATTAAATGTTGTTAAAAATATTAAAAATAACGTATTTTATCGCAGTTTTATTTGACATTTTAGGTAAATTGGGTGAAAATGTCATTTTGTAGATGTTTACAACATCGTTTATTTCAGCTGGACAGAAAGTGCAAAATACTTCTTTTTCTTTTAGAAATTCGAATGTCAAAAGTAATTATAATTTCAAAAACGTTACTTTTCCTATTTCTATTCGACTCAAAAGCATATACATAGTTTTATACCCTGTTAGTTATGTATACATAAATAATGTATATCCCATAGTAACATACTTAATATACATAATATACATTAATATACATTCTAACATATCATTAGATAAATATTTTTACTGATTACTCATACTCTTAGATACTTGTAAACAAAAAAAAGATACAGTGAGTCAAAGTCAAACTCGTAATCGTCTATATACTCTTTTTTATTTGTAAGTAAATATGCAATTTTTTTAGAAGAAGGCAAACTTAATATTTTTATTTTAAACTTCAATTAATACTCAATTTAATTCAATAACAAAAACAAAATCATTTATAATGAAATAACGGTAAAAAAATATTAATCTATTCTAAGTACAAAATAAAGCTCAAAGTGAAACTCGTAAAACGCAGTTTGTCTTTCTTTTCTAGGTTCTCGAAAGGGTATTTTTGCAATTTTTTTAATTAGAGATAGTTTAAATTTCGCTGCAATAAGAACAACAAAAATTCAAGTTAAAAAATATTATTGTTTTAAATATGGGACGACAACGTGGTCAAACATCTCTAGAAGTTCGAAAACTTATTATATTACATCATAATAACGGTAAAACTCTTAAAGAAATTAGAAAAATAGTGGACAGAAGTATTTCTACTGCTCAATATATTGTAAAAAGGTATAAAGAAGAAAAAAGAATAGAAAATAAACAAAAGAAAAGTGAAAGAAAAATATTTAATGAAGCAGATGAAAGATGGATTTTGAGAATAGTGAAAGATAATCCCAAAATAAGTGCCCCAAAGCTAGCAGCTGAAGCCGAAAATTTTTTGAAAAAGAAAGCCAACCGTGAAACCATTAGACTCATACTCCGGAAACATGGCTTTCATGGCCAAATAGCTAGGAAATAACCTTTCGTAAATAAAAAAATCGCGCTAAGAGGGTTGCGTTCGCTAATAACCATCTTGACAAAGATTTTACTTTCTGGAAAAATGTTATTGACGAAAGTAAATATAATATTTTCGGTTCAGATGGAAGAGTGAATGTGTGGAGAAAACCGAATCAGGAGCTAAAAGAAAAGAATGTAGGTATGTAGGTGCAACTGTTAAACATGGTGGTGGTTCTGCAATGGTTTGGGGGTGCATGTCAGCTGCTGGTACCGGTAACTTGCATTTAATAGATGGAATAATGGACCAAAATATATACATATTTAGATATCCTGAAAAGAAATTTGAAGAATAGTGCTGAGAAATGGGGCAGCTTTTACCAAGATAATGATCCCAAACATAAAGCACTTAAAGTTCGCACTTGGATTATTTATAATTGTCCACATGAATGTTATTGAGAAC